>OZ004678.1:5070200-5725660 GCA_963924505.1 Agonopterix alstromeriana
AATCGTTGAGCAGTCATGTTCATTATGTCATCGAGTTTTATTCGTTGACTTTATGATTGGAAACTCGTAAGTATAAAACGTCTACCTACATGCAACACTTTAACTGCTGACGATCTACGGTGCGCACGACTCGCCCGGTGAGTCAGGGTTGTATCGCATTATACTGTTTTATTACACGCGTCGCGCATCACGTTTTGAGCTTGAATGAATGTGTTGACAAAACTCTGGAAGCATTGGTTAGTTGATTAAGGGTCAATTCAGATTATGCGGAAAATGTTCGAGCATATTCGAGCCTGTTCTTGGCCGCCATTTACACTTAGCGCAAAACGATGCTGCTGTCCGCTGGATTTTACTATTGCTTACTACTTTCAGCTCTGTATCAAAGAAATAGGGTTGATATTTAATAGGATAATAACATTTATTAAAACACAAAAACGCAAAAAATACAGAGAAAAATTTAGAGCACCTTAAGCTTCGTCCTTTTAAAATGGCATCGTTATTTAGGTCAATGTGACTCAGCTATATTGTGTTAGTCTAGTACCTAGTATTAGTGTCTAGTGTTAGAAACTAGTGCACTGTAAACTAACCTTTTGAAGATGAGAGCGACAGAATAGTTGCAGACAAACATTCCGAGTTATAAAACATTTTGTAAATTTATTATGTAAACTGACTGGTCTCAAACGGTGAAAGAACATATCGTGAGAAAACCTGCATACGCCGAAGAAGAATTTCTGAGGCGGAGGCGGAGGCGGAGGCGGAGGCGGAGGCGGTGGCGGAGGAGGCGGAGGCGGAGGCGGAGGCGGAGGCGGAGGCGGAGGCGGAGGCGGAGGCGGAGGCGGAGGCGGAGGCGGAGGCGGAGGCGGAGGCGGAGGCGGAGGCGGAGGCGGAGGCGGAGGCGGAGGCGGAGGCGGAGGCGGAGGCGGAGGCGGAGGCGGAGGCGGAGGCGGAGGCGGAGGCGGAGGCGGAGGCGGAGGCGGAGGCGGAGGCGGAGGCGGAGGCGGAGGCGGAGGCGGAGGCGGAGGCGGAGGCGGAGGCGGAGGCGGAGGCGGAGGCGGAGGCGGAGGCGGAGGCGGAGGCGGAGGCGGAGGCGGAGGCGGAGGCGGAGGCGGAGGCGGAGGCGGAGGCGGAGGCGGAGGCGGAGGCGGAGGCGGAGGCGGAGGCGGAGGCGGAGGCGGAGGCGGAGGCGGAGGCGGAGGCGGAGGCGGAGGCGGAGGCGGAGGCGGAGGCGGAGGCGGAGGCGGATTAAAGCAGAGTTAGGGAATCCCCTAATAATTGTCATTTGAATGTTATTTAAAAAGTTGGCTGATTGTTTTTGCTAAAATTTACAGTGTTTCTGTGAAATATTTACAGGTTTTTTGATAACACAAATAAAAATTATATGCATTTTTCTTGTTACGTGTTACTTAAAATACCTATGGTCTAGATACTTACATGTTTGACTCACTAATATAACCGAATAAAGTGGTAAAAATCCATTGCATCAGCTACATTTCACAGAAAATATTGATAAAACGTACGTAAAATCGCATTACTTTCCAAAAAAAATTATGAATTTAAGACGAATAAAGTCGTAATAGTTGTTTACAATTTAGAGAATACTTTAAAAAGAATAAAATGTAATATGTTAAATATATTTCTTGATTCGAGTAAATTAAGTAAGTACAAATGATACCAGTTACTAATCTATTCTTTCCGCTTTTATTGATACCTAGATCTCTGAAATCGGACTAGCAGATCCTACATAATTACGATTCAAACGTTTTTATTTTTCATGTAAAATTGACATTTGCATAATATCGCTTCATTCGGCTGGGGTAGCGACTTGATTTGTGTGGGTTATTTATGTACAAAAATTTGCTAAGATTTTATATGAGACTTGGGAGTCTATAGTATTTATATTCATGTCAATGATCAATTGACCTCATCTCGTATTTTTGTGTTTCCAAACAACACATGGATGTGAGAGGTCAATATTAAGTATAAGAATTAGCATGATAACAGCTAGTATAAATTAGAATACAAACAATATAATTTTACATTCAACGAGAATATTATCATAGATCCGGCATCAGAGCTGAAAACAAAATGGCATTTAAAGTAAGTTATATTAATTGTTTTCTCATTGTGCACATCACAAGAAAGATTGACGACTTCTCATTTGTTACTTTCTCTCGCTCTCACTCTCTCTTTACACCTCCTGGAATTTGCCAACAAAAGATTCCTCGATGCATGTCGCATACCTATCCAAGTATCAAAGAACAGCAAATGTTCCTGGGTTCAGCAAACTTCAAACGTTTCGATGTCTTATTCCTTCTGTCTGGTCTCTTTGAGCCTCGTTGGTTACCGATGCAATCAGGAGTGTAATTTTAGAATTTCACACACCATAATCTCCCTACTTCAAGACCGCCTTATTTGTACCATCATCAGTTTTGTTTCCTATTGTATATTGTATTTTGCTTTTGGTGTAAATAAATTATATTTCATTCATTCATTTTACTTATAAGAATAATGCAGATGAATGAGTGAAATTAGAAAAACTCGTTCATTACCTTTATATGTGGACTGGTTACGCGTGTAAATCTACTAACTAACATTTCTGCCACTTTTTGCGGGGGGCGAGGTAACATGAAATCCGCAACTTTGGATTTTATTCCCCATAACTTTAGATTCTAATTTTGAATATTAAAAATCATGAAAAGCAGTCTCGTGTGAACCCCAAACGTTCTAAGTTCGAAGTTATTATTTCGCAATTATAGGCTGTCTCGTTTAGTGATAAGGTGTAAAATTGAATGTAAATGCACAAGATCAATTGTGATTATACCGTGGCAGAGGGGAAATGCTACCGCAAGGCTAGTCCTTATAATAATTAGTCACAGTTCATTACGTTTCCGGTGAAATGTGGCGACTTTACGAACGGACGTTCACTATGCCATCAGCTACTTGCATTCATAAAATCAACTTAGTCCACATTTAAGATTTTTAAAGCAGTGCCACTTTTAATAGAAAGTTAAATTAAAAGTTAAATTTCGATTAAATTAATCTGATTTTATGAATGCACGTAGCTGATGGCAAAGTCAACGTCCGTTGGTAAAGTCGCCACATTTTACGGTTTACATTGTGTTCAATCGTCGTTGAATCCAATTCATCTTTCTTTCCATAATTTCTCTGTCATCATATGTTTATGGGTCTATTGTTGGATAGACTAGCGCCCGCAGTATGGCGCGGTATAAGGTTATGTCGCAAGAGATTATATAGAAAGAGAGCTAAGGTGTGATAGCGCTATATCGCGCTGCCATGCTGCCGGTGCGGTTACATTAAGACTATATTATCTGTGCTATTATATTGGTAACTAACGGTACATTTAATTTTCAGATAGCGTTATTGGTGCTAGCCGTGGCGGTATCTTGCTACGGTAAGTTGTCGACGCCAACACCATCACAAAGAGCTTTATATTTTAAGCCTGTGTATGTGATTCAGCCTACCATTATCATCGTAGATAAGTTGAACCCTTAGTAAGGAAAATTAATGTAAAAACAATCAGAGGTCGTAGCCGGGGATGCAAGGAGAGCACAACAAACAGAGGCTATGTGAAAAAAATAGGATTCTTCAAAGCATCATATCTCATGTAGTTCTAACAGTAGGAGTATGATTTGCTGATATGTGTAAATTGAACATATAATTTGATTATGAATTTGATTAGAGCCAAAACACGATTAAGACACATTTTCTCGATAGAAAAACAAGCCAAAGTAGCCTCCGTCTTTATCGATAAACGCTTGGAAGTGCTAAACGGTGAATATTAGAAACAAGAGGCTTGATTTAAAAAAAAGAGATTGATTTTTATAAATTTTGATTAGAGCAGAATTGAACTTACATAAATAGTACAATTACAATTAAATAAAGTTTGTTTTATGCTTGCGTCGTTCAGGCGCGCGCGCCGCCCTGTCTCTTTCTCCTTCATCAAGCAGTAATATAAGCTATCACACGCCCATTTCGCTTCAATTATTTTTCGACATAGGCCCTTAATCTCAAAGGACGTAAACGCCATTTTGGCGAAAACTAGACCCGGGGCTCTAGCATACAAATCTCATTTTCGCTATAATGGCGATGACGCCCTTTGAGTCTACAGGGTGAAATTGGAATCATGGGTCGATCAGATGGGTAGCCTTTTACTTTTGTTTTACTTTACGATTCGTCGAATACTCTCGTTTGGTCGAATGTTGTTTGTCTATTTATCTTTCTACCTACCTACGCTGGAAAAGACATCGATATACTTTTACGTACCTACCTAAAGTACTATTTTCTACTAAGTGGTTCCCGGCTCTTATGAATACGTATCCATAGCCGTGGTACCTCAACTATAGTAATACCACAGAACATTATAAGAGGGGTTAGAAATGCAAAGTAGCGCTTTTGCTTCGGAGACGGCTGTCGCCACTTGTCTTCCCGCTCACGCTGCTACAATTACTCATGCCCTCTCGCTCGCACGACGCCGCGCGCCTTATGGTGTTATGCAAATCATTGCATAGCCTGTGGCGACACGTTCCACGCCTACTTTGCGCTTCCAACCTCTCTTATAATGTTCTGTGACTAATACTCTGGTACCTACATGTCTCGTGAAATTACAGAAATAAAAAATTTGACGATATTAAGACGCTCCCCGTAGGTAAACGCAGGGCCGGGCCATATTTTGCTGGTTTTTAGAAGCTATCTTCTCGTTATTTGAAAGACATAAGAACAAATTAATTAAAAATTCTGCAAAGATCTTCAACATCTGGGCTTTATTTGCTATGAAGTATAGGTATATAATACATATGAAAACTGTGTTAAATATTGGAAATAATCGGTATTATAGGCATCTACTTTATAAGTTGAACTCACTTTTACTTCCGACTCGCACCATATTGTGTAGACAATATTAAGATCTAAAATTTTTTTTGAGTTAAATGTTTTAGTTTTAGAGTTTAATGAGTTAATTAAATAAATTCATAATTTGGTGCGAATTCTTAAGATTTTTAAATTTGATTTCCTTGGATTAGAAGGCACCAAAGTGACATAATGAAGGACAAACCAGTCAAAAATAGGTATACCTACTAAAATGATGTAGTTAAGTAGAGGTTAAGTAGCTCTGAAAGGGTCAAGGTCGTTCAAGGGTTGGACAAGTACTTTAAATTACCTCCCCCCTATTCTGATGATGATATTCTTTACAGGAGCGCCTGGATACGGTGGCGGCGGCGGCCACGGCCACGGTGGTGGTTTTGGAGACAATGGATTTGGAGGAAGTGGAGGACACGGAGGCGGCGGCCACGATGGTGGTTTTGGAGGCAGTGGAGGACACGGAGGCGGGGGCCACGGCCACGATGGTGGTTTTGGAGGGCACGGAGGTGGAGGCCACGGCCACGATGGTGGTTTTGGAGGAAGTGGAGGACACGGAGGTGGTGGCCACGGAGGTGGTTTTGGAGGAAGTGGAGGACACGGAGGCGGCGGCCACGGCCACGATGGTGGTTTTGGAGGAAGTGGAGGACACGGAGGCGGAGGCCACGGCCACGATGGTGGTTTTGGAGGAAGTGGAGGATACGGAAGCGGCGGCGGCCACGGCCACAATGGAGGTGGTTTCGGAGGTGGAAATGGCGGTTATGGAGGTCAAAGTGGGGGACACAGATATTAATAAACCTTTGCCTCTATCTAATATTAATAAATAAAAATTATAAATGAACTTTGGTTTTGTTTTTAAATCACCAACCATTTAGCTATCATGCATGACATTGAGAATAAACTATGTATAGACTGTAAAAAATATTGAAAAATTATGTGGAAGGAAGGCTGACGACATGCCATGGATGGATTATGTATAAGTAAGGATACAGTGCAGAAACGAAGGCGCTTATAAAAGAGATGAAAGAAAGATAATAATGACTCAATTAATCTGATGGAAGAGACAGTTTGCAGAGTTTACAGTTTAATGTTCGATCACTATCTCATCTTGCATTTTGTTTACAAACAAGCCATGCATGTGAGAGGTCATAAGTATTAGGATTAAGATGATAACAACCACTATAAATAAAGGTACAAACGATAGATCTGAACATTCATCGATAACTATTATCATAGTAACAGCATCTGTACTGAAAACCAAAATGGCATTTAAAGTAAGTTGCATTTATATTTATTATCATCATGGAGATCGCAAGAGCCGTTGAGATCTGCAAAGGATGATGGCCAGGAATTGTATGTTCTCTGGTACCCACCTCCAATGTATATGTCGTACATCGTTGGATAGCTATTTTTGAGTTGAACAAAAGTTTCTATGGCGCCTAGTTCCAAATGTTAGTCAGTTCAGAGTTATGTACCTAAACATGTCAGTTAAGCAATAAATTCAATGTTTTTTTGGTACCCACCTCCAATAGCTATGTTTAATACGTTGGATCCATCTGGGCCCGTGGTCCCAGCGTTTTCTCCCATTGGTAGGACCACGGGACACCACCATGTACTCGTGGTCCGACTGCAAATAACCGATGACACACATTTATCATCATTATGTCACGTCATTCGCCATGTTACCGGTAATTTTTAGCATTACTTGGTGCAATGGTACCATGAGTAACCCGTGGTTCTACCACTGGGAGAAAACAGTGAGACCACGGGTCCAGAAGGATCCAACGTATTATACATGTCTATTAGAGGTATAGGTACCAAAAAAACATTATTTGGCTTAGCTGGCACGTGTAGTACAGCATAAATCTGAACGGACTAATATTTGGAACTAGTCGCCATAGAATCTTTCGTTCAGCTCAAAAGTAGCTATTCAACGACGTATCACATATATCTTTTGGAGGTGGGTACCAGAATCAGCATCATCCTTTACTTATAAAAAGTTTCGTAATCGGTCATAGGAATGTGCTCAGGATGTATGCTCTATGTTCCGCAAGTGGGTATTAGCAGACCTGTCTCACTCTAGAAGTCAGGTGCGCTTGACGGCCGATCCCCATCGAGGGGTGAATGGCAATAGGTTAGGTACATATACCGTGTAAACTTCTTGGTCAAATCTCATTAAACTTGCCGCCATTTAATGAGTAGTCAATGCGAGACTTGAAAACCCTAGCAAGTAAATTATATTGTAAATCAGTAAACTGCCCTGCCTCTCCATAAACTGCATCAGAGATCAGCAGTGGTTTTTAGCTTTGATAGACTAAGGCACTCACTGGCCACTGGCTATAACTAACATTAAATTTAATTTTCAGATGGCGTTACTGGTGCTAGCCGTGGCGGTGGCATCTTGCTACGGTAAGTTGGTTCATTTTCAACGCCTGAACCAACACACAGGGTATTTCAATGTTTGAAGCGTTCAGTGGCGGACTAAGAGGGAGGCGCATAAGGGGCGGTCCGCCCTGGGCCGGGGCCCTGAGGGCCTTCAAATATAGTAGAGAACAGAAGTCCTGTTTTAATCACATGCAAAATATGTTCAGTAAGAAGCAGTTTGGAGTTGGTGGCCTCTCACATAGTCAAAGAAAGTCAGAAATAGAGTCAAAAATGTTGTAAATTTTCGAACTCGCTTCGCTCGCTCAATCATTAAATTTAATGTTTTCTTGCAGCGCTCTGAAACTAAGCTTGCTCGCTACAGCAAGGAGTATACTACTCTCTACCGAGAGCGCCCAATTTTTGTTCCACACACAAATGAACTCAATTTCGATATGAGCTGCCCAATCATGTTATTATGTAGTTAGCATATTCATGAGCAGCTTTTTGTTTCATAGAGCTCTAATTTCGGCTGAAAAATGAGAAATATATTGTATCAAAATCTCGAGCTCGAGCAATAATCTCATTATATTCCAGTAAATTCTCGGGCTTACTTCACTCTCTTCTCGTTTTTAAATGTATTGCAACGACCTAGTCTAATTGTAGGAAAAACTCCATCTTGCTACGCTCGCTCCGGGTTTTCGACCCATTGTATAGCAGTAAAAACTCGACCTCGCTTCGCTCGCTCCTAGTTCTGATTGTATCTTAGACGCATTGGATGTTTTGCGGGGTTTTGCAACCAAGGATCATCCCCTTAAAAAACCTTCAGTACATAAAGAAGGACCTTGTATAAGCTAATAAATTGATAATATTTCTTACAGGAGCGCCAGGAGGCGGAGGTGGCGGCGGTGGTAGTGGCTATGGAGGTGGTTACGGCGGCAGCGGAGGCCACGGAGGTGGTTCCGGAGGCCAAGGAGGTTTCGGCAGCCGTGGAAGTGGTTTCGGAAGCAATGGTGGCGGCGGGGGACACGGAGGTCCCCTCGGAGGTGGCGGTGGGGGCGGCCATGGAAGCCCAGGAGGCAGTGGAGGCGGCTTCGGAGGTAGTAATGGCGGTTTCGGAGGTAGTGGTGGACACGGTGGTCCCCATGGGGGCGGCGGTGGGGGCGGTCATGGGAGCCCAGGTGGCAACGGAGGCGGTTTCGGAGGTGGTAGTGGCGGTTATGGAGGTCGTAGTGGTGGAGGCGGTGGACACGGATATTAATGACATTAGACAAAACTTACCTCTATTTATTATAAATAAAAATTACTTCTAAGTTATCTTTAGTGTTGTTCTTATTAAATCGTCATATATCTGATGATTCACTAGCGTAAATGTAGTAATTTTATTAATGCCTTATTCCCACGTAATAAATGCAAGTTTTAAACATGGAAGCATGCATGCATATGCCCAAGACTATATTCCCCGAGGGGGTAGTCAAGAGACATTCTGAAAACCTTAGAATATCCACGTTTCTAGTTTCGCACTAGTAGTACCGGAACTCTGACCAGTGTGACGGGGAGTGAACCCGTTGCCACTTGTAATGGACAGTGGGTATAATACATGCCTCGAAATTGAAGCATGCAGGTCTCCTCACGTTGTTTTCCTTCACCGAAAAGCCAGTGGTGTTACAAATCATACATAAATTCCGAAAAACTGATTGGTACGAGTCCGCCTGGACGGGGTTCGGACCATCGCCTCCTGCATGACAGGCAAGGTTATCCCTGATTTCAATGCAACAAAATCCATGCGATATGGGACACCGGAAAACCGTTTTAACAAGTACCCTACCCGATTTAAATATAGTTATAATAGTTGCAACGTTGAGTCATAAAGTTATAATCATTAGATGTTTTGCGCGCTATTAGAAGATTTAATGGTAGGAAAATCGTCGTACGGTCGGCAACGAAAGATGATCAACAATTGTGAACGTTATTTTTATAGAAATAAAGGTATAATAATGTAAATCAACCTTCGTTGCCAATTGTGCATAAGTACGAGTATGCACGGGTACCACCGATCACCTAACAAGTGGGAATTACCATTGATCAGGTAAGATTGCAGTAAGATTGCATTTTGCTTCCCATCCTTTCCTACTATAGTCCGACAGATAGCCTGATAGTTGAATTCATTTAGTTTCATATCGCTCGCCATAGTCCACTGAATCGGCAATCCTGCCAAGAAAGTTGTCTAAAAGCGTTAACCCAGACAGGGATATGCAGAGCTGACTGCCAGTAATAGACCTCCAGTAATGGAGAGGAACCCAGGCAAGGCAAGGCTGGACTAATATTTCCACTTAGAGGAGACCGTGTCGCACCAAGTATGTCTAACATGTTATTGAATAAGCGCAAAACCTCATACACAAAAAATATTTTTTATCAAAATAATTGGATAGAAACAATAATTTCATTAATTTATTAATTAAAATTTAAAGTTATTCGCATTTTAAGTTTGTATGCAAAAACGATTTGTTATTATTTCAGCAATGAATAAAATCGCTAGTGTGCTCATGGATACATTTTAAGAATCTTGTTTTGCTCGTCAGTAGGCCCTGTGTGGTGGGTTGTGAGGTGAGGTGGGGTATCTGGAGTCAGAGAGGGGCGGCGAGTGACCGTTCTGCATATAGAACAATAATTACCTATTCTGTGGCGTGGCGGAAAATGTAAGTATTGGCGTTTTCCTGTCTCGCTTGCACTCACTCAGTATCACACATGCTTGCTATCTTCTTATAAATTTTTCCCATTTGTATGAAATGACAGCTAAGTTAAATAGGACCCAGCTCAACATAGGCCTTGCACGAAATAATAGTGTTGATTTTTATGAAGTTTGTACGGAACCCTCAGGCTTCGAATCCTACTCGCACTTGTCAGGTTTTTTGTTCGTCTAGTCTCGTTTAATATTGTTTAGATAGTTAATTTAATCGTGTCACTTCAAACGTGTGTTCCAATCGTCTAACAAGTTTTAAAAATCAATTACCATATTTAGTGTTCCAGGCCAATAATGGCAAAACGGAACATTTATAAAATCAACTCGGTGTCTATCCGTCCGTCTGTCACAGACATTTTTCTGAGAGACCCTCCTTCTAGACAGAGGAAGCTAAAATTTGGCACATTTATGGTAATTAATAATCCAATCATATAAATGAAGTCAAAAAGCTGACTTTTTATATTAGGAGCAGTTTAGGGGGCCAGAAAGAGTAAAAATGTAAACGTGTGGGGTATCAATTGAAAACTTATGAAAATGGGAATCCAAAAATAATTCGGTATTTGTATTTTATAGTTCAAACTTTTAATTTTTATTTTTAAAGTGTCAAGAATATTATTGTTCCCACCTGTATTTCAAAAACTATAAGCCATGTGAAATATGAAAAAAAATCTTGAACATTAGAAATAAGGTGTGGAAAATTATTTAATATCTGTTTGGCACTACTTGGATCGTTTTATTTCTATGTATACCCAAAAAAATTCCACTAGTGTGACTCCTGATTTTCAGTTGTGACTCAATACTTAGTATCATAGTCGGGGAAATCTACGGATTTTTGTATGGAGAAGGTTGCATTAATTGCACTTTTGGTGATAATTTGGAATATAGTAGATACATACCTGAAAAACATAAATTCTCAATAATCCCCGATTTTTATTGTGTATTATTGAATAATTAAGACATTTACAAAACATTAAATTTAGGTATGAACAAAAAATGGAAAACTGGTGATTTTGTACAGGATGGCTTCATTCAATACGTTTTACTTATAACAATAATAATCCCCGGGTAATATCGTAAATTTGAATAGATATTTAATATTTTGTAAGTCTTCAAAAATTATAACCTCAAAACTAAATTATTTACTGTTTGTTTGTACACATTAAATTTGCCTTGTGATAATTAACTGTCTCTTTTGCTAGTATGCTGGAAGAAATATCTTTCGAAATAAGCTTGCCCTTTGTACATTTATATCGATTTTAAGGTATTTCTCGGGTTCCTGAGCCTATTTAACCACGAAATCTCGACAAAAATGTTATAAACTAACAGTTATATTATTTCAAACACAATTTACTAAAGTGTCTTTAATGCAATCTCAAACCTTATTTTTCCTAGACTATCAGTATAAGCTTGTTTTCACCTCCAACCTATGAAAAACAACTGGTTGCACGGAACACTAATTGCCCGAGATCCGACTCGCACTTGGCCGCTTAAAAAAAATGGTGCATTTAATTATCTCGATGACTCTATATTACGATGTTTAGGTAGTAGGTAGGTATATGAGTAACTTAATCTCAAAATCGTTCGGTGTCTAAAACTCTGACAAGTTATACATGATTGTATGAATAATGTCGTGTCATTAGCAAAGTAGATGATAAGGATAACGGACTCTATATATAAAGGTTTGTTTGCAAATAACTCTCGTATTAAGTCCACAGTCTAGTTAGTGAATCAATACACAAAATAGCACAAAATGTCTATCAAAGTGAGTACTTATTTGTTCAACTTTATAACTAAGAGCTCCAGTAATTTGAGTGCTATTTACGTGCCGTCATCGTATCGAATGCGTTAAAACAATTAAGTTTACTTTTTGTATGAAAAATTTTGGTTAACTTTAAATGCAACAGCCATTTTATAAAAAACTCGCAGCACCCGCGACTTCGTACGCTCTAATCACCGACTTTAAATAGTCATAACTGAATGAAGAATGAATGCGATTGAGATGAAATAAAGCCTAAATGTTAATCCAAACAACACAGGGGCGTATTGTCCTAAGGGCGAAATGGGCAAGTGCTAATCGCGGCCAGTTCAAGGGGGGCGGCCCGTGGGTGGGTAGGAAAATGTTACAAACGCTAAGTCTGCAGATAAACAGTTTTCTGGCTACAGCCAAGACAATGAAAAAATTTGCACTAACATTTAAATCGCGAAAAAAAATTTGCACCATTATGGAACACCATACAAAACTGCTAACCTACTGGAGCCAAATGTATGGGATATCCGATTTTTTTTTGCGATTTTGATGTTGGTCATATAGAGAAAGTGGTTCAGTTTCATGGTCTGATCATCCCCTTAAAAAAGTGTCAGCATATTAAGTTGGACACTGTATGTACCTAAAGATGGTCCCATTCGATTACTAGTTAACGTTACGCTGGTAAACTCTTCCTGCTTTTTTGTGTTTTTTGAAACCTATAGTAAATTCGAAAAAAAAATATTCGACTTTTCATACTAACGTTCGATCAGCTGATTGCATTTAGTATGGGAGTCCAAAAATTTTTTTGGGAATTTCCTATAGGATACTTAGGGAAAGTTTTTGAATATCATGAGTACAATCATCCCTTAAAGTAATGCAACTATTTACCCTAACACCCTGTAGTATAAATCAAAACTCACACACGGGATCTGCACTGGACACTTTTACTGTTTTACTAATTCAGAAAGGAATTAAGACAAGCACGTTTCTAGAATAGGGGGTTACGTGAGATTTATGCCCCCTCCGAAGATCCAAATATAAGTATGTTTAAGGTAGCACGGTGATTAGGTACATCGATTTCTTATTGTATTTTTTAGATTTTATATTCTGACTCTCAAGCTGCGGCTCACAATCAATAAGGAAAATACCGACGTTAATTTTATTCTACTTTTGTGAAACTTGTTTTGGACTCTACATATTATGAATAGATAGAAGATACCTAAAATACCTATTTATAAAGCCTTATTTCCACTTTTACTGATAACTTTGACCGAGTTATCAGTAAAAGTGGAAATAAGGCTATCGCTACCTATTACTTAGGTTATTTCTGTACTTAGTTCTCATATCTCATAACTACGCTGCAGTGTCGCAAACAGTGCCCAGTGTTGCCACCTTACCTCCGGGACAAGTAGCTAAGCCGTGCCCATAAAGTGGCTTTATATTGGAAATTTCTCTGTCGCTAAAGTGACTAAAAATGGCTGGACAAAATAAAGTGAAAAATTTATATTTAAGATAGATTTTCAATCATTTACTCCATAATACATTGCACTTTTTAAATTAAATTATCGAATAAATATGGAATTTAGAGTGAGTTATTTTAACCCTTTCTTTTTCTATGTTTAGGTATATGTTTTACAATGCTCATTGCAGAAAATAGCCTCTCAACTACTGCATTTGAGTGAGAAAATGCCATAAATTTAAAATTTAGTATTAAAATAAACTAACAAATAATTGGCTAAAAGAAGTGGCTAAAACATTTAGCTCCCTAATATTTTTTTGTAGCTAACGAGTTCGAAAATGTTGCTAGATCTAGCCAAGAAGTGGCTAAAGTGGCAACACTGCACTGGCCCACGTTCGTCATTGATAATTGACAAACACTAGTGTCGCGATTTTATGGTACACGATGCAGTAATGTGCGGGTCTGTCGGTGCACAGACATACTTACATACCTAGTGCTAATAATAAGTACGCACAACTAAACGATAATAAGTAGGTACAGGGTATTCCAGAGTCCATAGTCCAGACCAGATGGACAGATATATATTTTTTAAGATTGCTTACTCCCAAAAAAAATCGGGGATAAAAATCGGATCCCACCCGATTACGTAAGTAAAGATTTTTGTTCTTGATCTTGAGAAACTTAAATTTTTTCAAATCAAATTTTTGCAATTTTGTTATGACGTGAGTTTGCTTTATAACTGTACTCTCTCAACCAAAAAAACAGTCCGATTGATTGATTTTATGTCACAAAATTTTAAATTTAAACATGTTTACTTTTTTTTCTCGCCGGTTGTATCTACGTTAATTAGAAAGAAAATTGACTGCCTCTGTGATCTAATGGTTAACAGCATTGGGCTCTTGACACAGAGGTCATGGGTTCGATTCCCACGAGGGACACCTAGTGATATCTTACTTTGTGCGTTTTCCCCCAGTTGGTTAGGACATTGCAGGCTGAATCACCTGATTGTCTGAAAAGAAAGATGATTTCGTGGTTCGGATGACACGTTAAGCCGTTGGTCCGGCAGTAGTCGTTATATAAAAACTACGTCAGAGGCCGTAAGGCGGTCTGAAAAAGGGAACAAAACTCTGACACCAGGGCTTGCTGCCTACACGATAAGAAGAAGATGATAAGAAAATTTACTTCTTCCTTCGTGTCAGCATAGGGCTATATTATATCACAATCACTCATGCTGTAGTGGACCGATTCTGCCAGTCAGTAATGGTCGTGTCCGCCAAGGGTGCGCCAGACGGAATTTAGGTTTCGTCAGAAAATTAATTACTAAGAAGTAAACACAACATTAACTAGGATATTAACGTTTGATTATCTTACTACTAACCTAGAAAGTGCTACTACAAGACATACAAAAAATATACACATTAAAGGCTTCAGACCACAAACTGAACAACTTTTACTAGGAGACCAACTTTGAAATCGCGAAAAAAAACCAGATGTTTCTTACATTTTAGTCAAGTAGCTAACATTCGCATTTTCTATGAAACTGATTATCTTTTTCACGGTTTCTAAGTTAGTCCCAATAGTTGAGCTGAATTAGCCCTTAAAGTATGTAACGGTTAGTTTACACCCTGTATTTGTAGTATAGCATCGCATAGCATAGCATATGCTCACGACTATATTCCCGAGGGAGTAGTCAGAGATATTCTGAAACCTCAGAACATCCTCGATTCACCAGTAGTACCGAAACTCTATCCAGTGTGACGGTGGGTGAGCCCGTCGCTACATAATGGACAGTGGGTACAATACATGCCTCGAAATTGAAGCATGCAGGTTTCCTCACGATGTTTTCCTTCACCGAAAAGCCAGTGGTGTTACAAATCGTACATAAATTCCGAAAAAGTCACTGAGGAGGCCTGGACGGGGATTTAACCATCGCCTCCGCGGCTTTTTTAAATTTATTTGTATACCTTTGGATATTAAGGACTTCCACTTATTTTACAGATAATCTCCATCCTGGCTCTGGCGATGCTAGTGACGATCAGTTCTGGTGAGTAATGCCTCCTTCTTAAAAGGAAATTCTGAAAAAAAAAAAAATCATTAGTTATTCCAAAGAAAACGTCAATAGCAGCTAACTTAGAGATGTCGATGTTGGCTCCCTAATGAATGTGGTTTAGTTTGATGGTCTGACGCACCCCTTGTAATATTTATGTGGGCGTCCACGCAAAAAGGGTCCAATGGTCGAAGTTTTAACCTACCTTTTTTATCATTCCATATTATCATGTGACTGATCTAGATGCCGAATCTAACCTTTACTCAAAACCCGACCACTGGACCTTTTTTCGGAGGGGGGGATTTTCATTGAAAAACGATTTCGGATTAATCGAAGTTCTTGACAAACGTTTTTCCTCCTATTCGAGATTCTACTTTTACCTAGAATTTTAGAAAAAAATGCTACGTATACGTAGCCCGTCGCAGCTTACGTACCACGTAGCTTACGACGCGATACTGATTACCTACGAGTGTTGCATCAGTATTTAAGTTGTCTCGTACTTCATAATGAAGCTTCATTGTGAAGTACGAATCAGTATCGCATCGTAAGCTACGTGGTACGTAAGCTGCGAGGGGCTACGTATACGTAGCATTTTTTTCTCAGTGTAGCTGTAATCACAGTTCCACAAAAATATTAGGATTTGGGGAGGCATAAATCCCACCCCCCTGGATACGGGCTTGATTCATTCCTAATATTATCCTGTCGGCTTTTGAAGTGGATGGTCGGACCATCAAACTGAACCACTTTCTCTATGGTATAGTTTACGTGGACCATTTTTCTTTTCGCTCTTTCTGTGTTAGTCCCATTGAGAAAGTTGATCAGTTTGATGATGAGAAACCCGTCAGCATTATTAAGAAAGACCCTGAGTAACGCAATAAGTTTTCACTCTGTAAATCCCTATAACAATCTTGCCTCCATGTCCACAGGAGCTCCACAAAGCGGTTCCTACAGCACGTCTCCTGATGGCAGCTTCAGTTTCAGTTACGGACAAAACCACGGCAACAGTCACACCGGCACCCCTGGAGTGAGCGGCACTTTCAACCCTAGCAACCTGCCTAATGGAGAGCATCGCGGCGGATACCAACAATACGGCTATTAAATATTTTATAACAGTTCTTTTTTATTTATTTCATAATCTTACTATAATCTTAACTATTATAAAACTGTAACAGAAGGGTGTCTGTACATTGAAGATGTACAGGTCCTTCTTAATATACTGACACTTTTTAAGGGGATGATCAAACCGTCAAACTGAACAATTTTCTATATGGGCCCAGCATCGAAATCGCGAAAAAAATCAGATGTCCCATACATTTGGCTCGAGTACGATTTGCAGTTTTGTATGGTACAGCTAATATATTTTTCGCGGTTTCGATGTTGGTCCCATATAGAAAGTTGTTTAGTTTGACGGTTTGATCATCCAATTAAAAAGTTGTATCAGCATATTAAGAAGGACCCTATACAACGTGTTAACGAATAAGCGCAAAACCTCATATACCCCAACAGATTTAGAGCAAAATATTTAGATTGAAACAATAATTTCGTTATTTTGATAGTTAAAATTTAAAGTTATTCACATTTTAAGTTTTCAGGCAAAAATGATTTGTTATCATTTCAGCAATGAATGAAAGCGCTAACATGCTCATGAATACATTTTAAGAATCTTGTTTTGGTAGTAAGTAGGGTAAGTGAGCCCGTACGGTGCGTTGAGATCGAGTTCAGTAAATTTTTAATTTTACAAACAAATTATTTAATATTTTGAAAAAAATTACCTATGTTGAAAACATGATAATTCAATTCTGCTCTCGATTCTAAACAAACTACTTTCTAGTTTTGCGTTAATTCATTAACACGTTGTATACGAAAAAAAGATAACGATATGTTTTTTTATTTATTCATAATAGGTTTGCGCTTGGCTCACCTTATGGTTTTTTATTTTTAGGTCTCCCTAACTCCAAATCAACCTTTTTTTAGAATGGTTGTTAGTCTGTTTGTGTGTTTGTTTGTGCGAGCATCACGCGAATACTAATGAACCGATTTTGATGATTGTTTGATAGCTTATGATCTTAATTAAAATCTGGTATATAATTTGTGCGGACGAAGTCGCGGGTTACCTCTAGTACCTACCTAATAATAGGCCAGTGATCTGCTTGTTTAGGCACAAAACGTTTATTGAGAGTTTCATTTCTAGCTCTTTGCATCAAATCCAAACAAACTATCTAACAAACTTTGTTTCGACCTGACACAGTATTTTCCCTTATTAGGAGGTGGACAACTAATCAAATTAGAAACTCTACACGCGCACTTTGTATGAATCGATTTGACAGCAAATTTTTCACGATTGTAACGCCATCTTTCCAGTGTCTAAACTTTTTTAATGAAATCGCCTCATTAAAACAAATAAAAAAAATGTCCGTTAAAAAGAAAAGTGACATAAATCATTTCAGATTTGTGGATTATTGCAAAAATGAGTATAAAGTCGATATAATGATGTGGAAAAGTGGTGCTTTACAGTTTCACGTTAGACTCACGAGAAATCACAATTGTCACATTTCCATTCTATGGTTATCCGCCTTTATATACAGGGTGTAAGGAAAAGTATAATTAACCTTTAAACCACAGCTGATATTTGTTTTATTCTGACAGGTTTGCTCCAATACTTAAAGTTGTTCAGTTTGATGGGTAGAGTATGTGGTTTAATGATTAGTGATACTTTTCCTTAAACCACCTATACTGTCGGTCATGCACAATTTTAAAACCATGTTGTTTTTCAATCGATATTATGTCTTTAAACATTGAAAGTTTTCCAATTAAAACAGTCATTTTTTTCAGTTCCGTCCCAGTTAACAGAGGTGAACATACGTCCGTCTAGGTACCTATGTGGAAAGGTGTAATTATTCAAAAAAATCCATAGTGAAAGTTGTTCAGTTTGATGGTCGGAAGCACCCCCTTAAGTATTACTAGGGTATTTTGTTACACCCTATACAACGTGTTAATGAATTAAAGCAAAACTAGAAAGTAGTTTGTTCAGAATCGAGAGCAGAATCGAATTATCATGGTGTCAACATAGGATTTATTTTTCAAAATATTAAAACTCAACCCACCGCTCGGGCATATCACCCTCTTATTACCAAACAAGATTCTTAAAATGTATCCGTGAGCACGTTAGCGCTTTGATTCATTGCTGAAATGATAACAAATCATTTTTGCTCCTTAACTTAAAATGCGAATAACTTCAAATTTTAACTATCAAAATAATGAAATTATTGTTTCAATCTAATTATTTTAATATAAATCAGTTGGGGTGTATAAGGTTTTGCGCTTATTCATTAACACGTTGTATAAGGGCTTGATGGGATAAGTCAGCTACGTTCGCATCGACATAACTCTTTGACTAATTATTATAAGGACTAGCCTTGCGGTAGCATTTCCCCTCTGCCACGGTGTAAGCACAATTGATCTAGTGCATTTACATTCAATTTTACACCTTATCACAAACGAGACAGCCTATAATTGCGAAATAATAACTTCGAACTTAGAACGTTTGGGGTTCACACGAGTCTACTTTTCATGATTTTTAACATTCAAAATTAGAATCTAAAGTTATGGGGAATAAAATTCAAAGTTGCGGATTTCATGTTACCTCGCCCCCCGCAAAAATTGGCAGAGATGTTTGTTAGTAGAATTACACGCGTAACCAGTCCACATATAAATAGTCAAAGACATAACTACACCACGTTGTTATTACTTAGTGTATACGATAGAATGTCATTGTGTTTACGCCATAATCCTGCCATGCCAACTTATTTTCAATGCAAACGATTTCACAATGATCGCAAACACAATGTTCTTCGAACAATTAATTAGCTTCTAGATAACTTAGAATGACTTAGATTACCGTGTATCTATGCGGAATCCAAGCGATAACCGGTTTTATTTATGCAACAATAGAATTGTAATTGCATTTGGTTAATTGTTAATCTGACAGCTTAATATTAACGTATCGACATCAACATAATATTGATTGCAAGAAGTATCTGCATAAACAAGGCAATTATACTTCATCGTTACATCCTCGAGATTTATATTCACTAATGTAGTACACTCTTTATCGTACTAGGCATCGCACAAATTTCAGAGCTAAAAAAGCAAAAACGGAACGCATCCTATCGTACCCCCTGCGCGTCCCCGCACCCCGCGCCCGAACTGACATTGACTTTTCTTTGTGCGCGGCATCGTCACGTTATTTTCTTTCCTTCCAGAAATTATCCATATAGAAGATAGGTATAAAGACATGATAATTGAGCTTTATGCTTAGACCAGTTAAATTATCTAGGCCTTTATGTTATTTTACGTCTCTCATGTGTAGTAAAAATATATAAATATACCTAAATATATTTGAAATTCAGTTAGTTGCATGTACATTTATTAGAGTTAGCATAGCATATGCGCACGACTTTATTCCCCAAGGGGGTAGTCAGAGATATTCTGAAACCTCAGAACATCTACTTTTCACCAGTAGTACCAAATCTCTGTCCAGTGTGATGGAGGGTGAGCCCGTCGCCACTTATAATGGACAGTTGGTACAATACATGCCTCGAAATTGAAGCATGCAGACGAAGTTAAAGCTAGCAAGAGATTTAATGGTGGATTCACTTTAATGAAGTAAACACGGCGACACATCAAGCTATACAAAACCAAAATAAGCTGGCCGCGCGTAGGTAGAGTAAAGTATATGGTCGCACGGCCAGGTTATGTTGGTTTTGTATAGCTTGATGTGTCGCCAACTGGCGTGTACGTGCAACTGGCGGTTAGTCACACAGATTATCTAATTCCATTTAAAGTACCAGAAACTAGCCCGGACTTGTATTATGGTGCGACTAGACAAACTATACAGGGTGTAAGGATTAACCTTTAAACCATAATATGACTCTACCCATCACAGTGAACAACTTTTACCATGGGAGCAAACCTGTCAGCACAAAAAAAACAGAAGTTCCATACTAAACTGGTCTGATCATCCCCTTGAAAAAATATCAACATATCGAAGGACCCTAAATGTATATTCGTCATGTTTTTATTTTCAGCGGTTTAGGCTCTGCGTTGTCTGTCAGTCAGTCAGCCACGGGACTGTTTTAATAAGTAACGAGCGTTACCCGCGACTTCGTCAGCACAAATTATATACTAGATCTTAAGTCATAAGCTATCAAACAAAAAAAGTTTCATCAAAATCAGTTCAGTCGTTTTTGCGTGATGCTGTTACTAACATAAAAACCAACAAACAGACAGACAAAAATTCTAAAAAAGGTTGATTTGGAGTGCCTAAAAACCATAATGTTATCTTTTTCTTATTAATATCTTTAATGTACAGACACACTTCTATTACAGTTTTATAATAGTTTAGATAGATAAATGATATCAACTGTTAGGTAAAGGCTATACTAATAACAACATATTTCCTATTATCTTCAAATTTTGCCTAGAAGTCATGATTTTTCTTGTTTCATTCTGTAAAATTCATGGAAAGTTTTTCAAGTTTAGGGAAATTAATAGAGGTAGAAGGTGGGTGTTTAGGGGGAGGAGGGGGTCGTGCGAAATCTCACCCAATCTCACGTGGGGGAGAGGGTATCTCGGTAAATATCACGTAATTTTTTTTCAGCAAGGTACAAAGTAAAATTGAGAGAAAAGTTTAATGAAGTAAAACATGTTTCTACACTGAATATTTTAAATTCCAACGCAATCAAACACAGATTAACGCATTTACACTAAAAATACGCATTTTGAAAAATATGACGTGAGATTTGGAGGGGGCGGGGAGGGGGTCGAGCTAAATCTCACGAAATCTCACCAAGGGGGGAGGAGAGGTCGAAAAATCACAAAAATCATCTCACGTCATTAATGGACGCCCCCAAAGGAGAATCGCGCCCGCGCCTCCAGGTGACGTCGCCTGGAGGCGCGGGCGTAATTCTCCCAGCGACGCTATGCTACGTACTATAAGGTTTATAATTGTGTTACTTTGACTATCCGCCACCGCCACACGTTTCTTCTATATAAACCCGCGCCGTCAATGACAATCAATTTTTTAACCTGATAAATACACACGAGTAAATTGATTAAGACATGTTTCCCACCATTAATCATGAACAAATTACCTAATCAGAACAAATTACTGAAATTGATGACGGAGGTGGATTGTGTAAATAAAAACGGCATGTGTAAGAAAGGAGTGCTACTGAAATGAGACCAATGACATTATACAGGGTGTTACAAAAATACCCCTAAAGAAAAAAAGGTGTTGAAGGGTCCCTTGTAAAGAGTCTATTGACAATGTATGACAACCGTAGTGCAAGATAATTATTTATCGAAAAATTAACTATCGATAATAAAAAAATTAAATCGGCATCGTAGAAGCGCAGCACTATTTTAAGTTCATTAACCTTACCAGGAGTAATTACCCGCTACCTCCTACTAAAAATGTTACCTCCTTTTCCTATCTCCTGGTACTACCAGGCTAGTACCAGGAGCTGACTAAAATGTTTCTTAACTAAATAGTTTGTATTAAACTAAATTAGCTATTTAACTTTGAACTTAACTGATCTATTGTTTACGTGAGAAATGGTGAAGTTTTAGGCAGAGTATGTAGGTATCTACCATATTTTAGCTGCCATAATTTAATTTTTAAAATATCACAACTCAATCAAATAGGTAACATTCTAGCATCAATCTACTCACCACTTATTCTTTTTCGTGGAGAACACGTGATTTCCGGGACTCAAACTGTCTCTTCGGGCGATCTCAATTCAACACACACACACACACAACTTCACATTTTACACAACCAACTTTTCTTCTTCTTATCGTGTGGGCAGCAAGCCCTGGTGTTAGAGTTTTATTCAAACTGCCTACGCCTTACTTGCTCTAACACCTCCTCGACCTGCCCGGGTTCGACAGTGCTCGGGCGTCCACTGCCACTGGATCGATGAAATGATCCGGTAGAATGCAAGCGTCTTGCCGTATCCAGGAAGCATTGGTATGATGGTAACCGTCGCTGTTCAGCAGGTGGCCTGCCATCGATAAACCGTTGACGATACAGTTCGCGGGCACGATTTAAATTACTATCCTCATGGCCTACACATAGTATCATATCGTAATATTCCATGTTAGAATACCTACTGACCCATTTTCTCAAATTACGACAAAGCATCAATCAAATCAAAACAAAACAATCAAGCGAAAGATTAATGATCGACTGATTGATATGAAAGTGCAACCAGGGTTGCCAAATACTATTTCTTACATTTCCTCATTTTTTTTTCCTCCAGGATGATACGTTTTGTTCCCTAAGGTTAATTTAACGGAAATACACAAATAAATAGGTAAAAGAAAAAATTCAAACCCGAATTTAATATTACACAAAATGACAGCTACCTAAAGATTTATCTACACGTGATAAATACCCTATGACACTCCCCGGATCAGTACGACACTAACTTGGTAACTGGTATTACGTAAAGAATAGTTGTATTGTATTGTATTTGTCCAAATAATGTCCCTAAATTTACCCATTGTGATTAAATTTTTCCCAGTAATCACTGGGAAAAATTTAATCACAATGGGTAAATTTAGGGACTATTCATAGAACGGAATTATTCCCCAAAATTGTGGAAAAATCCCCAATCCGGCAACACTGAGTGCAAATTTCAAAGAATCCCCGACAAGGCGGCGCGGCGATATCTAAAGGTAGGTATATCGGTAGCGGTAGCCATATTGGTCATCAATCAGCCAATAAGAGCGTAGGAAGTCGCCCGCTGTTTGCGCGCGAAAGGAACTACCATCGTAGTCCCGGGGTTGGCAACCATTTCACCCTGTGTCGTCGCAGGCGCCGTCTTATTTTTTTTTCATTACATTATTTGCACATTATTCACATATTCGGCAAATCAGTCGGTAAATACCTACATCATAGATTTCCAATTAAGTGCATTAGTTTTATTTTTCTGCAGTCCTTTTTTATGTTACCCATTATTGATAATAGGTAGGTAGGTATTTGTTGAAAGAAATATTAAAAAATAGGGAGTGCCTCCGCTGTTGGAGCGCTGGCAACCAAAAATAACGCCATTGGGAACAAGCGATAGGTAATACTGCCGGCAGCCAAGATTTTAAACAACGGCTGCCACGGCCGGCACCAAAAATGGCGGCCGCTGACGGGGGCTTGTAGGATTCTGCTAGTGCTGGCATCCAAAACAGCCGCGCCGGCAGCTAGCTCGCACTGATATGGTTAATAATGGTTAAAAAATAATAACTGATTATTGTCTTTTTACGTAGGTACTTGCAAGACTTTTACGAATAATTGAGAATTAAACGAGCTTACCTGTTAAGCGAAGTCTTGATTCTAATTTTATGAACGGTGATCTGAAATATAATTGAATTAAACAGAGTAGTATTCTTCCCACACATAGTGGGCATCGCGGTTTGTTTATAGAAAGTAAATTAAAAATAAAAACATTCCTATTATTTTTCCTGTTCATGCTGTGGCAACACCGAAATGTCACTTATTTTAGAGATAATGCATGAGACAGGAGCAGCTCTGCCTGATAGGCAAAGGCTATTCCTGTCTCATGTTCAATTCACTTTAAATTTACTTGACAATTTAACAGAGAATATTATTATTGCAGCTTATGGGCTACATGACTGTGGTGGGTGGGTAATTATATTTCAGATCACCGTTCATAAAATTAGAATCAAGACTTCGCTTAACAGGTAAGCTCGTTTAATTCTCAATTTTATTTCACGGTGATCTGAAATATAATTGAATTAAACAGAGTAGATGTTTAGAGAACTTGCTGTAATAATAATGAAAAACCGGTCTTAAAACTTGGTCTTTTAATCATTTTATTATTCAAATTGTAAGCATCATTAATGATGACACCATACTCACATCACAATGGTGTTATTTTACTTAATTAAAATAATTTTACAAATATCTATTTGTTACAGTTATTAATTATCTTAATATCAAATTGAAATCAATAATTCTCAGCTATTTAACACTGCTAAAGCAAAGTTTTCTTGGGGTGGATCTCTCTGAATTGGTAAATTATAAAATTTTGCAAAAGTGTTTGAATTTGTTGACCATCCAGCTGTCTTTTTTATAGTTTCGACACTTATGCTAGCTCTATTAGCAGATGAAGTAGATGTATGTCTTGTGCTATGGGATGTGAATTTAGAAATGTCAATGCCACTCTCTTTCATTATCGTTTTAATCCATCTGCTAATGGTTTGACTGGATGCCCTTTTATAAGGTTTTTTATATGTAAGCCAAAGATAAGGTTCACCGTTTCTGATGTTTGTAGTTTGAGCTATGTAATCTTGTAAAGTTTTGGCTGGACAAATTTTTGGATTTTGTGGATAGAACGGCAGATGAATCTTTGGTTGATTTCTATTAACAAGAGAAGTCTTAATGAGATCAGTTATGGTAATAATTGTCTTATTGCCAGTTGTGATGATGTTCTGTAGTTTAATAAGGGATATCGTCTGGACTCGTTGGGCTGATGTTAGTGCTAAGAGGATAGCCAACTTTTTGGTAAGTTTTTCTAAGCTTAATTCTTTGTTATCAGGCCATGTGGACAGGAAGTTTAAAACTTTTGAAGGATCCCAAGTCTCAGAGTATCGAGGCAGTGTTGGTCTTAGTCTGTACACACCTTTAAGGAATCTTGTGACTCTGTCGTCATTTCCAATCTTAGCACTGATAAGGGTTGATAAAGCTGATCTGTCAGTATTGAGGGTACTGTAACCTGCGTTAGCCTCGAATCTCTGTGTGAGGAATTGAACCACCTGGGGTACAGATGCTGTATAAATATCTAGTTTATGAGTTTTGCAAAATGTCCACCAGGCTTTATATGTTGTGTTGTACTGTTTAAGCGTAGCTGGTGAGAGCGAAGACAACATTATGCTTAGTGAACATGTTGGCAAACCTCTTTGCGTGAATGCATGCCGCAGAAGAGTCCTGCAGCCAGGGTAAGCGTTGCACTCAATGGGTGTTTCGTCCTGAAAGGTGATTGTAAAAGATTGTCATCTGGGTGGAATATGAGAGGTTCTGACACCATGAGTGATTTAGCTAACGGATACCATGGTTGAGAGGGCCATAAGGGGAAGACTAAGATACCTTTAGCTTTTTCATTTCTAATCTTTTGCAAGCATCTTGTTATTATTGCAAATGGAGGGAACGCGTAAAAAAAATAATTTGACCAATTAAGTGTGAAAGCATCTACATTAAATGCATAGGGGTCTCTTTTCCATGAGACATATTTAGGGCATTTATTATTTATTCTGCTTGCAAACAAGTCTATGTTTGGCTGTCCAAACTTTATGCAAATTAGGTTGAATTTAAGAGTTGACAATTCCCATTCTGTATCAATGTTTGTGTTTCTGGATTCTTGATCTGCAATTACATTGTCTTTAGATTTGATGTAGGAAGCGTAAATGTGTATGTTACGTTCTTGGCACCATTCCCATATTTCCCTGGAAATTTTATTTAAATGGGGAAACTGTACACTACCCATCTTGTTGATACATGCAATGGCGGTCGTATTGTCGATTCTTAAAAGAATACCGGTGTTGTGGACATGGTTGGCAAATGATTTCAAAACAAAGTATGCTGCAATGAGTTCAAGTTGGTTAATATGAAGATTTTGTTCTGATTTTGACCACATGCCTCCAATGCGCTCGCCATTGCAGTACCCTCCCCAACCTGTCAAGGAAGCATCCGAGAATATTTCTAATGTTAAGGGTTTATCCTTCAGATTTCTAGAAGATTTATTCAAATTTTGTAGCCACCATTGTAAGTCTGGTAAGATTTTTCTTGATAATTGCATAGAAGAGTCATAGTTGTCATTTGAGTTTATAAGGGCCAAATGTTTTTCTCTTTCCATAATTTTTGTATGCATCATTCCGTATGGGATTGCTGGGCTTGCTGCTACTAGAGTGCCTAAAAGTTTGGCAAAGTCCCTAATGGTGCATTTTTTCAAGTTTGTAAATTTTGTGACTAGTTGAAGAATAAGTATTTTCTTATCTGTGGGTAATTCTAGGCACAAATTATGAGTGTCAATTATAAAACCCAAAAATTTGCATTGTCTGTTTGGTACAAGATTGCTTTTTTCTGTATTAATAATTAAGCCAAGGCATTCAAATAATTTCACAGTGGAATTTATGTTTTGAAGGCATTCTTCATAAGTTTGTCCTATACACAAGCAGTCATCAAGATATATGGTGGACATAAAATCCTGACTTCTTAGGTGTGCAACCACTGGTTTAAGTAGTTTGGTAAACACTCCAGGAGCTGTAGACAGGCCATAAGGCATTGCTGTAAACTCATATAACTGACCTAGGTGAAGAAAACGTAAGTATTTTCTGTGTTTTTCGCATATAGGGACTAAAAAATATGACTCTTTTAAATCTATTGTACCCATATAATAATCTGAATCTACAAGTTTTATTGCTGTTCTTATATCTTCCATTTTAAAATGTTTTGTCGGGATGAATTTGTTAAGTGGTTTCAGATTCAGAATAAATCTGAATTTCCCATTAGGTTTAGGTCTTAGAAAGACTTTAGATATAAATTCACCTTCAACATGTTGACAAGGAACAATGGCTCCTAAATGTATGAGATCTGTAATGGATTTGTTTATTTCTATTGTTTCTAACTGCGATAAGTTATTAGAAGGAATAGTGAATTGAAAAGGTGTATTGTCAAAAGGTATCTCGTAGCCTTGTACATATTTCAATATAACAGGATCATCAGTTATTTGATTCCAACAATTTAAAAAATGTTTTAAATTTCCCGCATGTACCTGGTTAGTTAACGTCTTGTTGGTGCACCCCGAGGTTGAGCATGGGGTCGTGCTGCTCTCTCGGAGCGGTGTCGATATTGGTTGGGGCGGAAACGTCTCTGGTCCGATGACTGGGCTGTCTTCGGCCCACCACGAGCCTGAGGCGGCTTGCCTGTTTTCGGTGGTGGGCCATTCTTGTTTCCCGTGGTAGGTCCGTGTGTCGTTAATTGACGATTTGTATTCATTTGAACTGGTTTCTTTATTTGTGCAACAGCTTGTTTCATTTCCTTTGCATTTTTAATCATCTCTGAAAGATTTGTTCCATATAAAAATGTGTCTCTTTTTGTCTTTGCTACAATTTGGTTAAAATTCTTGTCAAGTGAGGGTGAGATCAGCTTTAATCTGGTTTTTGTTTGATGATAATTGACATCAGTCAACAATTTTGAGGCATCCGCCATCTCCGAAAGTACTTTAAGTTTATCAAAATCCTCATTTTCCATGAGGTTGGTCATAGCCTTCCCGATGATAGCTGTGGCCAGTCCCACTTGTCGCTGTGTTATCTCTATTCCATAATCCCTAAGTTTAGAGCTTTCCGTGAGCACAGACTTAACCTCTGGGTTCAACAGCGGAGCGTCTAGTGAAGTGCAGTTTAGAGGCACTTTGTACTTTTTAGTAATTGATTCTCTCTCTTCCTTTGAAAGTCCATTAGTCAAAATGTGTGAAAATCTCTTGCTTATGTCTTCATGTATTTGTCCCTCGTATTGGATTGGTTCATCATAGTCTGCTCCAAGTGCTTCTCGAAAAGGGTTTGCTGGTTCCTCTTCTTGGGTTGCTTCTGTGAAGCAGGAAAAACCACATCTAAAGCATATGTATTCAGCCACTTGTGACACAGAAGTGTCAACATTAGTATCTCGTACTCAATGGCAGAAATATTGAAACCACCTAGTGTCATACAATGACCTGTGAGTATCTCGTACTCGATGGTTACATAGGTAAGTATGTTAAAACACATCTTCCTTTCTTACAAGCTCCTTTATAATAAAGAGACATGTACCAGTAAGCAACATAGAAATGTTGCTACGGGTATCTCGTACCCAACTGGTTATTGACTATGGTAAATCAGTAAGATGAGGCGTAATAAATAGCACTAAAGGTAATATTTTCTTCGATCATAACCTAAAAGATTTGTTGAGGCAACTTACCATTTTCAGCGGTGTTTTCCTTGTTACTGTCGGAATGGTTGTCAGGGCTAGGGCTCCGGCTGTCTCTACGTCGAGCTGGACTGCGGCTACGAGTGCGGTCGCGTGCGTGCGATCGTTCCCGACTGCGGGTGCGCCGTTGCCTCCGTGGGCTGGAAGTTCGACTGTCGCTGCCCGAAGATTTTGCACGTCGATGTTTTCGTTTTTTAGTTCGTTTTTCAAGGTATTTCACTATGGCTTTTAATGCCTTTTCCTTCTTTCCCATTGCTAAAAAACTACAAAAAACAACAAGAACACAAAAATAACCACGATGCCGCGTAACGCGCGGAAAAAAAGTGACATTTCGGTGTTACCACAGCATGAACAGGAAAAATAATAGGAATGTTTTTATTTTTAATTTACTTTCTATAAACAAACCGCGATGCCCACTATGTGTGGGAAGAATACTACTCTGTTTAATTCAATTATATTTCAGATCACCGTGAAATAAAATTAATAGATACTTAGTGGTAATCTTGCTGTCATAATGTGCCGCTTTTTTGGAACGAGCATTAAAAACAACATTTTCAAAAAATGTTGTGCATCAATGTCACATAGAGAAATGATCACCTATCTTTGTCTTACAATTAGGGTCCCGTCACAAACAAATATGAAGCTTGAAATCCCTGTATCTCTCCTCTCCTCTAGTCTCCTAGTACTAGTAGTTTACACACTACTAACGTAGTTTCACTTTATCTACAACTGCCTCCGTGGTCTAATGGTTAAGAGCATTGGGCTCTTGACACGGAGGTCGTGGGTCCGATTTCCACGGGGGACACCTAGTGATATGTTACTTTGTGCGTTTTTCCCCAGTTGGTTAGGGCATTGCAGGTTGAATCACTTGATTGTCTGAAAATAAAGACGAATCCGTGCTTCGGATGGCACATTAAGCCGTTGGTACGGGCCATTTTCTCTGGTGGTAGTCATAAAATCCACGTCAGAGGTCGTAAGGCGGTCTGAAAAACTCTGACATCAGGGCTTGCTGCCCACACGATAAGAAGAAGACTTTATCTACAAACCAGATAAACTTTTTATCTTTTTCTCTTGAAATTGTGTAGCGTAAGAATCGAACCCGTTCTTATCGCCAGGGTGTAACTAACCGGCCATATGGTACAGAACATTTGGGCGCTATCGCGGCTACGGCGTTTTTTATCGGTTTTATTAGAAAGCTAGTTTAACAGTGATGATTTTCATGAAGATCAGGTCAGCCGATTCGAAGATCATGGGGATCTCAGCTGTAAAATGGATGTTTATTTTAATTTTGCTCATCTATTGTTTGCCGGCCACTGTATTCTATGAAGACGCACGACAACGTACGCAAAATTTTTAATTTAAAAAATTACACGTGCGGAACCCGCATAATTATTTTTAGCAAATGGCGCCAAAATTCTGGCTGCCTGGTAGTTCAAAGACTAAACGGCAGCAGATACGTCGTAAAGTCACTGCGTTGTCTCCACTACTAACCACTATCTTGTAAGTGCTTAACTTAAAAGATAATTATTCTCGAAGTTATCTTTAATACTAAACTAACTTGAATATTAAGCCCTAAAAAACAATAAATAACAGATTTTCAAAAATGTTAAATTATTGTTACAAAAATAAACAATAAAGAATAATTTCAAAAAAATATTCATATTTGTCTTCATGTTAGATAATTTAAGCTTCTTACAATTTCTTTTTTCGGCAAAAAAGTATCTTCGGCTCTTATTGAAATTTAGGTACAAATGACGTACAAACATTACCCTTCTGAAAAAAAAAAGTCTATGTTTCAGAGGTCAAATTCAGATTGAATGACCTTATCAGCTGATCACTAGAGTTGGGATTTTTTAGTAAATGGCTTCGATGAAGGATTTTATTTTTTTTTGGTTAATTATGTAACACCCTGTATACACAAGGACTTCGCATCAGCGCGATGTTAACGGGACCGCAAAAGTTGGATTCAGAGGATATGTGAAAAAATTAGGATTCTTCAAAGCATCATATATCACGAAGTACTAACAGTAGGAGTATGATTTGCGGATATGTGTTATATTGAACATATAATTGAAGTTTTGATTAGAGCCAAAACACGATTAAGATACATTTTCTTAATAGAAAAATAAGTCAAAGTAGCCTCCGTCTTTATCGATAAACGCTTGGAACTGCTAAACGGTGAATAATAGAAACACGAAACTTGATTTCAAAAAAAGAGATTGATATTTTATAAAGTTTGATTAGAGCAGAAATGCAGAAATGAACGTACATAAATAGTACAATCACAATTAAATAAAGTTTGTTTTACGTGGTGAGTCCATATGTGTAGAATGTTATTGCCATGTGGACAGTTATGTAACGGGAGACATACACATACAATCATTTTCAGCGTCATTTGGTACTAAGCAAGGTAACAGAATTTTAGAATTCTCAAGTTTCCTATCTGAAACTGACAGTTAATCAGTAAGTAACTTGTTATTGGAATTGTTTTCCTTTATTTTCTGAATACTTTACAATTGTAATAAAATACCTGTAACTTTTGCGAGGCCGAAGGCCGAGCTACGCGTAGGATCGAAGCTCCGAAGCGTCTCCCCTGGAACCTTGTGGACCTGGTCTCCGAGGCCAATCTGCCCGCCCAGCGAGCCGCAGGCCGAGCGCTATTGTAAACTTGGCGTGGATGTACATAGAAGATATTTACCAAAATATGATTTAGGGGCGTTTGTTTATGTTAAAGTAGGTACTCTACATATGAGTATTATGAGACCATTTTTAAAATTTTTGTTTGTTTCTTTGTGCATCACTTAAAAACTACTGAACCGATCTGGATGGGATTTCCACAAAAGCATATGGCTTAGTTTGGATTAACATTTAGGCTCTATTTCATCGCAATTGGTTTATATAATCAAAAGTTATGGGTATTTAAAGTCTGCGTGTACGAAGTCGCGGACGCCGCGCCGCTAGTAGGAAATAGTTTCTTCGGTTTGCAATTAATCTTTCCCGGTATGGATGATGACAATATTTTGAATAGTCTAGACAATATAACTATGGACGAGTTACGCGTGTAATTCTACAAACAAACTTTTCTGACACTTTTTGCGGGTTATGGTAGGATTAAACGAACTTACCTGAAGTGAAGTTCTATCCTAATTATATGAAGTACTTAGTCCGAGACATAACTATGTAGTAGTCGCTATCTTGCGTGTATCCGCGTCCTTTAAATCTATGGAAAAAAAACAAAAAACGTCTCCCGAACGTCATCTACCTGTCAATGTCATTAGTTCAGAGCTAACTGGTAGTAACTGGGTATGCGGAGGGTGGGAAGTAGGTATATGTCTCGGACTAAGTACTTCATATAATTAGGATAGAACTTCACTTCAGGTAAGTTCGTTTAATCCTACCATTATATTTCGTACTTAGTCCGAGACATAACTATGTAGATGTTTAGAGGAAACAACATCTTAAACTAAATCAAACTCGTCTGTTGTGAACTTAAGAGTCACAACTAAGAATAACACCTTGTAAGTTATAGGTAGGTATAGTAGTACCTATCACACAAAATGAGATTAGTAAATCACAATCATACAATATTAGTCAAAATCAGACAGTAATAAATTAACAATATTTTGTTAACTAATATTATGTATAATTAGGTACCTATGTGAGTACCTCAAACTGCTTCTCCCACTTTAATCTGTCTGATCACTGTCAGACTCTAAATTGTTGAGGTTCTAGTAGAACGACATAGGTATTGTTTTTAAAATATTATCGACTGTAAGCCTTCTATGTGGGAGGGTGCACTGCAACCCATATAGTCGAGTGGGACGATGACATGATGACTTACAAAATAAAAAATAAAACTTTCGAAACTAATATCTGTACCCTGAGCAGACGCCTTTAAAACAGTATGGTATAACAATCTTCTATCATGAATTGATTCATGGCTTATGACTCATAATATGAGAAATACACATAATTAGGTGCAGGAATACTAAATTTGATTTCTTAATCTGAAGATTAAGTAAAAAGTACCTACTATCTAACTTTCGGATAGTTTACCTAAATTTTAGGACATAACGCGTTTAAGACATTTTGTGTTTAGGACATTCCGCGTTTAGGACATTCCGCGATTAGGTCATTTTGCGATTAGGACATTATAAGTTTAAGTCATTTCGCGTTGACAAATTAGGTCCTTATGCGTCGACACCAATCAACCAAAAATTGAGTGGACCACTATTAAGCATTGTAAGACATGATGTGAGTCCCATATACTAACATAATTTTGTTTAGAAGGGCGTAATTTGAATAACCTTTAAACCCGCGTTTTATTCTAGAACGCGTTTCATCAGAACATTTGCCGATATGAGTGTTATTATCCATTATGAGATGTAGGATAGGTGATGCATTATTTCAGAATCACCGTTATCAATAACAGAAGTATGTAAAGTACATTTACTCCAATAGAAACCTCTAAAAATACCTAATTTGACTAACAAATTGGCCTCCACTGACGTAGACTATAGAATTCTATCAGTGTTTTATATAAAGAGGTTTTGAGAAAATTTGCCCGATATCATTTTGACATTTATTTAACCTAGGAATAAGTTTCCTGTCTAGGATCTCATGATAATGTAGAAGACAGAGAGTGTTCAAATATAACTGTTTCTGAGACTGTCCAGTTCTTTCAGCAGTGGGTACCAAGGCTGAGAGAATCTGATTGGAACACTAAAGAACATAGAAAAATGTTGTCTACTTAACCCTCTACATTCCATGCGAAAGGGTATCTAAGCAATGAAACATACTTTTCACACTAAACCGAACTTAGAATTAATCATATCTAAAACTTTCTGAGAAAAATCTCATTCAGTAAGTAGACCTATAATTAGGTATCTATGTGATTCTCTCCTTTATCTCTTCAGGGATAAGGTCTTGTAATGAAATTAAGTGTAATGTAGACTGAATTGATCCACACACTGTCAGATATATTTGGATTTGGCTACTATTTAAAACAGGTTACTGACTGTCTACACAAATACACTCTTTAAAAGATATCTCCGTTGTGTTATGTGTGATTTTACCTAATTAAAGTTTCACATTGATTCTGATTCTTTAAAGTAAACAATGCTACGAATGGCTTAGTTCGTTTTCATGAAATTCTTTCTCTAGTTCTAATAGATTAGAACTATGTAGCAGGCATATGTTGGACCTGTGATGTAGCAGACTTCGGAGTCCTGAATTTATACTAAATAAAAGTTGTTATAATGTACCTACTATGCATTTTTGATTAAACTGAAACCCTTGAACTTTTCACCCATTTAACTCAGTATATTTTTGCACGTGTAGGTGACATAGGTACATATTAATATCCAGATTATTTGCGTAAACAAAGCCACTGCTGCCACACAACTGATACCAAATTGTATAACCACATTATAAAATCTTTAATTGATCATGACTATGGTCAGATATTGGTTAAGTAGATTGAGCAGTGGATGATAAAAATATATTACTTTTAATAGAACCTAGCTATGTTTATGCTAATGGAACCTAGAGATTCCCAATAATCTTTAGCCTTATACCATTATTTAAGCTTTAAGCATTCTTGGTAAGTAAGTACCATTGAGGTATAGATACATTATCATGGTATCAGGTATTGTCCTAAGAAAAGAACAGGACATGTTCCATTTATGGATTTTAACTGTTTTGTAAATACAGTCAGAGCCGGCCTAGCCAGCCAGGCTAGTTTATTGGGTAGGTCATCCCATTTAAATAATGAACCATTATTTAAGTAATTGAAATATTCAAATACTTTTTATGAGCCATATTATTTTATTGTTACTAAATAGTTATAAAAGAATTAATTTTCAGTTTTAATTATTTATCAGCATTTATTATTTTAATTTCAGTCTTTTTATAACATGTTATTAACATGAAGGTTATGGAAACTCAAAGGATGGAGCCCCTTTTCAACCTAAATACAACTTGATCATAAGTGATATTATAATAACAAATGAGAAAATATGATGAGTCTAGCAGCAAATTTTACCTAAAAGGGTATCATTTGTTATATTACTACTAATATAAAAATGTTTATGTGGATGTCCTGAGGTTTCAGAACATATCTGACCACCCCCTCGGGGAGTACAGTTGTGAGCATATGCTTATGCTATAATACTTTTGAACGCCCTTTGTACCCTTCTCATTCTTGTTTTAAATTGTATTTTTCTATTCTTGGTGTGCAAATAAAGAATATTTATCTTATCTTATCTTATCTTTTAAGTCCAGTGGCAAACTCTTCCTCAAAGGGTATTTTATTTATTAGATCATTAGTGATATTACCAAAATTGTACAACTAAGTAAATATTTGAGTCTAGTGATAAGCTTTATCACAAAGGGTACTGCACCCGTCCCTATCTGATGGATAGGGTAACAGTTTGGGTTGATGCAGAGGTTGGTGTTACCAGAATGGCTTGTGACCAGCTACAATAGATCTGTTCAGGTTGCGGTAGCTATTGGTCATTAACCAAGCCCTTACCCCCAAATAATAATGGCTTGTGACCTCTGCACTTTCTTTCTGTACTGTATGACGAAAAGTTTGAGGCTGGATTTACTTTGGGTTTCATACTGTTTGAACCTTTCTTTATTGTTAGAAAATTCACATGTCATCCAGCTTTGTGCAAAGGAATTCTGTTTACTTATTTTCCTTTTATGAACTTGATAAATATTTTTGTTAACAAAAGGTGCAATAAGCTGTTATCAAAATCCAATTTACCTGGAGATGCAGCATGCTAAGCTTGGAGAATCTGTCAGCAACTTTAAATGGTGCCAATTTATTGAAATCTTCTCTTGAGAGAAGGATTATTGTGTTGTAGGCTGTGTGGCTGACGCTACCTTCAGTGCCGCTAACATTCTTGTAATAATGTATCTTAGCCTAGTACCAGATTGTTTCAAAATGCCGGGCAATTCCAAAATTATTTAGGGTGCAGTTTTATATTTAGATAATGCAATTTTTACTACTACTATCATTTACTATTTTAATATACTATTAACTGTAACATTCTCAATCTGAGAGTAGATTGTCTCTGTCACCTTTCCGAGCTGTCTTCTAACCTAACCTAGTTAGGTGAATAGCAGTGCCTGAGGCTAATTTAATCGACTGAGTGTGACTAATGTGCAGTTATTAATTAAATACTGAATATTTTAATTATGATTTGATATCTCAGGATTTCGCTCAATGTCTATCTCAGGATCAACATAGAGGTATTACCTACTTACAGAGTAAAAGCTTTTTACCAACTAGCCCCAAACATGTCAATACCTGGAACATAGCTACAGGCAACACCCACTGTTCAGAGTTATGTCTTCCCAACGGGAAACAACCAGGTTTAGATAAATGAGGCATCAATAACTATCTTATAATCAGGCAAATAAACGGACAAAAACAAAAATACTTTCCAACGGAAAGATGTATAAGTGTCACACAATTACAAGCAATATATTAATACAATTACAAACTGAGGCCAGTAACCTCTTTCCCAACGGGAATTAGTATGGTAAGAAAGAATAAACATTCATCCTCATAATAATTCAGCAAATATTACATCATTCTGAACACAATTGGTCACTGGGCACCGGAGCCGGTGTCGGCTGTCTTTCCAATTAAAGATTCTGTGTCATAAATGATTCTATTCTATCCCCTACGGAAAAGTCGTCATCATCATCATCAAACCTAGAACCTTTCAAGGGCTAAGGGCACAGGAGCTGACATGATCTTTCCCAACGGTAGAAGTGCATGCGTGGCTAATATGCAAAAGAGCTGTAATGACTACCTTCCCAACGGGACCGTGTCTCTTTGTTTGAAACTCAAACCAGCTTGGGCAATAGGACAAGTACTGGCATGATCTTTCCCAACGGTAAAAGTGCATGCATGGCTAGTAAGCAAAAGAGCTGTACTGACTACCTTCCCAACGGGAACGTGTCTCTTTGTTTGAAACTCAAACGTGCTTGGGCAATCGGCACAAGTAATGGCATGATCTTTCCCAACGGTAAAAGTGCATGCATGGCTAATAGGCAAAAGAGCTGTAATAACTACCTTCCCAATGGGAACGTGTCTCTGTTTGAAACTCAAAAGTGTTTGGGCAATGAGCACAGTACTGGTATGGCCTTTCCCCACGGGAAAACAAGTGTATGGTCGAAACTCAAGCATGCATAGTGCAACGGGCCCAGGGTCTGCCATCGGCGTCGGCTGTCTTTCCCCAACGGGGAAGAGTATGAACGTAACACGTTCATACGTGTGCCGGCAAGGGCACGGGAACCGGCTTTCGTGTACTTCTATCCCCACGGGAAAGCGCATCTTCGAAACTCGTAAATGCGTGGACACATTGTGTCGGGCCGGGGAGGGGATCCAATCCCCCGTAGCATGTAGGTAAACTTTTTCAATAACAGAAACAAAAATAATAAATTACGTACCTTGTCGTAATTTACCATAATTTACTAAGTCAATCACTCCTCCAACTTATGTATCCTTTACTTCCATCTTTCCTGATTGACTTCATACTTAATTCTTTCCATTTTATACACAAAAGAGCTTATAATTTAACTATAAAACTTTAAAATTTTTATTTTCAACAAGGATCGCGTTTACGCGCGATAAACGAATGACATTGACAGGTAGATGACGTTCGGGAGACGTTTTTTGTTTTTTTTCCATAGATTTAAAGGACGCGGATACACGCAAGATAGCGACTACTACATAGTTATGTCTCGGACTAAGTACGAAATATAATTGAGGGTTATTTCATTACTATGGATTCGAATTTTGATTGTTAAAAACAATCTCGTGTGAACCCCGTCCAGTTTGAAGTTATTGTTCCGCAATTATAGGCTGTCTTGTTTCGTGATAAGGTATAAAATTGTATGTAAATGCACAAATGATTAATTGATCTTGTAACGTGGCAAGGCTGGCCCTAGTTATATGATCTAAGGTCAGCTATTGTTTACTGAAACGACTGAAACAAAAGACAATGTTTAATTACTATGCAGTTAAGGGTCAGTCCTTTTATTAAGTCATCATCGTCAGCCTTTATTGACCCTTCCACTAGGGCGCAGGCCTACCCTCATATTGAAGGCCTAGTCTAGTATCGTTGTAGGTCTTCATAGTATTTGGTACACTTTCAAATACGCAAACGTCTCAGAATTTGGTCTTCATCTTATATAGGATTTCTCATCGAGTTTTTTATGTTTTTGTTTATGTTAAAGTTAAAGGGCGCGGAAACAATTAGCCAATCGTGGCAAAAGAATGAAGGTGGCACATCCTGATTGGTCAATATCATTTCGTGCGTTATTAAAATTAGTCAACTGCGCAGGTATACATCGGGGGAACTTATAAACATGTTACTTAGTACATACTTTAGTGGGTGCCTCAGATCACCAAACTGAATAAATTTCACTAAGGGACCAACATCGAAAACATAACATTAAAATCTGTTATTCCATACATTCGGGTCGAGTCGCCATTGATGTTTTATGTGGAACAGCCTTTTCGCGATTTCAACGTTGATCCCAGAGCGAAAGTTCAGCTTGATGGTCTGAAGCACCTCCAAAAGTATGTAAAGCATTTAAGTTTAAACCCTGTATACACTGAGAAAAGAATGCTACGTATACGTAGCCCGTCGCAGCTTACGTACCACGTAGCTTACGACGCGATACTGATTACGAGTGTTCCACAATGAAGTTTCATTGTGAAGTATTATATTATACAGGGTCCTTCTTAATATGCTGACACTTTTTTAAGGGGATGATCAGACCGTCAAACTGATTAACATTCTCTATGGCACAGACATCAAAATCGCGAAAAAAAAATCTGCTCTTCTATACAAAACTGCAAACGTACTTGAGAAATTTTGATTGTTGTCCCATAGAGAAAGTTGTTCCCATTTAAAAAAGTGTCAGCATATTAAGACCCTATAAATATTCAACGATAACTACAACTTAAATACTGATGCAACACTCGTAAGCAGTATCGCGTCGTAAGCTACGTGGTACGTAAGCTGCGACGGGCTACGTATACGTAGCATTTTTCCCCAGTGTACACACGATGTTATTTACTAACAGGAAATGTCAAAACAACGATAACTACAAGCAGGATGTGCGTAGGTACGTAATATCCCTTTGTACCACCGTGGGACAACCAATTCTCCAATCAGCCATTATAAGTTTGTCCACATTATTGCCTTTATAGGAAAAATTATTATCAACGTAATTATTTTCTTGTTAGCGTTAATGATGCTTTATAATTATCCTATTTTCAGCACGCCGCGCCGATTGCTAGATCGAAGGATATAAAGGAACGAAGGATCGTTTCATAGTAAGTCAACAAGTAGGCTTCATTTGTTTCGTGTCTTGAAACTTTAGGATAACATTGTACATCGAAATGGGAAAATTGGTGGTAAGTAACATTTCTACTTAGCTTTTTATGGTTTGTGCGTATTTTCGATAACAAAGGGCTTAGTCGTTTGAGTTGGGTTCGTTATCTATTGACGTAATAGACGAAAATAGAAATTCATCCTGCACGAATTCAACGGCCAGTATTGATTCTATTTAGAATACCTATTTATTATTTATCACTTCATTGTATACACATAGACACATAAATGATAATTAGACATACATACGCTCGAAAAACATTATCCTCCTTCTGGCGCATTCGGGTAAAAAATATTATCTAAACTATTATAAAAATGTAACAGAAGTGTTTCTGTACATTGAAGATATTTACAAGATAAGATTACGATATGGTTTTTGGGTATTCCTGACTCCAAATCAAACTTTTTTAGAATAATTTGTCTATCTGTTTGTCTGTTTGATTGTTGGAGCATCACGCAAAAACTACTGAACCGATTTTTATTTAAGCTTTGTTTGATAGCTTATAATTTGACTTGAAATCTGATATATAATTTTTGTGCGGTATGTAAGTTGCGGGTAAACTCTAGTAATGTATTAAATATTATAATTATATAATAAAAATTTTTTTTGTGGCCTGTACCTTCGTGTTTGGAGTAGGCGGGCCTTGAGCGATTATCTCAAAGCCTGGATAAAAGTAATTTTATCAACTAAACTCTTTTGAACTATTTTTATTTTAGAATTTAATTTTATTATTATTTTTAGGTCTAAACCTAACAAGTTTTTAGGCAATTTTTCACAATTTGTACCTATCTTGCATCACTGGCATACGGTGAAGGAAAACTTCTTGAGGAAAACTTACTTTAAATTCGAGGCATGCATGTTTTATGTCCACAATCCAAAATTGACGTTAGCCTGACGGACAGTAGGGTCAGCAACACAATGTCGATTTCTGGGCAAAAATACACTTGTTTAACAATTTTCATTAGTAAACAAGTAAATGATTCATCATCATCATCTTCAGCGTATACACGTCCCACTGCAGGGCACAGAAGACCGATTGCGCTAATTTAAAACATCGAAGTCCTATTCGTATCCAATTTCAGTTCTAATCACATTGCAATCCAATTACTATTCAACTGTGCTGAATTCCGCATCGTTCATCGTTCTGTCGGCTAACGGCTGTCAAGAGCAGCAGTCGATTAGTCGATTAGACCAAATATGTCAAAAGTTATAGTTCGTACGTAGTCCAGTCACGGTTCAATCACCGAATATTTACCGCGATTGCAGCCCAGGCCTAACCTCAAGGTATGTCCGTCAGTCCACCACGCGGGACTCAATGCGGATTGGTAGACTTCACATACGCATCGGAATTTCTTCTGCAGCATGTGCAGGTTTCCTAACGACGTAGAAATTATATGTAGAATTTTTCTAGTAGTTTCCATACATTTCTTGGCGGACCGTTGATTTCTCTCTCACCGATCCCCGCTACCCATCCGCCGCGTAGCCCCAGCAACGTCCTATGCCGAGGTCCGTACCCCTCTGGGTGCCCCTAGGTCGGTTGCTTAATTTCATTCATTGGGCACGGTAGACCCTTCGTGGTCCCCCCCAATAGTCTGCAGTAAACAGAAGTAACTGCTCCCTAAGCAACGCTGTAATAGTAATTTCAAAAAATTGTATTTCTCGGATGCAGTGCAAAAAAGCGCTCTAAATAAATGAAATCATTTCCATCTTTCAATAAAACTATAAACTGCCTTCCCAGCTGATCTTCACCCTCATCCTGCTGGTGTCGGTTACCATGACGACGGCAGCCGACAACACGACGACGGACGACAACTCGACAACTGTCGCCCCAATCAGCAACGACACGGGACCCGACGCCGCCGACGCTACTGCCAACGACAATGGGTCCACCCCGAGTCCTGATAGAAGATAAGACCTAGCCATGTTGTTAATGTTTTGTGGATTTTAATAAACTTGTAGTTTTGTATCAGTTTTTTGTTTGTATACAAAGATATAGAAACCAAATCACGAGTTAGCACGAAATTAGCACGTAAAGAAGAAGAAATAAATAGGGAACTACACTAATCTAAACTCAAGCCGTGTGGTTCCGGCTTAGAATAGACCACCCCAATTCTTCCCGTGGGTGTCGTACGAGGCGACTAAGGGATTAAGGTTTCTTATGCGGTGTTTATGTGGGCGAAAAGCTAGCCACTTAACACGTCATTCCCTCTTGAAACTTAAATTGCTAACTGTGAGCATTGCTACAACTAAAGTCTTTAACAGAATGTTGGTAGTTGTAGCAATGTTTCTGACCACCCCGAAAGGGATTACGGTCGTGTACGTAAACTCAAGAGCTCGTGCGTTCTCAGATGCTTATTCTCTTCTCATCGTGTGGGCAGCAAGCCCTGGTGTCAGAGGTTTTGACGTGGTTTTTATGTAACGACTACTACCACCAAAGATGGTAGCCGGGACCAATTGCTTAACATGCCATCCGAACGGAATCATCTTTCTTTTCAGAAAATCAGGTGATTCGGCCTGCAATGTCCTAACCAACTGGGGAAAAACGCACAAAGTGGCATATCACTAGGTGTCCCCCGTGGGCTCAGAGCCTAATGCTCTTAACCATTAGACCACGGAGGCAGGTGCTTACTAAAAACTGGGTTTATGAGCCTGACGACGACTTTCTATTATTTCTAACGGATCTCATACCATGTTGATGTTTAGGTCTTAAGTGTTGATTTGGAATTCTTTGTATCGCCGTCTGAAGATCGAAAATGTGGGGTAGGATTGTATAGATACTGACTGGGTGGAGTTATGCAGTATCCAGAGGAGACATGTGAGGAAACTAATCGTTTTCAGCACCCCTAGACAAAGTGACATTCTATTGGCGTTGACGCTAGTAGAAAATGACAGAATGTATGGATTTGACATTAGCGATCGAAACGTTTTGACGATAGAGTGTCAATAGAATGTCACTTTGTCTAGGGGGGCTGGTATCCCTTATTACATATTCTCTTGTCGCAACCAGGGATAACCTACACATTTCGCTCGTTTAGATGTTTATGCCAAATTTTTTACTGGAAGTAAGGTCATTATTTCAGTACTCATCGGTCGGTCGGTCTCGGTCATTATTATTATAGCTATAGCATAGCTATTAGTAGGTAAGACAACGCCGTCAAGACTCTGACCGTACCCGAAAAACAAATGAAATAGCAATAAAAATAAAAGGGAGCTATTAGCCAAGGTTTATACAGATGAGACGTGTGGTGGTGGCGGATAGTCAAAGTAACACTATTATAAATCTTATAGTACGTAGCATAGCGTCGTTTGGAGAATTACGCCCGCGCCTCCAGGCGATGTCACCTGGAGGCGCGGGCGCGATTCTCCTTTACGACAAAAACGACGCTAAGCTACGTACTATAAGGTTTATATTTTGTTACTTAGATTATCCGCTACCACCACACGTCTCTTCTGTATAAACCGTGGCTAACACTCTTCTTCCTGTATCGCGTTAGCATCGCGGTTTTCTTCTTTCTTAGTGCTGCATAAAGTCGCCCATGTCACATACTATTTAAAAAAACAGATCATGTTATTTGACGGGTGCATACGGAGTCGTACTCCTCAAAGACTCGACGGTCCACCTGGGAACCTAACCAACTATGTTTTATTTAAGAGGATATAATTCGGAGCGCGCTCCATGCAAACTTACTATGGTGATATTTTCAATACTAACCAATTAAACTCAATTACATTTTTCAGAATCAATCTAAAAACAAATTTCTATGCTTGTATAGAGTCAGATTTTCGTTAAAATGTATAGTTTTAAAGTTACAGTGCCTCAAAGATTTCCATACAAATCTTAAATTAATCCTAGCATTGAAACTGTATATTTTAACGAAAATCTGACTCCATACAAGCATAGATATTTGTTTCAAGATTGTTTCAGCAAAATTTAATTGACTTTAATTGGTTAGTATTGACAATATCACCATAGTACGTTTGTATGGAGCACGCTCCGAATTATATCCCCTTAAGCAAGTAAATTATTTTACTTCTGCAGTGAAGTTCACATATTGCTTACCTAAGCAACAGCTCAGAACGGATTCGGTTTACCTACTGACTATGACAAATACCTTAAGAGAATAGTTCTTGAAGCGCGCTGCATACATATAAAATTATAAAATAATAATTGACAGATTTTCGTTTAAATGTAGTTTCAGTGCGAGGATTAATTTAAGATTTGTATGGAAGATCTTTGAGCCACTGGTACTTTGAAACCAACGATTTTATTTGATTTAGCTGCGTCAGAGAAAACAACAAAAATTTGTTTTTAAACTATACTTTTACAGGCACAAATATTAGTTTTTAGATTGTGTTTAAATACTTAACTGACTTTAATTTAATTTAATTTAATTTAAACGTTCGTTTCTATGGAGCGCGCTAGAGAACGTTTCTGCAACTACTCCTGGTGCAAGATTGTAGTGGTACAAAATACAAGGTGTTACAAAAATACAAATGAACATTTAAAAGGGATGTTTAGACCATCAAACTGAACAACTTTCACTAAAGGACCAATATCGAAATCGCAAAAAAAACTGATGTTACACACTAAACTAAAAATCTACTCGAGCTAAATGTATGGGACAGCTGATTTTTTTTTCGCGATTTCGAGTATGGTCCCCATAGTGATAGTTATTCAGTTTGATGGTCTAAACAACCCCCTTAAAAGTTTTAAATATTTATTTTGACTAAGTCCGCGTGAAATCATAAAGCATAAGCATAAGCATATGCTCACAACTATATTCTCCGAGGGGGTAGTCAGAGATATTCTAAACCTCAGAACACCCACGTTTCACCAGTAGTACCGAAACTCTGTCCAGTGTGACCGGGGGGTGAGCCCGTCGCCACTTATAATGGACAGTGGGTACAATACATGCGTGAAATCATATCGTGTACTATTAAGTACAATAATTATGATACACTATCTAAGACCTAAGACTAATTTTGGGGAAAATTGCGAGGCTTTTTTTTCCGGGCCGTGCCTTTGGAACTAGCCTATATTCATTCAACCAATGAAATTTTGTGGCAAACAACATAATATAAAAAATGTAATAAACTAAGAATATATTTGGTTAAATTAGCAAAACAATTGGTTAAATTAACAAAACATTTGGTAAATTCGGATAAAATAAACTAAAAGGATGCATTTATAAATCAATTTAATGTTAATTTGTTGACGAAAATAAATTGTTTGATGGAAGGAAGCGTTTCATCATCACCGCCATCATCTCAGCTGATTGACGTCCACTTCTTGACAAATGCCTCCCCCAAAGATTGCAACGACGACTGGTTCTGTGCCGCTGCTGGTTAATGAAACGTTTGTTTATTACATATTAATTAACACCGTTTCCAAAAAGAGTGATTTTTTTGGACATAAATTCTCTTTGCAGAGATTTAAAATCAAACTAAATAAAATAAAAAACCGGCCAAGTGCGAGTCGCGGCTACTCGCGCACCGAGAGTTCCGTACCACACAACATAATAAATAAACTTTTTTTTGTCCTGGACCATTAACACGAGACCGACTCACACTTGGCCGGTTTTTATTATTTGTTGTTATACTCTAGAGTTTGCTCTATAATCACACCAAGTTTGACGCTTGTATGTATTACAGTTCTTACGATAGAGCAAGAAGAAAAAACATTTATAAAAACTAGTTTCTTGTATCAGGACCCCCCTTAAATTTTAACTTTTTGTCATTTTTATTATTTGTTAGCAAATCCGCCGTAATAACGCATATTCTGTGAAAATCTCAACTGTCTAGCTATTACGGTTCAAAAGTTACAGCCCCTAACTATTTAGGTCTAAAGTCCGGGTTGTCCTACCTACGTAGGACGGACGGACGGACGGACAACGTAGGCTCAGTAATAGCTCTAGCACAGTATAAGAAAGAGTATCTAAAGTCCGGCCGCTGAAAGATTGCGTTTGACAGTTACCATAAAATTGTAATAAACTGAATGAAAACTATAAATGCCGATCATTATTTAGTAGCTTTTTGAACTTAAAAGGGCAGCTAGTGCCCTGTGTACTAGAGTGAGCACAGGTAAACAATATTTTCATTAAGTTTTTTACAATTTTATGGTAACTGTCAAACGCAATCTTTCAGCGGCCGGACCATAGTACGACATACATAACGGACACTCCCTACCCCCCACTTATTTCTCTGGCAGGATCTGGTGCTCAGAGGAAGGATCTGTTTATTCTAAGTATAGCATAGAATCCGTATCAATTTACGATTGTAGTTAGTCTCTTTTGTCTTATGACGTACCTTTAATAGTAGGAGATGGAACTATAGATATTTGTTTATTTATGCGACTGTCCACTTTTTAGACACTTTTTGACGTGCTAGTGTGTGTAAAGTTGTGTAAAGTAGTCACTTTGTGTGCCTTTTGTCTTACCAATTGACGCAACACATACAAACAACATCAAAAAAGTGGACAGCCTTGCAATAGGTATGGCTCCCTATATGCCTTTAGGTATAATCTCTTTGATCTGGCGTAAAATAAAGCCTATTTCAATATCATTGCCTGTCTCACTCCACAGCTCAGGTACGCTTGACGACCGATCCCCACCGAGGGGTGATTCGACGCTCATTGACATAAGGCGCATTTTAATTTTCGTTCCTGAAGCGCAAAGTTCGGTATTCGAAAAATCGGGTTGAGAGAACTATCTGTTACGGTAGTAACTATTAAATAATCTGTGGCAAAATGTAAGCAAATACGTATTCCTGTCTCGCTCGCACTCACTCAGTATCGCACATGCTTACCTCTTCTTTAAAATTATTCCCATTTGTATAAAATGACAGCTCAGTGTCCAAAGTGTGGCATTATCTAGCTAAAAGCAGTGCAATAACAGCCACTTTACAAGCAAGTATGTTGAAATTTCCTTTTTTAGTCCACCCCTACATCCTCCGTAGAAAATTATATTTGAAAATTCATGTTTCTATCTTCAGGTGTTTAGGCTGTGTGCTGTCTGTCAGTCAGTCACGAAACAAATATAGCTTTATAAGTCTTTATAAGTATATAAGGCGCTGTTTATACAGAAGAGACGTGTGGCGGTGGCGGATAGTCAAAGTAACACAATTACAAACCTTATAGTACGTAGCATAGCGTCGTTTGGAGAATTACGCGATTCTCCTTTACGACAAAAACGTCGCTATGCTACGTACTATAAGGTTTACATTGTGTTACTTAGATTATCAGCCACCGCCACACGTCTCTTCTGTGTAAACCGTGGCTAAGGATACAGATTTAAATTAGAACAACATAATTTAGCTGCAGCTATTTTATTATGCTTCATTACTAATATACTTCTCTATAACTAGGAATAATTTCGATGGCATTATGATTGCTTTGGTCTGTACTGGTTCATCCCTATTACGTATACTACCACTATTAAATCTTTGCAACGTTTCATAGCCATCAACCCGTATTATACATTCAATAGACAATAGTATACGTAATACTTAGTAAATAAAAACTTTGAACATACGATGTGGTTAGTTTAAATTGATTATATCTAATGCTAGCATTTCTTTCTTCTCTAATTAGTTCCCAGCTTCTCTTCATGTCCTCAAAGTCTAGTCGTTGCTTTCTCTAACTCTTGTTTAGAGTATCTTTTATCTCCTTTTCTGCTATTATATATATTTTTGTAAGTACGTCTTCTATATTTTCATGCTCATGGTTCGTCAAGCACACCATCCAAATAAAAATTTATTCGGGGCACGTAGCATTGTTATGTTTTGTTGATCGCGGTTTGTGGTTTAATTACCCCTTTTAGTTGTATATCAGCTCAACCATCTGTCTGCAAGGCACTAGATTCTAGACTACTCTGCGTTGGGGTATCCTTTAAACCAAGTTCTAGCCTTCTTAGCCACTCTTGCCCCCTAAAGGCATTTTCCCTTCAGTGGAATCCTACTGACTATAACTAATCTAAAATAAGCAATTAAAAATGTTCTTGAGACCACATCGTATGATAAAAGTATAAATTATGCTCTCTGCTACTTATTCCCTAAGTTGGGAACGCCCTTGCCTGTGTCCGGGACTTTCCCATCAGGCAGTTTGGAGAGGTCGGGCTTGGAGAGATCTGAGGGGGGCTTTGGAGCCCCTGGCAGGTCCAAGCTGACGACTGCTGAAGCCAGCATCAGCAAGCAAATGAAGAGCTGGAAGAAGGGTGAGAAAATAAGTATAGGTAGCACATGAAGCTTCACCTCATTTCTTCCCTTCTGCAAAAGTGGACAAGAAGTGTTTTAAAGGAAAGGCGATTTCGGCTATTCTTCTTATCGTGTGGGCACAGCCCTGGTGTCAGAGTTTTTTCAGACAGCCTTACGGCCTCTGACGTGGTTTTTTATGTAACGACTACTGCCACGAGAGATAGTAGCCGGGACCAACAGCTTAACATCCGAAGCACGGAATCATCGTTCTTTTTCAGACAATCAGGTGATTCGGCCTGCAATGTCCTAAACAACTGGGGAAAAACGCACAAAGTGACATTACACTAGGTGTCCCCCGTGGGAATTGAACCCACGACCTCCGTGTCAAGAGCCCAGTGCTCTTAACCATTAGACCACGGAGGCAACACGGAGGGTGCTGCAGGCCACCAAACAACATTCACAAACGGCCCATCGCCCAATATTATATACCTAGTTATTAAAAAAATGTTTGTTCTATAGAAAAAGTCAATGGCTGCTCGACCGAAATGTATGGAAAAGTTGGTTATATGGTGGAATTTTGGCTATACGACTTCTGTTTACGAAGTTATTGAATCAAAAGCAGAATGATCAGAGTTTCCTCACGAAATCATCATCATCATCTTTATTGTTTATGAATTATCAGCTACGCTCTTGTCGGTGATCGGTATTCACTAATCCAGTTTTTTTTCCTCTACACCATAATTATACCTTCCTTATTACCTACCTCTTAGCGTTGAACCTCATCTAGCAGACCGGTGTCAAATTTTTTAACGCACAATCCTTCTCTGTCGATCAGGAACGTCATTTGCTAGGGCAACAATGATAGCGGGAATGACGTTCCTGAGCGACAGAAAAGGATAGACCGTGAAAAAATGTGATTACGTGCTGCCTGACGAGGCTCAACCCTTATTATTATACCTTGATGGCCCGATAGCTCAGTCGGTAGTGAATCTGACTGCTGTGCCGAGAGTCGTGGGTTCGAATCCCATAATGGGAAAACATTTTGTATGAATATGAATATTTGTACCCGACGAGTCATAGTTGTTTGTATCTATAATTATGTATTCTATATCGTTGTCTAGTCATCATAATACAAGTCTAGGCTAGATTCAGGTATTTTAGATGTGACTAGATATACATGGTGAAATTGATATCATTAGTATCCTTCTAAACTAAGAGTCTACCCATCAAACCGAACAACTTTTACGAAGGGACTCCCATTTGCTCCGATCGGTTTGCTCCCATGATAGGATGGAAAAAAAACTGCTGTTACATACATTTGAGTCGAGTACGCATTGCAGTTTTAGTATGGAACAGCAGATTTTTTTTTGCTCCGTTCGGTTTGCTCTCATAGTAGGTAAAACTCGTTCAGTATGATGTTAGTCTAAAAGGATGCTAAATGATATCAATTTGAACCTGTTGATAATTTTTGTTAAGTACAATGTCCAAGATATTTATATTATAAAAGAAAAAAAAAGGACATCAAAAGTAAAATAAACAGCCTGTGAAGAATCTACAACGTGTTAATGAATTAACGCAAAACTAGAAAGTAGTTTGTTTAGAATCGAGAGCAGAATCGAATTATCATGTTTTCAACATAGAATTTTTTTTTCAAAATATTAAATAATTTGTTCATAAAATTTTTAATTTACTGAACTCGATGTCAACCCACCGCACAGGCACACTCACCCTACTTACTACCAAAACAAGATTCATAAAATGTATCCATGAGCACGCTAGCGTTTTTATTCATTGCTGAAATGATAACAAATCATGTTTGCCTGAAAACTTAAAATGCGAATAACTTTAAATTTTAACTATCAAAATAATGAAATTATTGTTTCAATCTAATTATTTTGTTATAAATCAGTTGGGGTGTATGAGGTTTTGCGCTTATTCATTAACACGTTGTATAATCGAACAACATTTTGATGTTTTTTGATTAAATCTCATATTAATTCGACTTTTCACACAATCTGTGTTCCAAATTTCATCCAAATCCATTCAGCCGTTTATGCGTGATAGACACAAATATACAAACAACGTCACAAACATTCACATTATTTATAACTAGCTGTTGCCCGCGACTCCGTCTGCGTGGACGTTAAAAAACAAATCCTATGTCGCAATCCAGAACAAATTCTATCAGTGTGCCAAATTTCATCCAAATTCTTTCAGACGTGTAATTGACACAAACATACAAACTTACAAACGTCACAAACTTTCACATTATTTGTAATATTAGTGAGAAGTGAGATTTTCAGATACTTACCACGACTCGAGACATCTCTGAAGGTTATCACACAAGGATTGACCGATTTTTTCTCGTATCCCATCTTTTATAGCCGATATTGAAAGATAATCACCCTGTCTAATTGAGTAGGTAATGAGAAAACAAACAATAAAACAATTAAAAGCTCAATAATTGACCACGTGAGTCACATTAGATTGACAATCATCCCGTAATTATGATATATTTTTATTTTCATTTACATTCTATGACATCAAGGGCAGTGGTTCTCAAAATGTGAGAAATAAGACCCCTATTCATACCAATACAAACGCACTGATATCATTATTCCCTCAAGTATATAAAAAAATTGAAAAGTCCTGACAAAAAGCCTGATTGATTTCCATAGAAAAGTTCTGAGATTTTGTCACAAACGTTAACTATATTTGAAGTTAATTACGTGGATTTGTGTCCAAAGAATATTATGTTTTGGTTGTGAGGTTCTATTAACATAAATTCAGCTCCCTTCTGCCCTGCACAGCATGCTAGGACATCTTTCCAGCATAAAATATAACAAATCTGAATGGACTCAACGCACAAAAAAATATGTTACACCTACCTACCTACCTACCTACTTACGTCATGAAAATACGAGACTCTCTGTGCGTCATCTGTGTCAATTTGATCTATATAAATACTATGGATAGATTTTACATCGATCAAAATTATTTAAACAAACATAAAGCAAAACGCGTTGTACGCGCCCTTAGATCAAATCATGGATCCAGTTTCCTGGATCAAAGTAAAGATCGAAGTAGGTAGGTGAGGTACACGACGCGCTGCTGTTGCGCTTGTGCGTCGTCGGAGCTTAGATAACATCAATTATCTAAGCCCAATAAATTAATTATAGAAAATAAAATCCTCAGAATTTATACTCATAATTTTATTTAAGGCAATTATATAAATACGTAGTTAGTTTTTTCGGGAATAATATGTACTAAATCTTCAGAAATTGTAAGTGGTTGATAATATTCATTTACCGCCGCCACGTGCGTAAGAGTTGCCGTCTGAAACAAACAAATAAAAGTTAACATTTTAATAAACAGGTATTTATTTATTACCTCCTTGTGTTTGGTTTTATTTTTTATTTCTGTCTACCCCCTCGGGGAATATAATTATGAACATATGCTATGCTGTGCTATTATTTATTATTTTGTTATCTTTCACCATATCGATATCCACGCACTCGTCTGTAGATATGAACGCATAATCAAATTATAGTTATTCTATAGCATAACCCGAAAATCATTTTGTAAAGTAGATAGAAGGTTCGATTACTGATCAACAAATTTTTCCGACGAGATTTTCCGATTCCTATTTAGCTTTCTGGCCAATTCTGATAAGCACATATAATTTATTTATCAGAAAGATGAACTATCAGAATATTTTGGACTTTACTAAAGCTATTCTAAGAATAAGTGAGAGTAAGTGTTTCAAATCTCTGTTTTTGTCATTAAAAATAGCCTTAAATTTTTGTTGCTATTTTAAATGGAATATAGGTAAGTATGTAACATTTTTTAAATCGTATTAAAAATGTAGACTCCCATAAAACTCATAGCCGAACTACAAAGTTTTGTTTTGACTGACAATATTTGGCGGTAAACCATTATCCATAGAGTAAAAGTAAGTAAAGTAAACAAGTCCTATTACTACTTAAGGTGGTTGCAGAGTTGTCAATTTCATACAAAAGTTTGAATACGCGGCATCTAGATTTTCGTAACTATTTTTCCATTTATAAAATATAACTTTTAATTGTACCGGCTTCGTGTATTACGCGTCGAACTTTTGTATGAAATTGACAACTCTGCAACCACCTCAAGTATAGAATTATAACAAAAGACAAAATCCATTTTGGTCCACAATGTGAAAGTGCCGGCAAAAAAATGCGATATTCTGTTAGAACTTGTCCGTCTAAACATTTTTCATTATCACACCAAAGCTGTAGGACCATTGTCCTTGATTTTATTTGGATTAGAAAAACCAGCCTTTTCATTCATTTTCGATAGAATTAGCAAGGATATATTCTGTTTCAGATCCGGTCCGTCTCAGCATTTATTATTATGACACCAAAGCCACAGAAAAACAATCATATCCAAGCTGTGTAGGGCCATTATCGTTGGTTTTATTTAAGTTTTAAAAGTCTGCCTTTTCATACATTTTTGATGTAATCAAACTTACAGCTACTCAACAAAAATTTGGACTTTCCATACTAAATGCAATCAGCCGATCGATCGAATGTATGTATGAAAAGTTGACACTTTTTTTGCGAGTTTCATATAAGTTTCTTAAGGAAAGTTGTTCAGTATCATGGGCTCAATCACCCCTTAAAGTAATGCAACTTTTTACCCTAACCGTATACCTATATACAACGTGTTAATGAATAAGCGCAAAACCTCAAACACCCCAACTGATTTACTACAAAATAATTAGATTGAAACAATAATTTCATTATTTTGATAGTTAAAATGTAAAGTTATTCGCATTTTAAGTTTTGAAGCTAAAATGATTTACTATCATTTCAGCAATGAATGAAAGCGCAAACATGCTCATGGATACATTTTAAGAATCTTGTTTTGTTAGTAAGTAGGGTGAGAGTGCTCGGGCGGTGGGTTGAGATCGAGTTCAGTAAATTAAAAATTTTGCACACAAATTATTTAATTTTTTGAAAAAAATTACCCATGTTGAAACCATGATAATTCGATTCTGCTCTCGATTCCAAACTTCTTTCTAGTTTTGTGTTAACTCATTAACACGTTGTATACCTGTAGGTATATTTTGTAGGTTAGATTACGCATGCGTGCGTTGCGTACTTACAGTTTGGGTATGAATTAGGAGGTCTGTTCTGGAGAAGTCCGCCATCTGCCGCGTACATTGGCCTAGTGTCTGTAAAATTTAATTATTTATTATTATTAGTTAGATACCTATCTATTGACACATTAATTTATGGTGGCGGTAATAACAAAACTATGTTTTTTTTAGAGTTACCTAAACGACGTTTATTAAAGTTTATTTTAATATTTAAAGGTATGGTTTAGACCATCAAACTGATCAACTTTCACTGTGAACCCAACGTAGACGAAAAATAAAACAATCTGCTGTTGCTGTTTGTTTAAAACTGCAGTAACTAGGTACCTAGGTACTCGACTTAAATGTTTACGACTCGAGATTTTTTCACTTCATTTATAATAAATCGTCTACACGCAGAAAGTTCAGTACCTACGTAATAAATGTTGAAAACGTAAAATGTGGATTTTAAGCATGTTTACGTAAAAAATGTTGTTAGAAAATAATTCTAACCATTTCAAAAGGGTACACTGTCGTCAGGTTATGTTTGTAGGTAAGAACTTATTGAAAAGTAATTAAAGCACTAAGTACCTGGTTGCTGGTATCCTTGTCCAACAGCTGTAAAAAGGAAAAGCAATTTTACTATTTTACCTGTAAAATAGTGTACTTAATTATTATTAACTTCTTACTAATACTCTAATCATTATTTATTAAAAATGTTTTCTTCCCAATTCTAGACAAAAAAGAAGGAAAGTTACTGACTCGGATTTACAAAAGCATTAATTCATAGATATCCCACAAGATATCAGGGGGCAATTAATAATTGTCATTCCTCTTCTGCTACCCCAATATAGAAATTACTGATTTGATTTGATTCTTGACTGCATTTTTGCCATTAATGAGGGATTTCCGAAAGCCATTGAAAAAGAAAAATTTGTTCCAAATGGCTTGATAGATGGCGTTAACGAAACATGGATGGACCTGGACAGGATCTTGCAGATAATTAAATACAAATAAAATAGTAAACATTTTTGTTTTTAAGTAAGTAGAAAAATGTGAACATACACTTCGTCAGCGGATGCGCCTGACTTAGTGACAGTATGCATTTTATTGCTTAATTTTAGCCTTCTCCTCCATCTCGCGTCAATGCTATTTATCGCGGTACGTTGGAACTACGTTTTACTAGCTGTCAGAAAACTCCTCATTGCTATAACTATGCCAAGCTAACTATATCTAACGGTCTCTGAGAAAAACTCGCAGGTACGACAGACGGACAGACGCCGAGTCACCGAGGTTATTCCATGTGTTCCGTTTTGCTAATTTAGGGACGGATCACTAAAGCCACACAATCGAATTACACACTGTACTGCAGGCACTTTTTTTCCCTATTAGCAGTTTTATCGGGCAAATCTAAATAAACAATAATCAACAAACAAACAACAATAATACTTACTTGGTCTGTAGAATCCTGAATCAACATTTTGGTTCAAAGCTAGAATATAAAACATGATTTTAAAAAATAGATCCCTAATCTCAAAATCCAGTAGCACCATTATAGTGATGCTCATAAATGTGAGGAAATTAACACAGGAGCTTCGTGGAAGGCACGTTAAGCATTTGGTGCAAGGTAGTGCCTTGCTATTCGTTAAGTCAGGTTCGAAGTCTGTTGTTCAGAAAAGACAGCAAGTTGACTATATCTTGCCTCCATAATAGAGAATGTTTATGGGTGTAAAATCGTTTGAACTTTGTCACAGTAAGTATAATGTGGAAAAAGACCAAGTTATTTTTGATTTTTCATAAGAATTCCGGTAAATATCGAGCACTCCGTGCGGATGGTGTGACGGTCCGTTCCAACATTTTTCATAGTCGCTCGCTAGAAGATTACTCCAGTTTTTTTTTAAACGTCAACCATAAATACCAGAAAGTGGTTATGTTTGGATATTTTGGCACAGCACAATCATGTGAAACTTTGTGGGCGCGTAGGTACAAACAAAGTAACTGCGTGTGCCGTCCGTCACGTGCCAACAGTTCAATATCTCGAAAACTACTGACGTATCTACATAATTTATTTTTTATTTTTTTATGTGGTGAGCTGAAAATCAAAATTTGAGAACATTTTCCGTTCTGCACTAGGATAGGACCCATGTGATGGAATATGACACGCTCTCTTTTTCTATACTTTTTCATAATAGGTGGTTTGTGCTCTGCAGGGATTTCCGGGGTGCTTCTAACTATCCAGCTTTCACTTAAATTGTTTCGAAAAAAATCTGTAGGTATTACTAATGTACCTAAATAACTGCATTTAAATAGTTGAATTTGGACCCTGTATTTATTAGTATACAGGGTGTAAGGGACAGCCCTCCGAATACTGAAATGGTGAGCTCAAGACCTTTAACTATTAAACAACTTTCACTATGGTGCCTATGGTGCCTATCAGGACTCAAATAATATAAAACAGATGATTTTTTTTTTCGCGTTTCTTGACGTAGACTCCATAGTGAATTTTGTATAATGATTGGTCTATTTAGAAAATGGAATCAATACTCACTTGGCCTGTAGAAAGCTGGATCCGGATTTTGGATGACAACTGAAACATAAATAAAACCAAATTATAGTTAAATTACACAAAAATGGGACAATAAGAATCCTCACGACGGGTTTTGCCAAGGGGCAGTGGCGGCTAACGAAACTTTCTCTGGGAAAGGGGACCTTGATCGGTTTTAGTTTCCAAGATAATCAATACATCTTTATTTAAAGATTATGTAGATTTTTGATCAATTCACACCGACAACAAAGTCCCTTTGCTCTGAGAATGTTTCATTTATTTTCAATTTACCATAGCCCTAACAGCAGAAATGTCTACAAAATATCGAAGAGTCTACAAAATATCTAAAAGATATCTAGTAGATATTCTGTGCTGTGAGGGAGGTAGGTAGGTGTTCTTTGTAATTACATTATTAAACAAATAAAACAAACAAATAAAGAACCATAATATTTTATTGGCTAAGGACCTTAATTTTCCACATCTGCTACGAAGATATCACCGCCTTTTGCCTATTTATTACAAAAACATATCGATGTAACTAAGTTATTCTTTAAAAAGTAAATACAAATCGCAGCGACGAGGTCGACTGCACTCAAAAATAGCTAGTGTGATGAGGCTCAAACAATATATTTATTAATACTTTACATTAATATAGTTTTAACACTCAACAGCCTGGGCGGTGTCTTCAAATTTCGGACGTCACGTATTCCAGGGTGGATGTCAGTTTTTTTTAACATCACCAATTCTATTGGAAAAAGCATTTATCGCAGGTATTCTTGAATTGCTGAAAACTGGATTTTACCACATGTGTCATTCGCATTCATGACTGTTATGAGTTTTCATACCAGGCTGTGTTTACAGCCCAAAATGAGTATGAAATGCAGCATGCTGATTCAGTCCTAAATAGCCGGAACTCGACACCGAACTAAGGTTCAAAATGTCGAGAATCGGACAAAAAATTGTGTACGAGGCACTTAGCTATACGAGCAAAGATTTGAGTTGTGAAATGGCCGATCATTCAGCATAAGAATAATAAAATGCACTATTCTAACGCATTCAGCAACGATCGTCGATCATACAGGAATTATGAACATTTTGAAAACCTGAATGTGATCGACACAGGACCAAAACAACGGCAGGATGCAGAGCAGGTGATATTCTTTAAGCCGTGCTAAGTATGCATGTACCTACAATTTAAATACAACATTCAGCGGAACATGTAAGTAGGTACATAGTTATCATGCATTATCTTGCAGTAATCAAAGCTTTTTTGAATGTTTTACTCGTCAGCGTCAGCGCAAGCAAGTGAAGAATATATTTGTTTTCCATAATGAATTTGAATACATTTTGAAGGTCCTCTTCAAGATGTAGGTAGGTACTCGTATACCGTAGGTACTCGTACCTGTGTTCAAAATTTCAACATCATCTTTTTGCAATTAGATTGCTGTACTAACAAATTAAGTACCTACAACATTTTCTTAAAATAGGTAATTAGATTGAATTAATATGGCATCTTTAAGATTCTTTACGACCATAATAGATAATACTAGTGGCGCCCGCGTAGACCACTGACTTTAAAGACCTAATCATAACTTTTCATTGAGTGAAATGATTGCGATGAAACAAAGCCTATATATTAATCCAAACTAAGCCCTATGTGGTTTTTTGATATGTCATTATTTTACATTTACCTACTTTGACATTGTATCTGCTATTGTGATCGGGATTTACAAATTGTTTTTCCAAAATCGATTTAGTAACTGACTAGTTAAGTAGGTATAACTAACTAGTCAGTTACTACATTGATTATATTACTTGTACATTTTAGATACGTAGTAACAAAACTTTTTTAAATTCTCAATTAAATTTTCCGGAGAAAATGGTTTTCAGATTTCGCACATTAGAGGCATGGATAGGTTCCTTATTGAAATAAAATTGAACTGTGGACTTACATTGTGGTTGATTAGAAGGCCCGTTCGGGAAAGGGCTATTATCTACGAACGTTGGTGAAATATCTGTAAATTTAATTTACGCATTAGATCTTGATACGTTTAAAAACTTTGATATAAGCTTGATAGGTAGGTAATAATGCATAATAATGTGCATGAGTTGAAATATTTAAAAAAAATCACCTGGCACTTGCAGTTGGGGTCTGTCGTATCCTGAAAAATTAAATTAATATTGTATTAGGTAAGTAGTTTTAAATAGACCGTGATCTTATAGAAAAAAAAGGTCTGTTATATATCGATCTCTGATATAAATAAATAAATACGTAATAAAAAGTGCTTTGGATTGAAATTGTCAACAGGTACTTTTTCTTTATAAATGAATTTAAAATAATAATTGTGTTGCAGCTTACCGTTTACCGTTACAGGTCTGTAGAAAGACGGATCGGGAAGTATCACAACTGTAATACAAAACAACCAATCCGTAAATTATTATAAAACACGATTACAATTTTTAAAAAATCTCCTAAGGCAGGTTTAGACGGTGACAATTTTGCGGCGCCAATTTTTTCGCACGAAATAAAGGACGGCACGCGGTCGTTCACACGGTGCTAATTTTCAGCGCCAATCTTGTTCACATGCGTATTGATTTACTTGAGAAATTTTCATCGTCTAAACCTGCCTTAAATTACCATTTTTTTTGCTATAAAACATGGCAACTTTTAGAAATTTTGCTTACCTTCTAAGATATTTAAAAAAATAGGAAAAAAGATAGAAATAGAAGAAGTAGGTACTTACCACGCAAAAATAATTAAGAAGTCACTATTAAAGTAATACAGTTTGAATTAGTAAGAAATATGTTCGAGAATAATAAAGAAGTCACATTTAAAGAAATAAATTTTGAGTTAGTAAGAAATTGAATGTTATAAAGACAACTACGTTTTTATTTTTATAGAACCAACACCTTTTTACTATTTTTTCTCTAAAAAAATGTTTTTACGCTCTATCAAAAGGTACTTACAATCTGGGGTTGGATTATTGTCGACAACTGTAACAAAAATTATACTAACATTAATAAAATTAGTCTAAATATTAAAAGCCAGTGTTTTTTTTTTTTAAATACGATTCAATTAAATGCAATAAACATAGCAAGCAATAATTATTACCTTGAACGCCTCCTGGGTTATTGTTGTCGACAACGTGAACTGTAAAAAAAATCGTCATTTCAAAAATAATCAAGTATACCCAGCAGGTCCAGCCTTCGAAACAGGGGGCGTCGACGCCCATGGGGGTACAGACCCATTGGGGTCCAACCCTCCCTGGATCCACCCTTGCAACTAGCCAATATCATACAAAAGCAAGGCAGACGCCAGTAAAAAAATTGAATCACAGACAGAATACAATAACTAACAACCAAACTCAAGAGTTCCCGAAATAAATAACTTCGAATAAGATTTAGATGTAGGTACACGGCGGCGACACATCAAGCTTCGCAAAACCAAAATAAGCTGGCTGCGCGTAGGTAGAGTAATGTATAACGTCGCGCGGCCAGCTTATGATGGTTTTGCATACCTTGATGTGTCGCCGTGTGTACCTCACTAAGAATAGGTAAAAATCAGCATTATAGAAGTACATATAGCTTGAACTGAGATTTATTTTGATGAAACTTTATAACATCATGCAATAATGCAATCGTGCAAACGTGACTCAAAACTAACTACAGGGTGTTGGAGTAAATCACTTTAAGGGGTGATTGTACCCATGGCACTGAATAACTTTTCCTATTACTTTGGGAAAGTTATTCATATAGTTATTATAGGTTTGTCCTATAGGAAAAATGCAGAAAACATTTTGGGAATCAGCTGATTGAACGTTTGTATGAATATTTATTTTTCTTTTTTGTGATTTTCCCATTGTTCCATAAATCATGAGTACAATCAAACATTAAAGTAATACAACTGTCTACCCTAACATCATGTATAGTGTAAGATGGAATAGGGGGTTTTTGGAAGTTGACGGGGCCGTGATGTAGGATATACTGTGAATTTGACTACACTATTATTTTAACCGAAAAGTTGAAGTCATTATGTACCTTGGTCTGGCAGGTCAGCCACTTGGACTGAAAGGAAATAGTTAAATGATTAGCTTGGTACTTGTTTGTGTATATCACAACATAAAACAACCAATTTAATACAGTTCACAGATCAATAAGCTAAAGGCAAAACATCGAAAATAGAGAGTTCTAATTGGTTCTTTGGACGTACCAATTAGAGCCCGATTTTGAGCGAAGCAAACTAAAACTCGACAATTTCTATTCAAAATAACATCGACATAGTTTTTTGACGTCATTTTGTTGACTCTACCACCGCGTCGGAAGATCTACCTACGTTCTAGAGAAGATACGACCAGAAACTCTACAACACACCTTATGCGCTGTAATGATATTGGTTTGTGATATATATTATAAGGTCTAACAAAATTAGCTAGTTTTTTGACGTCATTTCGTTGACTCTACCACCGCGTTGGAAGATCTACCTACGTTCTAGAGAATATACGACCAGAAACTCTACAACACACCTTATGCGCTGTAATTCTCATGCTTTGGCTCGTAGTATTGTAGCTTATTGGTTTGTGATATATATTATAAGGTCTAACAAAATTAGCTGACCCTATTTAAACCAATATTCAGACAATCATTACAAAAAAATTAAGGGTGTATTTAAACGGTTAAACTAAACAACTTTCCCTAAGGAACATGGTTCGAAAAGTAAAAAATTTTTTTTGGACTTCCCATAAAAAATCCTCACTTTTGTATAGGACCTCCAAAAAATGATATCGTTTGTCGACCCATATTTCTTAGGAAAATTTGTTTCGTTTCTTTGTCTGAATCTGAATACACCGTAATAATTAAGATAGAAATTTAAAAAACTAGAGGTATATTTGTCTTTCGTTCAAAGAACATCTCTACTAGAAAAAATAAGAATAATAGAAAGTAGAACAATTGACACGAAAAGAAGAACAGAAATAGCTTGAAACATTATTTGGCTTGACAACAGAAACATCACAACACAAATATACGCCACATTAAAGTAAGCAAGTACCTTTCTCCGGTTTTTGAGCCACTTTAACTGTAAGGATAATATTTTCAATAATTAGGTAAGTATACTTACTTATTTGCAATACTCATAACATTGTATCGACATATTTAATCAACTAGTATTTCCACACACTTATTTTAAGGAGGGGGCTAACGCATCACAGTTTGAGAATCACTGTATATTGCATCGATACGAAGGTACCTACATTTCCCCGCGACTTCATTCACGTGGACCGATCTTCCAATTATAGGTATTCTACGTTATAATTAGCTTCTATTATTTATAGGCAAGAAAAATAGTTCGGTCAATCCACTTCGATATTATAGGTGCCTACCTAATCGTGACAATGAATCGTGATCAATTATACTTAACTCGGTCAAATTTAAGATATGGGTATAAAGGAAACGTGTGGTGGTGGCGGATAATCTAAGTAACACAATATAAACATTATAGTACGTAGCATAGCGTCGTTTTTGTCGTAAAGGAGAATCGCGTTCGCGCCTCCAGGTGACGTCGCCAGGAGGCGCGGGCGTAATTCTCCAAACGACGCTACGCTACGTACTATAAGGTTCATAATTGTGTTACTTTGACTATCCGCCACCGCCACACGTCTCTTCTGTATAAACTGTGACTTAGATTTGAATTTTACATAACTAAATCAAATCGACAGACACTAAATAAATAATATTGATAATACACATCATTTGCAAGGTCTTACATTGATTAAAATCATAATTGATGAAATATTCCTAGATAAAAAAAAATCGTAATAAGAGGTAACCTCTTATTTTCATCCATTTTTGTTTTTTTTTGTATGGTGCATAATACTGAGCAAAAAATTTATAGTACATAGGTAGGTAGGTATCACTATACTTTGCTTCAGGCAATCAAACCGCACTTTCACTATAGGACCGACATTGAAATAGGTAGCGAAAATAAAATCAGCAGTGCCAAACAATATACGCCGAGTAGTGCACTGCGGATTTTTCTTTCGCCCCCTTTCATAATTTAACTGTTATAATATAATAGTACACTATGATACAAGTGAGCAAAGTTGATTCAATATAAGAGCCGAGTCTGTAACACGTTTCATACGACGTTTTTCAACATACTAAAAATCGTAAAACACTTCTATTTTAGACAAATATTTGTGGAAAATCGCGCAGGGCTTCTTTTTTTTTACGGCCCGTCCGTCCCCTTTTTTTTACGTAATAACTCTTTGATGAGATTTAAAAAAAAAATTAAGAATAAAAATACATTACCGCACTAGTGCTATAAGAGGTTCAACTCAGATTCGCTTGCCGCCATTATCCTGTTTGGTGTTGTTGTATTTGTTATTCGTGAAAAATTGGTTTTAGTGATATTTGTGACATAATTTCGTGCGGATTGTGTGCCAAAAAGTTGCGTAAATCGACCAACATAACAGGAATCTCAAATACATACGAAGAAAGAACAAAAGTTTTGGTGCAAGTTTACTCTTACTGGTGATTTTGGCGGCAACGTGCGAGCTTACAAAATCGACCACAATTTCATCCTCATCTTTCATCTATCATCCCATCATCATCAGGAGAGTTTTGCAAGTGAATCGTGAAGAAATGGACGGGCTTTGTTTCTTAATTTTCTAAATTAGTTTTTCGTGGTTATTATTGTGTTAATATGGTGGAATTACTTTAATAATGTGCCATTAATGGAGAACAATATCGTAAAAGTGAGAAATAAAGAAGGCGCTCCCGTTTTATTCGGATTGATTCTGAACATTGGAATGTGTGTACCACCCCACATTTCAAGAGGTAGGTTTAGGTCTTTTACTATTTATATGTGGACTGGTTACGCGTGTAATTCTACTAACAAACATTTCTGCCACTTTTTGCGGGGGGCGAGGTAACATGAAATCCACAACTTTGGATTTTATTCCTCATAACTTTAGATTCTAATTTTGAATGTTAAAAATCATGAAAAGTAGTCTCGTGTGAACCCCAAACGTTCTAAGTTCGAAGTTATTATTTCGCAATTATAGGCTGTCTCGTTTAGTGATAAGGTGTAAAATTTAATGTAAATGCACAAGATCAATTGTGCTTATACCGTGGCAGAGGGGAAATGCTACCGCAAGGCTAGTCCTTATAATGATTAGTCAAAGGTTTAGGTACAAAGAGAAATATAACTAAAGACCACGGCTGTAAGGACTAGTTCCCATTGCCTTTCCAAAAGCATACATTATTTTTTTTTTTTAAAACTAGTGCTATAATATAATCATTTTTGCACGCGTTTTCTATAATCTGGATTATGTACCTAAAAGTGGTATGTACCAATAAGAGCCACTTTACGAGCAAGTATGTTGAAAAATAAATGTATACCATGTACAAAGGAGCTGACATTTGCTTTTTTAGAAAATAAGTGTTATAAAATATTTTACGAGTTATTGAATTAAAATGTATTAGGCGCTTGAAACTATACTCTAATTTTGCCAGCTTTGTACCTGCTACCTATGCGCTCTTAAATTCCTACATTTAAAAAAAATCATTATTTATGCTTACCATTTTCAGCGGTCGCCATCGCCACGACAGCAAGGCATACGATCTGCAAAATAACACACTTCATTGTTCAATTTGTTCACTATTAACACCCCATGAAAAGTTTAGCAGTAAAGTCACAAAACAAACGGATATATAGCACAAAAAATCCTTTTACTTTGACACGTGATAAATTTGTATTTTTTTCTAAACCCACTGTGTCAGTGGACTTTATTAAACTGAACGGCCCCAACTCGATAATTTATTGGTAGCTTCTAGAATTAATATCTAGATTAATGAATACAACAACGGCACAACTCAAAAATTGGCAAATTTGAGTTAGCACCGTATTCTGGTTCTACATCGCATACTTTATCTTGTGCAATATAGACCTAACTCGATATTTCACTGAAACTAACCCTTGCTGTGTAGTAACTACTTTGACTAATTATTATAAGGACTAGCCTTGCGGTAGCATTTCCCCTCTGCCACGGTATAAGCACAATTGATCTTGTGCATTTACATTCAATTTTACACCTTATCACTAAACGAGACAGCCTATAATTGCGAAATAATAACTTCGAACTTAGAACGTTTGGGGTTCACACGAGACTACTTTTCATGATTTTTAACATTCAAAATTAGAATCTAAAGTTATGAGGAATAAAATCCAAAGTTGCGGATTTCATATTACCTCGCCCCCCGCAAAAAGTGGCAGAAATGTTTGTTAGTAGAATTACATGCGTAACCAGTCCACATATAAATAGTCAAAGAGTAACTACGACGAACTTGTTCACGCGCACTCTCTCGCGCCAACTTTAATGTATTTTTTCTCAAAATCTACTTTTTTGATTTGTGCCGTTGTTGTATTCACCCAGCGTCTATAATCCCAGTCTACTGTTTGCAGCGATGCGTTGTCAGAAAAACAAGGTATTTTGATAGCAAACGATATGATAATACCGATGGAGATAACGTTGGATGGATATGTCTTATCGATGTGAATTAATTCGGCTGCCTAACTAACACTCAGTTGCAGAAACGAAAGTTAACCCTCCATTAAATCTCTTGCTGTCACTTTTTGTCTTGTTGACGTAGTAAAAGCTAGCAAGAGATTTAATGGAGGATTAACTCTAATCAGCGTTTCTGCAACTGAGTGTAAACTAATTCAGACACCTTTAGATTTACGAGCGAACAATTCTAATCGAATTGTAAGTAATTTTTATGCATTCGTTAAGATATTGTTAGAGTCGCGTTGTAGGTCTGATATTGGTATGGTCGCGTGTCGGCTGCCTGCTCCCCGGCTTAAAATGAAGCTTCAATTATGTGGTGGCTCAAGCCTACTTATAGCACTGTAGCCCCGGGACTTTTTTACCAAAAAGATTACCGATTACCGTTTAGATATTGTTGTAAGGTACGAAACTACTAATATAAAAACCTATTTAAGGCTTACAGATCACAACCCGCCGTAATTAAACAAAAATTGTCTGAAATTTTAAATTTTCGATTTTACCGTTTTCTATACTGTCATGTTCTTCACCTTAGTTCTATACCCATACGTAATAGTAAGACTGTCTAAATTTGCCATACAAAGCTATAAGACCAGATGAAAAAGGCAATTTTGATCGGATTTATAAAAAAAACCCTTGATGTCACCAAATACAGGTAACCAAATATTGGCAAAATCATCAACACTGTCATACTAGATACTCTTTCTTATACTGGGAGTTTGCTTGGCGCCATTGCTCTTGCTGTGTTTCGTAGTATTTGAAATTCGTAAAAAATTGGTTTTAGTGATATTTGTGACATAATTTCGTGCGGATTGTGTACCAAACAGTTGCGTAAAGCGACCGACGTAACTGGAATCTCAAATAAATACGATAACAGAACATAAGTTTTGGTTCAAGTTAACTCGTACATGGTCATTTTGGCGGCAACGCGCGAGCTTACGAAATTGACCACAGATTAATCGTCATCTATCATCCCATCATCAAAATAAAGAATATAATGAAAAAAATAACGAAGGGCTCAAAAGGACTAGTGTCCAGAGCCGTTAAAGACATTATTAAAAAAATCTTATACTGTGACTCAGATTAATTATTGGTTTTAGTGGTTTTTGTGACATAATTTCGTGTGGATTGTGAACCAAAAAGTTGTGTAAATCGACCAACATAACAGGAATCTCAAATATATACGAAGAAAGAACAAAAGTTTTGGTGCAAGTTTACTCGTCCATGGTGATTTTGGCGCCAACGCACGAGCTTACAAAATCGACCACAATTTCATCCTCATCTTTCATCTATCATCCCATCATCATCAGGAGAGTTTTGCACGGGAATCGTGAAGAAAAGGACGGGCTTTGTTTCTTAATTTTCTAAATTAGTTTTTCGTGGCAATTATTTTGTTAATGTGGTGGATTTGTTTAATAATGTGCCATTAATGGAGAACAATATGGTAAAAGTGAGAAATAAAGAAGGCGCTCCCGTTTGATTCGGATTGATCCTTGCGTAAAACTCCCCTCAACATTGGAATGTGTGTACCACCCTCGCATTTCAAGAGTTAGGTATTAAGTACAAAGAAAAATATCACTAAAGACCAGGCTGTAAGGGCTAGTTCCCATTGCCTTTCCGAAAGGATAAACTATTAAAACAGATTAATTATTACAAATACTGTGACTAACATAGACGCCACAATTTTAAAATGAGATTCGTATAGAAGATATGTATTATGGTAATTCAAACTTCTACCTATTTCATTCAATTTTAAAACTTGCATCAGAAATAAAATAAAGATACCTACTTAGATACAAAAATTTTTAACATCAAAACAAATGTAAAAAATAATTTAGGTAACTACTAACATATTTACAAATCCGGTTGTTAAAAAAACGCGATAATGACCTAAATGCTGTGCCTATTTGTCAGCTGGCATCTTGACCTCTATTACATACGATAAGAGATTCAAGGGTATCAAAATAAATTTACTTAGCAATACCTAAATTGTACGTAAAGTCATAAAGTTATAAAAAGAACGGAGCGGGAAGTTTTCCGCAAACAGACATAAAAAACATTTAACGTTTTGATCACGTCTAACAACCTGTGTCTACAAACTTTAAAGAATCACCCGCTCTATTTAAACATTAGAGAACAATTATTTGATCAGTTATTCAAAGTTGACTATTTATTTTGCAAACGAAAAACTTACCTAATATTATGTATACCTATATTACCAGCATTATTGAGGATTTTATAGGCAGTCTTTATACAAAAAGTTAAAACGTTTTTAGTCCACTAACACCTTACGGTGGCGAGTAACCTTGCCTGCCGTGCAGGAGGCGACGGTTCGATCCTCGTCCAGGCCGACTCGTACCAATGAGTTTTTCGGAATTTATTTACGATTTGTAACACCACTGGCTTTTCGGTGAAGGAAAACATCGTGAGGAAACCTGCATGCTTCAATTTCGAGGCATGTATTGTACCCACTGTCCATTTAAAGTGGCGACGGGCTCACTCCCCGTCACACTGGACAGAGATTCGGTACTACGGTGAAATGTGTATGTTCTAAGTATTCAGAATATCTCTGACTCCCCCCTCGGGGAATATAGTCGAGGCATGCATGCATGCATATGCTGTGGTTTTGGTCTAGTAATTAAGATAAGATAAGATAAGATAAGATAAATATTCTTTATTAGTAGTCGTTTGTGTTTTTTTTAGTAGTTCAAAGTTATTTAGACGAAAAATTTAGGTACGGTACCTATTAAATCATGTACCTCTAGTTATTAAGGGTATATTATCCGTTGGTGCGCTCCATGCAAACGAAGTCTGGTTATATTTTCAATACTAACCAAATTAGAGTCAATGAAATTTTTCAGAAACAATATAAAAACTAATCTCTATGCTTGTATGTTGTCAGATTTTCGTTAAAATGTGTAGTTTTAAAGTTACAGTGCCTCAAAGATTTCCATACAAATCTTTAATTAATCCTAGCATTAAAACTGTATATTTTAACAAAAATCTGACAATATGCAAGCATAGAGATTTGTTTCTAGATTGTTTCTGCAAAATTTCATTGACTTTAATTGGTTACTATTGACAATATAGCCAGACTTCGTTTACTTAACTTAACTTATGTTCCAAAAAACAAGTACTAATAAAATAACACAAGTAATTCAAAATATTCGATCTTATTCTAACATTTACCTACATCTGTACTCCATTCAAAATAGCAACGAAATTTTAAGGCATTTATTTTGCATTACAGAAACAGAGATTTAAAACACTTGCTCTCACTTGTTCTTAGAACAGCTTTAGTAGCGATAGTATATGTATCCAATAAATTAATTACATTTGGTGGCCAGAAAGCTAAATAAGAATCGGAAAATCTCATCGTCCTTATTTAGAATGAAGTATAGGTAAATTAGCAAGTCAAGGATTGGATTAGCAACGCAGTAAACATTTTTCTCAATGTTGTTCTTTGTGTTGGTATGAAATAAACTACTACCTAATTTAGATAACGTACTTAACTCGGATGAAGTTATCGGTGACCGATAGTGAAATGCCTACTGCATAGGTAGCATGGCACCGTGATATAGGGCTATCACACCTTCGCTCTCTTTCTATTTGCGTACGAACGAACGAGATAAAAGACGTGATACAGCCGTATCACGTGTAGCATGCTACGGCTTCTGTTTACCTAAAATATCACGCACGATATAGGAAGGTTATAACAACGTGTTAATAAATAAGCGCAAAACCTCGTACACCCCAAATGATTTATAACAAAATAATTCGATTTCATTATTTTGATACTTAAAATTTAAAGTTAAATTCAGGTAAAAATGATTTGTTATCATTTTTGCAATGATTGAAAGCGCTAACGTGCCATGGATACATTTTAAGAATCTTGTTTTGGTAGTGAGTAAGGTGAGTATGCGGTGGGTTGGCATCGAGTTCAGTAAATTTTAAATGTTACAATCAAATTATTTATTATTTTGGAAAAAATTACCTATGTTGAAACCATGATAATTCGTTTCTGCTCTCGATTCTAAACAAACTACGTTCTAGTTATGCGTTTATTCATTAACACGTTGTATTAATCGATGGTACTGCATACCCAAAAATTTAATTAGGCTGGAGCATTATTTAATACTAGAGTTTACGCGAGATTAAAAGCTATCAAACAAAAAAAGTTTTATCAAAATCGATTCAGTAGTTTTTGCGTGATTCTGTTACAGACATAGGTACAAACAAACAGACAGTCGAAAATTATAAAAACATTGATTTGGAGTCCGGGATACCAAAAATCATATTGTAATCTTTTTCATGTAAATATCTTCAATGTACCTACAGACACACTTCGGTTACAGTTTTATAATAGTAATGATTGCAGTTGATAAATATATATTTTTTTAAAGGTAAGTAGATAATGGGTTCCTAAAAAAAACAAAACGGTAGTACACACTACAAGAACGTTACGTAATGTATTATCTCTGTTATACAGGGTGTAAAGTTAAATACTTTACGTCTACTTAATAGGGTGTTTCAGACCATCAAACTGAATAACTTTTGCTTTGGGACCAACATAGAAATCACGAAAAAATATCTGCTGTTCCATGCAAAATGTCAAGGGCTACTGAAATGTATGAATTTTCTTTTCGCTATTTCTATTATAGTCTTACAGTGAAAGTTGTTTAGTTCAGTTTTATGGTCTGAAACACCCCCTTAGCATTAATACCTACCGATTTGTTTTTTTTTTCTAAGGATTTTACTTACAAACTTCAACTCAAACAAACTTTAAGTTCTTACCTAAATTTTAGAACAAAAAAAACAGAAATGTTATGTAAACTTACCACGAAATATTTCATTTTGAAAATAAAATGCAGGTCAAAGCGCGCCGTCAAAAGGTACAAAGACACAGTGCCAAGTTTTCGGTTGTCATACTTTTTATACCAAACGATAACCTCCCCGCGACCCCAGTACAAATATTGACTAAGTAAATACCTAATAGGCATGTTTTACAAAATGCCTTATGTATAGTTGCGTCTGTGTTTATTGCTGCGATAAAATAAACGTTGTTATTTTCCTGGGCGAATTCTGCTAACTATTAATTTTTGCATGTTTACTTATTGTTATCCATATCCGTGATGTTTTAATTACTTAGTATTGACAAAATTAAGTGAATCCCCGTAGTCAGAACAACTAAGCCGTAAAAAAGACAGAATAAATGAGGATAGGCAAGCCACAGAATTCTCAGGCCTCATGAGGTAGGTCTTCTATTGCGTAAGCCGCCCACGGTACTCTTAGATATTCCGTGGCCGCGGTTTATACAGAAGAGACGTGTGGCGGTGGCGGATAATCTAAGTAACACTATATAAACCTTATAGTACGTAGCATAGCGTCGTTTTTGTCGCAAAGGAGAATCGCAACAAGAAAATAACCTGTTCCCGCGCTTTTCGGAGAGCGAAATCCGCGCTTGCCGCGACTTGTAATATGGGGAAAAACCGAGTCGCGCGCAAGTAGAGAAATCATGCTAGACGTGCAGGTGACGTCGCCTGGAGGCGCGGGCGTAATTCTCCAAACGACGCTATCTATATGGTTTATAATTGTTACTTTGACTATACGCCACCGCAACACGACTCTTCTGTATAAACCGCGCCTAACTCGTCAAATTATTATCTTCTACAAGGAAGTTAAAATCAAATCAAATATTCTCAAATCAAATAAAAAAAATAAAACCGACTTCAAAATTACTTCGCCATAGTATACAATAAATGTTGACGAGTGTGGCAAAAATGGTAGGTATTTGTGTTTGGGTAATTTTTAAGGGAGAGCATCGCTCCACGACATGTATGGACCAAAACTTGGTCCTCTCCTGGTATCATTTCTACTCCCCTCCAGAGTCTGCGCCCTGTGCCTGCGCTGGCACCGCCCTATTTCTGTCTACCTAATAGAATAAGACTAGAGTAGAAGATTAGCATAGTTTAGATTACAAAATCGTTCTTACGATGTACACACGGCGATACATCAAGCAATACAAAACCAACGTAAGCTGGCCGCGCGAAGTTATACGTTTCTCGGCCTACGCGCGGCCTGGTTATTATGGTTTTGTATTGGCTATGTGCACGACACTAGCGCCCCTAGCGGTGTCCGACCGCCGTGAATTATTTCAAGTAAAATGTTAGTTAAAAGTTAGTTATTTTTTATAATAAAATAATGTACAAATTAAAGAAATTCGCAACATTATCGATATTTTTTTTTTAAATAGGTACCTGTTTGCTAGAATCCACGATATTTGCAGTACCAATTTCCGTAAAAACTTTTATCCCGGTTTTCAGACCTTTCAAAAAACCCTTTTTAGTGAGCACCTAGATGCCAATAGAAACTTCCATGGCAAATTTTAAGTTTGCAGTCTTTACAGTTTTGGAGATTTCGTGTTGAGCAATTGATTGATTCAAGCATATTTTACACAGCTTGACCAACAAAAGTACACATTTCTGCCACCCGCTGCGATCGATTTGTCAGTTCCCAATAGTTCCCATGACCACTTCGCACATAGCCAATAGCTTGGCTCGATATGTCGCCGTGTGTACCTATCCCTTATGTACGTACAACTACTTATTTTGTACCTTGTCGAATTTATTATAATGCACCCGTGCTAAAATATATACCTAGTCTATTGCATAGCAATGCAAGCAAACTTAAATATTATGAGAGTTGGTTAAGAGTTAAATTCTTAGAAAATTTCATTAGCTCATGTCACAACGAAATCCTATTTTTGCTTATTCTGTTTATGCAAAGGCGCAAAAAGCAAGAATCAAGACTGATGAATTAACGCAAACTTTTTTTAAATGTCAGTGTCAAACTTCAACAAACGTTCACGAGAGCGGAGAAATTTTTAAATATCCTGAAAAATTTCATTTAGTTTCAGGAAATTATGAATATTATCATTATTTGTGTGACGGGTTCGATGATAGGGTAAGTAAAAACAACACATTTTATCAAAATATTGGACTTAATTACAGGTTATGTTATGAGCTAATTGTGTAAGTAATTTTTCTTGTAATTGTGTATTTCAGGGTTGGGGCTGCGGCTACAGAACCTTACAAACGATATGTTCCTGGATGAATCACAACCGAACAAACGGCAGAGCTGTGCCATCTATAACAGATATACAACAGATTCTGATTGACATGGAGGATAAACCAGCTAACTTTCTGGGTTCAAGACAATGGATTGGTAGCTTTGAGGTAAATTTGAACACTATACAATACAGATAATATATAATTTCTTTTTGGCATTTTCTTAAGAACATTATGTCTTGTTTTTGGTGTGCAAATTAAGAATATTTATCTTATCTTATCTTATTATGGGGCATGTTCCACTCACCCTTTCAATGTATCCCTCCAGCAGGCCTAGTATGTAGGGTTGCCAACCGTCCCGTGAGAGGTGGGATGTCCCATTTCTAGAGCCTTAAAGGATGGATCCCGCAAAAGATGTGTGAAGGACGTCAATTGTAGCGACATAATTATTACTAAGTAATTTTTGTCTATTTGTTTGCCATGCCTCTTCTTCTGTTGAGTCTATAACATGTCATGAAGTTTGCCTTAATATTATTATTGTTTCAACTTTTTTAAATATTTTGATTTGTATGCCAAAGTAAAATTTAATTACTTGTTAAAACTTCTTTAAATGTGAAAACTAAATATTATTTCTAATTGTATATCTTTCCTATAATTTGTCAGCTGGGTCCCTCCTTTTTTTTGGCTCATCCTACATTTTGATTGCATATTTCCTGCAAATCCATGCACTATGGTTCGCAACCCTACTAGTATGATTTCTCTACTTGCGGGTGACACACCTTTGCTCCATAGAAAATAACCTTTTTGTCGCGACAAGTAGTATGAAATAAAGCCATGTCAAGCACAAGAAGAAATATCATACTGGACGTGCTGGTGGGTGAGAATAGGTAGATTGAAAAACATTTGCTAATATCTCTGCAAAATAGTATCAGTTATTACTCTACTTCATTCCAAATAAAATTCTGATTACCAAATGTAATTAATTTATAGGATATATATACTATCCAACATATGTTGGGCGTTTCAAATCTCTGTTTCTGTAATACAAAATAGCCTTTACATTTTGTTGCTATTTTGAATGGAGTATAGGGCTGGATTGTCCGGAGTGGAGCAGAGCGGCGGATGTGTAAAATCAGCCAATAGAATAGCTTGATTCTGCCAAGTGAGGAAAATTGAGCAAATTGATTGGATTGTTTTATTTACACCGCTCCGCTTTGGTCAATTCCAGGTTAGGGAGCGATCGAGGGTGATCAATGGTTTGTCCATACAAAAAACAATAGGTATGTGACACCGTATAGCGTATGATGGATGCTAATCATGCTTTTTGTATGGACAAACCATCGCTCAATGTGTCGTAACCCTTAACTGTTTACACTAAATACTCTTCTATTCACTGTTTATTTTGTATATACCTAAAATTTTCAGGTATGTCTAGTAATTGACAAACTGTATGACATCCCGTGCAAGATTGTCCATGTTAACAAAGGTGATCAACTGCAATCTATTGTGGGAACTTTGAAGAAACATTTTGATGAATTTGGCAGTCCAGTCATGATGGGCGGAGACATGGATTGTTCCTCTAAGGGAGTTATGGGTGTCCGTGATGCTGGCAACAATGCAAGCCTGCTGATTGTGGTGAGGAAATACTTGCTTATTATTTATTGTAAGGTGTTTATTGCATTTTACGTTCTGTGGTTTGGATGTCGGAAATATAATAACTGATTATTGCTTATCAGAAAACTAATTAGTGACTTTAGACTCAAGGTCAGTGTTGCATTCCATACTATAATTATAGTATTTGTACTAGAATTTCATATTAAGTACTATATACTATCGTCCGTACAGGATAGTACACTAAAATACTATAATTTGCCAATACCGTCCTCTGACACAAATATTTGATCCTAAACACTAAAATTCATCGAGGATGCATTCAAAAATTAACATCTATGTTGTCTTTTGCTACTGACAGCAGGATGGTGAATACATTATTATTATTAAGTGCGAGAGAAATAGCATTAACACTATAAAATCTATGTTTGTTCGCACTATGGATTGACAAAAATCAAATTGAAGTCAATAACAACAAAAATGTTAGCTTGCTTCATATTCTTTCGGATCTAAAATTGCTAACTGACAATGTTAGTTGATTGTTGTTTTGGAGTTGTGTAACAATAGGATGTGCAAACGATCGACGCACTGTGCATTTTTAATAAAATAAAGTTTATTTAAAAACATACTATAATTATCGTCAAATACTATCTTTTTAATTTCCATAGACTATAATTTTTTGATTGCTCGAATGCAACACTGCTCAAGGTCTTGTATGTGTATTATGTTATTGTGTTTTTGTACTATTTATAGCTATTGTCATGATGAACTTGACGTGAAATCTAAGGTGCGGTTTATACAGAAAAGACGTGTGGCGGTGGCGGATAGTCAAAGTAACACAATTATAAACCTTAATAGTACGTAGCATAGCGTCGTTTGGAGAATTACGCCCGCGCCTCCATGCGACGTCACCTGGAGGGTCGAGCGGGTTTCTCCTTTACGACAAAAACGACGCTATGCTATGTACTATAAGGTTTATATTGCGTTACTTAGATTATCCGCCACCGCCACACGTCTCTTCTGTATATACCTTGGCTTAAATTAAGATGGATGTATGGATATGAGCTTTAGTAACGTCCAAGATATGTCGGATATATCTTTCTGATAAATACATTATATGTGCAAATCTGAATTGGCCAGAAAGCTATACAGGGTCATGCTGACACTTTTTTAAGGGGATGATCAGACCGTCAAACTGAACAACTTTCTCTATGGGACCAACACCGAAATCGCGAAAAAAATTACGATATGGTATCCCAGAATCAAAATCAACCTTTTTTAGAATTTTTGTCCGTCTGTTTGTTTGTTTGTATGTTTGTAACACCATCACGCAAAAACTACTGAACAGATTTTGATGATAGCTTATGATCTGACTTAAAATCTGATATATTATTTGTGCAGACGAAGTCACGGGTTAACTCCTATTACTAAATAATCTTGTTATAGAAGTTAAAAGGGGATGTTTTCTATTTCCAGGACCCACATTATGTGGGAAAGGAGCAAAGTGCAGAGTTCCTACACAACAAGGGTTGGGTAAAATGGCAACCGTTGAAGGAGTTCTTGAGTTCCTCCTTCTACAACCTTTGTTTACCCCAAGTAAGATGTAACCGTAAGGGTTGAACCTCATCTGACAGCACAAAATCGCATTTTTCCGTCGCTCCATCCTTTTCTGTCGCTCAGGAACGTAATTTGCTAGGGCGAGAAAGATAGCGGGAATGCGATCGCACTTGGCAGTGCTGCGACCTTTCTCAAGTAGCCAATGACGTTCCTGAGCGACAGAAAAGGATAGAGTGTGAAAAAATGCGATTCCGTGCTGTCAGATGAGACTCTACTCTAAGATTATCTAAACTGTTATCATTTCAGCCTAATGTTCTGACCGGACATTGACCTAATTACCATTTGCAGTCTTACGAACTACGAGTATGTAAATAAAAGCCTAAATTACAGATGACTTTTTATTGAAAACTAAAATCTACATTACATATTCACCTTATAACTGACATAGTGTTAAGGGCACGTTTAAAACTAGATAACATAGTAAAACGACAAACAATCTGACAAGACAATAACACAGGTGATCTATCAGAAATTAATTATGTTGTAACTATCCTCTTATTTTGTACCAATTTATTGACTAGAGCTGTTACATATAAGTAAAAATAAAAGATCAGTCTTTATGACATAGGCATAGGCAGTCAGTGCAGGTAAATTCACAACCGAATTCAATCCTTAATAAATCCTCAACTAAGAGCCATATCAAACAAGCGATTTTTGAGCGAAGGCGTTGACGGAACGATATCTTTGCGCCGCGACATCGTCTTTATATCGCCGTGATATTTCTGAGATCAATCAGTTTCGCGGCGGTATCGCGGCATAACACTTCGGTTAAAATCGCGGCGATATCGCCTACGCTCAAAAATAGCTTTATTGCTCTAACTTAAATAGGTATTTATCTAATCTAATCTTCATCCACAATAACTTTAAAACCTAATTAACATTCATACATAATGGCCAAGCTTTGGTGTCGCACATATCACACGTGATATGTTTTTGTAAGGGCCCGCCGTCGGTAAATGTGTGTCAACCCTTATAAAAAGGTTTTGAGTCTGATTCTTATTTTGTTTTTACTACACAGCCAGCAGAGCACAGATCATATTTTGATTCAGTATTCTACTTTATCAAAAGCAAGTTGTCGGCTGCAAACATGCATCTTGCAGCCTGCGCTTGTTTATTTTCAACCGACAGAATTTAAAACTAATAGCGAATGACGTTAATAATAATTTGAAAATGCTTGATATCAGTCTTCCTTGTATATGCGCATTGCGTATGTTAAAGCGATACAGCGAGGCATTATACTCAAGGCGTCAGTCTTGAACAATAACCTTCTATAAGGTCTTGAACGAAATAAATTAAACTTACTTCTCGCATTTGTTTTTTGGTGTCACCAAATAGCTCATCAAACAACCGTAGTACATTTTAAATCTAAAGGGTGAAATTGATATCTTAAGCTTAGTATCCTTTTAACTAACATCAAACGGAACAACTTTCACTACGGGAGCAAACCGATCGGAGCAAAAAAATAATCTGCTATTCCATACTAAACTGCAATGCCTAACTCAACTCATATGTCAACAGTAGAATTTTTTTTGCTCCGATCGTTTTGCTCCCATAGTCTTTAGTCTGAATCTCTTTACTCGTTAGTTTAAAAGGATGCTTATGATATCAATTTCACCCTTTATAATGTGCACAGTAGTCAGTATCTAGTCAGCGTTGAGAACGAGGCAGACACCCTGGAGGATCCAGTGGCTGCAGTGCTCGGTGGTGAACAGGTCCGACTCGAACACCAAGCCCACTCCCATAGCGTTACGCCGCGTCGATGTTGTGTAGACTGGCGTTCGTAACGTGTTCTGCAATAACAATTATTATTTGCTAATCTGCCGTTTATTACTTATCTATACTTATAAAACAATTCCGTGACTGACTGACAGACAAAACACTGAACATAGACACATGTTATTTGGAATGTCAGGTCCTTCTTAATATGCTGATGGTTTTTAAAGAGGATAATCAAACTAAATAACTTTCACTATGAGGCCAACATCGATGCATGTCTCATAGGTTTGCAGTTTAGTATGGAACTGTTGATTTTGTATATTCTACGGCGGGGTGCACTAAATAAAGGATTTTTTTATATTTTAATTTCACGCGGCCGAAGTCGAGGGCAAAAGTTAGTTACCGCAACTTCAAGCGAAACGTTTTTGAACTTATACTTCTTTTGGCGCGTTAGGAGAAAACAGATCTACAGGCCTACCATGAGTTTTTACTGTACGTTACTACTGTAGTTAGGTAACCAATTCGTATGGCAGAAATTAGTTCTCAACGTAACCACTAGGAGCGCTGTACGAAATACGAAAAATACAAAATTGACGACGCAACTGCAGTGGTAACGTACAGTGAAAACTCATGGTAGGCCTACAGAGTGTATTTTCAGCATGTGACAGAAGCTGCGCGCGCCGATATAACACACCACGAAGTTCGATTTTGATGCGAGTTTTTTTTTCCACACCAAAGAAGTATAACTTCTAACGATCGTACAGAGCATCACACACTTTTTTCTTAGCTGTCCATCCATCCATCAACTATCTAAACAAAACCAATAATATTGTGTGAATTCATATTCACAAGACCTCAATCAGAAAGTCGTTCAAAAGTTACGTAATACTGACAAGAGCGACGGTGGTGCGTTGCGTTGAGCTATGGAAACTCAATCTTGAGGTCCTAGTTCAATGAGTTTTTCTAACTTAAGTACGTAATACCGACTGCTGTCAAACGGTGAAGGAAAACATCGTGAGGAAACCTACATATTATGCTGAAGAAGAAATTCTGATGCGTATGTGAAGTCTACCAATACGCATTGGGCACGCGTGGTAGACTAACGCCCATACACCCTCCCTGAGGATAGTCCTATGACCTGCAGCAGGACGTATATAGGGTGTAAGTGACAGCCTAGCAACTACTGAAACTGTGAACTCGAACTGAACAACTTTCATTATGGAGCCTGCCTCAGGAAACGCGAAAAAAAATCTGCTGTCCCATACAAAACTGCTGTACCTACCCGACTCAAATGTATGGGACAGCTGATTTTTTTTCGCGTTATTGAGGTAGGCTCCATACTGTTCAGTTTGATGGTCTGAGTTCACCGTTTCAGTATTTCCTAGGCTGTCACTTACATTTCGCATAGGCTGTGGTGATGATGATGAATACTGACAATAACTCTTCACGCCTATACGCACGCCTAAGTAGAATTGGCATAGGCAGACCGGCACTGACAATTGGACCATCCCACCTATTTGAATCCTAGCTCACCTCTTTCTTCTTTAACAACAATCCTAAGCAGGTTGTTCGAGCATGCTGAGAGTAACAAAAACATCAAACCTGCAGCTTCAGCTTGTGCACTTCGATGGGTATGATGTACATGATGGGCAGCTCGGTAATCAGCACCTTGGGATGGGAGCGTCTGAGGCAGCCCTCCTCCAGGTCCCAGCGTGCGCCCTCCAGGTAAAGGCCTCGTACGTAGCAACCCTGTATCACAGATTACTTCAAAGTCGTAATATAAAAATTTACGTAATAACTCTAAAATTAATCATATTATCTCAGAAAAGCTCAAACATCGTATTTTACCTAATTATCCCATAATTACCTGTGCCTAGATTGATCTGGATGGAACCCATTACCTTCTGGATGTAATAAATGACGTGTGAACAACCAAGACTCATTAACTAGTTAATTATAATTAAAAATCGTACATTTTCGTTATAACTCGAAAGTCAGTCATATCTCTGAAAGTGGAAAAAGTAGCACAATGTGTCTTTGGACGAAAAGTGGAACCTTAGTAGGAACCTATTATGAAAACCGCAACACCAAACAAGGTCAGAATCAGGCGTTATGGGACGTAATGTGTTCATTTTCATAGTAAGTAAACACTTTTTACCGTTCTTCTCCTAAAGTATGAGTCCTATTAGAAAAAGTAATATAAAAACGTAGCTTTTCATTAGAGGAATGCTACTGCATCATTATTTTTTCATTTTTGAATGTTTTTTTCTAGTCGTCTATTTCCGACCTCTTGTATGGGGACGATCCACTGTGCGGCGATTAAGTCAATGCTGGTAATACTAACAGTGACGGGTCGTTCCTCGATCTCGTCGGCGTTGGTCCAGGTGGTGACGCGCGTGAACTGGGTGGAGCGGTCGAGCGGCCACGTGTACAGCCGGCACGCGATCTGCACGTGCGCGATCAGGTACGACTCCGGGATGTGCAGCCCCGACAGCCAGATCACCACCGGCTCCTCCATCGTCGCCTGACAAAATACGTACATACCGTTTAGATTACTGTTAACATTACACTATTCGATGATGACAGTCGGGGTTCGGGCAGACCCAGAAAAATATGGTGGCCAGATCTGAATGCTCACCACGCAGTCTGGCAAATGAATGCGGGATAGAGAGGGGTGGCAAAGGTTAGGGGGAAACCGTTGCGCAACTATGGGAAGAAATATCCGTGCTAATAGCATCCATCAGGCGCTCTTCGTCATGTCATCAGCCTTGGATGCTAGACATCTTACTCCTCTCTTATCTGATTTCATCTAGGCCGTATACTTGAGGCAAGTAAATCCTGAACCAGATTCACACAACAGCACCCTGGACACGCCATATAATTCTCACGAAAATTGACATTATTGCGGCATAAAAAGATGGCGTATCCACACACTTCTTCACCGCTTGGACGTGTGCGCCGTCTGTATGAGACGCCACTCAAATCTCTCTTCAAGTAAGATGGGCCCCATACAAGTGGCCGGGGCCAGGCCGCGCCACACCTGCGGCAGCTGACTACTGGCAACACTCACCCAGTCGGAGTACTGTCTAGCCCTCGTAGTGAAGTGGTCCATCCAGCCGCCCAGCCCCTTGCAGGTGGCCGGGACCAGGCCGCGCCGAACCTGCGGCAGCTGAATACTGGCAACACTCACCCAGTCGGAGTACTGTCTAGCCCTCGTAGTGAAGTGGTCCATCCAGCCGCCCAGCCCCTTGCAGGTGGCCGGGGCCAGGCCGCGCCAGACCTGCGGCAGCTGGCCGTTGAACAGGCTGTAGGCGACGTTATCTAACACCGCGTCCATGCCGATCTCGCCGGCCAGTGCCTTGCGCAGGAGCGACAGGGTCGACTTCATTCGAGATATTAGCCGGTTGAACCTGCAAAGTTTTATTAATACAGATCAGTAAATTATTAATTAGAAGAGGCTCTACTTACATCCAATTTGACTGGTCGATTTAGTATTCGATTTTGGCATACGTAAGCATAGCATGTTGTTACGATTTTATTCCCCGAAAGGTATGTCAGAGTTTCAAGCGAGTGTGTTAATTGAAGGCTCATACACGTCAAAGCTATGCCACAAAGATAGATCAGAGTTTCTTTTCTTCTGGAAAATCACTCATAAGGCGATTTTGTAAATTTCTTTCTTTCACCTCTCTAGTTCCTGTAGCAGGACGACGAGCGTAGGTGTGATGTTCATCTCGAACTGCTTGCGCACGCGCCAGATCTCGTACAGGGCCGGCAGGCGCGCTATCACGTCGCTCGCGATGCCGTCTATGAAGTCATCTCTGCTCATCACGCCGCCCGACTCACCTGGCAAACAACAATAAATGCAATATACTCGATACAGAGGTTGAAACCGACGGCGCGCACTTGGTCTGTCATCTCGGTACGTATTTCAAGTATACCTGACGTTTCGTCAAAGCAAATGCAATATTGACAAGCATTGACTTTCCACTACTGTCCGAATAAAAAGAGAACGACAACGTAAATAAGGAGAACGAATTACGCTACAGCCTTCGTTTGATCGGCCGACTACCAGCACGCGTGGGCGCGCGGCGCGGAAAAGAATTTCAGCATTTTCAATGTTTTTAGTTGGTTTATATTACTATACGTACTTAGGTTTGTGTATTCTAGTCTCGGACACTTTATTCGAGTGTTTTGTACTAGACCCGGCGTCCATAGTATTCTACGTCAATGTTGACAAGCAATTGTTTTATCTTAGTAATTTTTCTAACACTCTTTTTTTGTGATTTTGATATTACATAGTCCTAGAGAGAAAGTTCTTTAGTTTGATCATCTCCAAGAAATACCCAATAGAGTACATAGTTGTAGGGGTGCACGTTCGAAAGTATAAATTAGGCATTAAAGCAGTATCGTGAAAATCACTTCCGGAAAATTTATATGGTCCCGTGATGGGGTAAAACGAAATACAGTGGTGAATAGAGAAAAACCGGTAGTAAAACCAACTTACCAGGTTCAGGCGCTAGCCGCGTAAAAATAAAAATTACACAAATTTTAGTCTCATTTCATGACTATGATATTTGAGGCAACCTTTGACTAATTATTATAAGGACTAGCCTTGCGGTAGCATTTCCCCTCTGCCACGGTATAAGCACAATTGATCTTGTGCATTTACATTCAATTTTACACCTTATCACTAAACGAGACAGCCTATAATTGCGAAATAATAACTTCGAACTTAGAACGTTTGGGGTTCACACGAGACTACTTTTCATTTTATAACATTCAAAATTAGAATCTAAAGTTATTGGGAATAAAATCCAAAGTTGCGGATTTCATGTTACCTCGCCCCCCGCAAAAAGTGGCAGAAATGTTTGTTCGTAGAATTACACGCGTAACCAGTCCACATATAAATAGTCAAAGGAGGCAACACATTTCAGATAAAGTGCAAACGTATAACTTACCTTTCAAGACGGGTGCTAGCAGCGTGAAACATAATGCTAGTTAAAATACATAGTAATGTAGTCATTTTTTGTCAAATATTTCACACGAATTACCATCAGTGTAAATAGAATTATCGAGATCCAAGTGTTTAAATTTAGGCGGAATCGTTTTGATGCCCCGCTCGCGCTCGTTTGGCATGGAGCTCTTCTTAAGGGCATATAATTCGGAGCGCGCTCGATACAAACGTACTATGGTGATATTTTCAATACTAACCAATTAAAGTCAACGAAATTTTGCTGAAACAATCTTGAAGCAAATATCTATGCCTGTATGAAGGCAGATTTTCGTTAAAATATACAGTTTCAATGCTAGAATTAATTTAAGATTTGTATGGAAATCTTTGAGGCACTGTAACTTTAAAACTATACATTTTAACGAAAATCTGACTATATACAAGCATAGAAATTTGTATTTAGATTGATTCTGAAAATTTTCATTGAGTTTAATTGGTTAGTATTGAAATTATCACCATAGTACGTCTGTATGGAGCGCGCTCCGAATTATATCCTCTTAATGGCGCTATCTATTGAGGGTTCTCACTATTTCTCGAATTTATTAGCACATAATCGATATTAAAAATATTAAAATACCTATTTGCCAGAATCCACGATATTTGCAGTGCCAATTTCCGTACAAACTTTTATCCCGGTTTTCACACGTTTAGACATAAAATTTCAAAAAACCCTTTTTAATGAGCACCTAGATGCCAATAGAAACTTCCATGACAAATTTTAAGTTTGTAGTCTTTAGTTTTGGAGATTTCGTATTGAGTTAGTGTGTGGATTTGCATAAGTTCAAGCCTATTTTACACAGCTTGCCCAACAAAAGTACACATTTCTGCCACCCCGGGCGCTGCGATCGATTTGTCGGTTCCCATCACCACTTCGCACATAACCGATAAAGTAACCCTCGGTAGTGAGCTAGCAGTAAGTCCAGTGTTGAAACACTCACTGGTCTGAGGCTGGAGCTCGATAAGGTGACCCCATATCATGCGCACCGCCTGACTGTAGTACCCGATCTCGGCGTTGGGGTGTAGTCCGAATACCTCCGGCGTGTTCACGAGAGGCAGCGTGTCGATGTACTCTGAATCACAAGGGAATAAGGTTCAATTTGAAACTAGAGGCATGATTGGCTCGATTACATTGGGTTTTTGGTACTGTTTGATAATAGTGGGCCTCACCACGTCACCACCACCACACACTATTTAAGATGTGAAATCACTAGAGGTGACAAAACATATTGGGTTCAATAATAATTTAATATCTTCTAGGCTTAGCGCTCTACCACAATAGAACTACAGAAAAAAGTATCGGAAATTCGTGATTTTCGACATCATATTTTAATTGAGGTTAGTTTGTTATGCCAATCCTTTTGTAATCAAATTCAAAAGGGTAAGGATGAGAATGATAATGTTCAGCGTATGCACTTAAAAATATCCTCCTTAGCTGACTGCCTTTGTAAAGCAGTCACTGTAGTCGAAATAGGGTTTGACAGGTTTTTAAAAACCTTTCTACGTTAATCACTGATGTCTAAGGACTTTATAGAAAATGTATATTTTACGTATTATTTAAATATTATTTAAATACCCCGCGAAAACGCTTTTCCTGACAATATACGTGGCTACAAGCAGGTGACGTCACGATGACGTAAACTTTGTACGACACTCACCCTCTACACGCAACTGTTTACAAGCAATTGACGTCATTAGCCATTCGGCCAATTACAGTCGTTTACAATCACGTGACTAGACGTGACGTAGACAAAAAAAATATTTTCTTTGTCGATTTACTCTTAAAATATCCAGTATTTTTCTTATCTGACTAAATAGTTGGTTTCCAAAATTCATATTCAATACGGATGCCATCAATAGATCCTTTATTTTACATGCTGTCAAATACCCTACTGGCTATGAAAAATCATTATCATAATAATAACAATGTAACATACCGATGTACTCCTCGCGCTCCCCGTCCGGCGGTATAACGTAGTCGAACACCTTGTCGCGGAAGAAGTGGAAGGGCTGGAACTTGTCGAAGAGGAAGTCCCCCAGGTATTCCTCCATGTAGTTTTTCACCACGCGCCGGTCGAAGTCGTCTATCACTCGCCCGCCGTACATCACCTGATACAAATAATATTTAGCATTTCATTGGGTTGATCATGTGCTCTTGACTTGAAATGAAATTTCGGCCACGGCGATTGCTTCAACGCCATTGTTGGCGTTGATAAGCTCTCATTTGACGAATAAAGCCAATCTTCTTTGTGAAGAACCTCGCGCATAGCAAGCACATGAGCACACGATTCTCATAATGGTAATATATAGGTATAGCCGCTGGTGGTCGGACTCTCAATTCGTCACGTCTAGCATCAAATTTTGATTGCCGGCGCTCTTCGAAATCGTAGATTTGGTTGTTTACCGCCTTCCATACCGAAAGATTGGCTGCCAATTCCTAACACACTGCGTAGACTCCATGCCACATCGTTCCGGAATGTCTATCTCATATAAATTGTGGAATTTAAAGATAATTAACTTTCTTTAAGAGACAATGCAATGCCTTCATTTTTTAGGAACAAATTATAAATTGACTTTACCATTATGTACTCGATTTCAAATAGTAACGAAATTTTAAGGTAGTTTTGAATAACAGAGATTTGAAACACTTCCTCTCACTTATTCGTAGAACAGCTTTAGTAAAGTCCAAGATATGTCGGATAGTATTTCTTTCTGATAAATAAATTCTATTTGCAAATCACAATTGGCCAGAAAGCTATCATAGAGTCGGAAAATCTTTTCGTCCTTATTTGAAATGAAGTTTAGTTAGGAATGAGAGCTGCAAATTATTTAGAACTCTCACATTAAACATTTTATAAGTAAAACATTATGACCACCCCATTCGCCACGCTAGGTAGGTCTGCAAAGACAAGACAAAACGCAACGCATTACCTCTCCGAACAGGTACTTGAGCGTGGCCCAGGGCGTGGGCCCCTTGGCCGCGCTGCACCGCTCCAGGTAGCACTGCAGGATCTGCATGCACACCGTGAAGTCGGACTCGCTGAAATCGTACGATATGTTCCATCCTATCTTGTCGTATTTGCGACGCTCCTGTTTATGAAAAAAAAAACATTTTGACTCTCATTTTTCGAAGTCTGTAAATCTGGTACACAATAAGTGCGCGCTATAATTCACCATGTTATGAGGGTCCGCTAGTGTATTTCCGACGCCCTCCTCATCATCATCATAATCAGCCAATATAAAAAACAGTTCTGTGACTGACTGACAGAGAGACAACGCGCAGCCTAAACCACTGAAGAAAGAAACATGAAATTTGGAATATTATATGCATGATTATCTGCCTACTAAAATACCTGTACGACGGCGTGGAAGAACGCGAGCACGTAGACGAGCTTCCTGAACTGTGGGTGGACGCACTCCTCCAGCGCGTGCGCACGCATCTTGAAGTACGTGTTGCGCAGGTTCAGCTTCAGCCCGTTAGGTGGCTCTGTCACCACTGACCCGGGAAAAATGCTTTTTAAAAATATATACAGGGTGTAAGTGATAGCCTAGCAGATACTCAATACGATATCAAACTGAACAACTTCACTTTGGAGCATATCTAAAGAAACGCGAATAAAAAATCATCAGTCCCATACAAAACTACTGTACCTACCCGACTCAAATGTATGGCGCCACAGCAGATTTATTTTCGCGTTTCCTGTTCATGGCTCCATAGTGCAAGTTGTTCAGTTTGATGATCTGAGTTCACCCTTTCAGTATTTGATAGGCTGTAACTTACACTCTGTATAAATTCTTCAAATGTCGGTTACGAAAGACTCAATAGACTTTTCCTCGCGCGAAAATATTTAGTTTTGTTGTTGGGGTGAATAGTACCTTCTTTCCTTACACTATAAGCTACTTCTCTGCCAAATTCCTAATAATTCTTGTAGCAGTTTAAACCACCGTATGTGGAAGCGAAGATAATGTTGAAATCTTAGCGCTCTCACTCTTGAAAACAGATGAAAACCTCCGCCAGGCTTTGATAATTATCATGGTAAAAATTAAGATATAGATCGCTTAGTGCGGATCAGCGTTCGGTGAAATATTATGTTTGGTCTTAGATGGTCTAAGACAGACTCTAAGTACACAGGGTGGTCCAAAATGGACGAGGGGGTAGTAGCTTAGATCAAAGTAAAATTAATAGAGACCTTACGCGAACATTTCAAACCAGAAAAATGAGGCAAAACAAATTAATGGTATACTTGAAATTTGTACCGAGATGACAGACAATTGTGCTAGTTTGTATGGACCAATTGCACTAGTTGTGTGCTTCAAACTTAACGCGCTTCAGGCCTATCCATTAATTTTACTTTGATCTTAGGGTAGCAGGGATGATTTCCAATTGTATTGACCGTTTGGTTGGTTTGAACCGTTCAATTCAACGGTGTCTAGTCATCATAATACACTTCCAGGCTAGATCCTGGTAATTTAAATGTGACCAGATAATTTGTGTGATAAAGTCACAAACAAAATTTAAAATAACACAGTACCTTTCAGAGACCTCTGCAGTATTCCAATGGGAAACGTAGGCGTAGGGTCGGTGGTGAGCCATAGCCTGTACTCGGGGTTGGGCTTAGTCATCAGCTCGAGCTGTTTCTCAAGCTCGCGCAGGAACGACACCAGCAGGTGACAGTTCTGCAGAATTAACCACTGGCCGTGCGAAATAGCACCTTCTAGGAGCGATAACGCCGCCTGGTGAACGTAAGAATTATTTAATAACATATCGGACGAGGACCGGTGTTTTCAACGTGGTATGGACGTTGGCGACAGTGAGTACACATTGTGTCTACACTATCGTACTGCTACGATTTGCTTATGACGTCACGTCACGCAAACAAAACAAAACAAAAAGCCAACGGCACGCGGTGTTCCCAGGCGGTCACCCATCCAAGTACTGACCGCGCCCGACGTTGCTTAACTTCGGTGATCGGACGAGAACCGGTGTTTTCAACGTGGTATGGACGTTGGCGACAGTGAGTACACATTGTGTCTACACTATCGTACTGCTACGATTTGCTTATGACGTCACGTCACGCAAACAAAACAAAACAAAAAGCCAACGGCACGCGGTGTTCCCAGGCGGTCACCCATCCAAGTACTGACCGCGCCCGACGTTGCTTAACTTCGGTGATCGGACGAGAACCGGTGTTTTCAACGTGGTATGGACGTTGGCGACAGTGAGTACACATTGTGTCTACACTATCGTACTGCTACGATTTGCTTATGACGATGACGTCACGTCACGCAAACAAAACAAAACAAAAAGCCAACGGCACGCGGTGTTCCCAGGCGGTCACCCATCCAAGTACTGACCGCGCCCGACGTTGCTTAACTTCGGTGATCGGACGAGAACCGGTGTTTTCAACGTGGTATGGACGTTGGCGACAGTGAGTACACATTGTGTCTACACTATCGTACTGCTACGATTTGCTTATGACGTCACGTCACGCAAACAAAAAAAAACAAAAAGCCAACGGCACGCGGTGTTCCCAGGCGGTCACCCATCCAAGTACTGACCGCGCCCGACGTTGCTTAACTTCGGTGATCGGACGAGAACCGGTGTTTTCAACGTGGTATGGACGTTGGCGACAGTGAGTACACATTGTGTCTACACTATCGTACTGCTACGATTTGCTTATGACGTCACGTCACGCAAACAAAAAAAAACAAAAAGCCAACGGCACGCGGTGTTCCCAGGCTGCTGTATAGTCCAATGAAAGCCGATTAAATATAATTAATTAATTTATTTAGTGGCAGACTATGCGCCATGACAAGAGTAGCGAGAGAGAGAGAGAGTGCGCGATACCCGAGCGAGCGGGAAAGAAATGTTGGTGCGTTCACAAATACGCGAGTAAAGGTAGCGTTCTCACACTCTCCCCAACTGTACAAAATAATTTTGTACTAGTAAAAGCAAAACATATTACTTATAAACTACTTATAAATAAACAATACAGTTTATTCATTTAAGCTGTTACTACAAGACAGGATTTGGTTAACATGTCGCTTCCAGCTAGAGCCGTCAACATCAACAATATATGTAACTCCAGGAATCGATTCACCAGTTACAACAGCCTGAACCCATGGCTTGCGTCCTTTGCGATAATCACGGACCATGACTTTTTGTCCTATAGTGAAAGTTACGTTTCTGTTACCTAAGTGAGTGTGCTTTAGCTTCTCTTGCATCTCGTAACATTTTTCTGAAAATGGAGGAGGTCTCAAGAGAGAAAAACGGTTTCGGAGCTCTCTCCCCAACATCAACTTTGCAGGAGTAATGCCGGTTGTTCGTTGTGGTGTGCTTCTATAGTCAAACAAAAAGAGATTAAGTGCTGAACACAAGGTAAGTCCGCTTTCTTTTATTTTTGTAACATGAGACTTAAAAGTCTCCACGAATCTTTCAGCGGCTCCATTTGTTGCTGGGTGATACGGAGGAGAGAAAGTGTGTTTAATTTGAGTTAATTTACAAAAATTTTCAAATTCCTCACTCGTAAAAGTGGGTGCATTATCTGTTACTAATTGAACCGGAAAGCCAAACCTTGTAAATAATTGTTTTAATATTTCTATAGTTTTTGTTGAAGTGATACTTGACATTTCAAATACTTCTGGCCATTTTGAATAACTATCCACAATAATGAGAAACATTTTGTTATAGAATGGTCCCGCAAAATCAGCATGAATTCTGTACCAAGAAGAAGGGGGAACAGGCCATGGTTTCAGGTCTCCTTTTTGTGGGTTTTTATGATTCTTTAAACATGTTATACAATTTTTGGTTATTTTGTCTATCTCTGAGTCTAAACATGGCCACCAGAAATATGACCGTGCTATTTCCTTCATGCGCACAATTCCAAAATGACTTTTGTGAAGTTCCCCAAGTATTGACTCTTGTAATGATGATGGTATTATGATTCTATGACCCCAAAATAAACAATTTCTGTCTACTGATATTTCTTCTTTTCTGTTGTAGAAGGGTTTACTTTCGTGTGTAATTAAATTTTTTTCTGGCCATCCATCATACGTATATCTAATTATTTGTGTTAGCACCGGATCTTTATTTGTTTCTTTTTGTATCAATTTCCAATCTAGTCCATCAATTTTGGAATTGTTCACATAATTACAATAATTCTCATTACCACCAATACATAAACTGTGCAAATCTAATTTTTCCCACTTGACATTATCTAATGACCGTGATAGGAAGTCGGCCGGGTTATTATTTGTTTTGATATGTTTTATCTTGTATTTAAATGCTGACAAAAAAATTGCATAGTGCTGCAATCTTTTTGCTGCCATTTTTGGTATTGCCTTGGTGGGACCAAAAATTCGGACCAATGCTGCACTGTCTGTTTCTAGTTCAAATGGCCTACCATATGTATAGTTATAGAATTTGGTCACACCAAAAACAATGGCCATAGCCTCTTTATCAATTGCAGTGTACTTTTGTTCTGCTGTATTTAATTTTTTACTTGCATATGCAATGGGTCTCACTATTCCATTTATATCTCTATTTGAAATTACTGCTCCCAAACCAGTTTGTGAAGCATCACAAGTTAAGATTAAAGGTAACTCCGGATTATAATGCCTTAAATTATCTACATTCGTTAATTTTTCCTTAATCAGTTGAAACGACTTCTCACACTCTTTGGTCCAATTAAAACAGTTCTTTTTTGTGCACTCGTAGAGGGGTGCAATAATTGATGACATGTTTTTTAAAAAACGTGAGTAGTAGTTTATTTTACCCAGAAATGACTTTAACATTGTAAGATTGGTGGGTGGCTTTGTGTTCAGAAGTGGTTCAATATTTGATTTTATTACATTAATACCATTGGCATCAATTCTGAACCCGAAAACATCCACATATTTTGTAAAAAATTTACATTTCTCCAATTTCAGTTTGAATTCACATTCTTTCAGTCTTTCCAATACCTTGCATAATGTATTCATTGTGTCCTGTAAGTCAGAACCTGACATATAAATGTTATCTATGAATATAGCAGTGTTTGGTATATCTGCTAATTTCTTAGACATTAAACGTTGAAACGATCCTGGTCCTGTGCTAACACCATAGGGCAGGTATAGGTATTTAAATGTTCCTACTTCTGTTACAATAACTGTGCAATCTTGAGATTCTTCGTCTAACTTAGCCTGTAAGTATGCCTCTTTCAAGTCAAGCTCGCAGAAATATTTACCAGTTTTCAAGGAGTCAAAGATATCATCAACATGTGGAAGCGGAAAGTGGTCTACTTCTAGGTGAGGGTTAACTGTTAATTTGTAGTCTCCACACAGCCGTACAGTACCGTCTGGTTTCAATATTGGTACCACTGGTGTTCCCCACTGACTATGTTCCACTGGTTGTATTCTTTCATTCTTTAACAATCTATTAATTTCATTTGTTACCTTGTCTTTCAAAGCGTAGGGTACACGACGTACTGGCAGGCTCTTTGGTTTCACATCTGGTTTTAATTTTAGTGAAATTGTTTGTCCTTTAAAATTTCCCCAACCTGGGCTAAATACTTCTGCGAACTTGTCCTCGACTTCTTGTTTTAATTCTGAAACAGTTTTGTCACATTTATTACTTTTGTCCTTTGTTAAAAGATTAGTTCCCAAAAGTTTTGGTGGCCACAGTTGTAGTTCATACAACCAATCTCTTCCTATTATGCGAGGTGAGCTATTTTCAGATACAAACAAATTTAAATGTTGGGTTACATTGTTACACTTAACAGTCATATTTTTGATAATACCTAAAGGCTTAGACTCTGTTTGGTCAAAATTTTTGAAAATTACATTGCAAGTTTCTATGTTTTTATCTGGAAAGAAATAGTTTTTGTCTTTTAGTGGAATTACAGTGACCTCAGATCCAGTATCCAGTTGAAACTGAATATTTTTTCCCTCCATGTTCAAGTTTAAATAATAAGGGGGTATTCTACTTACGCGATGAAGGGAATACATTTGAAACTCCTCATGAGTATTGTCGTTTACAGGTTCCTCATCTTCTGGTTCCTCTTTTTTTCCTTCTATCATGAGTAGCTTTGTTTGGCGTTGCTGTTCCTTTTTACACATTCTAAAAATATGCCCCTGCCGTCCACATTCCGAGCAATATTTCAACTTCAAGGTACACTCCGATTGTAGATGGTTGTTTTTTCCACAACAAAAACACTTCTTTTCACTATGTGATTTATCTTGAGTTTGTAAGTGTTTTTTCTTATTTTGTTTGTTGTTGAATTTCACGTATTGAAACACTTCGGTTTCACTTCGATCTTCGTTTGTGTTCAGCAGTGCGGTCTCAACTGTTCGAGCCAACAGTATAGTCTCCTCTAGTGATGAATTCTGTGAATTCTTTAGCAATTCAAACTTTACTTGTTTTGAATGAACTCCGTCTATAAATTTTTCTTTGATTTGATCATCTGTGTCCTTAAAATCACACTTTTTCCCGAGTTTTCGTAACACAATGATATAGTCTTCTATGGTTTCATTTTGAAGTTGGTTCCTCTTTCTAAAAATTGTCCGTTCTATAAATGTTGACTGTTTCTGAGAGTATTTCTCTTTTAGAAGGTTACATAGTTCACTGTATTTTTTTTCTATGGGTTTGACTGGATCACATAAGTATATCAGTGTTTCATATACTTTTGGTGACAATTTTGTCACTAACAATGGACCTTTTTTGTCATCGGTAACTGCATTCAAAGTAATAATACAGTCCAGTTGTTGTTGGAACACCTCCCAGTTCTCCCCATCGAACTGTTTTAGGTCATAACTTGCCATTATTGTGAAATTTCCTGTTTGTTGCTGACTGGAAACGTCCGTATTCTTTATTTGTTGTTTGCAGTAAGTACTTAGCAATTTTCGTAAGTCATCGACGTTCGCTGATCGGTCGTAGTTTATTTTTAGCTCGTCTAGTTTTTGTAGCAGTAATGGTTTATTTAATTTATAAATCCACGATCTACTATGAAATATGGTTTCAGGATTAACACTATCACTGTAATATTCCGTTTCGGAATCTGTGTGTGACATTTGTAATGTCAACAAACATGAAGTTGACAAGTGTCGCCCGCACTTCGACGCGGTTGTTCTGGAATGCGGTTGCAATATCCTTTTTCACTGCTAACTTCACTTTTACCGGCGCGTCTCGTGGTTTTATTGAAAGATTACTCGCAGCAGATGCTTTTAATTTGCAGGTTTTGTACTTCACCCGGCTGCAGGTTCGTATTTTTTCGTCGCCATTTGCTGTATAGTCCAATGAAAGCCGATTAAATATAATTAATTAATTTATTTAGTGGCAGACTATGCGCCATGACAAGAGTAGCGAGAGAGAGAGAGAGTGCGCGATACCCGAGCGAGCGGGAAAGAAATGTTGGTGCGTTCACAAATACGCGAGTAAAGGTAGCGTTCTCACACAGGCGGTCACCCATAAAAGTACTGACCGCGCCCGACGTTGCTTAACTTCGGTGATCGGACGAGAACCGGTGTTTTCAACGTGGTATGGACGTTGGCGACAGTGAGTACACATTGTGTCTACACTATCGTACTGCTACGATTTGCTTATGACGTCACGTCACGCAAACAAAAAAAAACAAAAAGCCAACGGCACGCGGTGTTCCCAGGCGGTCACCCATCCAAGTACTGACCGCGCCCGACGTTGCTTAACTTCGGTGATCGGACGAGAACCGGTGTTTTCAACGTGGTATGGACGTTGGCGACAGTGAGTGCAGATTTTGTCTACAGTATCGTACTGTGCATTTTTATCGCACTGGTACAGTCAGCTGTTTCTCAAGCTCGCGCAGGAACAACACCAGCAGGTGACAGTTCTGCAGTATTAACCACTGGCCGTGCGAAATAGCACCTTCTAGAAGCGATAACGCCGCCTGGTGAACGTAAGAATTATTTAATAACATATCAAACGTTTAGAAATATCTAATATATCATTTATTTGCCTTGAAACAGGTATACAAAAGATGATAAAATATAATAAAATAAGCTTCTTCTGTTCAGCTGTAGCAACAGCATGCAAATGTGTAACAACTTAAAAAAACGAAAACCTATAATAGTAACATTCTGTAATTATTTTACATCTACTATTTAAAATTTAAAAACCTCTGATTCCTCTGATTTAGACCATCAAACTGAACAACTTTCAGTATGGTGATAAAGTTAAAAAAAAAATCAGCTGTCCTGTAGTGTGAGTCGTGTGCAGAGTTTTGAAGAAGTTTTGTATGAAACATTTATTTTTTCTCGATGTTGGCTCTATAGTGAAAATTGTTCAGTTTGATAGTCTAAGTAAATAACCCCTTTAAATATTACTAGGGTGTTATGTTACACCTTATAAAAGGACGAATGAAATAAAACGCATCTCGAAAGATACATCCGTGCTCTTCACAGTTTAAGGAATGGTCGATGGATGAAAGAGACATGCATAATCTTTTGAAAGCCACGCTCTACCGATTGGAATAGTCACATTTATCCTTTGGATAAAATGTAAATCCAATTAATAATAGGGGTTTTCTTTTCTTTTTAAATGTAGTTCTTAAAAAACTCAACAGATGGCTGGCATGTTTATTGCTCCATGGAGACTGGAGATGTTCGCGAAATCATGTCAAGACTGTGTCTATCTTTTTTTGTAAGCCAAGGGATGGAGCCCATACAACCATGTCAGAAGTAAACAGTTTCAAATTTTTTATTAAAATGATTCGTAAATAATGAAATATTCCAACAAATGATGCGTTGGCATCTTTTTGATCATCTTTTCCCTCTTTATTATTTTAAAGAAACACTTTGAAATTTTGACCTTTATTCGCGCAGACCGTAGCGCCATCTATCGATCCTCTAGAAAACTAAAAGAAAAACACTCATCCTAATTACCAAAATACTGGAACTTACCCCTTCCTGTCCTTGTCCAAGCGACAAATATTTAAACTTGCCACCGCCGAAGCCGCAACGATCAGCTAACTTCATTAGATCCGACGTTGGGTCAGATCCAGGGCTCAGAATGAACACCACAGGAGTAAACGGTGTCGTTTGTTCGAATATCATGTCCAAACTGAAAAAAAAGGAATCTAAACTATTATAAAACTGTAACAGAAGTGTGTCTGTACATTGAAGATATTTACAAGAAAAAGATTACTACTCCCTGTCCCTGACTCCCAATAAATATTCTTTAGAATTTTTGTCTGTCAGTTTGTATATTTGTCTGTTTGTTTTTTTGTTCGTTCGACCATCACGCAAAAACGAATGAACCGATTTTTATGAAAATTTGTTGTTTGATAGCTTATGATTGGACTTAAAATCTGGTATATAATTTGTGCAGACGAAATTGCGGATACTCTAGTTAAAAATAAAATTGCAAAAAGCCAACGGCACGCGGTGTTCCCAGGCGGTCACCCATCCAAGTACTGACCGCGCCCGACGTTGCTTAACTTCGGTGATCGGACGAGAACCGGTGTTTTCAACGTGGTATGGACGTTGGCGACAGTGAGTGCAGATTTTGTCTACACTATCGTACTGCGCATTTTTATCGCACTGATACAGTCAGCTTTTGAGAAATCTGACCTCTCTATCTTAATCTTTATAAGCGCAAAGAGGTTCGATTTCTCTGAAAAGAGAAATCGAACCTCTTGATGCTGACCGTACGTAGGTACATGAAGCCAGGGGCATAATATTATCAAACTAAAATGGTAGGTACTTACGATTATACAAATTACATACAATCTTATTTATTTCCAGCAGCGTGCGAAATACAAGTAGGTACAAGATTTAAGTAAATCATTTACTTACATCTTGCACTAATACCTACTTATAATATTTGTAGGGTCATTGTACTCATGGTACCGATTGTACTAATGTTCCCCAAAAAACCCAATGTTTGTATGACAAGTAGAATTTTTTTTTTGCTAATTTCCTTTTATACCTGCCTATGTTCCCTGGTGAAAGTTCCTGTTAAGTGGGATAATGAGTACAAACAGAAACCCATTGAAGTAAGGAAATGAAATTATACTAGGTATACACTTTGTTATTTGAACTAATTCATTCCTTTTAAAACGACGATAGAAAGATAACATTTATTTTTCGCCTTAGATAAAATGTCTATTGAAAATAATATGTAAAGATATCATAACACAAATAGTCTACAGTGGCGCGCTCTGAATCAAAGCCAAAGAAACAACAAGCTTGCTTGATTTCAAAAAGGTCGCAGTCTTTTGTAGCGTTGCGTAAGCAGTCGTGTTATATTTGTTTGCTACTAGAGGTCGCCACTATCTACTCTTGGAAGGTTAAATATAGCCTAGTAAAGTTACGGTGGGCTTGTATGGCGAAATTAAATAATTTATAACCGTTTTTTTTCTTTTATACTTGTTTTAGATTATAATTCTAGTTATCATTTAGATTGCAAATCCAATAAGCAGATCATAGCAGTACGATAGTGTAGTCAAAATCTGCTCACACTGTCGCCAACGTCCATACCACGTTGAAAACACCGGTTCTCGTCCGATCACCGAAGTTAAGCAACGTCGGGCGCGGTCAGTACTTGGATGGGTGACCGCCTGGGAACACCGCGTGCCGTTGGCTTTTTGCTTTTTTGTTTCTTACCTTATGACTGGTGGAGTGATGTATTCTTCGCCCATGGTGATAGTGATGAAGTCTGTGATGGCGCGGTAGATGCGGTCCACTCGGAAGCAACGTAGAAGCATCAATAGCTCGAACGGTTTCATTATGTCGCGGTAACTGTCTGGTATCACGTTCGACTCCGGAGTGTCGCTGTCGAACCACTGTATGAACAAATTACATAAACATAACGTTAACATTAGTCACTGGGCTACTCTGATGTTTTTAGGGTTCTGTGCCCAAAGGGTGAAAACGGGACCCTATTACTAAGCCTACGTAGTCCGTCCGTCCGTCCGCCCTACCTATTTAGGGCTGTAACTTTTGAACCGTAATAGTCAGATTGTTGAAATTGTTGTTAACAAATAATAAAATTGGCAATAAGTTAAAAATTAAGGGGGGTTCTCAACAAGAAACTAGTTTTATCAACGTTTTTTCGTCTCGCTCTATCGTAAAAACGGTAATACATACAAGCGTCAAACTTGGTGTGATTATAGAGCAAACTCTACAGTATAACAACTAATAATAAAAACCGGCCAAGTGTGAGTCGGTCTCGCGCTAAAGGCCCCGGAGTAAAACATTTTTTTTGTAAGGTCTTATGTTGTGTTGTGTGGCACGGAACCCTCTACGGTGCACGAGTAGCCCGACTCGCACTTGACTGGTTTCATTTTAGACTTCTTACTATTTAGTTTCTTTATTCGATCACAATTCATGAATCAAAAACGTTAGAATTTGAAATAACTACGGCTGTATCTAGGCTGTACCACATTTTTGTCCTTTTATATAAATTCGAAAACCTATATGGCCAGATTTTTTTGACAAAGTGTTTTTCTGATTTCATAGTCAAAAACTGTATTAGTAAAGGTATAAGTTAACAAAGGATCAATGAAATAAATTACCTAATCTTTTATTTGAAACAACACAAAGTTCGAATTGTATAAAGATATATAACTGTCTTTAAAATCTCTAACCACTTCTCGTTTATGGCAAAGAACAAAACGTAAAAATTTCATAATTAAAGAGCTATCAATCAATCAATCAAATATACTTTATTTGAGCCATGTATATGTATAATTACTCACCTCTTGCCATTTTTCGATGTTTCGGCTGATGTGGTCGGGCAGAGCTACGAACGGGTCCGGGAAGTCTATACTAAGCTTCATAATGTCTTGCCATCCCTGTAAACAAATAAATTGGCATTGACTTATCATCTAAAAACCTACAATACTCGTATCAGTTACAAAAATGTCCCATTAAAAGTTCCCACTCCGAAAGGTCGTAAGTGTAGACAAGACAAGACAAAATTGTTTATTCAAAATAATATCACATAGATAACTTTTTGACGTCATGTTTTTGAATCTACCACCGCGTCGGAAGTATGTAATGTATGTGGTCAAGAAGACAGATTTTCGCTATCGACCGGCATCGGTATCATTCGCTGCTGGCGGAAGATCTTTCTTTTTAATTGAAGACTCGAAACCTCAACTCATTTCTCAATAGGAAGCTCAGATGCATCTACACAATATTAGAGCGACCAAGAAGTCGCCTTACCATTTGAACAACCAGGCTCACTAAAATATATGACTTATCACGTCTTAATAAGTTGCATACCTGAAGGCTATCCACACAGTGAAGCTCTGGCAGACTTCTCCAAGGCCACGTTGCCTTTGATGAACAAGTCCGACCTGGCTCACTACAATATAGACTATCACATCACAACAAGCTGCACACCTGTGAGGCTATCCATGCGGGGATGCTCTGGCATATTTTTCCAAGGCCACGATGCCTTTGATGAACAAGTCTGACCTAGCTCACTACAATATAGATTATAGACTATCACGTCGCAACAAGATGATACAAGGCAATCCACGCGGGGATGCTCTGGCATTTCTTCAAGAACACGTTGCCTTTGCGGGCTCATTACAATTGAAGTGTGACAGGACTGTGCGTCGAATGAGGTGTTAAGTAAAAACACACATTGCAGGATACGTGTTGTATTGTCAACGATCCGTGCCAGAGAGAATAATCAATCAATGATATAATTAACTTAAGTATAGCATAGCCAGCTTCTTCTTATCGAGTGGGCAAGCCCTGGTGTCTGAGTTTTTTCAGACCGCCTTTCGGCCTCTGACGTGGTTTTTATGTAACGACTACTATCACGAGAGATAGTAGCCGGGACCAACGGCTTAACGTGACATCCGAAACACGGAATCATCTTCCATAGGCAGCTATGGTGGTTACAGTGTTGCAGCGCGTATCGTTAAGTTGCGGTAAAAGGGTAAACTTAAGTATATACTATACAATATAGAATAGAACAGAAAAAAAACCATGGTGGTCCAGTGGCGAGTAACCTTGCCTGCCGTGCAGGAGGCGATGGTTCGATCCCCGTCCAGGCCGACTCGTCCCTAATGAGTTTTTCAGAATTTATGTACGATTTGTAACACCACTGGCTTTTCGGTGAAGGAAAACATCGTGAGGAAACCTGCATGCTTCAATTTCGAGGTATGTATTGTACCCACTGTCCATTATGTGGCGACGGGCTCACCCCCCGTCATACTGGACAGAGTTTCGGTACTACTGGTGAAACGTGGATGTTCTGAGGTTTCAGAATATCTCTGACTACCCCCTCGGGGAATATAGTCGTGAGCATATGCTATGCTAGAATAGACTGACGTCGCAAGAAGGTGCATACCTGCGTGGGTATCCACGTGGCGGGGCTTGCCCTGGCAGACTTCTCCAGGGACACGTTGCCCTTGATAAAGAAGTCCAACTGAGCCTGGCTGACGTTGTCTTCGCTCTGCTCCAGTTTAATGTCCATTTGGAAGGAAAACAATAACTTGTGGCGTTCAAATATACCTGGGGAGAAAATTGTCAGTAGTACTGTATATCAAAATGTATATTACTATTAGGTTTCAATACGGCGCTCGTTGGGGCATATAGCTTCGGTATCGAAATCGGTCGCAGAAGTTAAGCAACGTCAGGTCTGGTCAGCCTTTAGATGGGTGACCGTTTAAGTGGTAATTTATCTCGAGTGTCTCCCGTTTTTCGAAAGGCACGCTAAGCAGTTGGTCCTGGATAGTTCCACTAGATAGCGTTGTAAAAAACTACTCGTTAAACCAGGTCAGATGCCTATACGCGATGCGACAACACGTTCCGACGCGGTGGTAGCTTTAAAAAAGATTTGACGTTTGATAAGTGTGCTGCAAGCTCCTATATTGAATAAATTATATTGACTTTGACTTTGACTTTGACTATTAAGGCGGCTGGAAAATTCTCAGACAGCAAATTACCACCACCAAAACCAACTTGCCTGCACGAATCCGCACTAGTCCGCGTAGTGAAGGCTGATCATAAGATTTTAAACACAAAACGTTTCATCAAAATCTGTTCAGTAGTTTTTGCATGATTTGTTTATGGTATTAGCTGGTATTTTTTTGAAATATCAGATGACATTAAAAAAAATATCAGCTGTCTCATACCAAAGCTATTTTCAAACGTATGGGACAGCTGCAAATTTTTTTGTTCTGACAGGTTTGCTCTCATAGTAAAAGTTGTTCAGGTTGATGGGTAAAGTATGTGGTTTAAAGGTTAATTTTACTTTAGGGGGTTTGAACTTTTTGGCATAGTGTTAACCATAATTTTGCAGGAATTTCGGAAATTTTTCAAAAATGCGGCGCACCTTAAAACTTATGTATGTCAATAGAGGGTCTAAAGACGAACAAACAATTTTCAATGACATATAGTCCTAAAGTGCAACGTTTTGGAGACTCAAACTCAAAATGTTTTATTCAAAATAATATCACATGGATGGCTTTCTGACGTCATTTTTGACTCTACCAATATACCGAGATAATCCATGTCAAGGATCTTGTATAGATAAATGTCCTAACACATCCCCTCCAATAAAATACCTATAATATAATTATTATATCAATAGAGCGTCGGTGGCGCGTTGCAGAGAGCTATGGAAACTCAATATTGAGGTCCATGTACGTATACGACTGCTCTCAAACGGTGAAGGAAAACATCGTTAAGAAACCTGCATACGCTGAAAAAGGAATTCGGAAAAGATCCTCTATCGATATACATTGGTATCAGAGTGCGCCTCATTTTTGAAATTCCCGAGAATTTATGGTCATCACTATGCTAGCCTTCCATACAAAGAGTTTCAGACCCCATTGTTGTCTCTCTGTTTTTTCAAGCATCACGCAAAAACCTGAAATGATTATGATGAAACTATTTTTCGTTGAAAAAATCTGGTATAAAATTTGTGCCGACGAAAGAACGGGTAAAAGCCCATAGTGTTTAAATCTAATGTTACCGGTGCACCCGTAGTCATACACGTTCTTGGTCAACATGTCTATGATGTTGCGCAGACGCTTAAACAGGATCACGTTCGGCATCGCTTTGCGGAGCGAATACGAAAACACCTGTAACAAGACGTACAATTCAAATTGTGTTTCTTTATTGCAAGTAAATAGGCTAGACAATCGGTCGGTTGCACGTACGAGTACGTTCATTATAGTTAATCCTCCACTAAATCGTTTACTACGTCAACAATACAAAAAGTGACAACAAGAAATATAATGGAGGATTAACTTTAATGAACGTACGTGCAACTGGTGGTCAAAATCATAATTTAACTACCAATTTTGACGTGGGTAACTTATGAATGGATCCATTCATGGCTAAAAGTCACCCAAAGGGCAATGGAGAGGGCTATACTCGGAGTTTCCCTGCGAGTTCCAATCAGAAATGAAGAGATCCGCAGAAGAACCTGAGTAGCTGACATAGCCGAAAGAATTGCTAAACTAAAGTGGCAGTGGGCGGGGCACATTGCTCGCAGAACCGATGGCCGATGGGGCCGAAAAGTTCTCGAGTGGCGACCGCGTACCGGAAAGCGCAGCGTGGGTAGGCCCCTCATAAGTTGGACAGACGACCTGGTGAAGGCGGCGGGAACCCGTTGGATGAGGGCAGCGCAGGACCGGTCGTTATGGCGATCCTTGGGGGAGGCCTATGTCGAGCAATGGACGTCGCTGAGATGATGATGATGATGAGTAATACTAACATCAAGATATGACGACAACGAGTACTGGTACATGGAGTTGACGCCAGCCATGTCGGAGAGCACGAAGAACAAGATGGAGCCTCGTTTAGCGACGGGCCGGTACCCGTCTCTTAGCTTCTCTATGTCCTTGGTCGTCGCTTCAGCTAGTGCCAGCTTTTCCATTACCTGAAGAAAAGATAGCGATTTTACACGTCATCTGGGTTGCTACAAATCCAACATAACAAAATAGGAGTCTGAGGACCACTTTTGAGTAAGTTCTTGTAAGCTTCAGCGTATGAAAGATATGTCAAAATATCTGTCGAATAAGCTAACAAGAACTCACTCTGAAGTGGTGAAACAAGCGCTTAGACAATCTATGCCCATCTAAATATAAACGTTTTAAACTTAGAAGAATATTTTATTTATAATATATTTCAAGATTCCGAAAAATGTTTTAGTTCATTGAGTAGTACCTAGTTATTATTGAGTATTTAAAATGTTATGTATTATTAAGATATTGATGTACCCTTACAAGGTTTATGTTTATACTGTATCATATTACTAAGATCTCGCGTAACCACATAGTGCAATAAATTATGACTTATATTATTATGCTATTTAATGGAACTGCATAAATCTTTGACTAATTATTATAAGGACTAGCCTTGCATTTCCCCTCTGCCACGGTATAAGCACAATTGATCTTGTGCATTGACATTCAATTTTACACCTTATCACTAAACGAGACAGCCTATAATTGCGAAATAATAACTTCGAACTTAGAACTACTTTACATGATTTTTAACATTCAAAATTAGAATCTAAAGTTATGGGGAATAAAATCCAAAGTTGCGGATTTCATGTTACCTCGCCCCCCGCAAAAAGTGGCAGAAATGTTTGTTAGTAGAATTACACGCGTAACCAGTCCACATATAAATAGTCAAAGGCATAAATCACTGGGTTTTATGGAACGGAATTAATGACAACGAGTTAGTTTTCGCGGAGTGTGACTCCGTTGTCATTAATTCCTTCGAGTTTTAGACATAAAAAGTTACAGTTGTTTAAACTTCAGAACCGTTCGAGTTTTGTTTTTATTCGTCAATTTCCGCAAAATTTACGGATTTATGCAGTTCCATAAAATAGCATAATAATATAAGTATAAGACAGACTACGTACCTATCTACGTAAAGTACAGACACTCCCTGCCCTCACTCCCTTGAAGACGACTCTTGCGGACAAATACCTAAAAGCCTTTTGTAATAAGCAGACTCACCTCAGCAGCCTTAGACTTGGTGTTCTCCAGAGTATCGACCAGCTCCACATTGTCCAACATGTTGCCCGTAGAGGTGGCCAGCTCACGGAGTAAGGAATCTTCGAGACCTTGAAGCAGACTCTTGTTGGCGCTGGTCTCGATGATGAGACTCTCTCGCTGCTCCTCCAAGTCTGAACGCTCGGCTCGGACTACTACACTGAGTAGCTGGTCTTCTAAACCCTGCAGGTTAGGGGGCTCATTATAACATTTATAGTACTCGTCCTTCGTTCAGATTTTTTGCTCCAGTATTTAAAAATTTAGGACTTTGAGTGCAAATATCTCGAGATAGAAGCATTATTACGACTTCGTTTTTATAGGTGTTTTGTTCCATTTTACAAGACCTGTCCAACGACACCTCGCTCAATTTATTGGAAAAAACTTTATTTTTCATTCCCCTTTTCTGTTACTATGTTACAGACACTCCCTGCCATCTCTATGTTATGCCAAATTTCGATTTACCTAAGAGGTGCAAATGAGGGACCAATTGAGACCGAATGGACAACAGTATTAGAGTTCCTTGTTTGACTACGGAACCCTAAAGAATATTTTATTGAGGTGATGCTTTTCCAGAAAAGTGGACAAACCTGAACGGTGACAGTATAGTTGATGACGACGGACTTGGCGTAGACGGCGGGGTTGAACTGAGGGTTAGCGAGCTTGGTGGTGAGATACATGCGGAAGTTGGGGTCGTAGTCCACCTCCGTGCTGCCCAGCATCACGAACGAGCGCCCGCCCTCCACTGCCGAAGGTTATAGGTAAGATAACAATAATTTGTGATAAAAATTAGTGTTGTATAATTAAAGTTTTTTATTAGGCTAATCAACAGGTTACAAATCCAATACAGGGCAATACAGGCCCATAAACCACGTGACGCATTTTCGGTTTAATTTTGACCCCCTTCCCCCGTTTTAACTAGTTGTTTGCCGGCTATACGGTAGAGTACCAGGTACCTGCCTAGTTGAAAAATTTTAATAGCGCGCGAAATCATACAGGTTCCTTCTTAATATCCTGACACTTTTTTAAGGTGATGATCAGACCATCAAACTGAACAACTTTCTACTTTTTTCAACTTACTGAACATCGAAATCGCGAAAAAAAATTAAACTACTCCATACAAAACTGCACACCTACTTTAGCCAATTGTATGGGACAGCTGATTTTTTTTTCGCGATTTCGATGTTGGTCCAATAGTGAAAGTTGTTCAGTTTGATGGTCTGATCATCCCCTTAAAAAGTGTCAGCATATTAAGTTGGACCCTGTATAGACCAATCACGATGTACCACATTCAATCCCTTACCGCTATTGGCTAATCGTTTTTGTTTCCTTTTCGCTGTTATCCGATTTTTCACCCTTTGATTACAAAATAACTTCCAGGTTTTGACGGGGACTCGGGTCAGCTCTGCACAAACGAAGATTGACGAGCGGAATAATTTTTCCTGGTCGTAGTGTACCTTTTATGTTCTTCTCGAGCACGTCGTCGACGACAGGGTCGATGTACTCGTTGACGTCTTGAAACAGCACCGGCATCCCGTACTTTATGGCCATCTCCAGCTGCCTCACGAATTGAGCGTCATTGAACGATAGCACCTGTAAAACACTTTCAAATTAACCACAACTCGACGAGTATAAACTGAAATACATAATTCGCATACCAATTTCGACGTAGCATATGAATGGATCATAGGTACATCAAAGACATTCAAAGTTACGTCAAAGTCATTGAGAAGACAAGATAAGATAAATATTCTTTATTTGCACACCAAGAATAATTTCATAAGTTCACAACATTCATAAGTTACTTTAAAGTCATTCATAAGTTACGTCGAAGTCATTCATAGTTACGTCAAAATCATTTATAAGTTCCGTCAAAATTGGTCGCCACATCACAAAAATAAACAACCACAATAAGGGCAAAATTCTACACTGCACTGTGCAATGACATGCCATCTACTCGACAGAAGACGACCCAATAGCACAGAATAGGTATAGTATAGTATATAGTTCTATATACAGAACGGCCACTCCCCGCCCCCATCTGACTTCACATACCCCACCTCACCTCACACTTTCTGGGAAACTTGAGGGTAGCCAAGCAAGGGAATGCAGTCAGCCGCGCGCACCCGTTGGATTTGACTACATAAAATTGTGTCTTTTCAGTGCATAAAAAACGTTGAAGAATAACGCTAAATTAATTATAGAACGAACAATTAAAGGTATTGAAATGTCGATGACATTAAATGCAAAGCGCGGCTTTCAACCCTACACGCAATGCCATGGACAGTTTGCACAAAGTGCGCATGTGCAGACGTCATTTCGAAATTCAAAAATGTTCTATAGAGTGCCGGACCTGTGCAAATAGACTAATTTATTTTGAATAACCAAACCTTGAGGTTATTCTTGGCCTCTTTCCTCTTGATCCAGCTAAGGGCCTGTGTCTGAGGGTCGATACACATCGGGAAGCGGGACGCCCTGGTCGTCAGTATGCCGTTCTGTACTGATAGCTCATCAGGCGGTAGACCTTGCGAGTTCCAGCTGCAAATAATAGTGTTCAATGTTAGCAACACTTTAGAAAAAAATATAGAGTTCACGTCTTATAAAAATCTATTTACCCATAATGCCAGGTTCGCTAATCTTGAAACAGCACAATAAACTCGTGCACCGAGGATTCTGTACCCCCAATAACAATACATCGAGCCCAACTCCTGTTTGATGACCTGTTTTTTTTATTTTTATTTGTTGTTTTACATTACAGTTTGGCGTTGTAGCGATTCTTGGGGAGGCCTATATCCAACAGTGGACGTCCCGTCATCCCGTCCATCGGCTGAGATGATGATGATGATTACAGTTTACACTATAATGACACCAAGTTTAACACTTTTATGTATTGCCGTTTTTACGATAAAGCAAATACAAATAACGTTGAAAAAAAAACGTTTTTTATGTGGACACCCCCTTAGTTTTTAATTTTTTAAATATGCATAAAAAAAACATTCAGTGAAAATTTCTACCGGCTAACTTCTACGGTTCGAAAGAAATAGACAGACGGACGGCGCCGGCGTGACTTAGTACCTTATTGCTTAATATAGTCCCGTTGGACTCTTTGGTTACAGAATCCCAAAAACTCACCTACTAATCTCAACTTCATTAGTCAAATTCTTCTCAATAGTAAAGGGTGTGGTCAAAGGTATGCCCCTCTCTAGAACATCGTTCATCCAGTCATCGTACAGCATGGTCTGCCTGAAGGAGAAGGAGAATGGTCCCGAGTAGCTGAGGAAAGAGGCCGACAGCAGACAGTTGCCGATGAGGCGGGACTGCTCGACGTAGAGCGCTGCCAGGTCCTCGGTCCATCGCTTCTGCTCGCTGGCCAAGCCTGACATCAGCTTGTCAGCTGCTACCAACCTGCACGTGAAATTACAGTTACAGTACAGAAATGTTATAACTCCTTTTGTATGGAAGTATAGTATAGTTGCTCCGAGCACTATAATTGATATACAACGTATTAATGAATAAGCGCAAAACCTGATACACCCCAACTGATTTACAAGAAAATAATTAGATTGAAACAATCATTTCATTAATTTGATAGTTAAAATTTAAAGTTATTCGCATTTTAAGTTTTGAGGCAAAAACGATGTGTTATCATTTCAGCAATGAATGAAAGCGCTAGCGCGCTCATAGATACATTTTAAGAATCTTGTTTTGGTAGTAAGTAGGGTGAGTGTGCCCTTGCGGTGGGTTGAGATCGAGTTCAGTAAATTTAAAATTTTACATACAAATTATTTAATATTTTGAAAAAAATACCTATGTTGAAACCATGATAATTCGATTCTGCTCTCGATTCTAAACGAACTGCTTTCTAGTTTTGTGTTAATTTATTAACACCTTGTATATTGTGAAAATTTCAACTGTCCAGCTATAATGGTACAAAAGTTACAGCCCTAAATAGGTAGGGCGGACGGATGGACAGCTTAGGCTTATGAATAGGGTCCCGTTTTCACCCTTTGGACACGGAACCCTAAAAGTTCACGATTACCTTCGCATCATGATATCAGTCTCTTCCTGCAGCTCCTGTCTCCTCAGCATAGCGGAATCGTATTTAGCGTTCAGTTTATCCAAGGTTTTTTGAAGTCGGTTGATCTCCCGGTTCAAGGAATCGAGGTAGTTGATAGCTTCTGTGAACTGCTTCTCAAGAGCTTCCACCTTTTCGATTTTAGGTTTGACTTCTTTGAACACTGCGCAGTACTCGAGAACGGCTTGCACGAATTTGAGTAGACCGTATCTATGAATAAAGTAGTAAGAAAACTTACATGAAGGCGCTATACTATAGGTTCAGACGAATATTTTCTATGAGAAACGCGATTACCCAGCCCTCCGAAAAGTGCGTGTGTGTGCCGTATTTTCGATTAAAAAGAATGAACAAAAGTACTTTTTATATATTTTTTAATGATTTCACTAGATGAACTAATGGTGAATATGTGAGTATAAATACCAAAAATCGAAGCCACAAATCGGAAAATTCGAAGATCTTCTAAAACGAGAAAAATGATTAAAAATACATGAAAATACGTCATCTTTGTGACTTTTCGATTTTCTATCGAGCGAAGTAATTCCAATCGTTTATTCAATTTATGATTTCACTAGATAAACTATCCAAGAATACTGAGGTATGACTTTGGTTTCGGTAAATTGTATAAATCTAGTCGAAAAATGAAGTTTTCAGTTGTTCAGTTTGATGGTCTGAAGCACCCCCTCAAATGTTTATTGTTATTTTTGTATCACCTTGTATAAATATTCCACCATTTTATTGTACCAACAATAAAGTGTCGTATACAAAGTGTTACAAAAGTAATAACATTTAAAACTTTTAAGGGGTTGTTTAGACCATCAAACTAAACAACTTTCACTATGGGACCAACATCGAAATCGCGAAAAAAAAATCAGCTGTCACATACATTTAGCGCGAGTAGATTTTTAGTTTAGTATGGAACATCAATTTATATTAATAAAATTATTTTTTTGCGATTTCGATATTGGCCCTATAGTGAAAGTTGTTCAATTTGACGGTCTGATAATCCCCTTATAAAAGCGTCAGCATATTAAGAAGGACCCTGTATACACCAGTAACATACCCAGCTTTGCTGATGGTCTGCATAGCGTCGAGTTTCTTGCTCTTCTTCATGTGCGCCTTCACATCCTTGACCTGCTTCTGTGTGATGAGGTCGCAATTCATCTCCTGCAGGGTGCGCAGGAAATTAGGGTCCGCCATCATGCCCTTAGCACCCTTCCAGCTGACGTCCTTTATGCCACGGATTATCACCACGCATTCGCATACCACCTGCAACAATATTCTATTTTAACGGAGGAAACACTACTAACGGGAACTCATTATTGCAAAGAAGGTATGAACCCGCAAAATGTTCAACTTTACATTGAATATAATAACTGTATGATGTATGATCATATAATAGTTTACTCATAGAAGTCTGAACAATTTATACAGGGTGTTAAATTAAATGCATTACATGTTACACAGGGTGCTTTAGATCATCAAACTGAACAACTTTCTCCTTGGGACCAAAATCGAAATCACGCTATTCTACAGAACTGCAATCCAACTCGACCAGAATGTCGAAAGCAGATTTTTTATTGCAATTTCCATGTTCATCCCATGGAGAAAGTTGATCAGTTTGATTATCCTCTTCAAACTTTTAATCAGGCATAGCACATTTCATCGACCACATATAAGTAACTGACATTACACATCAAACTATATCTATAAGGTTCATTATTGAATGTAAATGTGGTGGCTAGAGCCTGATAAAGGGTTATAAAATCGTCAGCATATTAAATTGGACCCTTTTTATCTATAAACTGACCTGCACAGCCTCAGGCGGGGTAGCAAAGGATCTGATCTCAGTGATGTCGGCCTTCTCCAGGTCGGCGAGCGCGAGCCGAGCGGCCTCCAGGGCTGGGAGCGCGGCCGAGAGCGCCTCCTCGGCCTCCCCCTTCTCTAACTCTATGACCACCTTCTGCTCGGTGATCTCTACTTGCTTCACCGCCGCCACTTGCTGCTTTGTTACCGCTGTGTCCGTTGCTAGAGAACATTAAAGAGAAAATACATTAAAACATTTGTTCATTAAACATCCCAACACACAAATTAATCCTATCACGAAAGCTTTTAAGTATACCCAGACTTATAAAACCGTTGTATGTATTGGTGAAGACTATAGGTCTACCAGTCTCATAGCATAAAAAAAAGTTTTAAAAGTAAATTTTTTTTCATAATGGCCAGTTATTTTAAGTAGATTTTAAGTTTACCAAGGAGTTCACAGGTTTTCCAGTGACGTCACTGGACGGACCGAAAAACGAACGAAAAGCATTCCACAAGCCTACATAGACTCAAGAGAATTCATCATAATCGTAATAACTACTACTTATAGTAGACTATATTATAAGATTGATAGAGGATTGTAATTTGCAATGACAATTCAGGGTACATTGCTGGTTACTTTAAACAACATTTGTGTCCTAACATTCTCAGTGAGTAATGTATCTCAAATTGTCCTTGTAAATGATAATTATCATGTTTATGAAATAGGCCCCTGATTTAAAGCATAAAGTAACCTTTAGTAATCTCCTTGAGAAGTATCTCGCACTCCTTGGTCTGCTCGGCGACGATGACCTTCTGCACGGCGAGCTTGGCGTTCAAGTCCTCCAGCTCTATGTTCGCTTCCTCGATCTTAGCCAGGCCGCCCTTTAGACGCTCGCACTGTACACGTATTATTAATTTAAATTAACATTTCCTAACCGCACAACTCAATAGTTCAATAGCGTAGCGAGGGGTGTGCTGCCCGGGCGGCACTTTACTGGGGACAAAAATTGGGGAAATATATAGATTGATTGAGCTCTGTCTGTAACCAATTCGTAGAGCAGAGAAAAGTCGAGCTCGTTTCGCTCTGTTTTTGTTTCGTTTCTGTTTTAATTAATAAGAACCTACACATATTCCTGAAGAGTTCTGACCACAGCTACAAATTTGCTGAAAATTTCGAGTTTGCTCATAACTTCGGTTCGTTCGGTCCATTGACTTCTCATGTTCGATCCATAGCTTTTACCTTTTTTGTACGTAAAAAGCTCTGGCTTCAACCGATTCGGATAAAGGAGAAATGCCGAGCATTTTGCATGGATAAACCAAAACATGTCTGACCACAGCCCAGATAGTTGTGCTAAAAATTTCGAGCTCGCTTCGCTCGCTCCGGCATTTTATGGGTAGATCTTCATAGGAAGATAATGGGGGCAAAATTTGTCTATGCCCCGGGTGACAGAAATCCACGCTACACCACTGCTTTAATTTTTTTAAAAGCTTTAGTTTTAATTTTTTTTACGATTCTCAATAAGTCACGTTATTAATGAACAGTTTTGAGGTAATTGAATGGCTTCACATATGTCACGTAGTAGGTAAGTAGGTAACAGAAATACGAGTATTGATTGGTCGTATCCGTGTCGAGAGCGTTGCGGAAGGGTATGGACACTCAATCATGGGGTCCAGGTTCGAATCCGTACGGACGAATGCCATGTACCAATGAGCATAAGCATAGCATATGCTCACGACTATATTCCCCGCGGGGGTAGTCAGAGATATTCTGAAACCTCAGAACATCCACGTTTCACCAGTAGTACCGAAACTCTATCCAGTGTGACGGGGGGTGAGCCCGTCGCCACATAATGGACAGTGGGTACAATACGTGCCTCGATATTGAAGCATGCAGGTTTCCTCACGATGTTTTCCTAACAAATGAGTCACCAATGAGTTTTTCTAACAAAAGTACCTACGTTATAACGACTGCTCTCAAACTGTGAAGGTAAACATCGTTTTTCATTGTATACTGGTTTCGTGCATACTCTGAACCCCCAATGATTCTAAAAAGCAAAAAGACCCAATGTTTCCAATAATCAAAAATTAGTACATATGAGTTTTCAATAGCACAAATCCGTGATACCATATCTCATAAAACCCCTCACTGTACAGTGGAAAATGGGTCGAAAATCGAAAAAAAATTTTGGTCAAAAGTGCGGATCAGCCGATCTATTATCTATGGGTGGTCCTACATTTATTTTTGTTTTTCGACTCATGTTTCTTAGGGAAAGTTGTTTAGTTTCATAGTCTGAATACACCCTTAAAAGGAAAACCCCTCGTTATGTTCCACCCGGTATATCAGTCACCTGAGCGACAATGAAGGCGTCCTTCTCGTTTAGGAGCGATATGTAGTTGGTGATGAAGTCCATGTAGTGTTTGGGCGTGACGTAGTTGTTCCTGCGCAGGCGCTGCAGGAACTCCGCCGAGTAGCGCGCGACCGAGAGGTGCACGTGGACCACGTGCTCCACTATGATCGGACGGAAGTCGTCTGGGATCTTTGTCACCTGCGGGAAGGGATAGCTATGGTCCACATTATTTTGAAAGGTTTGGTGTTCAAAGTCAAAGTCAAAATAATTTATTCAATATAGGAGCTTGAAGCACACTTATTAAACGTCAATTCTTTTTTTAAGCTACCATCGCGTCGGAACGTGTCGTCGCTGTAGAGAAAATGCGACCAGAAACTCTACAACATAACACGACTTAATGACTATTACAATATAAATTCTTAAGCTAGGGTTATGTATAGGTACAGTAAAACATAGTCTATTTAATTAAATAAATGATACTATACAGCAAACTATAAGTTAGTGACACTCAATGTTAATTTCAATTCTTCTTATCATGTGGGCACCAAGCCCTGGAGTCAGAGTTTTTTCAGACCGCCTCTGTCATAGTCATAATAGCCAATGATGTGGTTTTTGTGTAATGTCTACTACCACCAGCGAAGCACGAAATCATCTTTCTTTTCAAACAATCAGGTGATTCAGCCTGCAATGTCCTAACTAACTGGGGAAAAACGCACAAAGTGACATATCACTAGGTGTCTCCCGTGGGAATCGAACCCACGACCTCCGTGTCAAAAGCTCATGCCCTCAATGCCTCAATAGAACATGGAGGCAATGTCATAGTGTGAACTGCAGTTTTTTATGAATTGTTTTTTGTAAACGAAAGCCTATCTCTACTTGACACCTCATTTCATCTTGAACCTTCAATATGTATAATAATGAAGTCTAAAATAGAAACTAAATAAATGAGAGATGATTCGCTGGAATCCCCATTCTTCGCTACGAAATTCCCAACACCCCGTTTTCACACCTTTAGTGGTTGAATTGATAAAAAAAGAAACATCCATGCCAACATTTATGTTGGTAGTCTTTGTACATTTTGACATTTCGTGTTTAGTGAGATTGTAGATTTGCATTTAAGCCAATTTGATATAGCTTTTCAAGGGAGAAAGTGCAAATTTCTGCACCTAGTCCTATCCTGCACCAGTCGTTTTCACTGAAGTTAGGAAGCATAATCTTTAATCCAAAAATGTTTTCTTAAGGAAGGCCTGGAACGGATTAATTGGATGGAAAATTAAGAACTACGTACGTCAGCGAGAAAGACATTAGCGACAGCTAGAAGCGCCTGCTTCGGCCACGGGAACTGCCAGTCGATCGTAGTATTGTTCACTAAGCCGGGGAAACTGCGGCACCTGGCAATTAAACTCTAAATTAATACGATAGCCGCGGTAGTCTAACAACTACTACCTTTTCTACCCAACTCCGGATCAGTCACGTTCTCACTGACGAATGAGTTTGTGGAATTTATGAACGGTCGGGAACACACAATGCCGGCATCTCGGTGAACAAATTTTTTTCAAGAAACCTGCATATACAATCCGCATTGGGCACGCGAAGTGTATTAAACGGCCATACGAAGTAGGGCCTGCCAGGGCGTCGCCAGCCAGGGGCCAACGTGATATTGAGTATTTCTGATGCGAGCGAACCGAGCTCGACATTATACTGCATTATGATTAGGTTGATTCAATACGATCCAAAAACAAAGGATTTAGGACGTCGCAATACAAACCAAGACCTTTGACTGAACGGCTCGAAATTTTACTGCAACTTGATTAGGTCACAGATCTCTTAGGTCACGTCGGTCATTCCATTTTAGGTCACGATTTAAAACTTGGAGCGAGTGAAGCTAGCTCGAAATTTTTAGTGCAATATTATTAAGACGGACAACAGGAGCAAACTGGCATCAATCGTAGAAGACGACAGTATAGGCAATGGTGTAGTCCCCTCTCACTCGCACTCAGTATCGCGTGTGATTACCTCTTCTCGTCATTGCGAGATTACAAATGGGTTGTATAAAGTGACAAGTGTCCAGGTTGTAACTTGGGATCAAAACGATTCGGCATTCTGTACACTGCGCGGCAAACATCTTGACCAATGGGGTAAGGGGTGTGCGCAGTAGCGCTTTCGCCTACAAATTTTGTTCTGCGCAGTCAAATTGTTTGCCGGCCATTATAACTAATAAAATTAGGGTGCAAGTTTACCTGTTCCTCAAAATATCTCCACTGGGAGACATAGAGAGCACCACGTGCAGGTTATCTGCACATTTGTTACAGAAATAGCTCCAGACGGCATCCCTGAAAATATGGAGTTGTTCAGTACCATGAGTACAACCACCCATTAAAGTAATGCAACTGTTTACCCTAACACCCTGTACAGCTTTTTGAAAACATTTTTGGACACACAGAGAAATGACACGCCCCCCAGGGTAGGTACGCGGGTAGCACAGAGTCACCAATTATTTACTAAAATAAAAGTTTATCTCTCATAGTTTATTTTTTATTTAAATTTAAAATCCTAATTCTGCCATCGTACATACTGTATTTAAGAGGATATGTGAAAAAAATAGGATTCTTCAAACTATCATATATCATGAAGAACTAACAGTAGGAGTATGATTTGTGGATATGTGTAAATTGAACATATAATTGAAGTTTTGATTAGAGCCAAAACAAGATTAAGAGACATTTTCTCGATAGAAAAATAAGCCAAAGTAGCCTCCGTCTTTATCGATAAACGCTTGGACTGCTAAACGGTGAATAATAGAAACACGAGACTTCATTTAAAAAAAAAGAGATTGATATTTTATAAAGTTTGATTAGAGCAGAAATAAAATAACATAAATAGTACACTCACAATTAAATAAAGTTTGTTTTACGCTTGCGTCGTTACAGGCGCGCGCAGGCCGCCCCATCTCTTTCTCTCGCATCAGGCAGTAAATTAAGCTATAACACGCCCATTATGCTTCAATCATTTTTCGACATATGCCCTTAACGGAATGGTTTAGATCTGGGTTTCTTAAACTTATAGCCCTACCTACCCCAATCACTTTAAGTCCCTAGTAAAACTTACTTGCCGACCCCGAACCCAGCTTCGCTGCTCTCGTTGCGGACAGCGTTGATGATCGCATCTTTATCGTCGTCTCCGAACAACGCCGGGATCATGCCGATCATCAGGATATTGTTTATGAACTCCAGGAAACCTTCTTCGATGATCTAACGACAAACAAAACATAGATACTTATCTGAAGTCTTCAGAAACGAGTGATGGCATCAAAATTAAAAATTAATTTACTAAAGATAAGTGTAGATGACACTATTTTATCGAGACATCCGCTTCTAAATACCTAGTAGACAGAGTTGTATTACGTTATGCAATACAACTTGCCCATCAAATAATATCTAATATAACCTGAGCGGCGGTGAAGAGGAAGACGGTCTTCTTGCCGTCAACGCCGAGTTGCTGGTACATGCGCTTCATGTCGTCCTTGAACGAGTTCTCGTTGTAGTTGCGCATTATCGTTATCTCGAACATGGAGCAGCCTGTTCAATTAAATAACTTTAATTACTTCAACATAGTAAATGACAAGAGTAGTTTGGACATGTTTTGTAGGTAACATAAGAGGGCGGCAAAATCAGTCTGTACCTCGAGCGTCAGAAACCCATGCTTCGCAACTGAGTATATCTGACTACCCCGTCGGGGAATAGCGTCGTGAGCATATGCTATGCTAACTATGTTTCTGGCCGCATCTTCTCTACAGCGACAACACGTTCCGACGCGTTGCTAGCTTAAGAAAAGAATTGACGTTTAATAAGTGTGTTGACTTTAAGCTACAGGTCAGTTAACTAAAGCTGGCGCGTGCCTTTGTCTCATTGCACGCATAATGAAAAGTTTCTCTATTAAGCACAGACGCGCACGCATTTGTGTCTGTCTGTGAACGCGCCAGCTTTAGTTAACCAACCTGTACGTTCAGTACGTAATATCTTCACGTCCGAAATACCTTTAGACTTTCATTTTTAGTGTCTTAAAATGAAAGTCTTCGATCAGTGTGTGTTGCCAGTGATGACATATGAAACAGAGATGTGGTCGTTCACTCAAGGCCTCATAAAAAGGCTGAAAGTCACCCAAAGGGCAATGGAGAGGACTATGCTCGGAGTTTCCCTGCGAGATCGAATCAGAAATGAATAGATCCGCAGAAAAATCAGAGTAGCTGACATAGCCCAAAGAATTGCTAAACTAAAGTGGCAGTGGGCGGGGCACATTGCTCGCAGAACCGATGGCCGATGAGGCCGAAAAGTTCTCGAATGCCGACCGCATACCGGAAAGCGCAGCCTGGGTAGGCCCCCCACACGGTGGACCGACGACCTGGTGAAGGCGGCGGGAACCCGTTGGATGAGGGCAGCGCAGGACCGGTCGATCCTTGAGGGAGGACGTCCATCGGCTGAGATGATGAGGATGATGACGTTCAGTACTAACCGGCGGCGAATGCGGCGAGGCGGCAGATGGACTTCTTGCCGGAGCCGCCGACGCCGATGATCATGGCGTTGCCGCGGTCCATGCGCAGGATCCTCTGCGTGCGCGTCAGGTGCTCGAGGCAGTCCTCGAACAGAACCACCGACATCTTGCCGATGCGCTCGTTGAACTCGTCGAGGATCTAACAGAACGTACGAGTAAATGTGAGACAGGGTGCATATTTGGGGCGGAGATTTGACTAATTACTATAAGGACTAGCCTTGCGGTAGCATTTCCTCTCTGCCACGGTATAAGCACAATTGATCTTGGGGTTCACACGAGACTACTTTTCATGATTTTTAACATTCAAAATTAGAATCTAAAGTTATGGGGAATAAAATCCAAAGTTGCGGATTTCATGTTACCTCGCCCCCCGCAAAAAGTGGCAGAAATGTTTGTTAGTAGAACTACACGCGTAACCAGTCCACATATAAATAGTCAAAGGGGCGGAGCAATACCTACGGTTGCTCCAAAATTAAAGTATGCATGCTCTTTAAAAAAAATCCTTTTTACAAATTTATGTAGGTGCCTAGTTCAAATGTATCAGAATTGAGGAACCTTTTTAATAAGGGCAGTAGAGCTTCGGGTTCCTCTCCATAACTGGAGGTTGGCAGTCAGCTCTAGCTCAGTAGGGGCATGTAACAAATACATAGGCACATCTCGATTTTTCTCTTTAACCATAACCGATGACAAGAAAACGTTCTTAGGCTAAGGAAAACTGTTGCTTCATGCCCATTTGATTCATCCTGTTTCTTATAAGGATTAAAAAATCGGACCAACCGAGGTTAGAGTAAGAAATCTCAAAAAAAATCCATTGCATCTCGTAGTAGACGACTCCCAACTTACTTTTGTACTTTTTATAACGGATAGACTGGTCGAAAATAGCCGGCAGTTATTAGTTGTCAACACGATGAAAGTTTTAGGGTGCGTCCACATCTGGCGAACGCACCGCGTAGGCGCAGATTGTGCAGGTGCGTTCGCCAGATGTGGACGCACCTTTAGGATGTATATGTTCATTAACCGTCAAATACATTATATTTGGTATAGTAACCTCTTGGAACAGAAAATAAACAGCTTCGTAGTCAAGCAGGTCCTCGTAGTATCTGACCTCCTCCTCGTCCAGCGCGTTGCGGTAGTCTCCGAACAACATCGGGTCCCGGAACACGTACTCTTCCATCTGGAACAAATATTCTATTGTAGTATGTATATGCCTAAGTTTACCCTTTTACCGCAACTAAACGTTACGCGCTGCAACACTGTGACAACCGTAGCTGACTATCCTATACTTAAGTTAATTATTGATTGATTATTCTCTCTGGCACGGATCGTTGACAATACAACACTTATCCTACAATGTTTCGTTCTACTTAACACCTCATTAGACCCACATTCCTGTCACACTTCACTATTTCACATGTTTTTTAACCAGATCCCACATCACGCGGCGAAAGAGTCGAAAGAATTAGAATTTGAGAATTCGTTGTATGAAATCCTATGAAACCTCGCAGATTTATTCGTGCGGAAACGGACGAATCGCTGACTGAATTCGGAAGGTACCAAAATCCCCGACGAATTCGGATGACGTCATCAGATTCCGTCACAATGTACTTTGTTCGCTCTGACAACACTTCAGAATTATAAAAAATAGGCGTTCGGCGCGGACAAGTGTGCGATCACCATTAGAGATAACATTCAACAGCTGACAGTATTTTTACGCAACTACGTCAAAGCGAAAAGAATGGAAACTTATTTTTAGATTTCTATTCTATATGGAGATGCTATATTCTTCTGTCTATAGTTATCAAATCTACTTGGACTTTCTGTCATTTTATACACTGTCAATTCGAAACTGAAAACCCTAGCGATGTCAGGCGAATATGCGAATAAGTTTGCACCTTATTGCCGCGCAGAGAGAGTAGCCATTTAATTAATTATGTTTGCATAGTGATTCTTCTGTACTGTAGTACTAATGTTTATAGTGCTTTGTCGCTTACAGTGAGCTCACGCTCGGCTTCCTCTTCCCCTTCTTCTTCTTCCAGCACCTCATCTAGCGGTTCTGCCTCTTTAGGCTTATCCGCTGGTACTGCGAACTCTACAAACGACAATTTAATTTAAAAACTTGACTTATGTTACAAACATTGTACAGGGTGTAAGGGATAGGCCTACGCAGACTGAAACGGTGAGTTCAGACCACCAAACTGAACAACTTTCATTCTGGAGCCAACCTCAGGAAAAGTGAAAATAATCTGCAGTTTCATATATTTGAGTCCAGTAGAGCTGTTTTGTATGGAGCAGCTGATATTTTTTCGCGTTATCTGAATTCACCGTTTAAGTATTTGCCAGGCTGTCACTTCTACCCTGTATAACAATTAAAAAATTATCAATCAGTCAATCAATCAATTAATGATCAATTACATTTGATTTTCACCAAAAATATAGAGAAAATACTTGTCACAATACCTAGTCACAAAAATTAACCAATAGTTTTACAGTTTCATTTTATTATGTTTTAAAGCGACTAACGATTAATTTCTACATGCAATGTTTTTCATAAATACAACTACCTACAAGTATTAATAAACGATTAAAGACCCATCATTGATGCTAAGTCGATGGCATGACCCAAAACATCGCTGTAAATTGGCGAAGAAATTGGAAACTTAGACAACTTTGACAACGTGAAATTCAACTCTTTCTTTTCTGTTCTAACTTAACTTTCTGTTTTATTATTTACATTATCACAATGTGTCTGTCCTTTTGTCATACATTCGTGTCTGTATAGGGACAGAAAGTAGTAGGAAGGAGATGGAAAAGAGTAAGAGCCGAACCACACGGCGCGGTACGGCAGCGGTGCGGCGCCTGAGCGGTGCCGCTGCGGTGTCCTGCATATAAAAATCGATGGTAACCCACACGCACGCCGGACTCGCAACGTGCAAAACGATGCGGGGAAGGGTGAAAGCGGTGCGGCGCCGGAGCGCTGACGCTCAGTTGTTTGCGCGGCAGATTTTTGTTAAGAGAAGTTTATTCCGAATGCGTAAATGCGCGCTGCATACAAACAAAGTCTGGTGATATTTTCAATACTAATCAATTAAACTCAATGAAATTTTGCAGAAACAATCTAGAAACAAAGTTCTATGCTTGTATCGTGTCCGATTTTCGTTAAAATATACAGTTTAAATGCTAGGATTAATTTAAGATTTGTATGGAAATGTTTAAGGCACTGTAACTTTAAAACTATACACATTAAGGAAAATCTGACAAGATACAAGCATAGAGATTTGTTTCTAGAATGTTTCTGCAAAATTTCATTGAGTTTAATTGGTTAGTATTAAAAATATCACCAGACTTCGTTTGTATGGAGCGCGCCAACAGTAATATACCCTTAACAAACTGTGCGTCAAACTCCTTTCGTCGCCGCTGCGGTGCCGCGACGGCGCCGCACACCGCTGCCGTACGGCGCCTTGTGATTCGGCTCTAAAGACGAGTCATATTTCACAAAACACAGCGCAATACACAAAAAAAGTGAACATGAATTGATTTATTTGCGGCTGTGTATAATTTTTTGCTGCAAATTGAAATTTTGGGGAGGAATTCAGAAAATCCGTAAATTTGCCATCGAAATCCGTAGACCAACTTTGTCTTCAAGACATCATCACTCACCATCCTCCTCCTCCTCGGCGGGTTTCTCCTCCTCCTCGGGTATGACAATCTCCTCGAGCACGACGGGTTCTTCCTCGGGGAAGTACTGCATCACGTGCGTGTGCATGTTCTCCCGCATCAGCTCGTTGTCCTGCGCATATTAGCTGAACTGATAACATAATTTTATAAAACCGAGCGATATAAGTGTACCTATACAGGGTGTAAGGAAAAGTATCATTAATCTTTTAATCACCTATTCAACTGGAATTCCGTTAGAACAAATATGTCAAACGATCTGTCAGGTAAACTATTAAGAACTTATCCTGAACCTTTACCTTGGACAGACGGACAACGGGGTAGGCTAATAAATTAGTATTCCCACATTTTCGACTTAGTAAGGTCAACACATCTTTCATGGGGCAATGTATACGTTATTATTATAAGATACCAGAGAATATTCTCAACTTGACGGACAAAAAGTTTAAGTCCCATGTTAAACAAGTCCTCTGTAAAAAAGGTTACTATAAACTCGATGATTATTTGAATGACCAAAATGTCTGGTCTTGACACTGTTACTCTATGTAATTTAATATTGTTTTGTTTAAAAGAAGTGTGTTGTAGAGTTTCTGGCCGCATCTTCTCTACAACGGAACACCTTCCGACGCGGTGGTAGATTCAAAAACATGACGTCAAAAAGTTATCTATGTGATATTATTTTGAATAAACAATTTTGAATTTTGGCTTAGTTCCTGAATGTTTGGCTTACAACAATTGGTATATGCGTCAGAGACTTTGTTTTCCAGACTGTTGGATCAGTGGAAACTGGACTTTATTCTAGTAAACACAGTTTGTTGTTTTATTGACTTTTTTTGGACCTTAGGTCAACAGAAACTATGGGCTGTTAAAAGTTGTAATTAGACTTGGGGCTTGTTTCAATACTTTTGAAAACTTTCTTGTTAGCTTATTTGACAGATATTTTAGCTAAAAAATAAGGTATTAATAACTCATTCAGAGGTGAAGGTGGTCGACGTCCATCGGCTGAGATGATGATGATGATGATGACGCCCCTCACCGGTACGTTGATGAGCCTGTCGCAGATGACCCTGGTGAACTCGTTCCGCCAGCAGCGCACCACGGCGCGCTTATCGCTGAAGTAGTTGGGGTGTGTGAGGCACATGCCGGCCGCGATGCGCGACAGGTCCCGCAGGTTGAAGATGTAGTGGAACTTGGCCGGCGTCGGCGGCAGCTCCACTATTATGATCTGCGGTACAAATCAAACGAAACAATAATAGCTACCGACCTTAGACGAATTATATACGGACCCGCCTCGCCTTAGTATTTCCCTTCTGCCAACGTGCAAGATCAAAAGATCTTACGCATTTACATACAATTTTATACCTTATCACTATAAACGACAGCCTATAATTGCGGAACAATAATTTCGAACTTATGACGTTTGGGGTTCACACGACACTGTTTTTCATGATTTTTAACATTCAAAATTAGAATCTTAACTAATGGAATAAAATATAAAGTTGCGTATCTCATGCTACCTCGCCCCCCACAAAAAGTGGCAGAAATGTTTGTTAGTTGAATTACACGCGTAACTTGTCCTCATATAAGTAGTCTAAGCTACCGACGGACATAGGATGACGCTAATTTACTAAAGAATAGGAATATCATTCGGTTCAAGTTTTTTTTTGGTCTTCATTTTATATTTTATATGGAAAGAAGACATAAATTTAAGAAACCAATTTAATTTTTATTGCGATTCATCGAGTTTATCAGTATAAATTTAATTTTTAAATTACTTTGATCTGTAATCTCTAATTGCAAAAATGATTGAGAGAAAATAATTCGAGCTCCATGGAGAAAAACTAATAACTGATTTATAAAAAAATCCTGCCTTTTCTTTCTAACTCTATGCTGGAAACAGAAACGGCAACATCAAATCTCAAATTCTGACATTGTGAATGTTTATTTTTTTGTAATGACCAGTTATTTAAAGTTGATTTGAAGTTTACCAAGGAATTCACAGGTTTTCCATTGACGTCACTGGAAGGACCAAAAAACGACGTTATTTTATTCAAAATATCTGTAATCCTTTCATTTTAAAATCTCTGACATAGAAAATATTATTATTGAGACAATTATCTCGAAATGGTTTTCGATTCAGCACTCCAAAAAAAAACTTGACATACTAATTTACTAAAGAATAGGAATATCATTATAAATATGCTCTTATGGGTCTTACGTACAATATGATAAAAAATATTCAATTACTTATTTAAACTATTTTATTACACAGCTAAGGTTTATCTTCGACCCTATTATTATCGTCACGTCACTTTCCATCATGTTTCTGTGGTCAAGCACATGCCTAGTATGAATAATTAAAAAAATATTGTTAATCTCTCTCTCACAACCCAAAACTGGTAATGCTTACAATGGCAGTTACAACACTTTATTATTAAAAAGAAGCCAACGGCACGCGGTGTTCCCAGGCGGTCACCCATCCAAGTACTGACCGCGCCCGACGTTGCTTAACTTCGGTGATCGGACGAGAACCGGTGTTTTCAACGTGGTATGGACGTTGGCGACAGTGAGTACACATTGTGTCTACACTATCGTACTGCTACGATTTGCTTATGACGATGACGTCACGTCACGCAAACAAAACAAAACAAAAAGCCAACGGCACGCGGTGTTCCCAGGCGGTCACCCATCCAAGTACTGACCGCGCCCGACGTTGCTTAACTTCGGTGATCGGACGAGAACCGGTGTTTTCAACGTGGTATGGACGTTGGCGACAGTGAGTACACATTGTGTCTACACTATCGTACTGCTACGATTTACATACCTTATACAAATCCAGCGTCATGGACACGATCTTATCGACACATTGCTGTATATCCTCGGGGAAGGTAAAGAAGTGTCCACTAAGAATAGAAGTGTAGATATGACGCAGTGTCGACTCAGACGGGAACTGGAGGTTGTACACCGAGAACATCGATATGAAGCGTGGGTCCACCTGACAAATTAAATAAAATTAATAAATGAGGCGATAACACACAGCTACTTCACGATCTAGTAGCGCCGCCTAGCACTCCTTTATTAGGAGACAAAATGACTTTACTTACTTACAATACAAACTTTATTTATTTAGTAACACCTGCATAGTGATTAATTTTAAAAAACGGCCAAGTGCGGACTCGCGCACTAAGGGCTATGTCTAGTATGATTTCTTACACGCGCGCGACGCGCCTGCGCTGCATAGAAAATAACCTGTTCCCGCGCTTTTCGGAGAGCGAATGCCGCGCTTGCCGCGACTTGTACTACGTAGAGAAATCATGCTAGATGAGCTGATTTAATTAAAATATCTCCGCGATCCTTAGCGCAAGCCCAACACACACTTGGCCGGTTTTTAATCAATCTAGTGTCTATAATTGCAACCTTCTATTACGGTTCAAAAGATAAAGCCCTTTATAGTAGGACAGACGAACGGACGGACAGCCTGTTGCCGTTGTTAGCAACCTTTATAATCTCCGTCCTTTGTTACGAAATTCGCATTCAAACTTTCACACCTGTTTTCACATAATATCTAGTATGTATCTACCACAGCGAGCACTGAGATCTATTTGACTTTATCCACCACTCACTACGCACAGAGCAATCAGAACATCAAAGAACTTACGTCATTCCTTCCTCCGCCAGCTTTGCCCATGGCAGCCAAGAAACCAATGTCCTTTAAATTCTTCCAGTTCAAATCCTTGCCTCTATCGTAGAAGCCTTTCCTCTCGAATAACAACTTCAGCAGGGCTATGGGTTGTTGAGTGCCGTATGTGTCCACCTTTAGAAATAAGAATAAGTATAAGAAACAGAATCAATTTAAATATCATAACAATAAATCCCTCGTCTCACGAGCTACGCGTAGGAGCGAAGCCCTGGAACCTTGTAGACCTGGTTTCTGGGGTCAATCTGCCGCCAAGCGAGTCGCAGGCCGAGCGAATCTCAGATTCTTTTTCTTTGTTTTAAAATTTTTATTATTATTATCAGGGTTACCAACAGATAAATCACATTACAAACTTTAAAGACTACGTAAAAATAAGCAAATATTGTGTTCATCAATAATGCCGTAGCTAATAGTCTAGTATTTGTCTGTGTAATGGCAGTCATTTCACAACTTATTTTAACATACGTTTCGGGGTCTACCCATGGACTTACCAACTAATGGACGTAGGGTCCACGCTCGAAAGGGTCCGAACCAAAGGAGCAACAAAACGCTTAAAGAGTAACAATTACGCGACAGTCTTCTTCCGACTGATAACGCGCACGTCTATAATGCCGTGCTGCGGTCCTTATTGAATTTGTAAAATCTACGCAAGCAAAATGAACAAGAATTTCATCAGTTTTATTTAGTTGGTTTATATTAGTAAACACGGATATGTACGTTAGTGTAGGTTAGTCTGTCTGTCTAGACCCGGCGACCATTATTTAGTATGTCAATGGGTCTACCAGTTCTACCACACTGACCCAGTGCGGATTGGGGGAAGCAAGTATTAACAAGCTGCCTCAACATGCATTTAGACTTGGCTTAACGTATAGCTAAGCTACCGCTATCTGTGCTCAAACAGCTTATCGTGCTTTCTAAGCCACGAAAAAAGATTTATTTTTTAATAAAGCAGTAAGTCGTCTTTCTCCATAGAGTTCGCATTATTTTCTCTCCACAATTTTTTTATTTAGAGATTACAGATGAAAGCAATTTAAAAATTAAATTTATATTGATAAACTCGATGAACCACAAAAAACATTAAATTGGTTTCTAATTTTAACTAATTATTATAAGGACTAGCCTTTCGGTAGCATTTCCCCTCTGCCACGGTATAAGCACAATTGATCTTGTGCATTTACATTCAATTTTACACCTTATCACTAAACGAGACAGCCTATAATTGCGAAATAATAACTTCGAGCTTAGAACGTTTGGGGTTCACACGAGACTACTTTTCATGATTTTTGACATTCAAAATTAGAATCTAAAGTTATGGATACTAAAATCCAAAGTTGCGGATTTCATGTTACCTCGCAAAAAGTGGCAGAAATGTTTGTTAGTAGAATTACACGCGTAACCAGTCCACATATAAATAGTCAAAGTACGTAACTGACAGACCATACTGGAACTGGAACTACTACTATAACAAAGCCCGCCCCTACAAATTTCTGTTTTCATGTGCGTAATCACATTTATTACGAAGGAGTTGTATTTAGGTAGTTGTAATTTCAGCTTAACGTCCGTCTCATGTGTTGCTTTCTGAGAATTGTAAACACATTCACAAATAAATTCAACCGGATGGATTTTAAAGGGGCGAGTCATGTTATCGTAGTAGATCTCTACCATTAATTACTTATTTAAAAGATACCAAAATATCTCACGATAGGCATATTCATGTCATCTATAAATACGAGCATCTTCTTGCCGACGGGTGGACCGAACGTGTCTTTAGTTCTCTTTTCCACCACCGACTCCAGAGTGCGCTGCACGTCCATCGACGATGTCCGCGATGAGAAGTTCAATTGTGTTATTATCTGTGGATTTTTTAAAAAATAAGATATAGACCGATTCTTTAGATACCTATACTCCATTCAAAATAGCAACGAAATTTTAAGGCTATTTTGCATTACAGAAACAGAGATTTGAAACACTTATTCTTAAAACAGCTTTAGTAACGTCCAAGATAATTATGTCGGATAGTGTATGTATTCAATAAATTAATTACATTTGGTAATCAGAATTGGCCAGAAAGCTAATTAGGAATCGGAAAATACCGTCGTTCTTATTTGGAATGAAGTATAGTTACCTATTTATATTTTACATCTTGGTTGGTAATGGTAACAAAAGTAACTATTGTACTTGTAATTATTCATTACGTCATTATTTTGGACATGATAGAAAAACATAAAGAAAGAAAAAGATTGGAGGCGCCGGGTATCGATCCCGGTACCTCTCGCATGCTAAGCGAGCGCTCTACCATCTGAGCTACGCCCCCAGTGTAAGTCACGGCGAAATTTGCTATCTCCTACCAAATCACATTTGACCTAGTTACAACTTCGTTACTGGTTCTATTTCGAAACCAAATCAATGAATGATAATTATTCTGTTTCTTCATTGAATTAATGATGTATACACAATACCTGTAAGTATATCAATATCTGCTAATCTATTCTTTGCTTACATCATAACTATCAATCTATTCCTCATCTTTGAAGACATTTGCAAAAATTTGATTAGGGGCGTTTGGGGGTACGTAATAGAATAATAATAGAATTTTGTCTCTGTTTGTGCACGCATCACTTAGAAAGTACTGAACCGATTTGGATAAGGTTTTCACAAAAGCATAGGGCTTAGTTTGGATTAACATTATATTTAAGCTTTATTTCATCAAATACACCAAAACACACAAAAAGGAATGTAAATATGTATATATGAACACAAATTACCTATATTATACTCACGCCACTGGGCTAGGCAGAGACAAGCGACCATTATAATTATAAGTTTCATAAGAATTAACAAAATTATACTTATAAAACAAGTAGGCAATAAATGTATATTAATTATTATGATTGTGTGTATTGTGGTGGCTATAAAGAAACAAAAAGCCAACGGCACGCGGTGTTCCCAGGCGGTCACCCATCCAAGTACTGACCGCGCCCGACGTTGCTTAACTTCGGTGATCGGACGAGAACCGGTGTTTTCAACGTGGTATGGACGTTGGCGACAGTGAGTACACATTGTGTCTACACTATCGTACTGCTACGATTTGCTTATGACGTCACGTCACGCAAACAAAACAAAACAAAAAGCCAACGGCACGCGGTGTTCCCAGGCGGTCACCCATCCAAGTACTGACCGCGCCCGACGTTGCTTAACTTCGGTGATCGGACGAGAACCGGTGTTTTCAACGTGGTATGGACGTTGGCGACAGTGAGTACACATTGTGTCTACACTATCGTACTGTTACACGTCACACACAAGGTTTACTTACATATTTTTCAGGCGGCAATCCGCGCAGATAATTGGTAATGATAGCTGTTTTAGATGTCCCCGTGTCACCAACTAACAGTACAGGCCTTTCGACCTGCAGAGTTAATGAAAAAAATACAAATTAAACACATGATCATTTTCAGTCCGATCATAGCAAAAAAAAAACCGCTGTTCCATGCTAAACTGCAATGTCTACTCGACTCAATTGTATGAAACAGCAGATTTTTTTTGCTACGAAAAGTAGTTTAGTTTAATGGGTGGACTCCTAGCTTAAAAGGGTGCCAATAATATCAATGTCACCCTGTATAAATAATGAGGTAACAAAAACTAACGCTCTCCATAATCTTGATGAGCCAGGTGAGCCGCAGCGTGTCGATGGTGGGCACCAGAATGGAGGGGAACTTCATCTCGGGGTCGTGCACGTACTCGGGCACCAGCCACTCCCACGCCTCCCACATCTTCGTCGTCAACTCCAGGCAGTAGTCGTACAGAGTTGGGAAAGCCATCGGGAAGTGCTCTAGAAGGGCAAGTTTTCAATTACCGCTTAAAAATTATGACTAGTTGATTTATTTGTCAAGCTGCGGTTTCGCGTTCTTTACCACTGGACCACCACGGCAAAGAAAATATAGGTGGTCCAGTGGCGAGTAGCCTTGCCTGCCGTGCAGGAGGCGATGGTTCGATCCCCATCCAGGCCTACATGTAAAAATTAGATTTTGGAATGAATGTACGATTTATAACACCACTGGCTTTTCAGTGGCTGAAAACACCGTGAGGAAACCTGCGTGCTTCAATTTCGAGGCATGAATTGTACACACTGTTTATTATAATATGCTGCAGCATAAGCATATGCTCACGACTTTATACCCCGAGGGGGTAGTCAGAGATATTCTGAAACCTCAGAACATCCACGTTTCACCAGTAGTACCGAAACTCTGTCCAGTGTGAGGGGGGGGTGAGCCCGTCGCCACTTATAATGGACAGTGGGTACAATACATGCCTCGAAATTGAAGCATGCAGGTTTCCTCACGATGGTTTCCTTCACCGAAAAGCCAGTGGTGTTACAAATCGCACATAAATTCCGAAAAACTCATTGGTACGAGACAGCCTGGACGGGGATCGAACCATCGCCTCCTGCATGGCAGGCAAAGTTACTCGCCACTGGACCACCACGGCTTTTTCGGCTGCAGCTATAGTCTATATTAGTTAGTTTCTAAAACTCACCACACTAACCTCTTTAAAATAGTCTTTTATGATAAATAAACATTTGACAAATCAAGCGCGGTGTTATTTAATGATTTAATTCTCAAGTGTCTTCTAGAAATCATAGAAATAATAATGTGCATGTAAGCGGTTTTACAATGTAGACTGACTTGTGGTAGCTTTCTTCTCAGGACAGTCCTCGACCAGCATCATGGGGCAAGCCTTCTTTATGTAATTGTCGAAGTCGAAGCGGCCGTCGTCGATAATAGTCGCTCCCAGGCTGTTGTACATTGACTGCACAATTTGAAAGATATTTTTTAGAATCTATACTTATAAAAGAGTCCCGTGACTGACTGAATGACTGATTGATTGACTGATTGATTGACTGATAACAACACACAGCCTTAGGGTAAATTCCCACCAAAAAAGGCGTGAAGCGCAGCGGCCGCGGGAGCATTTTCGGAGAAAATGTTAACTAGCATTTTGAATCTTATTGCTAACATGTTAAGGTTCAAATTGACATGAAGAAAAGACGGGCAGCGCGGTGCGGCACGGCCTGAAATTGACCCTAAACCGCTGAAGACAGAAACATGACATTTAGAATAAACAAGTCACAGAACTTTATAAGAGGGGTTAGAAATGCAAAGTAGCGCTTTTGCTTCGGAGACGGCTGTCGCCACTTGTCTTCTCGCTCACGCTGCTACAATTACTCATGCCCTCTCGCTCGCACCACGCCGCGCGCCTTATGGTGTTATGCGAATCATTGCATAACCTGTAGCGACACGTTCCTCGCCTACTTTGCACTTCTAACCCCTCTTATAATGTTCTGTGATACAAGTGATATTGAAATCAGTGATATCATTTTAAACTAAGAGTCTACGCATCAATCTGAACAACTTTTACCAAAAAAAAACTGCTGTTCCCTAGTATGCAACAGCAGATTTGTTTTTGCAGCGTACTGCAATTTTTACTCGACTCAACTGTATGAATACCTCTGACTACCCCCTCGGGGAATATAGTCGTGAGCATAAATGCTTATCCTCAACTGTATGAAACAGCAGATGCCAATGTTATCATTACCCTGTATATTCTACAGAGGATGTAGAGGTGCACTAAGAAAGGATTTTTCGTAAATCGACCCCTAAAGGGGTAATCCACGCGAACGAAATATTGTATTGTATTGTATTTATTGCGAGTCACAAGTTATTGAGATGTTATATAATAAAAAATAGGTACAGGTGACGCCCTGTAAGGGCACAGCAAACATAAAGAGCCACTAGTTGTCATATTAATAATTACTTAATTGGTGAATAACAAATTATAGTCAATAACAATTAAGTCGAGGGCAAAAGCTCGTCAAATATAACTAACTCTCACTAATCTTTCATTTAAGTTATTTTAGACATTTATTTCATTAAGAACTGCCAGCTGAGTGATCATCATCATCATTAACGTAGCCCTTCATCTGTCTCAGATGACTTAAACAGTATTTTTGGAGAAGCACCAGCTGTATTGTATACACGTATACAAAAGGCATTATGTGATCATCGTCGTTTTGAAGCAGTTGAACCAGAACCACTATTAAAAAGCTATATCTCCCAAAATATTACTATCTGGCTATGTGTACTTATTCTGCAGGGTGTAAGGTGACCGCTCCCTAAAAGCTTTAAAGAACTATGGCACTAACAACGAGAATTCACAGCTGACTGAATACCATACATTTTGCGCGGTAGGTGTTTAATTTTAGTGTGATACCACATTTTTTTGCGTTCTCATATTTATTCCCATAGTAAAAGATGATAGGTTCTTTCCCCCTTTAAGTTATCGGGAGCCATCGCCATACACCCTGTATTTTCAAAGCTTAACCTTAAGTATCATCATCAACAACAAAAACACTCATATTGGAGGCGCCGGGTATCGATCCCGGTACCTCTCGCATGCTAAGCGAGCGCTCTACCATCTGAGCTACGCCCCCGGTCGACGACAGTTATAAAATAAATTGCCGCTCACAGCACTAACCAGCGAACTAACATACTATGGAAGAACTTCACACAAAATCGTCTTGCAAAACGGCCCCACCAATTTTCATAACCTATACAGAGTGTAAGAGACAACCTAGCAAATACTGAAACGGTGAATTCAGACCATCAAATTTAACAATTTTCACTACGGAGCCACTCTCAGGAAACGCGAAAAAAAATCAGCTCATACATTTGATTCGAGTAGGTACAACTGTTTTGTATGGAGCAGCTGATATTTTGCTGCGTGCTGAGCTGAGCGTAGCTCCATAGTGAAAGTTGTTCAATTTGATGGTCTGAATTCACCGTTTCAGTAATTGCTAGGCTGTCACTTACACCCTGTATTTAAAATCTTTATATAATTACGGCTGCCACCCCATGCCAAATTCGACCTTACCGTATTGCAAATAGGTAAAATAATATGATTGATTAGATATTACGTACGTCGTTATGACAACTGACACTGGCGACCCTTGTCCGCTTGTCTTGCTGCACGATGCTGCGTCCAGCGTCGTGCAGCAGCCGCTAATTGTCGCCCGATTTCCAATAGCGCGTTGATAGTAGTTTTTTAGTCCCGCCCACTTGATTAGAGTTTGCGCGAGGCACTTTTTTGAGCGGAATGCGAATTCCATAGTATTGTAGTTCGCTGGGACCAACTAAAAGTATTTATAATACTCACCACCATGAAGACACATTCGACCACGGTTCTGTCTATTGCTTCGTTTTTATCTTCGCGATTGGGCATGAGACCGCTGATCATGTAGCATAGTTGTACCACCTGTCGACAATGAAGTAAAGGCGCTATACGTTCATAAAATACCTGGGGCATAGCATGCCACCCCCGAGAAAACGACATTAATCAAGATGTGTTATCTTTGTTACTTAGTATGCGGCTTTCTCGTATTGTCGCTTTATGGTGCGTGGCACGCCTTACTGGAGTCTCCAATTTTAAATTTTTCGTCCAGGTTACAAATCACAGAAACGTGTTAAAAATTTGTGTAGTTTTTGTCAAGTATGCTGCGTGCCCACCGTGTTAGGTTCCTCCCTACATGGTACACCCAAAAATGTATCTAATGGAGCTCGACTCAGCGTTGTTATTACTTCTATTATTACTTAAAGCAATATTGTGTTTTCCTATCTCTAAAACACTTCAATTTGATTGAAATTCGACACACTTGTGTATACAGGGTGTTAGGGTAAACAGTTACATTACTATAAGGGGGGATTGTACCCATGATACCGAACAACATTCCCTAAGAAAGTTAGTATGAAAAGTCGAAAAAAAAATTTACTAATTTCCTATAGGAATTTTCCTTCTTATGGAATGTTGTTCAGTATCATGGGTACAACAACCCATTAAAGTAATGCAACTGTTTACACTAACACCCTGTACTACATGTATTGACTAACCAAGTTAAGCGGAGTCTGGGGAACAATAGTCTTAAGTGGAGTCTGCTGCTGCAGGCCAAACATCCCGAACACTATGTAGTTGATAGCTCCAGCGACATAGTAGTCGTAAAGACCTCCGAGTTGCTCGCGCTCCTCTTCATTAATGCGACCTTTTAGCCATCTGCAAGTAAAATAAGAATTAGAACATTTGGGGCCTTTTTCACCACCTCTGAGTAAGTTCTTCTTAGCTTATCCGACAGATAGTTTGACATACTTTGTATGAAAGATATGTCAAAATATCTGTCGGATAAGCTAACAAGAACTTACTAACAAGTGGTGAAACAGGCCCTTATTGATGTGTATTTTAACATATTTCCTCTCGGTTTCCTACAATCAGTGGGAGTGATTTCGTGGCGATGGAAGTGAAGAACAGGAAGTCGGGGATGAGTGCGCTATTTGATTTGACCAATGAGCACGCGTGGTAGAGTTGGCCGTCAGATGGTACCGTCCATAAAGTTATTATACCTTAGGGAATAGAGAAACAGACGGCGGAACGAGATGTAGATGTAGCATCACTGTATTATACAACGTGTTACAAAAATACAAATAAACATTTAAGGTGGTTTAGACCATCACACTGAACAACTTTCACTATGGGATCAATATCGAAATTGCGAAAAGAAATTTGATGTTCCATACTAAACTACAAATCTACTCGAGCTAAATGTATGGGAAAGTTGTTCAGTTTGATGGCCTAAGCAACCCCCTTAAAAGTTCTAAATGTTTATTTTTACTTTTGTAACACCTTGTAGTAATTAATAAATTGTATTCACTCACTTGTCCCAGAAAGGCTGGTAGCCCAAGTTCTGGTGTTCGAGGTCCCCCACTTCGAAATACTCTGGTATTGAACCCTTAGTGCGCAAGTCAGACTCGCACTTGGCCGGTTTTAAACTTGCTGTCTTTTTAGACTCGCTTCGCTGACTCCAGTTTAGTTTTGGCAACGGGCCTGACTCAGTAGTTACTAAATAATATTTACTCACTTGTCCCAATAAGGCTGGTAACCCAAGTTCTTAGGGTCCACGTAAACCATGCCAGCCCTGGAGACAGTAGCCGGCGACGCGTAGTTGAGGTCCCCTACTTCGAACAACAGCGCGCAATACGGCTCCAGTCTGATTCTCTCTCCGTTAGCCAGGGTTAGCAACTTGTTGTCGTCCATGACAGAGTTCATGTTTTCAATCCAGAGGGCGTCGACGTCGCCGTCGAAGAGGGAATAGCGTCGCTCATCTTTTTCTGCTGGCCTGGTTGATGCGATTGAAAATTTAAAACTAAAATTTCCTATTTACAAGGACACTTTCCAGGACACTGCTGACGACCTACTTCGTAATTATTATGGAAATAGATTGCAAGTTACAACTAAAAATCATACAGAATCGAAAAATACCTGTTCATCTCCCGGAAAATCTTGGAATAAAGACCATCGGTCCAGTCTCTGGTTACAGGGTCCAAAATTCCATACAGTTCTACGACGGAACATGCCTGTCAATATTTATAAATATTAGTCAATAATTATATTGTAAACAAAAAGTATAATGTGTGAATGAATGAAGATCTTTCAATATTTTTTCAGTGTTTTAAACGTATCTACACTTTAAGGACGAAAGGATTTTTTGATTCCTATTAGTCGGGGAAATCTACGGATTTTTGTATGGAGAAGGTTGCATTAATTGCACTTTTGGTGATAATTTGGAATATAGTAGATAAATACCTGAAAAACATAAATTCTGAATAATCCCCGATTGTTTATTGTGTATTATTGAATAATTAAGACATTTACAAAACATTAAATTTAGGTTATGAACAAAAAAAGGAAAACTGGCGATTTTGTACAGGATGGCTTCGTTCAATACGTTTTATTTATAACAATAATAATCCCCGGTTAATATGTATCTTAAATGTGGGTAGATATTTAATATTTTGTAAGTCTTCAAAAATTATAACCTCAAAAATAAATTATTTACTGTTTGTTTGTACACATTAAATTTGCCTTGTGATAATTAACTGTCTCTTTTGCTAGTATGTTGAAAGAAATATCTTTCGAAATAAGCTCGCCCTTTGTACATTTATATCGATTTTAAGGTATTTCTCTGGTTCCTGAGCCAATATAACTACGAAATCTCGACAAAAGTGTTATAAAATAACAGTAATATTATTTCAAACACAATTTACTAAAGTGTCTTTAATGCAATCTCAAACCTTATTTTTCCTACACTATATACAGTACATCCTTAATATGATGATCAGACCGTCAATCTGAACAACTTTCTCTACGGCACCAACATCGAAGTCGCGAAAAAAAACTGCTGTTCCATACAAAACTGCAAACCTAATTGAGTCAAAAATGTATGGGACAGTAGATTTTTTTCGCGATTTCAATGTTGGTCCCATGGAAAAAGTTGTTCAGTTCGACGTTCTGATCATCCCCTTAAAAAAGTGTCAGCATTTTATGAAGGTCCCTGTATATCACGCTACCTTACTACAGCCGCGTATGTGTTTACCTTAGGGTTTAGTACGGTAAGTTTGGTAGGTAGGCCAAGGTTCGACTGAGCCTTGACTATGGTCTGCAATATCACGGTCTTGCCTCCGCCAGTGGGCCCCACCAGCATGGTGGAGTGACGGGTCATCATAGTCTCGTAGAGCTGGACCACTTTGTCTACCTGTCCAGGTGACAAAAATTAGCATATATGAAAATCCTGGAACCGAAAGCATCCGAAAGAGTGCTACGATCTATCCTTGCTTCATCTCATTTTCTTCCTAGGGCCTTTTTAACCCCCCACGAAAAAAAAAGAAGTGTTATAAGTTTGAAGCCAATGTCTGTGTGTCTGTCTGTGACATCGTAGCTCTCGATCGGATGGACCGATTTTGATGCGTTTTTTTTTACGTGAAAGCAAGTTTACTTGGTTCTTAGCTAGATTTGGTAAAAATCGATTCAGCAGTCTTCATGTAACTTTAAAATTATGAAAATAAATTAAATTACAAATTAAAAAAACCCCCAACGTCAAAAACAAACATTTACTCGGTCAAGTAAACAATTATTCGGTCACCTATTTGGGGATGTAAGCAAATGTATGTTTTACTTGCTTACACTAAGGAAGAGGTGAAATGCTTACGCCGCCATTAAGCATAAAATTGCCGTCCCATTAATAACACACTAAAGAGGTGTGTCAGAGTCGTAGCGTGTGGCGGTCAGTGGTCTCTGCCTAACCCCGTGGGACAATGGCGTGAGCTTATGTATGTATGTATGTTTATAACACACCGATGCGGAGTCCTTGTTATAGCATATCATTGGTTGGGATGAATTGTAAAACGTAGTATGCCGGATAAAATATAAGTCGAAATTATGTTTTTATTATTCTTCAAACCGTTCAAAGATGCAAAAAACAATGCTTATTAAAGCAAATTGCATCATCTTGGTTTTCACGAAATGTATAATATGACGATAATTATATGACGTATAGTTAATTCTTGATTTTTCACACCTGGTGATCGAGAACCATGAAGCCATTCTTCTCCAGCACCTCGGTCACGGCGGCATTAAAGTCCGGGTAGCCGACACGAGGGCACTCCAGCCCAGGGAACAGATCTTTGATAAGACCCAGGAATAGCGGGACGTCTTCAAACACGAATTTTGGATGGTTCATATCCCTGAAAGAACAGATGAAAATTAAAACAGGAACTTCATACTAGGTTTCTTTAGTTATTGCAATAAAAATGAAAAAAAGCAAAAGCCAACGGCACGCGGTGTTCCCAGGCGGTCACCCATCCAAGTACTGACCGCGCCCGACGTTGCTTAACTTCGGTGATCGGACGAGAACCGGTGTTTTCAACGTGGTATGGACGTTGGCGACAGTGAGTACACATTGCGTCTACACTATCGTACTGCTACGATTTGCTTATGACGTCACGTCACGCAAACAAAACAAAACAAAAAGCCAACGGCACGCGGTGTTCCCAGGCGGTCACCCATCCAAGTACTGACCGCGCCCGACGTTGCTTAACTTCGGTGATCGGACGAGAACCGGTGTTTTCAACGTGGTATGGACGTTGGCGACAGTGAGTACACATTGCGTCTACACTATCGTACTGCTACGATTTGCTTATGACGTCACGTCACGCAAACAAAACAAAACAAAAAGCCAACGGCACGCGGTGTTCCCAGGCGGTCACCCATCCAAGTACTGACCGCGCCCGACGTTGCTTAACTTCGGTGATCGGACGAGAACCGGTGTTTTCAACGTGGTATGGACGTTGGCGACAGTGAGTACACATTGTGTCTACACTATCGTACTGCTACGATTTGCTTATGACGTCACGTCACGCAAACAAAACAAAACAAAAAGCCAACGGCACGCGGTGTTCCCAGGCGGTCACCCATCCAAGTACTGACCGCGCCCGACGTTGCTTAACTTCGGTGATCGGACGAGAACCGGTGTTTTCAACGTGGTATGGACGTTGGCGACAGTGAGTACACATTGTGTCTACACTACCGTACTGCTACGATTTGCTTATCACGTCACGTCACGCAAACAAAACAAAACAAAAAGCCAACGGCACGCGGTGTTCCCAGGCGGTCACCCATTGTAACTTCCTACCGTCACGACCTACTCTTAATGTTTATCCCCTCTAATTATTTATCGAAGAAATTAGTGGCCTGTAGTTGTGATCGTCTAGATTTATATTTAGTGGCCCTTTATACGTTGTGTGAATTTAAATTTGACGTCTATAGAACTTCTATCGCAAAGAGGAATCGATTAATAAAATACGTAAGAACTTGTAAGTAAATCAAACACGCTAAAATCGGAATAAAACATACATTTCAAATGAACAGAATAAGACATTCACAGTAAAGTAAAACAAAACATGCAAACTTAGCTATTTGTCCACGCAGGATACGATGTCTTGTAACTCGCAGTCTTCTTTCTTCGTGGCCAACAACACTTTATTTCACACTATTTACACTTTGTTATTTTAGTAATATACATAAAGAAAATAATAATATATTGTCCTAAAAGGCCCCTACCATTTTAAACGGTCGGGTAAAAGAAATATCGTTTTGTTGACATTCGACTAATAAAATTGAACGAGTGAAAAGGTAGAGAGTCGGTTCTATTATTGCGTAAAGTAATCTTTTCTAGTCGCAGTTACAAATCGATATTTATTCTGGATGGGGATTGACCTTTAGATATATATTATATTTACACGCACCAGCAAAACTCTCCGCGACCTCCAACCTCATGTGCCGAACAAAGACCTCAGGCTAGGGCAACCTAGCAGCTAAATAATCCTAGTTTAACTAAAACAAACCATCACTCATTTTCCGATCAAACCCTCACACCCAGACACATCTCTATGCAATTCACACACGCGGCGCGAGTGGAATGTTTTATTATTTAATATTTAGTCAATGAAACGAAAGCTGGTTTTATGAATTTACTTTCCTGATTTAATCTGGTTCGTTTGGAAAATCTCTTGCATTCACAATTGGCATCCGGGCCGCATATGTGACGAAGTTTCACAAGAGCCAGATCCAGGTCTCCGAACATCAAATGTGGAAGCGTTTACCTGTGGATACAGCAAATCACGAAACAAACCAAACCCTCAGGAAATATTTACATGGGAAACTTTGCATTCTGAATTTAAAGGGTTCCGTATAGCATTAATTTATTTGAGACTACGCACAAATGAATTAACGATCGATAAACCATTAATATAAAATAATTGTTTCGCGGTGATAGTATAGAACGGTGATCACTGATCATAAACTCATGTCACAAGCGATAGCGAAAGTTTCCACCTGTAAAGATCTAAGTTAATTTACTTTTCAAACAAATTATCTAATAATGGTTACTCAAGTAATTCGGAAGGTTAAAGTTTAATATATGACGCGATTTACTATTATTGCATAATTGGTCCATTCATTCACCTTTACTAATCTGTGCGAAAACTAAACAAGTTGTACCATAACCAAAAGCTCGTTGATCTCCATCGTCTATACTGAAACGAGCCAAAAGGAAGGAACCAAAAATGCTACAGTTACAAACACTAAAATACCCAGATGTCGATCAAAAATAATATACACAATATAATTTAATTACAAGCCATATAAGTTATAACCATAATTAGTATTCATATAGTCCCACACCTCACAATCACGCCCGCGTTTAGAGTTTCGCCCGACTCTAAAATCAAAACCGCGTACCGTACTTTACATAAATCTAGATTTGGTTCTCGCGCACGTCACTAACCTCAACCGATCGGGTTCGTGTCCAAAATCTGACTATCCCCATTTTTCACCCTTGATTTCCGTCATCGGCTTGCAAAACATAGCTTGACGCCTACAAACATCCCAAAGTTTACACTCTTTCTAGAAACTGTCAACCACTTTTAAAGACATTAGAGACTTGATTTAATGTGTTGTGGCAAATCGGAGCAAAAAACTAATTCTCTAGTAAAATGCACTTGTCCCAACATTTTTTGTTACTTAAGGGAGTTTGTCCATCACCCGACTACTCAGTTCGCCCATGAGAGATGTTATTGCGATTATTTTAATTCATTTACTTCCCCATACAATGAATTCGACCATCATTGAATAGTATTGATTCCTTTAGCCAAACAATAATTATTTACAACCATAGATATAACCTGAGTCACCAATTTAATATTAATCTTCCAAAATACTCGATAAATAGCATATTTTACAAATTAGTTCGATCTTTCAATAGCTTTTAAATGTTGAAACGTCTTTATCATTATACAATCTTAAATGTATAAAATGTTATTTATCTCATATTAACTAAATAAAATAATATGAATCCGCAACATGAACTCTCCCCTTAAGACCAACGATTCCTCACATGTGTTTGCAATAATGCCAAGTCCGATAGAAGTGAACTTCGACCACCGTCAAAAAAAAACATTGTTCAGGGTTGTCTGTTCACGTTATTCTGGTACATTTTGAATCATGTTATCTTTTGCAGTGCAATACATTTTAATTTGATCCACTAATAAGATATATGACTAAATTAAAATGCCGTCTTAATGTGTTTCCAAACTAAAATATTGTAGATACAAACTTGCCCCTTTTTCTCCAGTAACTTTGAAGGATTATTATAAATTAAATCATAGGCGACCAAAAGTAGTTCAAATACTAATTATCTTACACTTATAACGAGCCCATGTGTAGCACTGAGTTTCTCTACAAACATTAATGTGCAGTACTTTATAGTACAAATATATTGAACATTTCCTAGATGACAAGCTTTGCACAGCCCTGACTGTATTTGAAAGTCTCGCATTGAACTGAAGTGTGAATTATTGTTTCTTTAAAAGATACAAAGTTTAACTAACATTGTATGCGGAGAAATTAATACAAAATCAACCATATTTTCTAATGACTAGCATTCGATAGAAACGTACTACAGTTTGTAATGCGTTTCGATAAGTTCTGGAAATTTTCCATAGCATTAGTTGACTCAAGATGCCAAACTGTGAGAACAAAAAAAAATTTTAGAGCCGTTTTGTTTATGTTATCAGTTAAATAATATTACTGAAGTAGGTAAGCCATTTCTTATAGCTACAGAGTGCCCCTTTGAGTTTCAAGGTTTTTCGCATGCCTTGGAATGTGTAAAATCGAGAAAATCACGTTTAGGAAAACCTTTCTAATACCTCAATCTCACATTTCTTAAATCTTACGAAAACTTATTCCGAGCTTACTTGTCCTACATCCACACCATGGTATGAGAATTAGCATTCAGCATCGCCCATGCCTCACTTCCTCTCTTAAGTTACAAGTCGATTGCCCCCTAGATTTTAAATACTTTGGACACATTCTCAAAGAAGAAAAAATAATAAACGCGCAAAATAAGCTCGAGCGTTCTGGTTCTCACTTAAGAAGTTAATTTATCGGAGATATTATTTTATCTGTAAATCAGACATGCATCTTGTACAGTATCATCACTGTTCTCAACAAGTTTTTATAAGGTTCGTTAACTCCGGAGGACAATCTTCTGCTGACTGTGAATTTCTACGTGGCAGACTTGTTCGCAACCCAACGATGTGAATATTGTTAGGTATGATTGATAATTGTAGATTGTGGTTTCACTGAATCGTGGGTTGAAGAATCAAGTGGCCATAATTTCCACGCCTGACCGTCCTTGTCATAGCGGGTTCCTAACCAAATCTATTTGATTCGCCTCCTATCATGTCCAGACCAACACAGCTTTCATCAGGAGTCAACATTTGTTCGAAAATCGAAATCATATTAATTCATTACAGATGCATGATTGATTCCCAAATGTTCAACACCTTCGCTAACTCGACATAATTGTTATTTCATTTTTGGACCGCGGCTCAGAGGATACAAAAAAAATAAGTCTGACCCTTCCAATTCTTAACCTCACTTCCTCCCGACAGACGGAGGCAAACTATAGCAGGCTTTAGAGTATATTTTCCTTTGGCAGTATAGTCCTCTCTCACTCGCATCCAACAGCATTGCACACGCTTAAGCTTAGCAGTAAAATTTTCCATTCGTATGAAGTGACAGCTAAGTGTCCACTGCGTGTCAAATTTTAACATTGGCACTGCCAATGCCCCCTAGATTCTAAACAGTCTATTACTTATCTTCTAAAACCGAGCTCATCTATAGGTAAAGAAATCGCACTAATATTTATTTCTTAAAACTTGACATGCCCCCTAGATTCGAAATAATCCAATCCCATTCTATATTATACATCCATACACGATACTAACGCCATTACGGTTTCGAACCGTCGTGAGTTATCCAAACTATTACAGTACTACAAAAGTCTATGTTTGTGCGAACACCATCCAAAACTGTGAAAAACAAACAGACGCCAGCTTCCATCACTCACTTAGCATATAGCCAATAGCTATATAATTTCAATTTCTTATTTGGTATTCCTGTGGGTCTAATTCTTATTTGGTGTTCTTATTCCAAATTGGTAACAGAATTAATTTCTGGAATCTTGTTAGAAATGCTTATATTCCATCTTCAACAAGTCCACTTTAGATTCTAATTGGGAATCTCTCTGCTGGTAGCGACATCTGACAGATTATCTCTGCTAACAAGACGACACGACGGTCGTGTGGTCCGCCATATTGATTTAGCGTCGATACATACTTTGGGACGTAGTGTCTTATTCATAACGCTAGGTGGAGTTTGCGTCGCGTTGGTTTGATGCAAATTTACGATCGACATATTCCTTAGAATCTAGTATCACAATCATAATACTAGGTGGCGTTCGCGTTGATTTGATGCATTAATTATAGAAACTTGCGAGCTTAATTCACTAATACAAATTGTATACCTAGTGAAACCCTCAGAATTCCTTCTCAGCTTCTAATAACTCCAACATACACATACATACATAAACTCACGACAACGATTTCATTCGGGGTGGTCAGAAGCTTTGTCACAACTTATCAAAAAAAATGTAGGCGTGCCGGTCTTAGCAAGGCCGCAACTTTAGCATATCGAACGTTTCACGAAGGAATGTCGCGTTACGCGACAAGCTAGCCTCTCGCTCAAGTCGCTCACAAAACACAGCAAAAGAGACCTTTATCGCTTAGTCGCCTCGCACTATACTCATGAGAAATGAGGTTGTACATTCCAAACCATACGGAAAAGTCTACGTCTAATACTGCGTACATTTATGGATACATTTTACATAATTAACTAACTTATTATTACCATCTGTCTACTATCTTCCACTGCTGGATACAGACATCATCATCATCAGCCCTCTAAATACCACTGCCGAACACAGGCCTCTCCATAGCTCGTTAAATTACTTAACTAATTAAGTTAGGGTTTCGAAACTAAGAATTAATATGAATTATGACCTAGTCCTTGAAAGAAACGCGATGGAAAGAGAAATACATATCTACACCCTTATTTAGTAATCCAAGTTCTTTTAATTACGTTACGAAATTAGATAATTTCGTATTTAATGACGTAAAATCCTGGTCACTCGGCATCATTCTGTAACTTCCTACCGTCACGACCTACTCTTAATGTTTATCCCCTCTAATTATTTATCGAAGAAATTAGTGGCCTGACGTTGTGTGAATTTAAATTCACACAACGTATAAAGGGCCACTAAATATAAATCTAGACGATCACAACTACAGGCCACTAATTTCTTCGATAAATAATTAGAGGGGATAAACATTAAGAGTAGGTCGTGACGGTAGGAAGTTACACCATCCAAGTACTGACCGCGCCCGACGTTGCTTAACTTCGGTGATCGGACGAGAACCGGTGTTTTCAACGTGGTATGGACGTTGGCGACAGTGAGTACACATTGTGTCTACACTATCCTACTGCTACGATTTGCTTATGACGTCACGTCACGCAAACAAAACAAAACAAAAAGCCAACGGCACGCGGTGTTCCCAGGCGGTCACCCATCCAAGTACTGACCGCGCCCGACGTTGCTTAACTTCGGTGATCGGACGAGAACCGGTGTTTTCAACGTGGTATGGACGTTGGCGACAGTGAGTACACATTGTGTCTACACTATCGTACTGCTACGATTTGCTTATGACGATGACGTCACGTCACGCAAACAAAACAAAACAAAAAGCCAACGGCACGCGGTGTTCCCAGGCGGTCACCCATCCAAGTACTGACCGCGCCCGACGTTGCTTAACTTCGGTGATCGGACGAGAACCGGTGTTTTCAACGTGGTATGGACGTTGGCGACAGTTTTTTTTTTTTTTTTTTTTTTTTTTTTTTTGAATGACATATACAGTTTGCTCAGGGAGCATTTACTGCTTTTTACAGCGGGCTTTCGGGGGTGGCCTTACCAGTGACGGCGAAGCGCCCTGGTAGGTCACCGAACCGGTGATTTAAGCAACCTGCCCAAGGGGCACCCCAGGGGGGTACGGACCTCGGCAATGGGCGTTGCTGGGATTACGCGACGGGTTGGGAAGCGGGGATCGGTGAGAACCGGCCAGCTATGTGCCGGTAGCGTCTGTAGACGCCAGATGAAGGAGTGGGCAGAGATCGCGACTGTCCCCCGCGGCGGCGATGGGGATTTCGAGTATTACGGCGACGACGCAACATGTCTATGATTGTGATCGTGTTACCGTCGGCGGTGGTCGTGTTGTGTGGGTTTGAGAGTCGAGACTGTAGGGCCGCCATCATGGCGACCGTGATCACGTCGTCCGGATCGTTTAAGACGTTCCGAGGCCGACGCTTTTTGGGCCTATTGAATACGCAATCGTATGTTGCGTTGGATCTGACTAGGTGGCGACAGTGAGTACACATTGTGTCTACAGTATCGTACTGCTACGATTTGCTTATGACGTCACGTCACGCAAACAAAACAAAAAGCCAACGGCACGCGGTGTTCCCAGGCGGTCACCCATCCAAGTACTGACCGCGCCCGACGTTGCTTAACTTCGGTGATCGGACGAGAACCGGTGTTTTCAACGTGGTATGGACGTTGGCGACAGTGAGTACACATTGTGTCTACACTATCGTACTGCTACGATTTGCTTAGGAGGTCACGTCACGCAGTGTTCCCAGGCGGTCCCACTTGTGAAAGGAAGCCACCCTTAACGAATTAATTATCGACCTAAATATATAAAAGAAGTTTTTACTTATAAACTTGGGCACAGGCATGACTCGTGTAAATAGACAGTGGCGACCTCTGGTAGAAAATAAATGTAACTAAGCGTGTCGCTACAGAATACTGCGACTTTGTTGAAATCAAGCAAGCTTGTTGTTTCGTCAGCTTGGTTAAAGAGCGCTCCACTGTCGATCTATTTTGGAGGGAAGTTAATGTTCAGGTTGTTTTTTAATAAACAATACAGGGTGTTAGGGTAAACAGTTGCATTACTTTAAGGGGTGATTGTACCCATGATATTGAACAACTTTCCCTAAGAAACCTATAGGGAATTCGCAAAAAATGTTTTGGACTCTGCATACTAAATGCAATCAGCTGGACGAACGTTTGTATGAAAAGTCCAAAACAAATTTATGCGAATTTCCTATTGATTTCTAAGTTGTTCAGTATCATGGGTATAATCACACCTTAAAGTAATGCAACTGTTTACCCTAACACCATGTATAACGAGACTGGGTCTAATATCTGTGGTGGATTTGCCATTGTCCATTATAAGTGGCGACGGGCTCACCCCCCGTCACACTGGACAGAGTTTCGGTACTACTGGTGAAACGTGGATGTTCTGAGGTTTCAGAATATCTCTGACTACCCCCTGGGGGAATATAGTCGTGAGCATATATGTTATATATATATGTATGGATTTGCCCTAAGGCCCAGTAGGCCCGGGCCTAGGGCGGCCAATTATTAGGGGCGGCCAATCGTGACAAAAAATACACTAATGATAACAAGAAATAACTCAAAGTACCTAAATATTCTAAATGCTCGGGCACATTATTTAAATTTCTGAATTAATTTCGATAAAAATTGGCAATAAAGTAAATTTATTATGTAGTCTTTATGATGGGTGCCACGAACGAGAAGGCTGGTACTTACTACATGGCCTGTGGGCCTATGGCGGCCAACACTGCAAATCCGCAACGACTAATGGAAGTGTCGTGTATACGACCAAAGCGTAACGGAATTGATAAAATAAAACGGGATCTTCGATAATTTGTTGTTTTGAGTATTACGATAATTACCCTGTCACATGTGTTGCCGAGCGCGTACAAAAACAGTATGCTCTCAGATCGGGCTAAGAAGAAAGACGTTACGCAAAGCAAAATAAAAAAAAATAAAAAGCCAACGGCACGCGGTGTTCCCAGGCGGTCACCCATCCAAGTACTGACCGCGCCCGACGTTGCTTAACTTCGGTGATCGGACGAGAACCGGTGTTTTCAACGTGGTATGGACGTTGGCGACAGTGAGTACACATTGTGTCTACACTATCGTACTGCTACGATTTGCTTATGACGTCACGTCACGCAAACAAAACAAAACGAAAAGCCAACGGCACGCGGTGTTCCCAGGCGGTCACCCATCCAAGTACTGACCGCGCCCGACGTTGCTTAACTTCGGTGATCGGACGAGAACCGGTGTTTTCAACGTGGTATGGACGTTGGCGACAGTGAGTACACATTTTGTCTACTCTATCGTACTCATCGTTCAAACGTGCCAAAAGTGGCTACTTTTGGCGGATTTAAAGATGATATCTACAAAAATTATATAAACAAATCCGTAATGATCAGACAAATTAAAATCAGCAGTAACTACAAACAAAGTGAAATTTAAGTTTATTGGAAATGTTGTCTAATCTGTTACAAATAAAAAATATTTACAGCAGCACTGGAGGTTCGGTGCCCCCTTAAAATATTTTGCCTGATTCAAATATATCGACAGTGGCGCTCTCTGTAACTAAGCCGAGGAAAAAACCAGCTCGCTTGATTTCAACGAGGTCGCAGTTTTTCTAACGTTAGCAAGCGTGTTAATACACTAGTTTGCTTCCAGATGTCGCTACTGTTTATTTATGTGTTTAACGGGTTAACCAGGCCGAGATAATTATTCAGGTTTTGGGTGGGCAATTTCATTTAAGTAATAAGTAATGTTTGTTTTGAGATGTAATGTCATAAGCAAATCGTAGCAGTACGATAGTGTAGACACAATGTGTACTCGCTGTCGCCAACGTCCATACCACGTTGAAAACACCGGTTCTCGTCCGATCACCGAAGTTAAGCAACGTCGGGCGCGGTCAGTACTTGGATGGGTGACCGCCTGGGAACACCGCGTGCCGTTGGCTTTTTGTTTTGTTTTGTTTGCGTGACGTGACGTCATCGTCATAAGCAAATCGTAGCAGTACGATAGTGTAGATACAATGTGTACTCACTGTCGCCAACGTCCATACCACGTTGAAAACACCGGTTCTCGTCCGATCACCGAAGTTAAGCAACGTCGGGCGCGGTCAGTACTTGGATGGGTGACCGCCTGGGAACACCGCGTGCCGTTGGCTTTTTGTTTTTTATTTTGCTTTGCGTAACGTCTTTCTTCGTAGCCTGCTCCGAGGACAGACTGTTTTTGTACGCGCTAAGCAACACATGTGACAGGGAAATTATTGTAATACTAAACACAAACAAATCATCGAAGATGCCGTTTTATTTTATCAATCCCGTTACGCTTTGTTCGTATGCACTACACTTCCATTAGTCCTGGCGGATTTGCAGTGTTGGCCGCCCGGGGCCCCCGGCCATGTACCTAGTATGTACCAGCCGCCCCTTTCTCAGCACCCAACATACAACGTGTTAATGAATAAGCGCAAAACCTCATACACCCCAACTGATTTATAACTAACTAATTCGATTGAAATAATAATTTCATTATTTTGATAGTTAAAATTTAAAGTTATACGCATTTTAAGTTTTGAGGCAAAAATGATTTGTTATCATTTTAGCAATGAATGAAAGCGCTATCATGCTCATGGATACATTTTAAGAATCTTGTTTTGGTATTAAGTAGGTTGAGAGTGCCCGAGCGGTGGGTTGAGATCGATTTCAGTAAATTTTAATTTTTGCTAACCAAGATATTTATTATTTTGAAAAAAATTACCTATGTTGAAACCACGATAATTCGATTCTGCTCTCGATTCTAAACAAACTACTTTCTAGTTTTGCGTTAATTCATTAACACGTTGTATACGGTCCTTCTTAATATGCTGACACTTTTTTAAGTGGATGATCAGACCGTCAAACTGAACAACTTTCTCTATGGCACCAAAATCGAAATCGCGAAAAAAAATTCTGCTGTCCCATACAAAAGTGCAAACCTACTCGAGCCAAATGTATGGGACAGCTGTTTTTTTTTTTTCGCGATTTCGATGTTGGTCCCATAGAGAAAGTTGTACAGTTTGATGGTCTGATCATCCTCTTAAAAACTGTCAGCATATTAAGTTGGACCCTGTATAGAAACTTTATTGCCAACTTTTATCGAAATCAATTCAGAAATTTATGTAATGAGCGTGAGCCTTTAGAATATTTAGGTACTTTGAGTTATTTCTTGTTATCATCAGTGAATTTTTTGTCGGCCCCTAATATCCGGCTGTCCTAGGCCCGGGCATACTGGGCCTTAGGGAAAATCCGCCACTGCCATTAGACCCATTCTCGTTATATTGTTTATTAGAAAACAACCGAATATCGTATCTACGAAATAGATCGATAGTGGAGCGCTCTGTAACCAAGCTGACGAAACAACAAACTTGCTTGATTTCAACTAAGTCGCACTATTCCGTAGCGACACGCTTAGTTACACTTGTTTTCTACCAGAGGTCGCCACTGTCTATTGACACGGGTCATGCCTGCACCGAAGTGTATAAATAGATACTTCTTTTTTTATATTTAGGTCTATAATTAATTCGTTAAGGGTGGCTTCCTTTCACAAGTGTGACCTGGGAACACTGTGTGACGTGACCTCATAAGCAATTCGTAGCAGTACGATAGTGTAGACACAATGTGTACTCACTGTCGCCAACGTCCATACCACGTTGAAAACACCGGTTCTCGTCCGATCACCGAAGTTAAGCAACGTCGGGCGCGGTCAGTACTTGGATGGGTGACCGCCTGGGAACACCGCGTGCCGTTGGCTTTTTGTTTTGTTTTGTTTGCGTGACGTGACGTCATCGTCATAAGCAAATCGTAGCAGTACGATAGTGTAGACACAATGTGTACTCACTGTCGCCAACGTCCATACCACGTTGAAAACACCGGTTCTCGTCCGATCACCGAAGTTAAGCAACGTCGGGCGCGGTCAGTACTTGGATGGGTGACCGCCTGGGAACACCGCGTGCCGTTGGCTTTTTGTTTTGTTTTGTTTGCGTGACGTGACGTCATCGTCATAAGCAAATCGTAGCAGTACGATAGTGTAGACACAATGTGTACTCACTGTCGCCAACGTCCATACCACGTTGAAAACACCGGTTCTCGTCCGATCACCGAAGTTAAGCAACGTCGGGCGCGGTCAGTACTTGGATGGGTGACCGCCTGGGAACACCGCGTGCCGTTGGCTTTTTGTTTTGTTTTGTTTGCGTGACGTGACGTCATAAGCAAATCGTAGCAGTACGATAGTGTAGACACAATGTGTACTCACTGTCGCCAACGTCCATACCACGTTGAAAACACCGGTTCTCGTCCGATCACCGAAGTTAAGCAACGTCGGGCGCGGTCAGTACTTGGATGGGTGACCGCCTGGGAACACCGCGTGCCGTTGGCTTTTTGTTTTATTTTTTACTCACCTTAGAGCTCGCATGAGCACCATGATCTCAGTAAGGTCTAGCGAACATCTTCTTAATGTTCCCGCCATCCGTAACACTGCTGTGAGGGCGCGCAAGCCCCAGTCGTAGTGAGATTGTTTTGACAGTTGTTGCTGTGCCACTTTGTAAAGCATCGTCATTTTCTTTGCTAATACCTGTGAAACAAAGGAATATATCCCAGCATTTTACATACGAAGAGCTTTCGCCAGCTACTTTGTCCGCACTTGCTGTCTGGCTCCCACCATCGTAGCGAGATAAAATATACAGGGTGTAAGTGACAGCCTAGCAAATACTGAAACGGTGAACTCAGACCATCAAACTGAACAACTTTAACTATGGAGCCTACCTTAGGAAACGCGAAAAAAAATCGGCTGTCCCATACAAAACTGCTGTACCTAGTTGTTCAGTGTGATGGTTTGAGTTCAATGTTTCAGTATTTTCTAGGCTGTCACTTACACCCTGTATATCAGTTTTTAAGTCTAATCATAAAGCTAAACACAAAACGTGTTATCAAAACAGGTTCAGTAGTTTTTGCGTGATGTTCGAACAGACAAAAAATCTGTAATTTGGAGTCCAGGACCCCTAAAGACCATAATTATCGTAATGTTTTTCTTGTAAAAACTTCTGTTCCAGTTTTATAATAGACACATGCATAGATATCAACAAAAAGACAATCATTTTTCAACCGCAACTACAGTAGTCCCGCGAAAAAATCGTCAATCAATCACATCAACCCACTGCTGGGCATAGGCCTCCTTTTTATCACACCACTCGCCACGATACTGTGCCAAACAAACAAAAAAAAATTATCTATTCTATACATACTGTTACGAGCGACGGGTTCCGGGATTGGAGTGAAACGCCAAGTCCAAATTTACAGAGTTTATTTGGGTTTATCTTACTCACGGTTTTCCGCGCAGGGATTCCCCTTACACCACTGTTCACTACGTCACTAGTAAAACGCACTACACTGTCACTTAACTGTTCACTTTGCACTTTTCACTATTCACTTTTCTTCCTTTTGTTTAGCACTTTTCACTGTTGAACTCAATACTGCCCTGTGACCGCAAACTCGCCGGTTTATATACCCCTTAGAATGTTCTAGACAATTTGAATTTCGATCGTCTTTTCGTTATTTCTTTGTTCCCTTCCAAACGCTTCTCGAACATTCCCGAACACGACTGTCTTTTCGTTATTTTCTGTTTCTTTCTAAATATTCCTTCTCCCTCTTTCTTCTAGAACATTCCTAAACAACATTAAAATCTAAAAACTATTTTCACCGGGGTGAGGTCTTGAACCCAGGACTTCTCGACTTAGGTGTCAACTACAATCCATCCGTCGACCGCTGAGCCACGGAGACTGTTAACAAACCGTCCGAATTTTTGAATGCCTTTTTACGTTCGACGTTTGGTAGCATTCGTGACACTGCCCCTCTCTTAGTTCTGCTCGTCCCGAGCATCATTACTGCCGAAATATCGAGCTAACCGATCAACGTGCACTATCTTCAATGGGCTCCTTGGCGATCGTCGGATTCGATATGTGACGTCGTTTATTTTGGTTACTACCTCATACGGCCCTTCCCAACTTGCTTGTAACTTCGGACACTTCCCTTTCTTTCGAACTGGATTATGCAGCCAAACCGATGTTCCTTCCTCAAACCCCGTATAGTTCGCCTTCCGGTCATATCGTGTCTTCGAACGGTCACTGGAGTTTTGACCTGCTTCTCGAAGTTGTTCATAGATGTCGACCATTTTCTCCCGCAGTTCACTCACATAATCACTGATACTTTTAGGAGTGCCTGGTGCGCACCCTGATAACAAATCCGCTGGAAGCTTCAATTCCCTTCCGAAGTTTGCTATTGCTGGAGTTGCTGAAGTACTCTCATGAACAGCGGTTCGATAAGCTAACAGGAAAAGAGGTATGTACTCATCCCAGTTATCTTGATGATTATCGACGACCTTCGCAAGATGCCGTTCCAAAGTTTGATTGAATCGCTCCACCATGCCGTCGGACTGAGGGTGATAAGGAGTAGTCCGGGTCTTATGGATTCCGAAAATCTTGCAAACTTCTTGGAACAACTGTGACTCAAAATTCCTGCCCTGATCACTGTGCATTTCTAGCGGAACCCCAAACCGGCAGAAAACTTCATTAACCAACTTGGTAGCCACAGTTATCGCTTCCTGATTTGGAATGGCAAATACTTCTGGCCACTTCGTGAAGTAATCCATTACCACAAGGATATACCGGTTTCCTGATTTAGTGACTGGGAATGGTCCCGCGACGTCTAATGCGATTCGTTCCCAAGGCACCCCAACATTATAAATTCTCATTGCTGCCCTGCTCCTCGTATGAGGTCCCTTTACAGCCGCACAGACTGTGCACTTGCGGCACCAATCTTCCACATCGTCTTTACAATGCAACCAGTAAAATCTTTCCTTTACTTTCTCCAAGGTTTTCTTTACACCCAAATGCCCTCCGGAAGTTCCGTCATGAAAAACTCGCAGAATTTCTTTCACCTTAACTCGTGGGACTACCAACTGTAGATACAAGTCTTTGCTATTCGGTGTCTCCCATCTTCTACAGAGTAATCCATTGTGTATGACGAGGCTTTTCCACTGAGCCCAAAGTCCCTTCGTGACTGCCCCGTACCTTGCCACCTCACTCCACTGAGGCTTAGAAACGTCCTTCCTTAACCAGTTCAAGACTGGCCCGACTCCTGAGTCCCTTTCCTGTTCAAGGCGCATCGCCTCGTTTCCCCACTCATCATTGATGGCATCAGTTCTGATAACCCTGAGTGAAACTGTTTCTTTCCCTTCCTGCTTGCTGCAGTGCTTACAATCTTCTGGACATGGTCTTCTTGATAATGCATCTGCATTGGAATGAACTCTTCCGCTTCGATGTTCTACTTCAAAGTTGAATTCCTGTAGTTGCTCCAACCATCTTGCAACTTGACCCTCCGGGTTCTTAAATTGGAGTAACCATTTCAATGCAGCGTGGTCTGTCCTGACTAAAAATTTACGTCCCAGCAGGTACTTCTTGAAGTGTTGAACAGTCTTCACCACCGCCAATAATTCTCGTCTAGTTACACAATAGTTTCTCTCAGGTCTAGATAATGACTTACTGAAGTAGGCTATTACAGTTTCTTGCTCACCATGTCGCTGTGAGAGCACACCTCCAATCCCGATGTTACTGGCGTCCGCATCTACAACAAATTCCCCCTGAACATCGGGATATCCAAGAATTGGTGCTATACTTAGACGTTCCTTTAACTCCATAAAAGCCTTTTCACATTCTGAATCCCATGTGAACGTTCTCTTCTCTTCCGTAAGTCGATGTAGTGGCTTTGCGATGTCCGAGAACCCTTTCACAAAACGACGATAGTAAGAACAGAGCCCAAGGAAAGCTCTAACTTGTGTCTTATCTCTCGGGGTCGGCCACTCCCTTACAGCAGCAGTTTTGGCAGGATCGGTCTCGACTCCTCTCTCAGAGATTACATGCCCAAGGTAATTGACTTGCCGTTTAAAGAAAGAACATTTGTTTGGACTCAACTTGAGATTTGCTCCACGCAGTCTTCCAAAAACTTTCTCCAACTTTTTCAGATGATCATCGAAGTCTCGTCCAACAATGATGATGTCGTCCAGGTAGACCAGACACGTGTCACCCAGAATTCCAGCTAAGACGTGTTCCATCAATCTCTCGAAAGTCGCAGGGGCGTTACACAATCCAAACGGCATTACCTTGAACTGCCATAGTCCTTTTCCGGTAGAAAACGCGGTTTTCTCCTTGTCTTTAGGGTCTACGTCCACTTGCCAGTACCCACTTTTCAGGTCGAGTGTTGAAAACCATTTCATTCCATTCAAAGTGTCTAAGGTGTCGTCGATTCTCGGCAAAGGGTAGCTGTCTTTCTTCGTCACTTCATTAAGCTGTCGATAATCCACACAAAATCTTGTTGAGCCATCCTTTTTCTTGACAAGAACTACTGGTGAACACCAGGGACTCGATGAAGGTTCGATGATGTTACTCCTTCTCATGTCCTCTATCATTTCCTCCACCTCCTTCTCACGAGCAAACGGAATGCGCCTAGGTCGTTGCTTGATTGGCGCTACATCTCCTGTATTAATCTTGTGCTTCACTAAGTCTGTTCTACCAATATCTGCGCCGTTCTTAGAGAACAAATCTGAAAAACGCAGCAGCAAGTTCTTCGCTTTCAAAGCCTGCAGCTTAGTCAGGTCCTTGCCAGAGTCTTCCATAACTTTCGATACTACATCCACCTCAGCCTTATGTTTTCTAGGAGGATTTTCCACACATTGTCGCAACCATAAAACTTCCTCACAGTGACCAACCACCTCCCCCTTCTCAATCGTCAGCTCCACATCTCCAACGTTGAGTATCGGGATCGAAGTAGATGAAACTGATCCAACAACTGTCCTCGCCGGAATCCAACAAGTTTCAGTTTTAACTTTTTCTACCACAGCACATCTCCGTGGTAATCTCCCATCATTGTTCTTGGGCAAAACAACAGGTACCAAGGTCTGTGATCTAGGCTTAAGAACTGTTCTTCTCACACAGTAGACCTTTCCCGATGATCCACCTTTCATCGGAACCTCCTCTGTGTTACACCGTAGCACTCCGTTTTTCATGTCTATATTGCACTGGTGATTTTGTAAGAAATCTAAGCCAATGATGCAATCGTCCACTATTTCAGCTACAATCACCTCATGTTTGAAAGGAGTTTCCCCGATCTTAATTGAAACTCCCAACTCCCCCTTAACAGGTATGCGCTGGCCGGTAGCTGTTGCCAACTGTAGGTTGGTTTGCTGCAGAAGTCGTTTTACCTGATAACTTTTCATTTCGCTCAACAGTCGAGTATTGATCACGGTTCTCGAAGCTCCGGTATCCAAAGTTAGTTGACAGATTCTACCATTGACCTCTCCTTCAACTAACAGACTATTTCCGTCCGATGTTTGCTTGACTCTAATGGTTGGGGTTGCAACATAACCGGCCAGCGCCCACCCCGCAGCCCTGGCTGGTTCTAGTTTTCCTGCTGCTCATCAGTCGAGACTCCTATATTCCGACGGCCTGTGCGCTTCGGGCAGGAGCTGCGAATATGCCCTCGTTCACCACACTCGAAGCACACATAATTAACGTTTCGATTTCTCGGTGCTGATGTTCTGGTCACCACAATCTCCCTGAGGCGAGCGGAACGAGGATCCTGACGTACGGCTTCCACCTCCAATGCATGAGCAACAGCATCTTTGAGTGTAACATGGTGCCCAAGTCGTACTGCAGCTCGCACCTCCGGATCCCGTATCCCATCCGTAAAGGCCTGCAGGAGCATGTCATCGATGGCTGCCGGTGATGACTGGAAAGCTTTTCGCACGAGCTTTTCCACTTCCACGGACCATTGCTGCAGACTCTCGTTAGCATGTTGGTTACGTTCCTTCAATCGCGCCCGATACATGTGCTCGAGATGTCCATCGCCGAATCTAGCCTCCAGAGCTCCGAAGAGTTTGTCGAACGTCAGGTTTTCGCCAGCACCTACGGCTTCCAACACGGTGAGGGCCTGTCCCTGGAGTGCTAATGTCAACGCAGACTGCGCCTCTTCTTTGCCCCAACCATTAACCTTCATTGCTGTCTCGAACTGTAGCTTAAAGGCGGGCCACGACGTCAGTCCATCGTACATCGGAGTCTTGACACCTTTTGGTTGTATAGGTGAGTCAAAAACAGCAGCAATACGATTATGAGATCTGCTCTGTTCAACCTCTCGCCGGATTTTGGCAAACTCACCTTCAACACGATCAAACCTCCCTTCGAACTCGCCCTTCACACGATCCAACCTCCCTTCTACGGCTTCAACTCTCTCCACTGCCTGCTGCAAGCCTTTCGAAATATCTTTATGAAGCGCCTCCTGCATCGTGCGCATCTGCTCTTCCTGCCGGCGAGCCTGTTCCTCCTGGCGGTGAGCCTGTTCCTCCTGGCGGCGAGCCTGTTCCTCCTGGCGGCGAGCCTGTTCCTCCTGGTGGCGAGCCTGCTCCTCTTTCAGTGCGCGCAGTTGTTCCTCCTGCCGACGAGCATGTTCCTCCTGACGGCGAGCCTGTTCTTCCATCATGCACTGGATCTGATAGAGGAAGTTTCCTGGATTCTGCTCCGGAGTGCGCTGCACCTCACCGCCCTCAGGTCTTCTCACTGGGGTTCGCTGCACCTCAGTTGCAAGGGCCGCACCTTCCTGCCGCGCTTCCGACATGGCTCGGGTGGTGACTCCCTTTAACTCCTTTGGCACCAGCGGCATCCTATTCCAATCCCACTTCTGACACCAAATGTTACGAGCGACGGGTTCCGGGATTGGAGTGAAACGCCAAGTCCAAATTTACAGAGTTTATTTGGGTTTATCTTACTCACGGTTTTCCGCGCAGGGATTCCCCTTACACCACTGTTCACTACGTCACTAGTAAAACGCACTACACTGTCACTTAACTGTTCACTTTGCACTTTTCACTATTCACTTTTCTTCCTTTTGTTTAGCACTTTTCACTGTTGAACTCAATACTGCCCTGTGACCGCAAACTCGCCGGTTTATATACCCCTTAGAATGTTCTAGACAATTTGAATTTCGATCGTCTTTTCGTTATTTCTTTGTTCCCTTCCAAACGCTTCTCGAACATTCCCGAACACGACTGTCTTTTCGTTATTTTCTGTTTCTTTCTAAATATTCCTTCTCCCTCTTTCTTCTAGAACATTCCTAAACAACATTAAAATCTAAAAACTATTTTCACCGGGGTGAGGTCTTGAACCCAGGACTTCTCGACTTAGGTGTCAACTACAATCCATCCGTCGACCGCTGAGCCACGGAGACTGTTAACAAACCGTCCGAATTTTTGAATGCCTTTTTACGTTCGACGTTTGGTAGCATTCGTGACAATACCAATATTTGGCGTGGATTTAGTTATTGCAAAAAAATCATTGTCGGTGTTAGATATTCCGCTATTTAAAAAAACTGTTTGTTTGTGCACCACTAAAAACTACTGAGCCGATCTGGAAGGGGTTTTCACAGAAGCATAGGGCTTAATTAACATGTAGGCTATCGGTCAACTCAATCAAAAGTTATGAGTATTTAAAATCAGTAATCGTACGGAGTCACGGGCGCCGCTCGTAAATAATAATATGGATCAAAATGGCGTATACAAGTTGTTACAAAAGTAAAAATAAATATTTAAAACTTCAAACTGTACAACTTTCACTTTGGGGCCAACACCGCGAAAAATAAATCTGCTCTCCCATACATTTAGCTCGAGTAGATTTGTACTTTAGTATGGACCAACAGATTTTTTTTCACGATTTTGACATTGGTCCCATAGTGAAAGTTGTTCAGTTTGATGGTCTAAACCACCCCCTTAATTGTTTATTTGTATTTCTGTATTTTGTATACGGGACTAACGGCGCCCCGTTTGCATGAAGCTTGTTTTCAGGTGCGACCTGGCAGAGATATCTATTCCTGTGATGTAGATTAACAATCGCATACTAACCTTGGCAGTGAGGAATCCGTCAGAGAAGAGAGATATCTGGCAGATCATCTCCAGGTCGGGCAAGATGCACACGACGGGTCTGAAGAGCGCCTTCACGGACTCCGGCAGCTCTGTGCGCCCCGCGTACCCGGGGTTCATCGTTATGAATATTCCCACTTTGCTGTCCATTGCTATCTCTTGCCCTTCGAACTGTTTTGAGAAATTAAAAGAGATTAGTTCAGGCTCTTTCAGTTACACAAGTCGGGGCTGACTTCGTTCTTAATTTTAATATAACCTCATGAAATATACAGTGTAACAAAACTCAGTAGCCATATTTAAAGGACCAACCCTTTTTAAAGTCATCAAACAGAACAATTTTCACTGTGAAGACAACATCGAAATCGCGAAAAAAAACAGGGACTGCAGACATTTGTGAGAGTTGTTCAGTTATGATAGTCTACCATTTAAACCACCTCTTTAAATATTACAAGGGTTTTTTACACCTTGTATAAACTACTAAGTGAATTCCAGCCCATGCTTCGCTACGAAATTTTCATACATTTTTCTACCCTCATTTTCTCACCTTCATGACAGGAATGTCGAAAAATCCTTTTTTGAACCCTTAGGACTTAAATAGATCCGAAGCTAGAGTAAGAGCACTTTGAAACCATGAGAAACATACGTGCCTTTGAAGTTTTCAGGCTTTATAGTTCTGAATAAGCCGTGATGAAACAGGGAGTGAGATTTTTATAAAATTTTAACTTAATCGGAAAAAAATACGCTTGAGAAGAAATTATGATGCTTATTGTTAAGTCCACCAATCTGAAATGAATACTAAACTTGTCGACACCATGAAGGAAAATAGGATCGGAGGCCTTTGAATGCCTTCGATCCCCACACGAAAAAATAAGTCACATTGTGAACATACCGTAAAGCGCTTGAGCTTCATGAGCAGCGCGCTGCGGATGCACTGCAGCTGGGTGGATATCACAGACAGCACGGAGATGTCGATCCTGTTGAACTCGTCGAAGCAGCCCCACGCGCCACACTGGCAGAGCCCCGCAAGGATCTGCCCCACGGCGCGGAAGTCCATACCTTCCCCGCAATTAGTTACCACGCATAGTAACCCGAGGGCTTTCGCTAGGTCTTTCGTTGTTTCCGTTTTACCGGTACCGGCGGGGCCTGTGAAGTTTGTAGATGTATTTGAATTTTATTCTGATAGGGTAGTCTTTTGCCTAAAATAATAATTCAATCGCAAGTCTTCTAGATGAGAGGGACCTACAAGGATTAAGAGTACGCCAGCACTTCAGATTTGGCCTTAAATAGCGAATAGTTTGATGGTACGATTTTGCAAACATTTAATATTGTACAGTACGACCAGGAAAATAATTCCTTTCAATCTTCGTTTGCGCAGAGCAGATCCGAGTCCCCGTCAAAACCCGAAGTATTCATAGGGTTCAAAGTCGGATAGCAACAAAACAATGAGCCAATAGCATTAGAGGATTGAAGGTGGCACATCCTGATTGGACAATCTAATTTCGCGCGAAATTAAAATTTGTCAACTGCGCAGGTACATCGGTAAGACTTATAAACCCGGTACTACTATACAGACATACAGACAGCATCCAGTTGACTTCTCAACATAATCTTCCCCTATCCCCCCCTATTCTCACTTAAATAAAAGAGAGAAATGTTTCAACGTTTGATGCTGACGGTATAAAGATCCACAGGGCCTGCGTGATGATGAGGTATATGCGGTCAGTCGGCGGCGTGATCACAGCCGCCCGTTCAGTGAGTCCACCTGCACTTACCAGCGGGCGCTCCGCCCAGCTGCATGGTCAGGGCCTGCGTGATGATGAGGTATATGCGGTCAGTCGGCGGCGTGATCACAGCCGCCCGTTCAGTGAGTCCACCTGCACTTACCAGCGGGCGCTCCGCCCAGCTGCATGGTCAGGGCCTGCGTGATGATGAGGTATATGCGGTCAGTCGGCGGCGTGATCACAGCCGCCCGTTCAGTGAGTCCACCTGCACTTACCAGCGGGCGCTCCGCCCAGCTGCATGGTCAGGGCCTGCGTGATGATGAGGTATATGCGGTCAGTCGGCGGCGTGATCACAGCCGCCCGTTCAGTGAGTCCACCTGCACTTACCAGCGGGCGCTCCGCCCAGCTGCATGGTCAGGGCCTGCGTGATGGTGAGGTAGATGCGGTCAGTCGGCGGCGTGATCACAGCCGCCCGTTCAGTGAGTCCACCTGCACTTACCAGCGGGCGCTCCGCCCAGCTGCATGGTCAGGGCCTGCGTGATGATGAGGTATATGCGGTCAGTCGGCGGCGTGATCACAGCCGCCCGTTCAGTGAGTCCACCTGCACTTACCAGCGGGCGCTCCGCCCAGCTGCATGGTCAGGGCCTGCGTGATGATGAGGTATATGCGGTCAGTCGGCGGCGTGATCACAGCCGCCCGTTCAGTGAGTCCACCTGCACTTACCAGCGGGCGCTCCGCCCAGCTGCATGGTCAGGGCCTGCGTGATGGTGAGGTAGATGCGGTCAGTCAGCGGCGTGACCACCAGCCGCCCGTTCAGTCCCATGTACTCGTAGCCGTATTCGAACAAACCTGCAACATACACGTTTAAACAAGTATCGATTTTAGTAGTAAAACCACAGAATGAATACTAGTATTACCCGTACAAAAGAATCACTTCGAAAACAGATTTAAATAAATAGCTACTCTCTGTTCACGGCAATAAGGTGCAAAGTTATTCGCACCCGTCCTATCGTACGATTCGCGAATTACCTACCAACCGAGCGTGCAAACAAAAATGAACCGGGTCATTACACAAGAAAATTGCTTTACATAGTCTTTCATTCTTTCACGTGCTGGCAGCGTGACATCGCTAGGGTTTTCAAGTCTCGCATTGACTACTCACAAAATGGCGGCAAGTTTAATTACATTTGACCAAGAAGTTTACACGGTATACCTAACCTATTAACCTGAGCTGTGGAGTGAGACAGGCCTTTTATTACACTTTGTTTTGTTAGTTTTATACAGAATATACAAATCAAATCAAAATTTTTAGTCAAAATAATATCATACAGGGTATATTTTAAAGTACTGACATTTTTTTAAGGGGTGTATCTCTCACAGGTGCACTTACAACCAGCGGTTGACCTTCTTTAAAATGCTCTCTCTCCGGAATCGACGTATATTGCAGGATGTAAGTCTTCTACACAAAGTCAAAAATGGCAACATTGATTGCTCACAGATCATTGGCAGGATACCACTTTCGGTCCCACACCGTCTTCCTAGATACCCAATGACGAGAACTTTCCATACACCTTACTGCAGGACAAACCTAGGATTAAGTTCACTGCTCATAAGAATATGTCGCGAATACAACCGCGTTGGTGAAGAGATTCAGGATCTGGACATTTTTCACGACTCTCTGAATCGGTTTAAATCCAAGGTGCTGAGGTATTTGACCAGCAACCAATAGTGCGATGGGAAGAGTCGTAACATTTTATTCCCTTCTCTGTTATTGTTCTCATTATTGTTATTTTCCTGTTTGTTTGTTCGATTTTTAGATTGTTAAAACGTTGAAATTTTCTAACATTTTGTAAGATATTGTATAATATATTGTATTGATTGATTGATTGATTTATTCGTAGATTACTTGTGTAAATGGCCAATGCTGTGTGCGCCTGTTATATGTATATGTATTAGAAACAGATTTGTAATGTTCCTACGTTATTGTAAATGTTAAAATATGTATACTGTTGGTGTGCTATATTAAATAAAATTAAAATTAGAGAAGATGCGGCCAGATACTCTTATACTGGCCCGCCGTCACTCACCGGTGCACTGCTTCACCCACACTCCGTCGTATGTCTTCAGCCAGTAGAAGCGCAGCTGGCTCTCCCACTCGAACTCTGCGGCCTCGGTCACGTTGTCCCGCACGAACCCTTCGATAATGTCACGCGCGTGCACATCTATCGTTGTTATTGTACGGAATTTTAGACGGTCGTTCGACGATAGATCTGAGGACAACAACAGGCATAACATCATCAGCCATAAACACTGACATACCAATTACTGGATGTCGGGTCCGCACTCGAAAGTGTTCGAACCAAAAGAGCACCGGGCTGGCATAACCTCAGGGTTAAAAGCCCCTATTAAAAAAAATAAAAATATAAATAGCACCAAAGCGAAAAACAGTCTTCGTTTGACCGGCCGACTACGAGTAAGCGTGCGCGCGCGCGTGCCTCGGTGGGGTAAAAACTGCGCAAGGAAAATGAAAAAGAATTTCAGCATTATCAATGTTTATATTACTATACATGTACTTAGGTTTATGTAGGTTAGTCTCGAATACTTTTATAGAGAATTTTATACTAGACCCGGCGTCCATTATTTTGTATGTCAATGGCCATAAGTAACTGTGCTGAACCTGGACATGAGCCTCTTTCATAAAGATACCATTTTCCATAACTCTGTTTAAATTTGTAAAGGGTACCAGGTAGCTCGCCAGAATCTAGCCCCTAAACCCTTGCTATACCTACGATTTTGACCAACTTTTGTGTTTTTGTTGGGTTATCGATTCTGTACAAATATTTTTAACCGACTTAAAAAAGGAGGCGGTACCTATTCAATTTGTCTGTTTTTTTCAGATGTCCAGTCCGTCTGTATTAAATGATTTTTTAATCTCGTCACAATTTATCACATAAATAACGTATACTTCATTTCAAACTTTCACTATAGAGCCTACCTCAGGAAACGCGAAAATCTGCTATCTCATATAAAACTGTTGTACCTACCCGACTCATGTGTATCGGACTGGTGAGTTTTTTTTCGCGCTCCATAGTAAAAGTTGTTCAGTTTGATGGTTTGAGTTCACCGTTTCAGTATTTGCTAGGATGTCACTTACACCCTGTATAGCTTTCTGGCCAATTCTGATATGCAAATATAATTTATTTACCAGAAAGATACCGACATATCTTGCTGTTACTAAAGCTGTTCTAAGAATAAGTGAAAGGAAGTGTTTCAAATCTGTTTCTGTAATTCAAAATACCCTTAAAATTTCGTTGCTATTTGAAATGGAGTACAGGTATCAACTAACTCTGCCTGACTTTAACGACGAGACCGTCGAGCTGGCAGTTCTGCTCCAGCAGGTGCTCCTTCATGGCGCGCTTGTTGCCGAACCTGATGCGTCTGAACGTCTCCTCGGTCTCAGCTGTCCACCACACACCGTTGGCTGCCAGGCACACCATGCCCTGGTACTCTAGGATCCAATCCGTTCTGTGACAAACATTATTATCAAAAGTCTACGAATTAGTGTTAGGGTTGAAACTCATCTGGCAGCACGGAATCGCATTTTTTGACACTTCATCCTTTTCTGTCGCTCAGGAACGTCATTTGCTAGAGCGAGAAAGATAGCGGGAATGCAAAGGCACGCGGCAGCACTGGCAGTGCTGCGACCTTGCTCGCTCTAGCCAATGACATTCCTGAGCGACAGAAAAGGACAAAAAATGCGATTCCGTGCTGCCAGATGAGGCTCAATCCTTATAGTTCGCTGTCAAAAGTGAATTTTCTACTACATCACTTATAAATTAGTGTTAGCAAGGCATTAAAGGACCTCGAAAGATATTATGGGCTCAATTGCATACGATAATGGTAGGTATGCAAGGTTTGACAAAACAACCTAGTAATATTTAAAGGAGTGGTTTAGATCATCAAACTCATCAACTTTCACTATGGAGCTTAAGTCGAAAAAAAACAACAACTCTCATTTGAGTCTAGTAGGTGCTGCAGTTTTTAGTGAAACAACAGATTTTTTGTATTTTTCACGAGTAATATTTAATTACTAGGGTGTTTTTTAGACCTTGTATAAGATCTGGATCTCGGAAAAAAGGGACTAATTATTTAAAATCCCGCGAGACATCGATCGTTCCAGGACCAAGGAAAAATGTGGCAAAGTCAAATATAAAAAAAAGTAATCAAGGAAAGTTATCCCGAACACTAAACTAATTCCCCGCAAGCAAAGCCATTAACGGGATGACAGTTTTAACATAAAATATACCATAATATAAAATATCTTAGCATACCGAGGAACCTTCCAATTCCTGCCGTAATAGAATATAGCCTTCTTCGTGATGAATTTATTAGTCCGTCTCATTTCGTTGAGCACCAGATTCATCCAGTCTTCAACCCTTCCTTCTGTATACACCACGTAGCGAAATTCCATTATCTAAAATAATAAAAATCATCGTGAATTAAATATTAATAAATTCTAATTGCTTACGCAGTCAGCTAGCTATAACTAGCCATACAAGCATCGGGATGAGCCAACGAGATTAAAATTATCGAAGAACCGCTTTTCATAGAGTGCTCACTTTTATAGTCAATCCATCTCGGCTGGGCAGCGTTCGGTTCTCAATGGGAAAATGCTCCAACAGTTCTCCGCCTGATCTACGCGGACCCTAAGGCAATAAAACCTACGCAAGCAATTTTGATACCTACATAATTGTTACTGGACTGCGCAGCTGCGGTAGAAACTGTGTGTAACTTTTAATGTGACCTTAAGCCCATCCTGGACACTTCAAACGGGCTCGCACTGACAAGAGATACCTACCTAATCACGTGCGATATTAAGTGATTAAGAAACACTACTGCTTACCGTTGACTACCTCCCGGACAACCGAGAGGGGGTGAGGTCGGTCGGAGGCTGGGAGTGTCCGTACGTAATAAATAGGTAATAATTCTTAGAGCCGGCGCACACCTGTCGAAACGCAGCGCAGAGCACTTTTTTTATCTTCTAATTTCGTTCGATCGAATTTCTATATTATTCTAACGCAAGCAAAGTCCATATTAATTTGGCAGTGAAAAATGCTCTTCGCTGCGCTTCGGCAGGTGTGCAAAGGCAAGTCTTACCTCTCCTTCAGCGGAGACCATTTTGGCAGCAACCGGGCGGTTAGTGTGGTCCACGTACAGATCCAACGCCCTGATGTTATCAAACATCTGCAATACCAATATCACATAATCATACGATGAAGAAAATTAACTACTCGCGCACTTCTTTTGACACTATCGTATGTTTTTTTTTTGAGAAATTGGTTCCATATATTATATCTCTTCTGTCTTTCTTAATATTCCGTTTTTTAAGATGATGACCATAAAGGATGTTTCTCCAGGGAGTTGAAACTTTATGGAACAAACATCGAAGTCGCGAAAAAAAACATTTGCTGTTCCAAAAAACTGCAAACCAAAAGTCCAAAAAGAAAGTCCATCGGATAAAAAAAGTTGTTCAGTTTGATGGTCTAAATCACCATGTTTAATGTGAAGCGCATTTAAACCCTGTAAACCCTTACTTTCAAGATGACATTTTAATAACCTTAATCATATGCTCCTGGACACAGCTGCACTCGCTGCTGCCGAGGATCGAGAGCAGCTCGTCGGTGGATATGAAGAAGAACCTCGGGAATATGCGCCTCTTTGAGTCCAGGTAGTCGTTCAGGGACTTCTGGCACCTGCACGCATTTATTTTATAAGTCTCAAAACATGCTAAACAATACATCGTGGAATTGGGGTCGTTTTAAAGCCGGTAATTTTCCAAGAAGTATAATTTTAAATCATTAAATAAAGTAAATGAAAATGTAAATGAGAACCCCATTTTCGAAAGCGACTCGAACCCGTAGTAACACTAGCGACGTAGGCGAGCGGGATGCCGACACGTCGAGACGGATTATTTTGTCGGGGTGATAAGAGTCTTAGGTACTAATAAAAAAACCGGCCAAGTGCGAGTCGGGACTCGACAATTAGTGTTCCGTACCACCAGTTGTTTAACATTGGACGTTGATGATAACCACTATAAATTGACAGTGCCTTAGTTTGTGGTCACATAGTAACTGGAGATCATTTTACACTGGTGAAGGTTTTTTGGGTATAGAAAAAAAAACTATCCATGTTAGTGCCAGCCTGATAATTTTCCCGCCATCTACACCTTATTTCTAATGCTCATGATTTTTTTTTCAGATTTTACATGAGTCAAGTTTTTGAAATATCGGTGGGGACAGCAGTTTTTCTGTGTTTATTGAAAAATGTTGTTCAACAAAGTTTCAAAGAAAAACTAAAAAAAATATTGTTAGTCTCGTATTATTATAAGCTTTCATTTGATACCCAACAAGGTGGACCTGGTGAGGGCACAAGGCCAAGGTACCGGTCGTTGTGGCAATCCTTGGGTGAGGCCTATGTCCAGCAGTAGACGTCTATCGGCTGATACGATGATGATGATGACTAAACACTTACTTTTGGAGTCCAAGCCCCAAGTTGACGAATTCCTCTAATCTGCCACTAATGCAGCAGCAATCCACAACGATAAGACGCTTTGCAGTATCCAACATAATCTGTAGAAAGAAAATAAAGAAGAGCAATAATGACAGAATTAATAAAAAAACCGGCCAAGTGCGAGTCAGACTCGGACAATTACGGTTCCGTACCATTTTAAGGTGCCACCATAATTACGAAAAAAAAACTGTATTCCCCTGGTCCATTGCGCGATCCGGCACACACTTGGTCGGTTTTAATTATTTGTTGTTTTACTGTACTGATTCTGCCAACTTTATTGCAAGCAGTTGTATCAAGGCTACGTTTATCCTAGAATAGAATAGAATATAATTCTATACATTTATCCTACAAATAAGTCCGCTACGTTTATCATATTGAATTGAAAGTTTCAAGATTTAACGAGTAAAGCGGTGATAGGTGGCACTTTACCAATAAGAAATAGTCAATACAAACCTTCCTAAAAGACTTATCAATGTCATCGAACTTCTTAGCTTCCTCCGGCAACTGCTGCCTTATGTCTCCGCCGACGAATATCCCCTCCAGATAGAGCCACTTGCGCTGAGTAGCGAACCACTCGTCTATCACCTCTGATATGAGAGAGAGCCGGCGCTCCCACGTGTGCACCACTGAGAGGAAGGGGCCGATGAATCTGGAGAGGGTGGTTTAGTTATTGTGTGGTGGAAGACTGAAGGTAGATGCAAGATTCACGGCTGCATAAAATCGTAGGCAGTATTAATTAGGGGGTACTTCAGTTTCGTATGCTGTTCCATACGAAACTGCAGTAACAACCCGACTAAAATGTATGGGACAGCTGATATTTTTTTCGCTATTTCGATGTTGGCTCCATAGTGAAAGCTGCTCAGTTTGATGGTCTCAAGCACCCCCTTTAGTATTACTAGGATGTTTTGTTACACCCTATATAGGCGTAAGGATATACAGATCTATTTATGCTGATGAAGAAGAAGAGATGAAGATGAATATGCTGACGGTTTTTAGGGGGATGATCAGATCATCAAAAAAAACCGTCAGCATAATAAAGACCCTATATTTATAATTTGTCTTTTTATTGTCTGTTTATATATTTTGCAGAGTCAAAATGTTCAGCTGTAGGCTGTAGGCAATGTAGATACTTATTTGTAAAACCAAATTACAAGCATGTTCATTTGTTGTGACGAAATAAGGGTTTTTTATGGGATGGGAATGGCAGAACAGATTCAATTCAATTATACCTCTACGTTATTACAGTTATTTACAGGTTCTGTCATGTTACTTTTTGTAGATAGTTATCAATTCTAACAGTCAGTGACACAAGATTCCGTTTCTGTGGACCTAGAAAGACCTATGTCAATACTTACTGTGGCCATCCAGCTTCACGACGATCTCAACTCACGGGTTGAGAGTGTAGCCGCGGTTGAAGTGAGAACGTAGTCAACGAGCGCTCATTCAGTACCGACTGTGAGGCGGCAATGCTCTGCAGCGACATCGCGTTGTCGTCGAGCTTGACTACGATCTCGTCGCACGGGGTTGAGAGTGTAGCCGCGGTTGAAGTGAGAACGTAGTCAACGAGAGCTCATTCAGTACTAACTGTGAGGCGGCCATGCTCTGCAGCGACATCGCGTCGTCGTCCAGCTTGACTACGATCTCGTCGCACGGGGTTGAGAGTGTAGCCGCGGTTGAAGTGAGAACGTAGTCAACGAGAGCTCATTCAGTACTAACTGTGAGGCGGCCATGCTCTGCAGCGACATCGCGTCGTCGTCCAACTTGACTACGATCTCGTCGCACGGGTTGAGAGTGTAGCCGCGGTCCTCGCCGCGGTTGAAGTGTCGCGCCACTGAGAACGCCATCGCGGCCCACGTGTCTTGTATGTCTTTCACGCCCTTCTCTATTGCCAGTTCCTGTTTAGAACATAGTTGTTAAGCATTGTTTAAAAAACAAAAAATATACTGTTTAAGAAAACAAATTGTTACTACACGACTTAAACTTATGGAACAAAGAGCTATTTTTATCACGTTTTAAAATGTTGTATTCCTCTTCTGTAACTAAGATCAACATCCGTTGACTTGAAATTTAATCCACATACAGCTTAAACTGTCATACCTTGATAGCGTGATTGACGATCGTCTCGGCCACCTCCTGGTACTTGTGCAGCTCCATAGCGAACATGTTCTCCAGGGTGAAGCGTTCCGGAGACATGTCGAAGTCCTGATCTGATTAACAGTAGACAACAATAGGTTAACAATACTGTTGAGAAAATAAGAAAACTGTTCAAACTGTAGTATCGTCCAAATCTGAATAAAAAGTAATTATGCCCGACTAAATACAAGTTTTAAACAAAACATTTTTGACAATTTTGAACTGTCACACGATGAAAAGAATACGGGATACAGAGAGGGCAACCAATAAGTTACTTTTTAACCTTTTGGTCTACCCAACCAGTGGGGCGCGCCTCCCTTGGGAGGCGTAGTGATATCGTAGGGGCCTAATGCGTTTGCGTTTTGTAAAGAACAATCCAGTTAACGATGTAAGTTTTACTCATAAATTCATTTTATTAATTGATTCATTAATTCAGTTAATAATTCACCCATTTGGTCATTGTTACCGACATGTTCAGGCTCAGCAGGTCTCAGCTGGCACTGTTCCACCCGCGCGATGTCATTAAAATTTTGTGCGTTAGTGTTTTTTATCATTTTAAATAATGTACAAAAAAATGGGGCAAGCATAGAATACGACCACGACTGTTTATTCTCCGAGGTAGTCAGAGATATTCTGAAACCTCAGAACATCCACGTTTCACTATTAGTCACGAAACAAAAAAACGAAAAAATAGGGGGCATGAAAATATTACTCGGGGAGGCGCCACGCAAAAAAGGTTGGGAAACCCTGACTAGACTATCTCACTCACGTACGCACACGCACAGTATTAGAAACCTCTATATGAAACTTACTAGTCTTGCGCATCAGCTCCTTCCAGTGTCGTTCCCTCATAGCCTCATTCTTCAGCGACACCATGAGTGGCACAACGTTCTTGAACTGCTTCAGCTTGAGATCCAATATCATTCCAGTCGGCGTTAGACGGATTGCCTTCGGTAGTTTCCTGGAGTGAAAAACCACTCAGACATGTATATCAACACTGAAGGTAAGCGCATATTAGGGCAAGCAGCATCGCAGCGGAAAATCCGTACGTCGCACATTAAAGCGGGTCGTATTTTAATTTGTAATACTATCTCAATACTGGTAAAAGTTCCGCTTGGAATGGCACATTACGACGCACGGGCCGCATCGCATGGACGGATATCCACCGCGTAAAAATGCGACGCGCTCATCCCCGGCTTAGTATGCGACAGTTCATATAAATTGTAGAGAAGCGATTAGGACGGATTTTTGCGCCCGTCGTAATATGCGCTTACTTTTAGTAGTATCAGTTTATCTATCTATACTATTATAAAACTGTAATAGTAGAAGCGTGTCTACACTGAAGGTATTTGAAAAAAAAAGACAAAGAGCGTGTGGTATACAAATACAAAATACGCCTATGATAGGGTTCCGTAGTCATTATATGCAAGGCTTATCCTGACATAGTTTAGATAACTTAAAGAATCTTCAAAAGCTATCAGCTATAGCTAGCTAGCTATATGGCGATTTAACTTCGGTCAGCGCCATTTATTGACAGCCGAGAAAATCTATTTTAATTTGTGTGTACAGGTTTTTATTTGATTTTTCCGACACCGATTGTGCTATTGCTTGTGTCTCGGGAAACAGCAAACATCTAACAAAAAAAGATTTAGCACACGTATAGAGCGAGCGCCTCACCTGAACTCCTTGAAGAATGTTTCAATACCCTCAACCAGAGCCGAAGCGTTCAAATTGACCCACAGCGTCCTCGCCCATATCTCCCTGGCATTCTTCTGCGCCTTGTATATCTTGTAGATCAGCTCCATGGCACTAAAGTCTGATTTGGCGCGATTGAAGTTTGAGAAATCTGCAAGTGGATTGTCGAACAGCTGTTCTGCTGCTTGAAGATTCTTCTTTCGGGCTTCAAACTCGTCGAAGTATTTTGTGTATTCCTGACGGAGTTGTGTTTACATTTATTTTTATAAGTAATTCATTTGAGTAGTACTTCGGTGTTTGCATTTTATTTATAAATTTACATTATGTGAGCGTTGCTACAACCACATTCTTAAACAGAAAGTTAGTTGGTAGCAATGTTTCTGACCACTCCGAAAGTGATTACGGTCGTGAGTTCATGTATGTATGTTACAAAGTGACGGACTTTTACTTGTGCGTTAGCACTGCATTTCTGCCAGGAGTCTTATTCATAAGATTTACAATCTTAAGGATTGTTTTTTGAGCAAAAACACACTTGAGAAGAGATGGTGGGGCCTCGTGGCTAGGTCAAACGCAAACCACGCGAATACCTCGGGAATGACCGCTCGCGCTCGCGGCAAAACTTGCAACGTGACTCCAGTGTTAGCATTGTCAGAGTTTATCAACGCTGACAAGTGGTCTTTAGGTGGGTTGTCCGCTTGAGTGGAATTAGGAATAGATAAATGTATAGACTGGCGTTGTTTCAATCAATCGGTATATCCCTGAGCAAAACCGATCGGTGACATAACTGCGAGAGAGATGACCAAGCAGCAATTCTCTTTATTCGTGGCGGAATAAACGAGAGATCACAGTATCAATGAATAAGTCCCTATAGTCGTTCAAAATGATCTTAAAGATGAAATTATTTATCATCTCATCAAACAAAAAAGTTATACTATTGGACTGGTTTTGAAGTTGAATCTAAAACAATACCAATCTCAACCTTGGCGATAAATTCATTAGCTAAAAAGACCTTTGCCTTTAGCTAGGAAGGTTTATAAAATTTATAGACCGCTTTCTTGGCCGACTTCAGGTACCTATGTCTTGAATTTCAATCCGTATCCAATATATAACGTTTTCCTTTGCACGAGAATCCAAAAATATGATTTGGTATGTAATGCATAGCATAGCATATGTTCACGACTATATTCCCCGAGGGGGTAGTCAGAGATATTCTGAAACCTCACATCCACGTTTCACCAGTAGTACCGAAACTATCCAATGTGACGTGGGGTGAGCCCGTCGCCACATAATGGACAGTGGGTACAATACATGCCTCGAAATGGAAGAATGCAAGTTTTTTCACGATGTTTTCCTGGTTTCCTGGTATGTAATGGAAAGTAAATAATCATACAATTGGCCATCCGAATCTTACCTCCATCAGCAGAATTCCCCTATCCAAATCTTCGCCGACGGTGGCCGGTCCCTCGTTGTCGAACTTCTCAATGAACTCGTCTAACTCTCTCAGGAAGTTGGCTATCTCTATCACGTTCAGCTTGGAGAATTTCTCCTTGGTCTTCTCCAGGGTGTTGGCTCTGAACAGGCACGTTTGGAAGAGCCCCTCCCATGATGCGGCGAGGTCCTTCGCGAACTGCATGTCGTCGTCTGATACCTGTCAAAAATAACATACATCTTTAAAAATTCCAGGAGATAGTTTAGTTTAAAACCGTACAAGTAGCGTGTGTAGAAATTAAAACCCTTATTATAGTAATATGGAAAATGCTCACTAAACGTTATGTATGAAGTGTAAACGAATGGCAATTTCAAGGCATCGCGCTATAAAGATTTTGAAGTATAGGTCTACCAGAATCTGATGGCAAATAAGGAAATACAATTTTAGAGTAAGCAACCCTGGGGTAATTGGTTTAGGGCCCTTTACACACCGCGTCTGTATGTGCGAGCATCACGCAAAAAGTACAGAATTGATTTTGATGAAACTTTTTTTGTTTCATAGCTTAAGATCTGACTTAAAATTTGGTATAAAATTTGTGCCCACGAAGTAACTCTAGTATAATCTAAATTCGATCGCCCAGCGTGGGTATTTACTTACAAGGCTTTGACGGACGTCTTGTAGCTGATCTTGACGATTTATCATCATCAACATCATCTCACCTGATGGACGACCACTGCTGGACATTGGCCTCCCTCAAGGATCGCCACAACAACCGGTCCTGTGCTGCCATCATCCAACGGCTACCCGCCGCCTTCACCAGGTCGTCGGTCCACCTTGTGAGAACCACGCTACGCTGAAGATTATATCTTTTCAATATAATTAGCATACCTCGATGCCATGCTGTCTCAGCATGTTGAAGATCTCCAGCATGCCGCGGTACTTCACCTCCGCGGTGATGGTCATCGCTTGCACCAGAGCGATGGTCGCCATCACCAGCTTGAAGTCTTCCAGACCTTTGATGTTCATGTTCACTATAGTGCGGAGAGACTGCAAGAAGTTACACAAGATAAAGAGAACCGAAAATCTGTATTTTTCCTACTCTTCTAAAGAAGATAGTGCTGTCGATTTAATTCGCTGCGAGTTAAAGAGGTACAGTGCAGAGACATCCCCGGCCGCACTGGACCATAAAACTCTATTCACCTTACGACGGACGGGCGCGGAGTGTGCAATGTAAAATAACACCTATTTCAATACCCATAGATTTCACAGAGAAAGCTCCGTCCTCAGCCCGTGGGGCCCGTATTGGCGTTCTCTTTGTCAACTCATCGGTATTATTTTACATTGCACACTCCGCGCCCGTCCGTCGTAATGTGAATAGAGCTTAAGAATACACTATTTAGTCGCACTATAGAAACAAATCTCGCGCGACAAACGCGTTCAAGGTCAAGTTCAATGTCTTGTTGGTTTAACCAACTAGTCACTTAGGGCTTGCGTCTCTGGCAAAAATTAATCTAACTAAAGATTAAAGGGGTATGTGAGGGGTACGTGAGGGCTACATGAGATGTCCATTAGGGGTTCATTAGGAGTCCATTGGCAGTCCATTGGGGTGTTCGTTAGGGGGTCGGTTAGGGGGTCGATTGTGGGTCAGTTAGGTGCTGGTTAGGAGAACGCGGGGTGTGTGAGGAGTATTAAGTGTAGGGGTTTGAGTTCGATAGATTTATGTAGATACCGTACCTACAAAATAAATAACAGCTATAATAATTATTTTATGTAACAGGCCTGACGGTATTCGTAGGCGACAGTTCATTGTCTAGTGTTATGAGTGGTCGCCGCTGGTGATCCTTGTTTATGAGAGTTACAGTTGTGGAAATTGTGGTGATAAAAACAATATCCATAACCCACTCAATAGAGCCAGAAGGCCCTATAACAATCAAGCTATCTAGCCATGCTTCTTACATAATGGCCTCACCTCAATGTAATTCTTGAGATCATACATGCTCATCCTGGTTTTGGTAGCTATACACCGACCAAGTGTCATCTTCCACTCAAGCGCGTGATCTTGTATCTAAAATAGATAACACATTAACAATTGCTATAATTATACAGGGTGTAAACTTAAATGCGTTACATATTTCAGGGGTTGCACTGTTCAGCGTATGCAGTTTTCCTCACGATGTTTTTCTTCACCGTTTCAGCTTAGACGTTAATACGTACATAAGTTAGAAAATCTCATTGGTACATGGCATGTCGCCTGTGCGGATTCAGCCCGGACCTTATGATCGAGTGTCCATACCTCTTCGCAACGCGCCACCCCATGTATTTTTCGCGATTTCGATGTTGGTGCCTTAATTGTTCAGTTTGGCGGTCAAATCATCCCCTTAAAAAGTGTCAGCATATAAAGAAGGACCCTGTATAACATTCATGACCGAAGCAGGATTAGAACTCTGGTATGGCAGTACGGCGTAGTAACCATTATACATACCGACCGGGTCGACCAAATAAGTAGGATGTGAAATGAAATTTCACATCGTGAGAGCCATTATACCGCACAATCGATTTTTGAGCGTATGCACAAACTGCACTGCAACGATGTCGCAAGTACACCGCCGTTATGTCGCAACTGAATCGATGCGATTTTTACTGGGCGTAATCGCCGCGATACTGATTGATCTCAGAAATATCAGGACTATACTAAATGCAATCAGCTGATCGAACGTTTGTATAAAAAATAGTTTTTTTACGAAATCCCTATAGGTTTCTTAAGGAAAGTTGTGTCAGTATCATGGGTACAACCACCCCTTAAAGTAATGCAACTGTTTACCCTAACACCCTGTATACAGACAAAAGGAAGTATTAGGTTCTTACCTGTTTTATAATAGGTCTAAGATTAACCCTGATGGAGCCGAGGTCCACATACTTCATGTGCTCATCTAGATCGTGGATAATGTCTTCGAAGAAGAAGAACTTCTCATCGTACTTATAGATCTGATCGTACTTCTGTATGTACTTCTCACAGGACAGGTTCTTGTCGAACGCCCAGAGGTGTTGATATTTGTGCCATCTGCGGATATGATTGTCCATCTTATAAAAGATTCGCAAATAGTCATTGACTATCTACGAACTAAAATAGTATGGAAGAATGACTTCAAACAAAATCGTCTCGCAAAACGGCCCACCAATATTTATAACCTATATTTACATCTATATATACTTACTAGAGCTAACCTGCGAATTCGTACGCACAAATTATATACCAGATTTTAAGGGTACCTGTCCATGGACACGGAGATAGGCGGTGGAGCGGAGAATCGGAGTTTTATTAACCAATAAGATTGCATAAAATCTCAGCTCCGAGATATCATGCAATCTTATTGGTTAATAAAACTTCGTTTCTCCGCTCCGCCGCCTATCACCGCGTCAATGGACAGGCACCCTTAGTCAGATCATAATCTATCAAACAAAAATAGTGTCATCAAAATCGGTTCAGTAGTTTTTGCGTGAAGCTCGAACAAACAAACAAACACACAAACAAACTGACAGACAAAATTTCTAAAAATAGGTTTATTTGGATTCAGGGACACCTAAAAACCAAATCGTAATCATTTTCTTGTGAATATCTTCAATGTATAGGTACAGATACTTCTGTTACAGTTTTATAATAGTTTAGATAGCTGCTAGCACACACCAAATTCGCCCATGTTACATTCAGATATAACTTACTTCTGAGCATATGTATAGATGTCCTGCGTCAGCCTGTAGATGGTGTCTTGAATGAGCATAGTGACGTCATTGATGGCGGTAACTCTGAGGATGTCCTCGAAGAAGGAGAACACGTAGAACTCGTTGCCGGTGGCTTCAGCGATTCGTTGGGGAGGGCACGGCACGCATGTCTTCTTCATCCAGCGGGGGAAAGCTGGCAGTCTGTAGAAGGGTGTAATGTAAGAATATATTGCCGTACGCAATAAACCAGTTTTAGGATACCTACGTACTGTAAAGAATCGTAGGCTTGACAATGATACCACTGGATCGGAAAGAAGGACTCGCTACCATATCATATTTCTAGCTACCATATAATTATACTTTCGTTCTTTTACCAACATACACGTTAAAACGATACCCGTTTCAGATCAGACAATGGCAATACCTAGAATGACTAGACTATACCACCCCCCGGACACTGCCTACAAAAAACAGAGATTAACAAGATAACGTCAGCACATGCGAAACTGAGTCTAGGGCTACAACAACTTTAGCTGCGTGCGGTACAAGACTTTTTCGTAAATAAAACGCATTGATACCCGTTTATTCAAAAAAGAGTTTTTATCCTTTATCCTGAGATTATATTCTCTTCGTTTCGAAAACAAATTCTAGCGTGTCAATTGTGGCGTCAGTCTAGGCTACAGGTAACCGCCGAGGTAACACAAGGGCAATAGAGGGGGTGAGGGAAAAAGTTGGTGGGAGACAGGGAATGTCCATACTGTATTTAGTACTAGATACTCTTTTTTATACTGTGACTATACCTAGTTTTTCAAGAGTTCTAACGGTGTGTTGTAAAGAGGTTCGGAGTCATAACAATCTAGGTTCTACTCCTCATCGACGACATGCCAATCAGCAATTAACGTTCCACTACAGATGGTAACAACAGTTACAGCACCAGCAACGCATCCTCCTGGAACATAGCCGAGATGCGGGCTAGCAACTCCTGGAAGACCTACAGGTTCTCTCAGGTGAAGCTAATAAGCTAGACGGTCGCATAACAGTTACCTGTTGAGGAAGTGTTTGATGTTGTAGCCGAGTATGTTGCAGACCTCGGAGGCGGTGGGGCGTATGGTGATGTCGGGCGGCACCAGCACCGCGTCCACCTGGAACATGGCCGCGTTGCCGGCCAGCATCTCCTGGAAGTCCTGCAGGTTCTCTAGCGTGAATCTGTTGAAGTGTACTGCGTTATCACAGGCTTAGTGTGGGACAGCCAGAGTCAGGACTCTACCTAACCTTCACCACGCTACCTGTAGCGGAAAGCGACTTGATGAGAATAGACTAAAATAGGGCGTTTTGTTGCGCGTTTTGGGAGATGCCTATGGTCACCAGTAAACGTCGTCTGGCTGATGATGGTGATGCTAATTTCGATCAAAGTAAAATTAATGTGTGGGCCTTACACGAACATTTCAAACCAGAAAAATGAATGGTATACTTCTGTACCAAAATGACAGACAATTGTGCTAGTTTGTATGGACCAATTGCACTAGTTGTGTGCTTCAACTTAACGCGCTTTAGGCCTATCCATTAATTTTACTTTGATCTAAGGATGCTACAACGTTATTACAAATAGTTATTCAGTAAATCTTGTTTAGAAAACCACATCAATTAAAGTTAAAATGATTCCGATTATTATGAACATAATGCCACATCGTTTAAACTTTCAAAAACAGGTTAGTATAAACGCAAGGTGAAATGTTTTATAATAATCCTAGGGAAACCGCGAACAATCTTTTTTTATTAGATTTCAAATAAAGCCAATAATTATTCAGTTCAAAATCAAAATCATCAATCAATACAAACTGGTGCGTGCCGTGCGTATCGCATCCGATGCGGACCAGTGCACGCACAGCATTAGCGTAAATTTATGGAACAGGCACATTTCATGGCATGATGTCCTGCTTTTTGGTATCCTGGTAAGTTTCCTGTGTATTAAAATTTGTCCGCCACTACTACCGGGATACCAAAAATTACCAAAAAAGGTTTGACTAAAATTTTAAATTATTTATTAATTAAATTACTTTCATAAAATGTTTAAGTTTCATCTACCCTGTGTTCATTGCGTATGACTATTAACTACTGCCCTTATACTACCCTTAATTAAACGTCATGTCATGTGAAATGTCATGGTATTTCCACTTTTAACTCCTGGTTTTTAAAATTTGGGTTTCGCAGCCCTGAACTACGTAAAGACTCGTCTACAAATAGTAAACTGCACTCACGTAACGAGGCACTTGAATATCTTCTTCTCCCAGTAGGTGTAATATGAGGTCATGACGTCGGAGGTGCCGGTGCTCGCCTCGAGGATCAGGTACTCCAGCTTCATCAGGATGGGTCCGATGCGGTCGTACATGCGGGATAACATCGCGGTACGCTTTAGACGCTCGTTCTCTACTTCCACGAAATATGTCTGAGGGCAAATGCAAATGGGTTCATTTAATGCCTATTTCACCACTGCTGTATACGATCTTCATAGCTTATTAGACAGATCGTTTGACATATGTCAATCTTTCAGTTAAGTTAGCAAGAACTTATCCAAAAGTGGTCAAACAGGTCGTTAGTGTTGCAAAGTACTCGAGTCCTCGGGTCGTAATTTTAAAGACTTGCTTATTCAAGAGGGCGGAGCGTGTGTGTAAAATCAACCAATTAAATTGCTCAATTTTCCTCACTTAGCAGAGTCGAGCTATTGTTGTTGTTTTTATACATCTCCGCTCCGCACCGTTTTTGTGGATTCCGGGCCTAGGGTCCCTTATTATTATATAACAAAGCAGAAGCAGATGGACTGAAGCCCCCCAGACTGAAGGATTTTTAAATATTCTATCATTTTCTGACTGACTGAGCGTGTAGTACCCGCCTAACACATCTCTAGCTCGCATCCCTTGTACGCATCCCTCGCACACGTCTCACGCTCGCATTGTGCTCTGCTAAGCCGCTTTTCCACCAGGGCTGCGCTGCGCAAGGCTAAGAAAATGAAGGATTATTTCCTTGCACAGCTCAGCTTCCTCGCACAGCTCAGGTGGAAAGCCACTCTTCAGGTCTACTAGGTTCGGAGTAATCATCATCATCTTATTTAGGAGCTACGGCTAAGCTCTTGTCAGTGGAGTAGAGCTTCAAAAATGTCAGCGCATACGACGCCACATGTCACGAGTATTCGCTAATCAGAAAACTAAAGCTAAATAATTGCTATTGAAGTTTGCAAGAGTTTGCATACAAGACCCAACTAACTACTGTACTTGTCCGGGTCCGCGGTCCAGGGCCTTCCCAGCAGCCCACGGAAGATCCTTTCTCTTCCTCCAATACCGTCGAGAGTAGAGACAAATAAAAGTTATTTTGAAGACTCGAGCCTCCATAAGGACGAGTCCTAAAAATGACTTGGAATCTTCTAGAAAAACTCCAAAAAGTCTAAAGTGATAAGTCTTGGAGTTTCTCTTGAGGATTTCGAGTCTGAAAGAGCTTGAAAGTAGCTCACATTTCCGAGTCCTAATAAATATGACTCCCGAGACCCAACTCGTTTACAGCAATAGTATTTTACAAGGAGCGAGTACGAACTTACCTTGCATGGATAAAGCCAGGTGTCATCAGGCACACCGGTGTCAGGGTCAACGTAGTTCTTCGGCTTCATGATGGGGAACAGGTCGAACATCTCCAGCTGGTCTATCATGAACTGGATTTCCCGTTCCACCATTTTCAGTTGCTGGTGGACTGATTGAAGGGAGTTTTCACCTACAAAACATACAAAACAGATCAGTAAAATACGAAACAACGTTTTAATATATATCATTACCATCAGCATTATTGAAGGTAACTCGCAAATATTTTCAGGTACACCGACATGATTTAGTTCGCTATTAAACGGCTTACGTGTAACGTATGTCTTTTCTTTATAACATAAAATAATACCAGGCCTCCGTCACTCGGCCGTAGGAACCAAGATAAGTACCTACTCGAGATAAGTACATACAAATATTGCGCCCCTGGGAAAATTTTTTTAGCCGCCCCCCATAACTGCAGCATGACAGCGGCGGGCCCGTAGCAGATTTGTGCTAGCAAAAGTTTATTTTAAGGTAGATGCATAAGCACATGCTCACGACCATATTCCCCGAGGGGTAGTCAGAGATATTTTGAAAACTGAGAACATCCACATTAAGGAACGTTCCGTTTTAAGGTAGAATTGATCGATAAGAGTTTTCGGTTATATCATGACAGCACCGCCACGAGTTACTAGAGCGAGCGAAGCAAGCTCAAAATTTGACAGAACTGTGATCAAATCATCAGAATTGTGTTTTGCGTAAGTAGCAGCTGTTAAATATTAAAGCATGAAAACTGATCGTTTTTTAAGGAAGTAATGTATCTGTTACGAAGTAACTTTAATCTGTGCTACTACTACCTTTAGTGATATCCTTGATATAGTCCTGTATGCCGAGCGCGGTCCACGTGACCCTGGTCAGACCCGGCAGCACATGCCGCTCCATGTCTAACAGGTGGCGCTTCATGAGATGCGTCTCGGAGTTGCTAAGCGACGAGACGGTGTGGTTGTACTTCACTATCACGTCGGTCAGAGCTTCCAGCTCGTAGTAGAGACGGGCTTTTTGCATGGCAACGTCACGGATGTTTGAGGGGAGGTCGAATCCTGCGAATTTAGACAGAACGAGCTTTTACCCGCGACTTCGTGCGCACAAATTATATACCAGATTATATACCAAGTCAAATCATAAGCTTTCAAAAAAATAAATTGTTTCATCAAAATCGGTCTAGCAGTTTTTGAGTGATGCTCGAACAAACAAACAGTCAAAAAATTTGTGATTTTGAGTCAGGGACACCTAAAAACCATATCGTAATCTTTTTCTTGTAAATACCAATATGTCTCGTTTCATCAACATCATCAACAGCCTATATATACGTCCCACTGCAGGGCACAGGCCTACCCTCTAGGAGGGTGAATGGGCGTTAGTCCACCACACGAGCCCAATGCGGATTGATAGACTTCACATACACATCAAAATTTCTTCTTCAGCATATGCAGGTTTCCTCACGATGTTTTCCTTCACCGTTTGAGAGCAGTCGGTAATACGTACATAAGTTAGAAAAACTCATTGGTACGTGGCATGTTGTTGTTGTCTCGTTTAATCATGGCTTATTTCATCCCGGTACACAATATGTAAGAATTTACCGAGTTGCTCCAGAAGTTCAGCCTCATGTATGATCAGGAAAATGTGTTTATCAAAATTAGTTTGGAACTCCAATCCGTATTCTTGCATTAACTTGTGAGAAGTCAAATCGCGCCATGTCACGTCCGTCTGAAATTACAATATTACATAGATTAAGGCACGATGAAACAGTCAAAGTAAACTTAATAAACGACCGGCTGTTTGTATGTATCATTTATCAAACTATTCCAGGCTAGCGCAACACAGTATCACCTCTATCAGCCATCATTTTAGTGCCCTCTCCTTTATCCCGCGAGACATCTTTCCGACACTACATAAATCCTATCTTCGTTTTTTCTCTCTATACAGCCTACCCGTAAGTTCATCTTTGTGAAATATAATTTGTAGAAAAGGCAGTGTGGTGTCGGCCACATGAATAGATATCTCAGCGAGGCCGGACCAGAAGACAAGCTTCGTACAAACGCTGCCGCACCGGAGACCGCCGCTAGACCCGTATACACCGTGTTAATAAATAAGCGCAAAACCTCATACACCCCAACTGATTTATAACAAAATAATTAGATTGACACAATAATTTTATTATTTTGATAATGAAAATTTAAAGTTATTCGCATTTTAAGTTTTCAGGCAAAAATTATTTGTTATCATTTCAGCAATGAATGAAAGTGCTAACGCGGTCATGGATACATTTTAAGAATCTTGTTTTGGTAGTAAGTAGGGTGAGAGTGCCAGAGCGGTGGATTGAGATCGAGTTCAGTAAATTTCAAATTTTACAAAAAAAATATTTAAAAATTTTGAAAAAAAATCTTTTTTTGAAAACATGATAATTCGATTCCGCTCTCGATTCTAAACAAACTACTTTCTAGTTTTGCGTTAATTCATTAACACGTTGTATACGCCATTTAGATCCATAAAACAATGAATTACAACTTTTTTCGCTTTTTTAGCGCCGATGTGCGCGCTTTAAGAAGCTTGAATTCTAGTCTTATCTATTCATATGGTCCAACTCTGTCCGGTGTAGGAAAGAGGCCGGCAATTCCTTACAAATCTTTGACGCCCAAACCATGTATGTGGGTGCTAGTTGGTGAGAGGCGACTAATTCCTTAAGGCATCACTCATCTTTGACACCCAAACCGCGTGGCTGCCGTTTATAGCCACTGCGTCTGATCCCACCCCTGATCGTACTTATCGTTCTCTCGTTCCACATAAGAGTTCGATAGGAGAACAAGAACGAGAAAAAGCATCTGTGTTTAGCGCGTACACTAGGCAGCCTGTCCACTGATGCGGAGCGAGGCTGCGGAGCGGAGAAACGAGGGAATGTTGGCCAATGGGATTGCAGAAAATCTCCGGTCCGAGATTTTATGCAATCCTATTGGTTGATATTTCTTCGTTTCTCCGCTCCGCAGCCTCGCTCCGATTCAGTGGACAGGCACCCGCACCGAACTGCTTTTCTATAAAGATAAGCAGCCGCCGTAGTCAGATTGTATGTGTGTCGGAGATCCGTATAAAAGATTTTTCTTACATTCTTTCTCTCTTTCTTAGTCAAAATCGACCAGGAATCCATCATAATCACTTTGTAAGAGTTCTTTAGAGGCGATATTTACCAATCCTTCCTTAGCCAGCAACGACGCGGAGCTCGGTGATCTCACGTTCTCGTAGTGCTGGCCCGGGATCCTCATCAACATCACTGAAAATTAAGCAATTCATTAAGAAAAGAATCCCTTAATCTTTTTGGCCTTAAATGGTACACTTTTTTACTATACATAAGGATCTCATCAACAATGTGCCACTGCTCAAACTAAGTGACACTGAGAGATGTAGAGCAGCATTCTAAGTGTAAAAAATACCGATCGGATCAGAAGCACCACGATGCGCTCCAAAACTCAAATAGCCGACGTCGGAGAGAAAAGATTTAAAGTTAAATGGGCAAAAATAAGAGATGGGCAAAAATCATCATGCCCTGGATAGGTCGAGCCAGGAAAAGGTGACGGGATGACCTGGACAAATTTGACGACCAATGGCCAGAGGTTGCCCAAAACAAGGGCGAGTGGAAGAGCAGGGCCTTTGCCGAGTAGTGGGATGAAATAGGCTAATAAAAAAGTAATAATAAGGCTCTTCGCAAAAGAGGAACGGGTGATCCAGCAGCCATGTGGGCTGATGATATTCCGAAGATGGCTGGAAAAACTTGGACGCGAATAGCACAAGACAAGAGAGAGTGGCATAATGTGGAGGAGGCTTATCCCCTGCAGTGGGTGGACAAAAGCTGATGATGATGAAAGCTTTTATAACACTAGCTATACAGGCACTGAAAACACCTGTCCTTGTGAACCTAAAGCCTGTAGAAATACAATAACGTTGCGGCGAGATGCTCGGAAATTGCTGTAATACATTGAGCAATTTTGCTGGTAAACTTTGTCCATTTCTAATATTAATCTACTCATACGCACATGCTTTATCCCTGCGTCGCTTCTCAGCGAGCTCCTTGTTGAGTATGTCCAGGGGTCGTAGCGAGGCGTTGGAGGCCTTCTTCTTAGCGACGTGGGCCCGCCCGGCCGCGGTCAGCTCCATGCCACGACCGCCCCCGGACGAAGGCTCTATGTGGACGGCCCATAGAGTTGCAATTAGAATATCAAAATTTAAAATATACAGGGTTTAACAAAACACACTAGTAATACTTGGTGGTGCTTCAGACCATAAAACTGAACAACTTGCACTATGGAGCCAATAACGAGAAAAAATAAAAAAAACCTGCTGTCCCGGACGAGACGGTACTGCAGTTTTGTATGAAAGAGCGGATTTTTCTTTCTCTCTATTTCCATGTTGGCTCCATAGTGAAAGTTTTTCAGTTTGGTGGCTGAAACACCCCCTTAAGTATTAACTAGGGTATTTTGTTACACTCTGTATAAAACCAGCAAAATTCATAGCCCGCTCTACAGGTTCGTGTTATTACTGCCGCTTCTAATTCTTCTGTCAAGTCAATCTATTTGACCAGTTATCGTGGTGAAGATATTTGACTATCAGCATTAGTCTTGCTGTTTGACTAGGGTGCACCGCCGCGGTAAAAGGGTAAATTTTACGAAACACAAATAGAATTCAAACTTTAACAACGGCTAAGTACAATTATGTATATGTATGTATATGCTCACGACTATATTCCCCGAGGGGGTAGTCAGAGATGTTCTGAAATCTCAGAGCATCCACGTTTCACCAGTAGTACCGAAACTCTGTCCAGTGTGACGGGGGGTGAGCCCGTCGCCACTTGTAATGGACAGTGGGTACAATACATGCCTCGAAATTGAAGCATGCAGGTTTCCTCACGATGTTTTCCTTCACCGAAAAGCCAGTGGTGTTACAAAGTTGTAAGTACAATTAATCAGCACAAAATTAGGTATGCAGACTAAGAGCCCAGACACATCTCAAAGGCGCGGCGCCATACCGTGGAAATTCACGGCGCCGCGCCGCATGTTTCGTTTCGACCGTATTCTGTTTAGACTTTGAATATTGGACTAAATGAACGCCCTTCGCCACTTGATGAAAGGACTTCGAAATTAGTCGTACCTAAACTTTTCACGACACGGCGCCGAGCTGTGGTCCGGCGCGGCGGCTTCTACGGTACGGCGCCGTGGAGATGTAGCCGGGCCCTTACAAACATCATTTTTTATGCTACCTACTTACCGAGATCATAGTCATCAATGGAATCAGCTTGTAACAAAAAGATAAAAATCACAATACACATTCACAAACTATCCGTTATCATATCATGTAAGATCATCGCTCTTGTTAGTGAAAAAACATGGTATGAAATGGTTGAATCACATATTTTGGAGGTACTTTGTCTATAACAATCTTGTAATTTCATTCCTTCTTCGGTTATCTTAAAAAAATAGGTCGTCTGAGACATTACATTCATACATACACACAAATCCCTTTAGGGTGGTCAGAACCATAGATAGCGTAGCATAGCAAAAACTGCCAACTGTCATGCAGTTGTAGCAAGAATCATTTTTTCGTTTCAGGTTTCGAGATGTCACGAAGTGTAAAGTTGTGATAGTAGGCTAGCCGAAAGGGCGAAAGCCCATAAACGTACTGCATATGAAACCCTTATCCCTTAGTCGCCTCGTACGACACGAACAAGAACTGAAATGATCCATTCTAAAACATAAAATTTGCGGGTCTCTGAAATTACCTGCAGGACAAGAGGGCCGTCAACAAGGCCGTCGGCAGAGTTTGGGGGTTTAAACCCCTCCCGAAATTTTTTGCCAACCACTTTTTTCTGATGATCATCCAAATCGGTTGTCTTTCAATGTTACTGAACAAATGAATTCCTGGCTACGGCCTTGGCTACAAAGATCTGAGTAGGTCGCAGTACCTCTTGGTCACGTAAAAACCATTCCGAACAAATAATATAATCAGTTATGGGCTCATCACTTTCTATAATGACTATTTATGATAACAATGTCCTTCTCGAGTGAAGTAAGTAGTACCAACCTACTCACTAAATCGTCACTAAGACTTAAAAACTACATGGAAAATCAAAAATGATCAATGCACCGATGCACAAACAAACACACAGAGGAACACACAAGACACGTCAAGCCCTGAAGGTCCCGTTGGATTTAACTACATAAAATATATTTTATTTTTCTACTCTAAGAAAAAAAACGGAAAATAACGCTTAATTCAGTTTCAGTGACTCTTTAGCTTAAATACTATTTTTAATAACAGAATGAACTATTAAAAGTAACAAAATGTATAATGATGTTCATACGATGCGTGGTAAGTCAACCCTATACATAAATCATGCACAATTTGGTGTAAGTGCGAACGTCATTATGTCAAATCTAAAACGTTGTTTGAAGTGCCGGACCTGTGATTCCACGCGGGGATGAGGAGAGGCGTGAGACGGGAACCTCGTCATCATACTCCTAATAATATCTTATTTCAAAATGAGAGAAACTTACGTATTTCTTCCTTTTTGAAAATGACACGCAAAATGTTCTTCTTCATCATATTGTCGACGAAGTCCGCGGCGGTCTGCATCCACTCCTTGTACTTTGTATCTTCGTATTCCTTTATAGTTTTCGAGAACGCTTTGTATATGATGAATGCTTCCTTCTTTTGCTCACATTCGTTTAGTTCTGGAACCTAAAGTAAAAGTTATAATGCGGTTGTAATAAAGTAATAACATATTTTCGGAGAACTCCATTCCGACGATTTGGTAAGTAGGTATCAAAATAAAAATTTAATACTTACTTACCATGACCAAATAAATGGTTTTCTCTGAAAAAGTCAACTGCGTAGAACCCTGCTAGAAGACTACCCCTGTAGGATAATGGAGTGAGTATCAGGGTCCAACTTAATATACTGACAGTTTAAGAGGATGATCAGACCATCAAACTGAACAACTTTTTCTACGGGACCAACATCGAAATCGCAAAAAATGTTCAACTGTCCCATACATTTGGCTCGAGTAAGTTTGCAGTTTTGTATGGAACAGCAGATTTTTTTTTTTCGCGATTTCGAGTTGTTCAATGTTGACAATTTGATGGGCTGATCATCCTCTTAAAAAACCGTCAGCATATTAACTTGGACAGTGTATGTATAATACCTACTTTTATCACATTACATAATATAACCACAGAATAAATACTAGTACTACCCGTACAGAAGAATCAATTCAAAAACAGATTGAAATAAATAGCGACTCTGCAAGGCAATAAGGTGCAAAGTTATTCGTACCCGTCCTATCGTACAATTCACGAATTACCTACCAACCGTCACAACGGCGCGCGTCCAAAGAAAAATGAACCGAGTCATTAGACATAAAAGCTTCCTTTAGTCTCCCTCTTTCATTCTCTCACGTGCTGGCAGAGTGACATCGCTAGCGTTTTCAAATCTCGCTTTGACTACTCACAAAATGGCGGCAAGTCTAATGAGATTTAACCAAGAAGTTTACACGGTATACGTAACCTGTTGCCATTCACCCCTCGGTGGGGATCGGCCGTCAATCGTAACTGAGCTGTGCAGTGAGACAGGCCTGGTATAACAAGGCTTTTTTTGATTTAAACACGTGCGATATTTGAACTTGTGTTGTGTACATTAGGTTGTCTTTCAAATATAATTGATTATAATCATGTTACAGCGATGTTGTGCTATTTCGAATCAAATTAAAGTATGATAAAATTGTTGATTGTATGTTGGCTCGGTGGCGAAATTGGTTAACGCAGTTCCCCGATTTGGAAGAGTGCGGGTTCAAGTCCCGCCCGAGACTTAATTTTTCAATCTTTAATTTGATTCGAACTAGCACAAATGTAACATTTTATAATCAATAATATTTTAAATTGGAACAGGTTGCGTCATCTAAATCGTATGAATTCTAGTTGTAATGCTGGACTTGCGATTTGGTTTGTTTGTGATAACTTCCAGTAGATGGCGCTCACGTCCCCTTAAGACGTTAGTTGGCTCGGTGGCGAAATTGGATAAAGCAGTTCCCCGGTTTGGAAGAGTGCGGGATCAAGTCCCGCCCGAGACTGAATTCTTCAATCTTTAATTTGATTAGGTTGTCTCTTCTAATTTATCTTCATGCTTACCTTCTGGAATCTCATGATGGGTATTTTCATTCTGTTGAAAAGCGCCCTCGCCCAGTAAATAGCGCCGGCTACTGGCGGGTGATTGCGCAGCAGGGGCGGATTTTTACGGTGACGCTGTAAAAGATATATGATATATGATATCTGTGTAATATCAGCAATTAAAGTAGTTGAACAATAAAATAGTTACGATCATTATCATCAGCATATAAGAGTGGTGTTGCATAAATACCAATAAATATTTAAGGGGGTGGTTTAGACCATCAAACTGAACAACTTTCACTACGGGACCAATATCGAAATCACGAAAAAAAATCTGATGTTCCATACTAAACTACAAATCTACTCGAGGTAAATGTATGGGAAAGCAGATTTTTTTTGTGAAAGTTTTTCAGTTTGATGGTCTTAACAATCCCCTTAAACGTTTTAAATGTTTATTTTTACTTTTGTAACAACTTGTATACGTCACTACATGGTCCGGGAGGGTGTATGGTACTTGTAATTCGGATTGGTGATGACTTGTGATTGGACGTATTTTGAATTTAACGAGGGAGTTTCGTTTCTATAGTGTACTATTATTATCTATTCATATCTCAAACCTCAAATCATTTTCATACATTTTTGTGTTGCTGTGTGTTTTGAATTTTAAAAGAGAGCTACAATTCCCTCTAAAGTCATTGCAGTAAAACGTTCGTGAGTTATTTGTGAATGTACTAACGGTAAATCGATCCTCTAAGGCGGTGATCTCCTTGATGAACTGTCGCATGACGAGATCGAACTTGGTGGAGAGTTGCTTCTTGATCGCCGGGCGGATGTCGAAGTCGAGGAACTTCAGTAGCACCGTGAGAGCTTCCTCCGATGACCTGTTGAAAGAAACCCAAATTCAGTGGGCGAAAGGCTATCCGTCCGAAGTGGTGATACCACTTGACTCTTCATTCTAGGATGAAACCTCAAATATGCTATAAGTGAGCATTGATACAAGCGTGCAGTTGTCTGCGCGCTTCAAAAGATAGTTTCTACTTAGTAGTAACAAAGCTTCTGACCAACCGCCCGATAGGGATTATGGTCGTGAGTTTATGTATGTATGTAATGTGTGCAACTGTGTATGGATTTTTGTGGTTGTCGTGGTTGTTCTGAATCAGAATACCTCTGACTACCCCCTCTCGGGGAACATAGTTGTGAGAATATATACTTATAGAAGGATCTCCATTAAATTGGATCACTCACCTCAGATTGCCAAAACTCTGGTTAATATAATTCTTAGCTTCCTCCTCCAGATATCTGACTTCTGCCCAGAAATCTCCCATAATGACATCCCAGTTCTCCTTATTGTTATAGACAAAGATGCTAAAATCGATCGTGCGTATAGGATAGACGAGGTTCTGTACGCGTTTGCGCACGTCGTCGATCTGCGAGGGGTCGCTTATTATCGACTTGAGTTCCATTCCGAAAATACGCTCGAAGTCTATGAGGACCTGGAACGTTATTTGTACTTTATTTAGCGGTTAGATAAGAAAGGAGCAAAGGAGTACTCCCTTTGTACTTCTGTTACACCCTGGACACTTCATACAAACTGGCTTACACAGACAGGAAGAGGTAAGCACGTGCAATACTCAGAGAGGACTAAACCACTGACTACTGTCGATTTCCACGAGGGGGAGAGGTAAAAGTTGGTGGAGCATTGGAGTATTCCTACCGTATTTTTGTTCATTCTTAATATGCTGACGTTTTGTTAAGAAGATGATCAGACCATGAAACTGAACCACTCCATGGGCCAAAGAAATTCCGAAAAAAAATCTGCTGTACCCACCAGCCATATGTTTGGCGATTACAATATTGGTGCCATACAGAAAGTTCTTCAGTGAGATGGTCTGATCATCTCCTTAAAAAACCGTCAGCATATTAACAAGGACACTGTGTACTCTATCTTAAACTGTGCTTCTATAATGATGATGATCCTACATACCTGGATCGCATCGCCAAGGTCCCTGCCCACAGTGCCGATGTAGTCAGTCCTGGTGAACAGCAGGGGCTGGTCGAACTCCCACCGAGCTCCCTTGCCACTTAGCTCTATATGACGCCTAGTGTCCTTGTATAGTGTATGCCACATTTCCATTATCTTCTGTCCCGAGCGAGCTAATGACAGGACTTCTTCGTTTTTTTTGCTGTGAAGAAAACGTGAGGGGATGAACGTGGTGGTAAATTCCCGCTCTATCTATCAGCAATATATTCCAATCCAAGTCAAAGCGTGGATCTCGTCAGAGCTGTCAACCAATTTAATAGGGTATTTGACAAAATGTAAAATATAGCATCTATTGATGGCATCCGTATTTAATATGAATTTTGGAAACCAACTAGTCAGTCTAGTCAGTTAAGTAAAATACTGGATATTTTAAGAGAAAATCGTCAAAGAAAATATTTTTTTTTGTCTACTTTAGTCACGTGATCATAAACGACTGTGACTGGGCGAATTGTTGATGACGTCAACTGCTTGTAAACAGTCGCGTGTAGAGTGTGAGTGTCGTACAAAGTTTACGTCATCGTGACGTCACCTGCTTGTTGCAACGTATATTGCCAGGAAAAGCGTTTTCGCGGGATATTATTGTTTCGTTTTTTCTTGCACTATATGTAATAGAACATAAAATATACATTTTCTATAGAATCCTCAGACATCAGTGATTAACGTAAAACAGTTTTTAAAAACCTGGCAAGTACCCTATTTTGACCACTCGGTTGGTGTTATGTTTACCACACCGGACTGCCATATCAGAGGTCCTGGGTTCGAATCATGGTTCGGTCATGGATGTTACGTGGTTATGTTCTGTCATTGCGTTGTTGTCTAACAAAAAGTTGCTTACGTTTGGGATCATAACAATGTATGGGTTAATTTTATTTTAATCCTTTGAAGTATCACCTCGTCTCAGATACGACCCATTAAAATGAAATCCTTGCTACTTAAATTTATGTCATTATGTACGACACCAGAGACCAGAGATAGGTTGACCACATGGTTACTCTTTGTGTACTATGTATAAACCTTTGTAACTAACTCAAAAACGTGTGCACAGTGAAGAATCTCTGAACAGATTTTTTTTTTGTAAACGCTTAGACGCGTTGTATCACCTTCAGGAGTGATTCAGTAGACATTCTGCTACTTTATGTATATAACTTACTCAAAAAGCTTGTGCACATCGAGGAATCTCTCGAGCTTGGAGCAGAGGGCCCACGAGATCCTCGCCAGCAGCGGCACCATGGTCTCGTCCGTGCGGTAGCCCTTGGATAAAACCCACACCATGTAGATACTCTCCACCAGCTCGGGAAGTACCTCGATCACTTGCTGCAGAGGCGAGTCGTCTTCTATTATCTGTTGAATAAACCATTATCATTTGCGGCTCCTAGAAAGTCCTTTGTCCAGAACCTGTATGGGATCTTCGTCATTATCATGAGATGATGACACGAAGATGGATGTCCGACACACTAATCTTTTCCATACTACAAAGACATTATCAGCCTATAAATGTCCCACGGCGGGGCACAGGCCTACCCTCAAGGAACTATGCGCGTAAGTCCAACACACGTGCCCATTTTCACTTGGGTAGACTTCACATACGCATCAGAATTTCTTCTTCAGCGTATGCAGGTTTCCTCACGATATTTTTCCTTTACCGTTTGAGAGCATCCGGTGTTACGTTCCAAAGTTAGAAAAACTCATTATTCAATGTCTATAGCTCTCCGCATCCACAAATTGTTCACTTACTGTAAAGAAGCGTGTCAATGTTGTAAGGAATTTCAGGTTGTCACCAGCCATGTTGTACTGCTCCAGTAAAGTTTCTTTATGATATGAAAAGCCCTGAAATTATAATTTTACGTCACACAGATTACATAGCTTGACTGTTTTAAGATATCATCATCTACGTTTTTATGTCCAGCAGGGCACACAAGCGTCTTCAAGTAACTTCAGAAACGTTACAGAAAACGTGTATAAATTATACATTTACGTTCATTTCAAATAGTCCGATGTCTCGGAGTGTTTTCTTCAAAAACAGGGGAGTACAGGGGAGTACCAGAGTGCACCTCCCATGGCCAGGCTTCCAATATGTAATGTGAACAAACCAAACCGCCACAAGTATATTTCTTTACCTCAAAATAAGTAGATTGAGCATTCTGCAGTAAACCAAGAATCTTCACAACCATGGGCTGTTTCAGTTGCTCCACCAACAGTGACAATTCAGCGTCTCTTTCACGCCAGTACTTGTATTCAGCCATGGGTCCTTGACCTTCGCGCGTCTGCAAAATAAAATAAAATCTATACTTATAAAACTTGCGGTCAGAGAATTTTCATGCTGCCTTATTAGGCCTCTGACCTGGCTTAACGAATAGTTACAACGCCATATGACGGAACTATCCAACCAACTGCTTAACGTTCTGAAGCACGGAAACGCTCGAAATAACGTTGCTTAACTAACTTGCCTCCACCAACACGCACAGGAGGCCTTTGGAGGACTCGGGTCTGCTCTGCACAAGCGAAGATTAGTCCCACCACACATTTCCACCGCTGTAACTCCTGTGAACCAGGATCAACAGCGGCGACCATTCACAACACTAGACAATGAAGTCCAGCGAGCCCGGGGGATGACTCTAATCCGTCTTGGAAAACCCGCAATTAATTAATCAAAGAAGATAGGAGGAGTAGGAAAAACGAAGATAGACGAACGGAATTATTTTCCTAGTCGTACCGTACCTTGCCTAAACAGGCGGCTATTGTGGCATCAATGTGGGCCTGCCACATTGTGACCGCTTCCTCAAGTTGAGCCAATAGTTCTGGGTCCAACGGCTCCTGGGTACTGTCCGATAGTGTTGGAATATCGGGCATTGGAAGCTGTATCTCCCCTTCTATATGCTCTATGGTCCTGATAAATTATAAGAAAATCTACATCTATCTACAGAATGTAACAAAAGTTATTTTTTTTTAACGTCTCTATAGTGAAAGTTGTTCAGTTTGATGGTCTAAAGTTCTAAACAACACCTTTAAATATTACTAAGGTGTTTTTATACATCCTGTATATTCAATTCAATTCAATTACACTTATTAATACACACACATACATACATAAGCTCACGCCATTGTCCCATGGGGGTAGGCAGAGACCAAAGACCGCCACACGCTACGACTCTGACACACCTCTTTAGCCTCATTCACATTCATACATCTTTTCATGCACTTCCGTCGATTGAGGGTGCTACGCACTTGTCCTTGTTGTGACACTTATGAATAAAGATAAAGAATTACAAGTAGGTACAAAAAAGACGGTCATATCGCTAAAAAGCTAATTCTTCCATACAACCTTAGAGTAGAGGAATTAAAAAACGAAAATAGGTAGGCGGTGTAGCGAAAATAATAAATAAATCCAGAATGACAATGAGTGTATAAATATACTTAAATGTTAAATAAAAGTAATTTATAATATTTACATAAATAAATAAATATCTCTTTATCTTTTATTATGTATCTCTGCATAGGTAAGGTACCTTTTCATAGTGCCTTTCCTTGATGGATGGGAGAGTTAACAAATATCGATAGTATCGATGGTTTATAATTAATTCATGAGCAGCAATACTATCGATAGTATCCTATATAGGTCTATCGATAGTAAGGCTGTTTTAGATAAAAAAATCGATGGTTAGGCATAGCATAAGCATATGCTCACGGCTATATTCCCCGAGGGGGTAGTCAGAGATATTTTGAAACCTCAGAACATCCACGTTTCACCAGTAGTACCGAAACTCTGTCCAGTGTGACGGGGGGTGAGCCCGTCGCCGTCGCGATAGTTAGGTAAATAATATATCGTCCATGCGGAGTGACACACATTTCAAACTCAATGATCTGGCATCGACTCGATAGTTACCAATCAACCATAGCCACGAGGTTCTGTATGTCAGTAGTGACCTCATCGGCAGTAGATTTCTGCTGGTCCATAGTGTCTGCCGGCTCCTCTAATTCACTCATTATCATCAACGACGTCTGCAAGTAGAAACGGACTGTCAATGCAGTGGCATATTTACGTTGGGACCAATTGGGACGTTGCCCAGGGCGGTCGAAATGCAGGCTGGACTGGTAACAAACTCGTTCGGAAAAAAAGTGTGGACCCACCTTTTTATTACTCAACTAAAACGTGTAGCCAAACGCATTCTACGAGCAAGACACTAGTCACTATCGTTCGAGGAATTTCCATGATTAAAAATTAAATATTTCGGAATTGTATCTTCACCGTTTTTAAGATAGAACAATAGGTAGTTTCTTGTATAGGAACCCTTTAATTTTGTACTTTTTGTATTATTATAATTTGTTGTCCAATCCAATATAATAACACACATTGTGTGAAAATTTCAACCAGCCACCTATTATGGTTCAAAAGATACAGTCCTTTAAAGTTTAGACAGACAGACGGACGGACGTAGGTTTAGGCAATCTTTTGATCGGATTTATAAATAAGATGTATTTATATTCATGTTTTTGTTTATAAATAAAAATGTACATTCACCGGTGCCATTAATTGTTTCATACAATGTATCGTAGGCATAGATGTGTCACGCATGTTTTTGATCCTGAAACAAAATTATCAATTACATAATAGTGTTGACAAAACAACAGATATAGCGACGGGTCGCGCCGCATCGTCTCTATACCATTTATACAACGTGTTAATTTATAAATGCAAAACCTCATACACCACAACTGATTTATTACAATATAATTAGATTGAAACCATAATTTCACTATTTTGCTAGTTAAAATTTATACAATTTAAAGTTATGCGCATTTTAAGTTTTAAGGCAATAATGATTTGTAATCATTTCAGCAATGAATGAAAGCGCGAACGTGCTCATGGATACATTTTAAGAATCTTGTTTTGGTAGTAAGTAGGGTGAGTGTTCTCGTGCGGTGGGTTTGATATCGAGTTCAGTAAATTAAAAAAATTATTTACAAATTATTTAATATTTTGAAAACATGATAATTCGATTCTGCTCTCGATTCTAAACAAACTACTTTCTAGTTTTGCGTTAATTAATTAACACGTTGTATGAACTATCGCATAGGCACATAGCTGGCCGGAGCGGGTCGCATTATTGCGCGGCGGATTGCTCCGCCCCGATGCGGCCCGTCGCAGTGTGCCATACCGATTGGAACTTTTTACCTCTGCAGTATTACGTCTATACTAAAAATCCGTCAATGAGTTATGACCCGGCCGGCGAGCTGCAGGGTGCGAAGAAAACATTTTCCGTTGCGATGCGGCCCGCTCCGCTCCGATACGACCCATTGCGATATGCGCGTACTTATAATCCATAACTGAACATTATACACAGCCGATTTATTTTGACAGATTTGATGGATAGAATATGTGGTTTAAAGGTTAATGATACTTTTCGTTACACCCTGTATAAAAAAAATTTGACATACCGAATTGTGGTTTTAGTCAATCTCAGAACGAGTCTTAGGCTGGCTTGCACCAAAAAGTATTCGTAGGCTTAAACAATGCTCAAACATGTTTAAATATATAGGTAATGCTGCTGTCGCAGTCCTCAGTATGAGCCAAGAACGTAGGAACAGCTATCACTAAATATGTTTAATAGGGATGATGAAAAAATTTTTTTAATACTTTTGTAAAACCTGTTTGATATCTTAAACACTATAGTGACATTTATTTTTGAATATCTTTACGAATTACTGAAATATGAGTGCTTAAAATTTACGATTAGAGCGAGAGGCATATAAGATAAGATAAGATAAATATTCTTTATTTGCACACCAAAATACACAAAAAACAACAACAATATACGCATATATAAGAGAAGTGACGTCATAACCTCGTATTTGCATAAAAATCATCATGACGTGTCATACAAACACCTGTTTTGCAAGAAAGAAGTGGAAAATGATTAAAAAAACGTTTTTCAGTCGCTTGTAACTTTTTTGTTTTCTATTGTAATTTCGTTTGAAGATTATGTTATTACATTTATTTTTAAATTAAGGCTTATTTTTAAATTCGTTATAAGATATGAATTTCCAGGATGAGCCATCATCCCAATTAAGCATAAATACTTTTTAGTGCAAAAAATTATGATTATGAACCTTTGACTAATTATTATAAGGACAAGCCTTGCGGTAGCATTTCCCCTCTGCCACGGTATAAGCACAATTGATCTTGTGCATTTACATTCAATTTTACACCTTATCACTAAACGAGACGGACTATAATTGCGAAATAATAACTTCGAACTTAGAACGTTTGGGGTTCACACGAGACTACTTTTCATGATTTTTAACATTCAAAATTAGAATCTAAAGTTATGGGGAACAAAATTCAAAGTTGCAGATTACATGTTACCTCGCCCCCCGCAAAAAGTTTCAGAAATGTTTGTTAGTAGAATTACACGCGTAACCAGTCCACATATAAATAGTCAAAGTTATGAACGAATAATCACCTTCTTTCAGCATTTTCTCCTCTAGCTATGTTAGACATCCTTCTGTAGTCTGACGGCCGCAAGTAGTTCACCTGGAAACATTATTTAAACTATATGCAAGTTTCTATGACTAATGTAATGTTTTTAGAAGTAGAATTCCATACCCTCCCTCCATGTCTGCGCGAAATGACATGAAAGCTCATTTTTGCGAGAGTATTATTAGCTCTGTTTCATGAAAATCGGTTCAGCAGTTTAAAAGTAACTTTAAAAATTACGAAATAACATTAAATTACAAATTAAAAAACCCCCAACGCCAAAAACAAACATTTGTAAAGCGAAAAATAATTCGGTCACCTATTGCTTTTGATGTTATGATGTAAGCAAATGTATGTTTTACTTTTTAACTCTCTTTAAGATATTTGAAGTCAATTAATGTGTCGGGGACCGCAAGTGATTGTCGAATTAAATAATCTAGAGTCATGTCATAGCGTCATATGTATATTTTTAAAAGTTTGTTTTTGGCGTTGGGGGTTTTTTAAATTTGTAATTTATAGTTTAGATTTCTTACAGAAGAGGCTGTCTCGTCCATTTTATGATGAGCCCCCGCGTACGACATCTGCCTCGTGAGCATCGCGGTGGAGGTGGGGTCCGCAACCTCTGGATTTGTCACGACTATTTCACGAAACTGCTTCTTGAATAGTGGGATGAAGGCCTGCGGAACAATATTATAGTTTTTGGGCTGTTGTTTAAATTCTAGACGTCATTAAAAACGCCGTCGCCAGATTAATAGTAGCCGAAACCGACAAAGCTTTCAATCGTGGAAATGTCTCGACGTATTAAAATGTTCGACATTAGAATTCGATAGTGAAATGGGGATATTATTAGGGTATTTGACAGGTTTTTAAAAACTGTTCTACGTTATTTAATCACTGATCTCTAAGGACTCTATAAAAAATGCATTTTTTACGTTCCATTACATATAGTACAAGAAAAGACGAAAACAAAAAATGTTATTTAAATATCCCGAAAAACGATTTTCCTGACAATATACGTGGCAACAAGCAGGTGACGTCAGATGACGTAAACTTTGTACGACACTCTACACGCAACTGTTTGTTTACAAGCAGTTGACGTCATCAACCATTCGGCCAATCACAGTCGTTTACGATCACTTGACTAAAGTAGACAAAAGAATATGTTCTTTGTCGATCTGACTAAATAGTTGGTTTCTAAAATTCATATTCAATACGGATGCCATCAATAGATCCTATATATTTTACATGCTGTCAAATACCCTCAGGCATCAGAAGGTACCGTGGAACCAAGCATTACTTGCACGGAATATTGGGTGGGCCACCGCTTTCCTCTAGACTACTAGATGAATCTCGTCTTGCTTTCTAACAAAAAACTTTCTTCGTTGCCTCACCGTGGCAATTCAAACTCTAAGACCCTATTGGCTCGACAGAAGGACATCTATTGCAACTGAACACCTGAAACCGGTTTGCATTTTGCCCATAGACGACCCATCTTGGCCTGGGTGACCGGGTTCATCCCTGCCAGCGGTATCTCGTCCTGTGTTTCATAGAGTCACTCATACATTGTTAGCACTTCAAACAATCTTTAGACTTACCTCTTTCAACTGAAGACCCAAACTGGTCAGCACCTTGCCAGTTGTAGACCCAACCAGCAAGTACTCCGGCATCTTGGCCTGAGTGACCGCGTGGTTCTCAGCCAGGGGTATCTCGTCCGGGGTCTGCCTCACGAAGTACAAGTAACGGCGGTTGCGATGCGCTACTTGGGGGGTGAACGCACCGAAGATGGACACCAGTTTTGGATACTGGATGATTCTTGGTATTGCTCTCTGTTAAGAATTTTTCTACTTACTATCACATAGGGATATACAGGGTGAAATTGATACGATTAGCATCCTTTTAAACAAAGAGTCTACCCATCAAACTGAACAACATTTGCTACGGGAGCAAACCAATCGGAGTAACAAAAAATAAGTTGTTGCATACATTTGAGTCGAGTAGGCATTGCAGCTTAGTATGGAACAGTTTTTTTTTTTCCTAACGGTTTTTTTTGCTTCCATAGTAAATTTGTTCAGTTTGATGGGTAGAATCTTAGTATAAAAGCATGTTTATGATAACAATGTCACCCTGTAAACATTAATCAAATCTAGTTGTTTCCTATGTTGGCAAGTTAGCAAAGAGTGTTAGTAGACATAGCCCAAAAGGAAATAAAACATTAATACATGCAACTAATGACATTCTATGCACAGGACTTCGCATCAACGCGCTGATAACAGGACGGCAAAAGTGTGCTTAATTGTTTTACATTACTGCTTAGTGACTGAGGACATTTGAAAGGAATGGAATGTCGTCAGGCAATGTATGGCAGCCAAACACAACTGAAGCCTACTAAGACTAAGGTGACATTAGAGATATGTGTCATTTTTGAGTTTTGGTCTAAGAGGAAGGATCTCTCTTTAAGACTAGAGTGAGCCATATCAATTGTAAAGTGTCCACTTTTTTTGAAGTTTAGGTTTGAGTGTGTGGTGTCAAGTAGTATGGACAAAAGGCACCGAGTGACATATGGCCTTATGTTTACGGTCACTTTTCACAGACACTAGCTCAAAAAAAAGTGGACAGCCGCATAAACAAATATCTATAGTTCCATCTCCTTCTACTATTAAAGGTATGTCATAAGACAAAAGAGACCAACTACAATCGTAAATTTATGCGGACTCCATAGAGATCCTTCCTCTTAGGTTTTGGTATTGTATGACGAGGTGTTTATCTCTTTCTGGCCCGGTATCCACCAAAGCGGAGTGGAGATGTCAAATCAACCAATAAAATATCTTCAGTTTTTTTATGACGTAATCGAGCGAGCGATCTATTTATGGCTCCACTCCGCTTGTTGGATACCAGTCCTAAGACTCAACTCAAGTTAGGGTTTTTGAATAAAATGGTCTTAAAGTACGGCAAAATATTAATCAATGTCAACGTTCAAGTGTTAAACACTTACAATTACAGTGTAAAACTCCAGAGTTCCGTCCACTTCTGGATCCAGCTCTTCTGGAGCTGCAAGAATTAATAAATTATCCATGGATCAAAACACATTCCATAATTGGCTAGACAGGGTGTAAACAAGGGTGGTTACACAGGTTGTATATTTATTTTTATGAAATAAATGAATATTAATATGAATATAAACTTAAAAGGGTTACTTCAGACCATCAAACCTGAACAATTTTCTCTATGGGACCAATATCGAAATCGCGAAAGGAAAATCAGCTGTTCCATACTAAAGTGCAAACTTGACCAAAATAAGACAGCAGATTTTTCGCGATTTCGATGTAGGTCATGTGTTCATTATGATGGTCTGATCATACCCTTTAAAAACCGTCAGCATATTAAGTTGGTTTATGTAATGAGAAAGAATCTCTAAAGAGATTTTTTTTTCTCATTTTTCAAAAACAAAAACATTTTTTTTTCATGTATTCATATAGGTACCTAGCCTAGCTCTTATGTTTAAAAGTTATATATTTAAGTAATTTAAAAACTTGTAGTAAATTCGTAAGAATAAATTAGAACGCTGTGCGCAGTCATAATTGAGGTGCAAATTCGATGTAGTTTAATTTGTATTATTTTTAAGATCAATGTATTAGTTTGTACTTTGTTACTGTGCCAAATAAATAAAAATAAAAATAAAATTAAATTTCTTCCAGCATGCCACCCAAGATGATTGTAAAACTCACGAGGTGGAAAAGAGTAATTTTCATCGACGATGGTCATGAGTTCCTGCTCCTCTTCCACTCTCAGGTCTATCGCGTGCGTGTCTTCCTCGCTCTCGGCAACAACCGATATGGCCGCTGCTACTGTATCTATTTCCATTGTGTCCAAGTCTGCAAAAGTATTAAAAATAATACATCAGAATATAATATAGGGTCCTTCTTAATATGCTGACACTTTTTTTAAGGGGATGATCAGACAATCAAACTGAACAACTTTCTCTATGGCACCAACAATAAAATCACGAAAAAAATTTGCTTTTCCATACAAAACTGCAAACCTACTCGAGCTAAATGTATGGGACAGCTGATTTTTTTTCATGATTTCGATGTTGGTCCCATGGAGAAAATAGTTTAGTTTGACGGTCTGATCATCCCCTTACAAAAGTGTCAGCATATTAAGAAGGACCGCTCGTTGGCGTAGTGGAGCTTCGGTATTGGAAACGATCACCGAAGTTAATCAACGTCAGGTCCGGTCTGTCTTTGGATGAGTGACAGTTTAGTAGTATTTCATCTCGAGCGTTTCGTACTTCGGAAGGCACGTTAGTCTCGGATAGTTTCGTCAGATAGCGTTGTAACTATTCGTTAAACTGGGTCAGAGGCCTATTAAGGCGGCTTGAAAATTCTCTGACAGCAAGTTGACCACTAACTTGCCTCCACCAACACGCACTGGGCCCGCGTGGTGGAGTATGGCCCACTCCCTCTCTCCCTTATTCGTGAGAGGAGGCCTTTGCCCTGTAGTGAAATTCTACAATCTTATTTTACTAATATAATATATGCTCACGACTATATTCCCATAGGGGGTTGTCAGAAACATTCTGAAAACTCAGAACATCCACGTTTCAGTAGTAGTACCGAAACTCTGTCTAGTGTGACGGGGAATGAACCCGTCGCCACTTGTAATGGACAGTGGGTACAATACATGCCTCGAAATTGAAGCTTGCAGGCATATTGATATTGAGACATATCATTATTTTTGTTTCAAATGTTGTCAATTATCGGTTTCGTTGTCTAGACTTTTATTTCGTTGAATAGGCAAAGAGAATCGAATAAAATATCGTTTAGTTTCAAAATGTCCCTTTCTATGACTGTAGCTTGGATAAGTTTATATGTCAAGATTGACAGTCGAAGCTAAGAAAGCGTCGAAAAAAATTGCAACCAGTACTGGCCTCTAAACCCTATCCATATTTAAGGTCTAACAAAATTAGTTGAAACTATTTTAAGAGGATGATCAGACCATCAAACTGAACACCTTTCTCTATGGGACCAATATCGAAATAGCGAAAAAAAAATGTGGTCCCATACATTTAGGTCGAGTAGGTTTGTATGGAACCGCTGATTTTTTTTTCGTGATTTCGATATTGGTCCCATAGAGAAAGTTGTTCAGTTTGATGGACTGATCATCCCCTTAAAATAGTTTCAGCTAATTTTTCTAGACCTTATACACACTCACAGACATAATTTGTATGACGCCTCACACACACCAACATAAGAAAGTTTGCCCCTTACAGAATTCTAGCCCTCAACTCTAGGCTCCAAAGGCAAAATAAAAGCTTATACCAATACGAATATGGACTCTTTTAGCGTGTAACTTACCTTCTTCATCATTTGGGTCCATTTCTGTAAAAGAAATGTTTATATTATTACATATTATGACAGCTAGAACTCTAAAATGTAAATATAGATGACAAGTTATCAAAGAATGTTATATAGGGTCCTTCTTAATATGGGATCATCAGACTGAACAACTTTATCTATAGGACCAACAGCAAAATCGCGAAAAAAAATCAGCTGTTCCATACAGAACTTCAAACCTACTCGAGCTAAATGTATGGGATAGCAGATTTTTTTTTCGCAGTCTCGATGTTGGTCCCATTGATAAAGATGTTCAGTGTGATGGTCTGATCATCCTCTTAAAAACTGTCAGCATATTAAGTTGAACCCTGTAGATAAGGCCTTGGTAACGCAAATGATTATACTAAACGTACGCGCGCACCGGAGCCGCATCGCAGCGGACGCAGCGGAGGCATGGTCAGCAATACGGATTTTACGGGTGCCGCATTGACGAATAATAAGAGTGCAGTGGACGCACTTCCATAGAAATTCATACAAAGAAAGAAATCGGTCCGCTGCGTCCGCTGCGACGCGACTCCGGTGTGCGTTCACCTAGCAAGTACTACTAACTCATTCTAGACTTCTTGCTCTTTTTCTTGGTAACCTTCTTCTCTTCGGGGGCTGGAGGCTCTGGTTCTGCCGCGGGTGCTTCAGCTCCTTTACCTTTCTTCCCCTTTTTGCCTTTCTTTGGCGGGGGCGGCGGCGGCGGTGGCGGAGGTATTATCCCTGTTTTTAGTACATCATCATCATCATCAGCCTATACAGGGTGTAAGTGACAGCCTAGCAAATACTGAAACGGTGAACTCAGACCATCAAACTTTACAACTTTCTGTTTGATGGTCTGAGTTCACCGTTTCAGTATTTATGTGGTTTAAAAGTATAGTATGTGGTTTAAAGGTTTATGATACTTTTCCTTACACCCTGTATAGGGTCCTTAATATGCTGACGGCTTTTTAAGGAGATGATCAGACCATGAAACTGAACAACTTTCTCTATGGGAGGAAAATCGAAATCTCGAAAAAAATCTACTATCCCATACATGTTAGTCGAGTAGGTATGGTTTCAGTTTTATATGGATCTAATTAAAGTTTTTCAGTTTCATCGTCTGATCGTCTCTTTAAAAAATAGCATATTAAGAACGACTCTATATACGTCCCACAGGGCACAGGCCTACCCTCAGGAAGGGTGTAAGACCACCACGCGTGCCCGATGAGGATTGGTAAACTTCACATGTGAATTTCTTTTTGAGCATATGCAGGTTTCCTTACAATGTTTTCCTTCACCGTTTGAGAGCAGTCAGTTTCAAGTAGGTACTTGTAATTTTTTACAGATTGAATAAGAGCTGGTAACATTTAGGACTGCGGTGAAAACATTTGGTTTCAAAGTAGGTATCAATTATACTTATGCCACAGAGATGCTGAAATATCAAACAATAACGCCTTATGTCATCAGGACAAAAATATGCAAACAGTATTTGATTTCATAAATGTAGCTGGAAAATTTTTTAAACTATTAGGTCCTGTTCTACCACTTCTGAATAAGTGCCTAATAGTTTATCTAACAGATAGTTACACATTTTCTTTTAAAATAAATATATGTCATATGATCTATCAGTTAAGCTATTAAAAACGTATCTAGAAGTGGTGAAATAGGTTCTTAATCTTTTAGATTATCATCTGATCCTTATTGTAGCCCATTCCAGATAGTGCAGTAGAATTAAATTATCAATTTGCATAAATTGTGGTACTAATGATAATTTCCCCATCAACAGAGTTATGTATGGATATGATTACCTTAAATTTGCAACCGATTTGGAATTACGGAAAATGGTGAAAATTGGGAAAAACCTTAATTATTTAATAACTCCAAAACAAAAATTGTGGTACTAGTTGCGATTATACCATTTATTTAGAGAACCAGTACCTACCTTCTCAGGAAATTTGGAGCGGTTGCGACATACGGAACCTACCTAAACTTGTAAAACAGATTTTTCGTCTTTAAATCCTAGGCATAATTTGTGGTACTAGTTGCGAACTCTTTGACAACTTGTATTAGCCTTCGACATTTAGTTTTAAGTTCGCAACCGGTTGCGACCTACGGAACCCTAAAAAAATACTTTTTTCGAAATTCTACTTCGGGCAAAATTTGCGTAGTCTGGATTATTGCTTCTATCATATTTATAAGTCGAATTCTATCTACCTTGTAATCGCAACTTAAGAAAACATTACGGAACATTGTCTATTTCATAAATAAAAACCGCGGGTGATGCGAGGGGAATGCGTGCGGCGCGCGGGGGCGGGTTGCAGCTTGTGCGTGTACGCGGGTGTTTCTACTGATTTTCGTTCGATTTTTACCGGTTTTCGTTCGATTTCTAACAAAAATTGCTCGATTCGAGCGCTCGACGCAATTGGCCAACTTTTAAAATAACTTGCCAGGTTAGGACGATACATTTTGATACAGGGTGTAAACTCAAAGTTGACATAGAAAACAAAATGTACCGCAGAGGTCTGATGGAAAACGGTGTTTTCTGTAAAAAGTATGGAACTAATTCTTTATTTTTGAATTGTCGACTGTAAAGTTTATTCAGAATTGACAATATAAATTTTTTTTAACCACTTATTTTTAATAAAAAATATAAAATAGGTTAAAAAATAAGAGATAATTATTTTTCTGATTTTATTTTTGACAGATATTACTATTTTTAATTTACTTTTGAATTTTATGAAAAACGTAGGATTTATGGCTAAGATACCTTGGCCGCAATAACATTAAAAATAAAAACTGTCAAATACAATAGAAAAGCCCAGCAGGCAAAGGAATAAAATCTCATTCAACCTCTAAAATAATTAAGTAAAATAATGGATAGAAAAATCTGATAATTTTGATACAAGCTTTGAATCACTTAATCTCCAAACGGTTTCCTTATTTTGATACCTTTCTTAAAATGAAATGTTGTCAAATGCGTAACAAGTATTTTCATGAAAAAATTTACAAATTTGTAGTAACTACATCTAAAAGTTGAGCGCGGGGTGGCGAAATTTTCAAATGTTTTTTTTTTCAAAATCTCGAAAACTATTAAACTTTGATTTTTTATTGTATTTTACCCTGAACAGTTATAAACTCACCTACCTTCTGTATTCGGCTTGACGTTGAATTTTGGGACACCCTATATACATTATGTACGTATAAACATAATGTAATTAATTAATTATGTATACGCGTATGTAATTATGTATGTATGTGTGTATATACATTTTGTACGTGCGTACATTTACAACGTGTTAATGAATAAGCGCAAAACCTCATACACCCCATCTGATTAATAACAAAATAATTAGAATGAAGCAATAATTTCATTATTTTGATACTTAAATTTAAAGTTATTCGCATTTTAAGTTTTGAGGCAAAAACGATTTATTATCATTTCAGCAATGAATGAAAGCGTGCTCATAGATACATTTTAAGAATCTTGTTTTGGTAGTAAGTCGGGTGAGGGTAGAGGTGGGCGCCGCGCCGGGTTACCCGTGCCGCCGCCGCCGCCGCCGCCGAGTTAAGGTACTGCCAGCGCTAGTTGCCGGGCTAAACTGTACTTTACATGGGCTCTCCGCTGACGGCGCCAGTCGCTCATTTGGTTGCCGGCGCTGGTTATCCATATCAGTGCCGGCGCTGGTTGCCAAGCTAGCTGCCGGCGCTGGTTGCCAAGCTTGCTGCCGGCAGCCAAGTTGGGTGTCGGTGCTAGTTACTGTCATAATGTTAAATGAGGTTTTATGTTTTTAAAATGAATAAAGGTCTTCTGAAACTGGACTTCAAACATGTCAATGGTGTTTTAATAATTATCTCCAATTTAAATCATATAACAGTTACATGCCTAAACTGGGCTGCAATCGCAGGAAATATTCGGTGATTGAACCGTGACTGGACAACGTACGAACCATAACTTTTGACACATTTGGTATTGCGCTAATCGCGGTACATCTCATCATCTCAGCTCATGGCAGCCGTTATAGCCGTTTTGACATAGAGTTTAGCGCGATGCGAAATTCAGCACAGTTGAATAGTAATTGGATTGCAATGTGATTAGAACTGAAATTGGATAAGAAAAGAACTTCGATGTTTTAACTTAGCGCAATCGGGCTCCAGTACTTTACATGGGCTACTCCACATGCGAAAACTTATCATTTAAAATTGAAATTGTGACACTTTAATTGTTGTATGTTTCTTCGCCCCATATCATGAGAACCGGGACGAGTTGGGATTTAGTTCTTATTGTGATAGATTCTGGAAAAGTCCGTCTATAAACTACTTTAAGAGAGAGGCGTCCCAAATGAATCAGTTTTTCTGAAATGTAATAAATAGTTAACGTTTAATACAAAAAAATCCTATAAGTTATAATATCTTTGAAACTGTAGCTTTTTTGAAAACTGTGTCATAAAAACGTAGGAAATGATAAACTGCATAGGATGCCAGCCAAAAAAAGGTTCAAAATCCCTAAATCCACTTTTTATCCATTTGAAAACAGTGTGCGGCGCTGGTTATCCATATAGCTAGCTTGCCAAGCTAGCTGGCGGCAGCGCCCCAGTTGCCAAGTTAGGTGCCGGCGGCGCCGGTTGCCGAGATACCTGCCGGCGCCAACAGCCAAGTTCGCTACAGGTCTAAACTACTTTACAAGGGCTAATCTTCGCTGACGGCGCCAGTCACTCATTTTCTTGCCGACGCTGGTTATCCATATCAGTGCCGGTGCTGCTTGCCAAGCTAGCTGCCGGCAGCACCCTGGTTGCCGAGTTAGGTGCAGGTGTCGCTGGTTGCCGAGATTACTGCTAGCGCCGACAGCCAAGTTGGCTGCTTACATGCCTAAACTACTTTATAAGGGCCACTCTCCGCTGACAGCGCTAGTCGCTCATTTGGTTGCCTACGCTGGTTTTCCATATCAGTGCCGGCGCTGCTTGCCAAGCTAAATGCTGGCAGCGCCCCGGTTGCCGAGTTAAGTGCCGGCGGCGCGGGTTGCCGAGCTGGCTGCCAGCGCTGACAGCCAAGCCAAGCCAGCGCTTATTACCGGTTTAAACTGTAGAGCGGGGTTTCTACACATACCGGGATTAGTCTTGCGATTAATGCTAATACGCACCCCGTTATTTTTTTTTACAGTCAGATTGGTTTTTTTGAATGCTGAGAGATCGCGTTTGTAGTTGTAATAACATGAGCACGTTTTTTTCTTTTTGTTCTCGTTATATTTCTGGCTCCTGGAGCTTCTAGATAAACATTTAACACCTATAGTGTGAATTTTCAACAAAAAAAAAATATTGTCGCCACGGCGTAGAGCCGCCGCGCCGCCGCCGGCAAATTTCAGGTCGGCGCCCACCTCTGGGTGAGAGTGCCCGAGCGGTGGGTTTTTTTTTTTTTTCATTATTGTAAAGCGGCTATTTGAGTCTTCTGCAGACTAGTATCACTTCGACCTTATGTAGATCTTTTGTGATCGCCACAATAGTTACAGTTCACTGCTAATACCCACTTCCTTTAGGAATTGTAGGATTTCTTTAGCAGTGAAAGATTTTACTTCACTCGGATGAACAAAGTGTTTACCCAAGTGTGCATATCGTTTGTGCATTAGTGGGCCACATTCACAAAGGATGTGAATGGGGGTTTCGTCCTCCTCCAGACATAATCTGCAGAGTTTCGTGTCCCTGATGCCTAGGATTGTAAGATGTTTGTTCAGCCTACAGTGCCCCGTCAGCGCCCTCACTATAATGCGCAAGTTTGTCGTGCTGAGCGCGATTCTCTCCTTTGCCATTTTGCAATCGTATGCCGCAATTAGTGCCTTGGAATGGTTTAATCCTGGCGTATCCATCCAGTGATCAGTCGATTTTTTAAGACATAGGTTCCTAAGCGTTAAATTGACTATGCTTTTAGGGACCCCACAGAACGGCTCTGGTCCATACTGCGTGCCACCAGCACCATCTCTCGCTAGCTCGTCGGCCCTTTCATTGCCGACGATGCCCGAGTGCCCAGGAACCCATCTTAAAATTACCTTATTCAATGCACCCAAGGTATTGAGGAGAGTCAAGCAGTTTTCCACTAGCTTCGAACTTATTGTGTCGGAAGCCAGCGCTAATAGAGTTGCTTGACTATCGGAGTTTATGTAGATAGTATGGTTGACGTAGCGCTTTTGCAGATTTGCCTCCGCACATTCTAGGATGGCATATACCTCTGCCTGGAATATTGAGGCGTACTTTCCGAGATTTGTTCTTTTCATAAACCTCGGACGCTCTCCATATACTCCACAGCCTACGTCATTTCTAGACTTGGAGCCATCAGTGAACCATACAAGACTGCCGGCTTTCCAGTGCACATTGTCACTTAGCCAGTCAGTTCTGGATGGTAGCTCCACAGTAAAGCGTTTTATACATATGTTCTTAGGCTGCATAACAACTGTTATCATGCCTAGAATAGGAATTGCCATGACTGAGTCTTTAAAAGATCTCAATCCTTCGGAAAGTCAGTTCGCTGTGGTCTGAGAGGCGATTCTGTGCATACTGGCCATTGCCACTCTTTGCACGTGTAAATGCAAGGGCGGCAGCCCCAACAGTGCATTTAGCGCCTCCCCAGGCAAGGTGGACATGGCTCTGGTTGCTATTAAGCAGGCGGTTCTTTGTAGACTGCTTAGCTGGGCAATTGCAGTCCGCTGTTTGGTCTTCCTCCACCATACCACAGAGGCGTATGTTACTACCGGCCTCACAATGGCGGTGTACAGCCACAAGGTTGTTCTGGGTCTTAGTCCCCAGTTCAGCCCTGCCATACGACTGCATGTGACCAAGGCAATTTTGGCCTTCTGCAGTACATTTTCTAAGTGAGGGTTCCAGGTAAGCTTCTGGTCAAAGGTTACGCCCAGATATTTAACTTCCGTGGAAAATTGTATTTGATTGCCATTCAGTGTAGGCTGCACAAGCCTGTCAAGCTTTCGCTTGTTCGTAAACGGCACTATAACAGTTTTACCAGGATTAACCGATAATTCGTTTTCTCTACACCATGTACTTATGGTATTGAGAAGCTCTTTGTATATTGGTTGATATCATGTATTGGCTATTGCCCCTTACTGTGATCACTAAGTCATCAGCGTAGCCTTGAGTGTCAATTCTGAGGTCAGCCATCTTATGCAACAGCTGGTCCACAGCAAGGGTCCATAATAGGGGCGATAACACCCCACCTTGCGGACAGCCCCTTGTCGTGGCCACTTCCACCGTGGTAGAATGAAGAGTAAGTTTTACTCTTCGGTTTGAGAGCATTGACTTAACCCATCTGATCGTGATCGGGTCTACCTGTTTCAGTTCGAGTCCCCTGACCAGTGTTCTGATCGGTGTATTGTCAAAAGCTCCCTCAATATCTAGGAATGCACACAGTGCAATTTGTTTGTCCTCCAGTGCCCTTTCTATTCTGTCGGTCAGGTCGAGCAGAGCAGATTCCGTAGATTTACCTCTGCGGTAGGCATGTTGGTTGGGGTGGATGGGTCTGCTAATTAGGACCCCATCTCTGATGTGTCTGTCCAGTACCTTTTCCATTGTTTTCAAAAGAAAAGAGGAGAGGCTTATTGGTCTAAATGACTTCGGCAATGAGAAGTCTTTTTTTCCAGCCTTAGGTATGAATAGAACTATAACCTTACTCCACTGTTCCGGTATGTGACCGCAGGCATAGCTTGCTCTGAAGATCTTGAGCGGTGGGTTGAAATCGAGTTCAGTAAATTTTACAAACATATTATTTAATATTTTGATAAAATTGAAAAGTTGAAAACATGATAATTCGATTCTGCTCTCGATTCTAAACAAACTACTTTCGTTCTGCGTTAATTCATTAACACGTTGTATAATGTGACTATGTACACGTTTTCTGTAACTGACTATACGTACGAACGATTTGTGCTGGCTGTGAACAATAACGGTTTTAATCCGTCCATGTGTAGTATAAGGTAAGTCTAGTAAAGTCACAGAATAGGTAATAACGAGTAGTAGTAACGAGCCGTGAACCCCCGCGACATCCCGCGCGTCTCACAACACCCGCGTACACACACAAGCTGCGACCTACCCCTGCGCGCCGCACGCATTCCCCTCGCATCACCCGCGCATTTTATTTATGAAATAGACAATGTTCCGTAATGTTTTCTTAAGTTGCGATTACAATGTAGATAGAATTCGACTTATAAATATGATAGAAGCAATAATCCAGACTACGCAAATTTTGCCCGAAGTAGAATTTCGAAAAAAGTATTTTTTTAGAGTTCCGTAGGTCGCAACCGGTTGCGAACTTAAAACTAAATGTCGAAGGCTAATACAAGTTGTCAAAGAGTTCGCTACTAGTACCACAAATTATGCCTAGGAGTTAAAGACGAAAAATCTGTTTTACAAGTTTAGGTAGGTTCCGTATGTCGCAACCGCTCCAAATTTCCTGAGAAGGTAGGTACTGGTTCTCTAAATAAATGGTATAATCGCAACTAGTACCACAATTTTTGTTTTGGAGTTATTAAATAATTAAGGTTTTTCCCAATTTTCACCATTTTCCGTAATTCCAAATCGGTTGCAAATTTAAGGTAATCATATCCATACATAACTCTGTTGATGGGGAAATTATCATTAGTACCACAATTAATGTGAAATGATGCTTTATTTCGTGCTAATTCTACTGCACTAAGATGGAAAGTGGAAAGTTTAAAAAACTGATTTAATTTTGTCCATAACATAATTATAGACTTACTCCACTCAACAAACTCCTTGTCTTCATGAATGAGCTTGTCAACAATGATCTTGGAAACATAGAAGGTTCTTTTCTCCAAACCCAGCTCATTCGGCTTCAGAGGTAAAGTTATGAACGTAGCCAGCTGTTGTTTAGTCTCTCCTTCTTCTAGCATGTTGTAGAATAGTTCTTCATCATCCATTCCTATGTATTGGAGGATACGGTCTTTCAACCATTGGACTCTGGGGTCCTGACGGAAGTTCATGTCTAGGTCTGCTGGAAGATTGGCAAGCAGGCCTTCCGATATGGAAGGGGTAAGCTCTGCTTCTGACATTGTTATTTTCCTTGGCACAGATTTGAGTTGAAGGATGAGAGATATTGAACTGAAAATTTGTGTTCAAACACTGACATTATACTCTAGCGATAGACAAGAATGTTCAAACAAAAAAAATGTCATACAATACAACACAAAATGACATATGGTGGTCTATCATTGCCATAGTAACGAAGTGAACTCAAGAACATCAATGCGGTGAGGGTACCATATTCAAGTGGAACATGTTGTTTCTATGAAAGGGCTTGTCTATCGCTAGAGTATTTGTCAGTGGGTTCAAACTTTAAGTTTAAGGGCCTGTTTCACCACTTCTGAATAAGTTCTTGTTAGCTTATTGACAGCTCATTTAACATATTCTTCATACAAAATATGTCAAATGAGCTGTCGGATAAGCTAACAAGATCTTATCCAAAAGTGGTGAAACAGGCCCTAAAACACTAAAGTACAGTTTGGTAATAAAGAGTTTGATGTGGTCAGAAAATTATATTGTAGGATGGTCCTGCCAGGTACTACATTCTTTTGACATTCTTGCAAAGAAAGTGGCGCTCTCATTTTTCCCAACCCTTTTTTTGCCTTTTACAGCAAAAGATCATGATTAGGTACCTACTGATTCCAATAAGCAGAATCTCTTTACTAAATCCATTTTTAGCCTTTTCTCAACATTTGCAATCATTTTGCTAAAATTTAGCGCCGAGGTGGCGCGGCGAGGCAAAAGCGCTGTGCGAGCGCAAAATTGCCGAGGTCTAACGTTCCATTCCATTTCAAAACAAAAACACTCAGACAGTAACAAAGTCCACTGAAGCGGAGCGAGGCGGTGGAATGGAGAAACGAAGAAAAATCAACCAATAGGATTGCATAAAATCTCAGACCGGAGATTTTATGCAATCCCATTGTCCAACATTCCCTCGTTTCTCCGCTCCGCAGCCTCGCTCCGCTTCAGTGGACAGGCATCCTTACTGTACACCATCAACGGTAGACCTCTCTCTCGTGTAAAAATATCCCATAACCAGTTTAACTGGACCTCTTCATTTCCCGGCTGAAACCTTATGAAGTCATATTACGTTTTTCTTTCACCTAGTTATTTTGGATGGGATAATACTGGAAATGAGATCTCACTTACCTTTATTAGTAACAGAAATAATGTAGAATGGGGTACATAAATAGGTACGCCGATTCAAATGTATCAGTCAACCATCCATATCGTTGTTCATAATATAATATGCTACGGCTATTTTACTAGCAAACCTATTAAATTTTCCACCAAAGCACTAATTAGATAAAAAATTCAATCTAAAATCTATTATTAATCTTCACAGATGTCAATAAGTAACTTTGTTTCCAAGGAAAATCAACAAAACAATTGGAAAATATCAGTAAATAAACAATCCGTTGTCAGCCGTTGTCATGCAACAAATTTTTTCAATACAAATTTGAATTTTCGCGCTGATTTTACGTTCGGTTGCACGCAGAATCCGCAGTCCGACACAAATAAGCGTTTTAAGCAAAATGTTTGAATGGAATGGACTATACACCCAAAAAATACTTTATAGGGGCACTCATATCCTTGAAGCCTCAGCTTGGAGCCCATACAATCTAACATTTTAGGGCATTTTATGCAATCACGGTGAAACTTCAAGCTACGCAAAACCAAAATAAGCTGGCTGCGCCAAGGTAGAGTAATGTATAACGCCGCGCGGCCAGCTTATGTTTGTTTTGCGTAGTTTGATGTGTCGCCGTGTGTACTTAGGCATTATAGTACTAATTTATAGTATTGAAGTGACCCATAATGGGCCATTACTTTTCCAAGACAATACACTACCATCCTTTTCCAACTTAATGGTCTACCTACGTAGGTACAGGGTATTAGAGGATAGGCGAGGTAAATGAGGGTAAATGCTTGGTAAATGAGACAAACTTGATTGAAAAATATAAACATATTTTTAATTGATAATTCTTTATTGTTACATGAACGAGGCTTTTTCGCGTTTTAGGGTAAAGTACATATGTATTTACATAACCAGTCCAAAAATATCTGCCGCTAACCATTTCTGTGGGAAGACGCGAAATGGAAGTAGAAATCTGGTTTTAACGACATCGAGAATGTGATACGTTTTTCTTAAAGTCAGAATTTAGTGGTGGTAGCCCTTGCCTCCGTAGCCACCTGCGTAGTAACCACCTCCGTAACCGGCTCCGTAGCCTGCTCCGTAACCACCGAGACCGTAGCCGAGACCTCCGACTGCTACAGGGCCAGCGATGACTCCACCAATCAGACCACCGCCGGCACCTCCGAGAAGTAGAGCTCCCTCTTGAGCGTTCCTGGCGGCAGCGTCTGCGACGGCTTGTGCCTGAGCAGCGCTGGAGGCGACGGCAGCAGCTTGCGCGCGAGCGGCGTTAGCGATACGAGCGGCTTCTACGGCACGAGCGTTAGCGATAGCGATGGCCTGGACACGGGCGGCGTTAGCTAGACGCTCGTTCTCGACGGCGCGAGCTACCTCCATCTGGCTGCCGGCGGCGGCACGTCTTGCAGCATCAGCGGCTCTCGCGTTCTCGTAAGCGGCAGCCTGGGCTCTCTGCACGTTGGCGATACGGGCAGCGTCTAAAGCCTGAGCGTTTTGGATAGCGTTGGCCTGTCCGGCGCGAGCTTGTGCCTCGGTGACACGGGCGCCCTGGATGGCGGCCGCGGCAGAGTTTGCGATCTGAGCGGCTTGAACAGCCTGGGCGTTCTGGATAGCGCTGAGTTGAGCGGCACCGACGGCGGCGGCGTTGTTGAGGGCCTGTCCGCTGCCTACAATTCCACCTCCGACGAGTCCGCCGCCGCCGATCAGGCCGTGGCCGACGACGACTTCATGGCCGCCCAGGCCTCCGTGCCCGTAGCCAATTCCATGACCAGCGATAACTGGGCCGTAACCCGATTGTGCAGCGTGGGAGTCGGTAGCTGGGGAGTCTTTTGCTGCGCCTACAAATAAATTGTCATTAATATTAAATATATATTGGAACAATGACAGGATTTACATTCGTCCAGCTGTTGAATAAAATTATCGGAATTATTTTAACGTTTGTTATCTTGTTATATTTACCTTCTCCAAGAGCTTCATACGCCAAAGCGACGACAAAGAGAATCTGAAAGACAAGGTTTTAATTTCAGATTTTTTTTAAATAGATTTTTAGAGCAATCTTTGAAAACTTTTTTAATCTTTAATTATATTTGTTTGTTATTTTTAACAGTTTCTTACCGTAAAACGAGACATCGCTAAAATATTGGTATTATTTTGCTACACACCACGATGCAAATCGTTGCAAAGGTAAGTAATGCATTCTACGAAATTGCATGCACTTTTATACCGGACCGAAAATTATTAACATCAAATTAACAATGCTAAATAACCCGCTGCCCGCCCCATTTGAATATGATTAGGTACATATTGGTAAAAACTCATCGGCCGGTAGTTGGCACAATCGAATCTGTAATCATTTTACGAATTAGGTCCCTGAATTTGAACATTTGATTTAATTTTTAGATTTGGCACTGCTGCTATTGAATAAAAATGTATCATTAACTAACTAAGTAAAAACGTAAAAACATAGAAAGTCAGTCCAGTGACCATCCATAAACAGCTCACATACCTACATACATACATATTCTCAAACCTGTCTCTTATTTGGGTAGTTAAAGACAGGAGAACGCCACCTGCTAAGATCTTCACATAAATACAGGATGAAATTGATATCCTTAGCATCCTTTCAAACTAAGAATCTACCCATCAAACTGAACCACTTTTACTATGGGAGCAAACCGATCGGAGTAAAAAAAAAATCAGCTTATACAATACGTAATGTATACTGTATATCTCAACATTCGTTTCAGTTATCTTCCTCGGTTTCGGGTATCTATACTCCATTCAAAATAACAACGAAAATTTAAGGCTATTTTGAATTACAGAAACAGAGATTTGAAACCCTTACTCTCACTTATTCTTAAAACAGCTTTAGTAACGTCCAAGATATGTCGTATAGTACATCTTTCTGATAAATAAATTATACTTGCTTATCAGAATTGGCCAGAAAGCTAAATAGGAATCGGAAAATCTCGTCGTCCTTATTTGGAATGAAGTATACATTGAGAGAAACCCGAAACACCGTGGTCTCTCGCGGTGTGTCAGCATAAGCCGTTAAAATGTACATAGACACTTTTTCAAAGTTACGCTAACCTAATTTAAGATTTGTATAGAAATCTTTCTTCAAACTGAAGTGGGACTGGTCCAAACAGTTTGTCGCGTGCATACAGAGCGGTGGGCAACTATCCGCGACCCAATAGAAGCCAGACGATGGAAGCCGGGGCCGGGGCAGACCAAGAAAGAGATGGCGCGATGACCTTGGATGCCCATGAAGCAGAATGGCAATTGATGACATGGGTAGAGAAAACTGATACCTTTGCCCAAAAATGAGACGAAATAGGTAAAAAACAGAAATCTTTGAGCCAGTGTAACGGAAGATTATTTAAGTAGTTGTGCTACTTGGGAAAGATCTTGCTAGCAGCAAGGATACAAAACTATTATCCCTGCGGAAACAGGCCGCCAAATGCGTTAAAGTTAATTTGAACATAATCGAGGTTCTTACGCACAAAGATCCTTTTTGATGTCTTATTTGCATACGAGATTTACTAGGAACTACTTAATTGTTGATATCCTCTTTTATTACATCGACTTTCGTAGGAAATCAATTACACAGTCCAACGCTTTAAAAGCAAACCTTGTTTCATACAACATTACCCTAACAGCATTTATTGTTTAGCCACATGTACTTCGTATATATCCCAACAGATTCCAAATTGTGGGCCAATGGAACCTAACTTAAATGCTTCCAGGGTAGGTAGATTCTTTGTGGTAGGTAGGCAGCAGGTGCTAGAACTGAATTTAAATAGGAAGTTTAAGGTAGGGCGGAAGCAAATAGCTAGTTTTATGGATGGGCAACAAAATTCTGTTTTGTGAAATCGTCCCTCCAGCACGTCTAGTATGATTTCTCTACACGCGCGCGACGCGCCTTTGCTCCAAAGAAAATAACCTGCCCTCCGATTGCGCTAAGTTTATCGAAGTTCTATTCTTATTCAATTTCAGTTCTAATCATATTGCAATCCAATTACTATTCAACTGTGCTGAATTCCGAATCGCGCTAAACTCTATGTGACTGACAGCCTTTAACGTCTGAGCGATCTGAGAGCAAAAATACGGAGCGAGCGAACCGAACTCGAAATTTCAGGCCGAGAGTCAGACTTTTTTTAGTCTTAGCTCGAGCTAAGCGTGGCAAACATGTATGGATTTTGACATACGGGAGTTCGAGCTAAGACTTAAAAATCGTCTCTGAATCTCGGCCTCAGACACCAAGACTCAATACGGTTGTGATACTGAAGTTCCATTAGCCTATCTATGCTTAGAACGCCATTCAAAGGCTGGAGTGGAGCGAGCGTAGTGAGCTCGATATTTCTGATTCAGAATGATGTTGGTACACACGGCGACACATCAAGCTACGCAAAACCAAAATAAGCTGGCCGGGCGTAGGAAGAGTAATGTATAACGTCGCGCGGCCAGCTTATGTTTGTTTTGCGTAGCTTGATGTGTCGCCGTGTGTACATAAAACGAGTCCCAGTAGCCTATCTATGCTTAACACAATTTAAAGGTTGGAAAGAGTGAAGTAAGCTCGAAATTTTCCAGCTCTGCGACGTGCATGATTGCGGCTAGAACAAAGTTAATTTAGGGGTTTTGCCCCACTAATGGTTGTGTAGTTTTTAAGGTAGTCATTGGTATTTTAAAGTAGGTCATTGCAGCAGGTGGTTAGGTTCTTCAATATGAAGTTTAGGGAGGACACTTTCTTGGCTTGGTAGGCATATATTCTACGATTTTTGACATCAACGATGCAATCAATTGCACACCAAACCGGAGGAACAAAGTTTTTCACAAATGTATTCTTTATGCAACTTGTTACTTGACTAGGTAAGTACTTGCTCACGAACTAAAGCAAACGAACACAAAACCACATGTCAAGCAGCTAAATGCATTAGTTACGTATTTTGTAACATGAGCAAAAAAGTTTCAGGTTTACTGAATTAATGTAGGTACCTTACAAGTGAATTAAAGATGATTTCGTTACGCAACAATGTTTCTTATTCAGTGGAGTTTAGGTCAAGTTCAAGGCTTCAATAAATATCTCTATCTTTTTACATAGGCTAACTTAATCAAAAAAGTTCAAGAAATCTTTAATTTGCATTGAAATAGGTATGTCAACGTTTAGTGAAGCCAACAAAACCAAACACTTCTTTACTGAACTTGGCCCCTTGTTTAGGGTTTCGTACCCAAAGGGTGAAAACGGGACCCTAATACTAAGCCTACGTTGTCCGTCCGTCCGTCCTACCTATTTAGGGCTGTAACTTTTGAACCGTAATAGCTAGATGGTTGACATTTTCACAGAATATACTTTATTACGGCGGATTTGTTAACAAATAATAAAAATGTCATAAAGTTAAAATTTAAGGGGGGTGCTCATACAAGAAACTGGTTTTTATCAACGTTTTTTTCTTCTCGCTCTATCGTAAAAACGGTAATACATACAAGCGTCAAACTTGGTGTGATTATAGAGCAAAGTCAACAAATAATAAAAACCTGTCATGTGTAAGTCGGTCTCGTGTTAAAGATCCAGGACAAAAACAATTTTTTTTAGTTATTATATTGTGTGGTGGTGTGATATGGTGCGCGAGTAGCCCCACTCGCACTTGACCGGTTTTTATTTAGGGTTTATATATGTATTTAAGAAACGATCGCCAAATGCCATTAATAAACTGGTAGGTACCAGCGCCCTCTCGCAGGCGTGGAGCAGGCTCATTAGAAGAGAAACGATATTCCAAACATTTGCTTGTTTCCTACCTAACCCAAGTGATACATGTACTTGCTAAGGTACTTCGGCCCAGGAGCGGCGTGTAAAGTTCCATGTTCATGCATGAATTCCATAATGTAAATGGGACCAACTGCGAATAGGACATTATTAGTGTTGCGAATAGGACAAGATGTGACTAATACGTCTATTTCTGTAATTCTATAAGCTATTCTGTAAAACTTCATTCTTCATTTATCTAATAACCGACTAGACTGCACGCTTCGCTTCGTGTGGGCAGCAAGCCGTTTTTTTCAGACCGCCTTACGGCCTGTGACGTGGTTTTTGTGTAACGACTACTACCACCAGAGATAGTAGCCGGGACCAACGGCTTATGCCATCCAAAGAATGGAAACATATTGCACGCTTAAAGAATGATAATGATGATATATATGCACGCTTAAAGAATGATAATAATGATGAAGATATTATCATTCTCCACTTAATTGTAGCAAAGTTTCTGGTCATCCTAACAGGAATACGGTTGTGAGTTTTTATATTTTTTTAAAACACAAGTGCTTGCGTGTCATTGGTATTCGATTTAGCTAGGTAGGTAGACACGTTGCGTAATAATCAATTATTAAATAGCAATGGTTAATTGCTTATTTATGTTAATTGTTTGCTACAGACACGTTGCTAATATTTCGGTAATTCTTCTTCGAAACACCCATAATTAATTGTATTCATCCGTAAGCATTATAATAGGTACCTAAATGCTAAGTAGTAATAAGAAACTGAATAATGGTGTGTCTTTGATTGTACCTATACTTTCTTGGCAATAAAGGTACAAATCTCAGGGTATATTTAGTGCAAATGGAGTACTAAGTTACCCATATCGTCGTTGATACTTCAATTAGTCACATGTCAGACAGGGAAAATTTTTCAGGAAGAAGGTAAAACGTTGTATCCACAGGCACCACAGCTGACCGACTTGACAAATAACATAGAAGACATGTGACAATTAGCTACAAGCTAGTAACCAGATATCGGATATGTTGCGATTAAAAAACGAAAATTGATTTTATTTGACATGTGACATAGGTATTGCTGTATCAACGAAGATATACTAAATTTTGAATCGGAGATTTGATCCTGCTATCTTAATGTTCACCAGGATAGCGGGTGTATTTTTCAACTTCGAAGCTGTCTTACTATCTACCCACATATTTTGGGAATCTTTTATACTTCTAGTCTGAGATAAATGGTTGTTCTTCTAGATTCTACGGTAGGGTGGTATCTAGTCGCAGCGCATCGAAGACCAATCATTAATTTGAGCTTCTAGGTACAGATATTATAATTGTAGACGTAGAAACCTAAGAGAGACAAAGTTAAATATTTGTATGTAAGTATCATTGAGGTACAGTCGCTATCAGATATATCGTAGCATTGCAAGGTGGTCAAATATTTCTGAGCAGTGCTAATTTTCAATAAATTCAGTACAGTAAATGTTACCAATTATATCTAAACGTGTATTGTGTCATAAATATCTGAACTGAAATTTCAATAATTTCTTTACAATGTTATGTAAAATTGAAATGTAATAAAACGGAACAAGGTTTTTTTCCTAAGCTTCTCAAATTTTTATGACCACCCTGACTGCGATTTGATGTTCTAGGCGTCCAGATATTTTTGATCGGTTATGTAAAGCCTGTTTTTATAATTAGTACCTATAAACCATATTTAATCTGTACTTGTAGTGCCTACCAATACCTAACAAACGTGTAAAAGTTAAGCTTCGAACTCTGTCTAATCACGGTTCATTGAAGGTTTATTTACCGCGATTGCTCTCCTGATATACAACGTGTTAATGAATTAACGCAAAACTAGAAAGTAGTTTGTTTAGAATCAAGAGCAGAATCGAATTATCATATTTTCAACATAGATAATTTTTTTCAAAATATTAAATAATTTGTTTGTAAAATTTAAAATTTACTGAACTCGATCTCAACTCACCGCACAGGCACACTCAAGATGAGTAACTACCAAAACAAGATTCTTAAATGAGAACGCTAGCGCTTTTATTCATTGCTGAAATGATAACAAATAATTTTTTCCTGAAAACTTAACATGCGAATAACTTTAAATTTTATCTGTAAAAATAATGAAATTAATGTTTCAAACTAATTATTTTGTTACAAATCAGTTGAGGTGTATGAGGTTTTGCGCTTATTCATTAACACGTTGTATAAGATATGACTATTTCTCGTTTGCAAAGTATATAGTACGGCTAAAAAAGTAAAACATTATAATTTACTTAGATTGTTTTATTAAGCAGATGTTAACAATAAATAGGTAGGTAGTCAGTTATTTACAGTAGGTATGTAAGAACTAGCATTCTTCTTCAATCTTCCCAATCAACGGCACGGGGTAGAAACTCGGGGGATTCACAATCCTGAAATAAAATTACTACTTTAGACTTAATAATTGTAAGATGTTCCATCGTTCACATTTTACCCTTCTTAATATGCTGACAGTATTTTAAGGGGATGATCAGACCGTCAAACTGAACAACTTTCTCTATGGCACCAACGTCGAAATCACGAAAAAAATCAGCTCCTCCATACAAAACTGCAAACCTACTTGAGCCAAATGTATGGGACAGCTGATTTTTTTTTCGCGATTCCGATGTTGGTCCCATAGAGTTGTTCAGTTTGATGGTATAATCATCCCCTTAAAAAGTGTCAGCATATTAAGTTGGACCCTATACGTGAAATCAATTGTGCAGGGCACGCGAAGTGATGGTATTGGTACCTCACTACCAAGCAACAATTCGGTATGTCAAGTTTTTTTTTGAGGGTTGAATCGAAAATCATTTCGAGATAATGGTCTCAATAATAATATTTTATATGTCCGAGATTTTAAAATGAAAGGACTACAGATATTTTTAATAAAATAACGGCATTTTTCGGTCCGTCCAGTGACGTCACTGGAAAACCTGTGAACTCCTTGGTAAACTTAAAATAACTGGCCATTAAAAAAAATACACTTACAATGTCAGAATTTGACATTTGATGTTGCCGTTTCTGTTTCCAGCATAGAGTTAGAAAGAGAAGCCAAAAAAATATTTTTTAAATAAAGCCGTAATTTTTCTCCATAGAGTTTGAATTATTTTCTCTCTACCATTTTTGCATTTAGAGATAACAAATCAATGTAATTTAAAAATTAAATTTATATTGATAAACTCGATGAATTGCAATAAAAATTAAATTAGTTTATTAAAATTATGTCTTCTATCCGTAAAAAATATAAATGAGGTAAATTGTATGGCAGTGTACACTACGATATCTGCCATATTGTCGCCTCCACCGGGGCATGTTTACCCTGCAGCACTTTCAGCAGCAACGCATGTCCTTACATTGACAGCTGTTGTCGCTAGTACTTCTTCAGTAGAGACTTTGGACATGCCTAATTCAGTCATTACGTGACGCCCCTTGGCAACTGACACCCCATGGCAACTAACGCCCCCTTTACTATTTACTCGCTACCTTTGCAAGTTGTTCTAACCAGTCAGATATAGTGGAACGTTTGTCCCCGATAACAAATGTTCATGTATTGCATCTGGTATACAGGGTAAACAGTTGCATTATTTTAAGGGGTTATTGTACCCGTGATACAGAACAACTTTCCATAAGAAACCAATATGTACAGTACGACCAGGAAAATAATTATCCTCGTCAATCTCCGTTTGCGCAGAGTCCCCCGAAAAAACCGGAAGTCGTTAGTAATCAAAGGGTGAAAAGACGTATAGCTGAGAAAAGGGCGCGAAATAAGTAGCCAATCGTGTCTAGGGATTAAATGTGGCACATCCTGATTGGTCAATATAATTTCGTGCGCTACTACAATTTGCTAACTGCGCAGGTACATCGGGGGAACTTATAAATCTGGCTATAGCAAATTAGCAAACAAACAAAGACATACACTTTTCATCCAAACATTCGATCAGCTGATTGAATTTAGTATGGAAAGTCAGAAGAAGTAGTGTATTGTGTGTGTCGTTTAGAATGACATGTCATCAAATCGATAGAAGAGATGGAAAGTCGAAATTTTTTTTTGCGAATTTCCTAAAGGTTTATTAGGAGAAGTTGTTCAGTATCATGGGTATAATCACCTCTTAAGGTAAAGCAACTGTTTACCCTAACACCCTGTATAACGGCTTGACGGCCTAACTACTTACACTAACAGCAACAATAAGGTGTAACTTACTGGTAAATAGCAGGTGCGGGTTTGGGGGCCAGTTTTCCCTGCAGCACATCCATCAGACCGCTGATAGCGTTCGCTTTGACATTAACAGCTGTTTTCGCTACACCAACAAGCCCCGACAGCTTCTCTAGAATGGATGGAGGTTGAACCAACGGTATCGCTGGTACTAAAGTTGGCACCTGGAATAAGGATTTAATTTCATTGTTGAGATAGGCAAATTTCTACTACACACGAAGGAAACACAAAATATCTAACATGGAGCCAACATCGGGAAAATTTTTTTAAAAATTTGCTGTGCCATACATTTGAGTCGAGACGGTGGTACTGAAGTTTTGTATGAAAAAACTTTTTTTTTTTTCGCGATTTCGATGTTGGCTCCATGGTGACAGTTGTTCAGTTAGATGGTCTGAAGCACCCCCTTAAGTATTACTATATATAGGGTGTTTTGTTACACCCTGTATATCAACAACTTTTCTCAAATAGACGACCAAAAATAAAAAATGAAGTAAGTACTTAGATTAGAACATAATTTCACATGAAATATTTTTAAACTGAACATAAAAAACGTTTTTTTTTTGACAAATTTTTAAGCTTGAATACTATTTTAGTAACAGGATAAACTATAAAAGGTATGATGAGTAATATCACGTCATATTACAGATTTTAGTACAATGTTCATACAAAGGGCGCGGTTTGACATTCCATAAAGAGTTGCTGATTTGAGCATGTTGGAAAATACTTTAAAAATTATATGTATTAACTATTATGTAACTACACTATTAGTTTGATCGAAAACCTTACGTCGCATGGAAGTGGAGCCAGGGCAGGTTGCAGCACTAAAGTCCTCCTGACGGGTGCAAAGTTGACCCTACGCAAGACTTCAGCGCCCCCACTCAGCGCGGCCCCCTTGGCTGCGAGTACCGACGCCGCCCCCTTCACTGCTGCACCCTTGGCAGCTAATAACGCTGCTCCTATGAAGTAATAGATGAATTGTTAACAAAAATCTGCTGTTGCATACATTTGAGTCGAGTAGGCATTGCAGCTAGTTTAGTATGGAACAACAGATTTTTTTTTTGCTCCGATCGATTTGCTGTTATAGTAAGTTTTTCAATTGGGTACTGAGGCCGAGATTCAGAGACGATTTTTTTGGTCTTAGCTCGAGCTAAGCGTGGCGAAAATGTATGGATTTTGTCCGAACTATGACTTACAAATCGTCTCTGAATCTCGGCCTTAGACTTCCACGGACGAGTGGTGGACCTTTGGGCATAGTGTAAAAAAGTAATAGTGGTGAAGCTCAGCGGTCGCAGCGGGTCCATACCCGCGCGGTGTGCGGGGGACGGCGGGGGTTGGGTGTACCCTGAATCAATTCGCTATTAGGGTACGCGCGCAGGCAGAGGAGGCCGAGACACACTCCTCCCGGCCCCTGCACACCGCGCTCGATTGACCTGCCGCGGCCGCTGAGCTTCACCACTATTAGTCTTTATTACACTATGCTTCGGGTAAGGAACCCTAAAAATTTAACGCAAAACAGTTACCTTTAAAAGCAGCCCCTTTAATTGCAGCAGCAGCCAAACCTTTCGCAGCTAGCGCACCCTTTGCAATCAATGCCCCTTTGGCAGCCAACGCTCCCTTAGCAACTAGCGCCCCCTTGGCAGCCAAGGCTCCCGCACCGAGTAATGCCGCCCCCTTCAATGCTATTGCTTTAGCTGCTAGGATGCCTGTACCCAGTGCCGGCGGGACAACGCAAGAGATGCACGCCACCTGTTTAGATAACAAGAAATGTATAGACGGCCCGATAGCACAGTCTGTAGTGAACCTGCCTGTTGTGCCGAGGGTCGCGGGTTCGAATCCCGTAAGGGACAAAATATTTGTATGATGAATATGAATATTTGTACCCAAGTCATGGATGTTTGTATCTATTTATGTATGCTATATCGTTGTTTAGTCATCATAATAGAAGTCTAGGCCAGATTCTGGTACTTTAAATGTGACTAGATAATTTGTGTGACAATGTCCAAGATATTTATTTATTGTTCTTTGCTTCAACGAAATGATGGTCATAATTTTTTCTACAGCGTGTAAGCGGAAACAGTTGTATTATTTTAAAGGGTGATTGTAGGTACTCATCTTTCTCCATAGTCGGGGAAATCTACGGATATTTGTATGGAGAAGGTTGCATTAATTGCACTTTTGGTGATAATTTGGAATATAGTAGATAAATACCTGAAAAACATAAATTCTCAATAATCCCCGATTTTTTATTGTGTATTATTGAATAATTCAGACATTTACAAAACATTAAATTTAGGTATGAACAAAAAATTGAAAACTGGTGATTTTGTACAGGATGGCTTCGTTCAATACGCTTTACTTATAGTAATAATAATCCACGGTTAATATAGTAAATTTGAGTAGATATTTAATATTTTGTCAGTCTTCAAAAATTATAACCTCAAAACTAAATTATTTACTGTTTGTTTGTACACATTAAATTTGCCTTGTGATAATTGACTGTCTCTTTTGCTAGTATGCTGGAAGAAATATCTTTCGAAATAAGATTGCCCTTTGTACATTTATATCGATTTTAAGGTATTTCTCAGGTTCCTGAGCCAATTTAACCACGAAATCTCGACAAAAGTGTTATAAACTAAAAGTAATATTATTTCAAACACAATTTACTAAAGTGTCTTTAATGCAATCTCAAACCTTATTTTTCCTAGACTACCAAGGAAGTTAAAAAACAAAATTGAATTTGCCATACTAAATGCAATCAGTTGATCGAACGTTTTTGTATGAAAAGTTGAAATTTTATTTTGCGAATTTCTCTTAGGTTAGGAGAAGTTGTTCAGTATCATTAGTACAATCACCCTTTAAAGTAATGCAAATGTCTGCACTTCCGCCCTGTATAGCCCAAACACGGTCCAAACATACAAGGTGTTACAAAAGTAAAAATAAACATTAATAACTTTTAAGGGGGTTGTTGAGACCATCAAACTGAACAACTTTCACAATGGGACCAACATCGAAATCGCGAAAAAAAAATCAGCTGTCCCATACATTTCGCTCAAGTAGATTTGTATGGAACATCCGATTTTTTTACGCGATTTCCATATTGGCACAATAGCGAAATTTGTTCAGTTTGATGGTCTAAACCACCCTTTTAAATGCTACAAAGGTGTTTTGTTACACAGTGTAGACACACTTTAGCCCAGATAACAAATAATGTGTAGCCCAATTTTTATAGTGTCGTTTAGTTTAAGTTACGAAATAAACATTATTTAAAAAAAAAACTTATAAAAAGACAACTCGTACTTACCGTGAGGATTATCAGATTAAACTTCATGGTTGCCGTTAGTTGTCGCACAATTGTTAACTCAAAATACACTTTTTCAACAATAGCTCACAGTTTAAATACAGTAAAATTGCAAAATGAACAGGTTGTCGAATAGAAGACATTAGGAAGAAAGCAAAACGAGGTGATTAGGAGTAAAATAACATTGTACACCTTGATTGTACAGTCGGACACATATTACGAGTAGGTGTAAAGATTTGTTACCATGGATGAAACGCCTATTGTCTCTTATTTATTTATTTAACACTTTATTGTACACACGGAAATACAGATGAATACAGCATAATAGACAAGTACAAAGGGCGAGCTTATCTCTGAAGAGATTTCTATGCGTACTAAAAAGGGATTGTTAGTTATTGCAATGTTTCTGATTAGGTACTGGTATGAGTACATGTAAATTTGTAAAGTGAAAAACTGTATACAACATGTTAATTAATAAACGCAAAACTAGAAAATAGTTTGTTTAGTCGTGAGCAGAATCGAATTATCAAGGTTTCAACATAGGTTGCACTTTTTCAACATATTATAATTATAATTTTGTTCGTATAATTTAAAATTTACTGAAGTCGATGCCAACCCACCACACAGGCACACTTACCTACCAAAACAAGATTCTTAAAATGTATCCATGAGCACGCTAGCGCTTTCATTCATTGCTGAAATGATAACAAATCATTTTTGACTCAAAACTTAAAATGCGAATAACTTTAAATTATAACTATAAAAATAATGAAATTATTATTTCAATCGAATTATTTTGTTATAAATCAATTGGGGTGTAGAGGTTTTGCGCTTATTCATTAACACGTTGTATAACTCCGATACCTACAGATATGTTTAAATTGATAACCCTGGTTTTGAGTCAGAAAACTCAGAAATAATTGTCAGATCCTAAGCTAGTAATTGTGATACATTATGTACATTGATATCTGTTATAGAACAGACAGAACTAGATTCACAATCAACGATCCAAAAATGGCAGAACCAAAAGAGCTCGTGTGAGCTCTTTTTTTTTTTGACAGTAATCATACCAAATACGAAGTAATCATACCAAATACGACTAAGTGTATCAAGTGTAATCAAGAAAAATATATTCGTGACACCCAACAGCATGCATACTAGATTTGTGCGGGTCATAATATGTCAGAGTCGGACAACAATTTGCTAAGATTTTGGATTCGACTTGGAGTCTATAGTATGTCAATGGATACATATCATAATAATGGTAAAGGAAATTCTTCGCTGACTGTACTCCAATTCCAGTATTATAATTGACAGGTTCGTGTTTTGACATCGAAAAAAATACCTTAGTACTTATTACGTAGTATTTATAGTGTATAATAGAATGCTCGTGACTTCGCATAATCTCATATAAATTTTAGCTTGAAATGTTTACTGTTACTATACTCCATTTCAAATAGCAACGAAATTTTAAGGCCTTTTTGAATTACAGAAACAGAGATTTGAAACACTTCCTCTCACTTATTCTCAGAATTGGCCAGAAAGTTATATAGGAATAGGAAAATCTTTTCTCCCTTATTTGAAATGAAGTATAGATAGAGCTATCAGTACTACGACAAAAGTGCCTTCAGACTTTTGATTAGTTTTTTGGGCACTTTTGAATCGGTCATTGTTAAAAAAACCTGTTGGTTCTTCAGACCATCAAACTGAACAACTTTCACTATCAAACATCGTAATCTCGAAAAAAAAATCTGCAGTTTCATACAAAACTGCAGTACCTACCAACTCGACTCAAATGTATGGGACAGCAGATTTTTTTGCAATTATGACGTTAGTTCCATCGAGAAAGTTATTCAGTTTGATGGTCTGATCATGCATGCATATGCTCACGACTATATTCCCCGAGGGGGTAGTCAGAGATATTCTGATACCTCAGAACATCCACGATCTGATCATCCCCTTGTAAAAACCGTAACCTTAAAGAAAAACCCTCTGTTGTATAGTAGTTTTACTCTTGATCTTAGAGATCTTAGAACAATAAAGCTTTATACATTTTTCACTTAAAAATGTTCTAACTTTAGTTGACATAAACCTAATGTGTAGTTTTTGTCTGTGTAAAATAAAATAATTAGATAGAGAAGAGTATCAATATTGAATCAGGAGTGCGATTTTGGAAACTCATTCGTTGAACTCAGCAGTTAAAAATGTCAAAATTACTATGGAGATATGCATCTTTCTACTGCTGATTTGACTTTCAAAAGTCGCACTCCTGACGTATGATTTTCGAAAGTCAAATCAGCAGTAGAAAGATGCATATCTCCATAGTAACATGGACATTTTCAACTGCTGAGTTCAAAGTATGAGTTTCAAAAATCGTACTCCAAGGATTATATAGGGTCCAACTTAATATGCTGACACTTTTTTAAGGGGATAATCATCTCCGTCAAACTGAACAACTTTCTCTATGGCACCAACATCGAAATCGCGAAGAAAAAAATCACCTCTTCACAATTGCAAACCTACTTGAGCCAAATGTATGGGACAGCTGATTTTTTTTCGCGGTTTCGATGTTGGTCCCATAGAAAAAGTTGTTCAGTTTGACGGGGATGATCATCCCCTTAAAAACGTGTCAGCATATTAAGAAGGACCCTGTATAGGGACAGCATATATTTTTTTTTATTTTTTTATTATTGTTATAAAAGCGGGACATGCCTCTGGATTCTAGCAATCTTTAGCAAAGTCTACCGCTAAACTGCTTTTACTGCAATGTCATATTGTTTGTTTGTATTCAAAAACTATGTTAGTGTCACATTCTACATTCCCGCGAGGTGATAATTGACTTCACGTGGTTATGTGAAAAATATATAGAGATCACTTGCGATGAAAAAATTCGGTTCGTACATTATTCAATGATATAAACAGTTTTCTATAGTGTTGTATAATAATATTTTGAATGAATTGAATGTATAATAATAAAAAGTTATAAATAAATAGCGCTACAAAAAAAGAAAAATTTTGGTTTCCATTATAACCGATAGAATTTTTCTGAGTAAATAAGTACTTTTAAATTTTATTGGGTCACTGTCTTGTATGGTTCAATCAACAGAAACCAACGAAAACTCATATTATTTCTAATTCAATAAAGTCCAAAATCAACAAGTTAACATTTTTCTTTTTTGTGACTTGAAAACGACTCTACAGTTTTTCCTATTATAATAGTAGGTCATTTCTAAGAAAGTAGTTCTAGTATATAAATATAAAGTCCTAGTTTAAGGGGTTTCCACTGCTGTAGAAAAATTTGGCACAAGCATACGGTTTGCCCACGATCCGATCTGTACATAATTTGCACACAATATTATTGGAAATCTGTAGCTATGGATAACATAAAACTATTTTTGTTAAAGGTAAGTTGACTATCAGAAAATGTTTATAATTTTCAGAGCATAATTTGAACCTTATAAGTACATTAACGTTCTTAAAAATCAACATAATCGATAAATAATTATTTATTTTCAGATCATCCTTGCTTCCATAATACTCAACATCACAGAGTCAAAGGACGACAAGGATAAAGGCATCAGACACCATATTAATTTACAATCAAGCATAGAAAAGATTCAAAATGAACACAAAATCTTTAATACTGACTCAGCACCAATAAATAACAACCCTAAAATAACGTCAACTGCAAAGAAACATCGCAAACATATGAAAAAATCTAAAAGAGAAACATACGGTAATTATGGAAAATATTGGGCTAGAAAATCGACGAATTTTGGCTATGGCGGATCCCCTAGCAACAATATGCCCCTATATTTGGTATACAATAGAAAGGTGGGCGCTTACTATCCATATTATAAGTTTCCTAAAGAGAATAGTGTTCGAAGAAGCAGCAATGTGAGAAATTAACATTATTGAGAAATTAGAGATGGGATTGCTACGAATAAGTATACATTAATTATTCGTAGTAATATATTCAGTTAGTATCCAGGGTCCAACTTAATATGCTGACAGTTTTTTTAAGAGAATGATCAGACCGTCAAGCTGAACTTTTCTCTATGACACCAACATCGAAATCGCGAAAAATAACTCTGCTGTCCCATACATTTGGCTCAAGAAGGTTTGCACTTTTGTATGGGACAGCTGATTTGTTTTTCGCGATTTCGACGTTGGTGCCATACAGAAAATTATTCAGTTTGACGGTCTGACCATCCCCTTAAAAAAGTGTCAGTATATTTAGAAGGCCCCTGTATATCAACGAATACATCCATCAGTGATTTCTTTTAGATTTGGTACAGAAAGATTTATTATTGCGACAATCATTCCAAGTTCCAGTGTGAAATGGGTATGAGTGAGGTGGTATGAAGAAAAATTTTCATTTTTTTTTATCGGCCAGTAATAAAACTTACATAGTTTTTAGAGGACCTTTCAAAATACATTAAAAAACATTACATTCATTGCTTCTAAGGTTGTATGGGAGAAATCGCTTTTTAGCGCTAAGACCGACCAATATATTTTGCTGAGTAGGTAATATGTTTCGATTGATTGATTGAAAATTAGTCATGAACCTTTAGAGTCAAATATCTCAGCTCCGATGCCAGCTAGACCATAAGTGTTTATTACAATATGTTTGTTTTTTTATAGTACTATAATTATACAGTACTTTGATTGGTAGCCGCGACTGTTAAAAAAATGGCAATACCTTTACTCATACCCATTACGGAATTAACGCTTTAGCGATCTATTCACAATGATAATTATCATTATAATTGCACTCACGTTAGACAACTGATAGGTAGGTACTGTTTCTGTCGTATAAAAATGTAGTTTTATAAAACACTTTAATGTTGTTAGGTTACGTTTAGTAGTTGAAAAAACAGGTGTATTTATATTTCAAACGTGTGATAGTGTCTCTTATTCATAGAAGTGTCGATAAAATATGAATAAAATATTTACATAAATCTATTAAATATGCTTTTATTGATCCCAGAGGAAAACTTATTCTGTAAATAACAACACAAGTTCATAAAACAATATTATTTATTTTTCTTCAATTTAGTACAATATCTTTATATCTGTTTTATTAATATTTTGACATTCTATAATTTTAAGTCTCGTCCAATCTTCTAAAGGCAAATAAAATAAACTTTAAGCACAACTATAAACAGATGATTCGAAAACAATGTGAACTGAACAGTGATTACTTTTTGTAATACTTTTATCCTGTAAAGCCTGTCCAAGTTATAATAAATAACCCCGCGAAATTTATTAAATCGATTTATTTGTTTGTCATGTGAGAAATTGTACCTAAAATGTAGCAAACGATTTGGTATATTTATCTTTGTTTACAAAATCAATCATAGTATAGCATTCTAAGTATTAAATCTGATTTATTGCTATTCAAAAACGAAATATCTTTATGACATTTATGTGTTTCCTAATATTTTTCCTTCAGAGGTGGTTTCCCAAAATTTGTCAACGTTGTAAGCCGTTGTAAGTATATTTTTAATGCGAAAGTTAAAATTTCTATTTTCACCCATTATTTACCATTGTCACAAAGACTTTAGCTAGTGACCGAAACTTTAGCTGACAGATCCTACTAATATTATAAATGTCAAAGTTTTGTAAGATTGTATGTTTGTGGCTCAATCACGCAAACGGCTGAACGGATTTGGATGAAATTTGGCACACTTATAGAATATGTTCTGGATTCTCAGATAAGATACTTTTTTAAAGTCTACGCAGACGGAGTCGCGGGCAACAGCTAGTTCCAAATAAATCCGAATCATCTGTATAAATAAACTCTGTATAAGAAATTCTACTTTCCTTTATAATAGAAAAATACACGTCCTTAGTGCTTTAAACGCGTTGTCTAAATCTATTTTTCATACAATGTGCTGCTTTAACTGATCATTAAAATTACATATCAATATTTATAACAAATGCACCTTCCGTGTTGTTATTATTTCCCAATAATTATATTACAGCTATGAATTTAATATTTTAATTTAATCCACCAACATAAATAGTCGCAAACAGTCCTATTTTTAAATAAATTATTTATTATCTACTATTTACAAACTCTAACAATTATATACACAGATCAATAATTTATATTATATTAATTTAATAAACGAAAATAAAAGCGTTATCTATCTCAACTAACTTTAAAGCATTTTAGAAGGCGTATAAACGAACACTAATGTTCTTACGAAGGAAATGTATGTAACGAGTGATTAAGTTGTGATCATTATTGTTATTACAAAACAAAACGAACGACATTTATAAAAGGCGATACAGCAAATATAAAGTAAGTCGACGAGATTTCGTTCAGCAATTTCAACGATAGGAGGATTGCGTATGACAGAGCGAGCGCAATAGATCTTCCTCTCCTTTGAACACTTATTAAGAGAAGTTTATTCCGAATGCTTAAATGTGCGCTGCATACAAACGAAGGGTGGTGATATTTTCAATACTAACCAATTAAAGTCAATGAAATTTTTCAGAAACAATCTAGAAACTAATCAGTCTAATCACATACAAACATAGGTATGTGTGAAGTCCGATTTTCGTTAAAATATACCGTTTTATATAAGCGCTAGGATTAATTTAAGATTTGTATGGAAATCTTTGAGGCACTGTAACTTTAAAACTATACATTTTAACGAAAATCTGACTTCATACAAATATAGAGATTAGTTTTTAGATTGTTTCTGAAAATGTTCATTGACTTTTATTATAACACTTTATTGTACACAAAGACATAATAATTTACAAAGTTGAGAAGACATGTACAAAGGGCGAGCTTATCTCTGAAGAGATTTCTTCCAGCAGACCCGCAAAAGAGACAGTTAATAATTACAAGGCAAACTTATTGTGTACAGACAAACAATAAACAAATATAATATACAACATATACCTACAACATACAATATATATCAGAATATATAAATATATATAAATATCACTTAAGGTAGAGAGAGATAGTGCTCTTTCGTTCTCTTTTTAAATATAGAAATAGATTCAGAGTCGCGAATGTCGGCGGGGAGTGAGTTCCACAACCGAGCAGCATGGATGGTGAAGGAGTAGGAGTAGAAGTCGGTGGAGTGGGATGGGATACTAAGTTGGGTACGGATGTGGGATCGGCAAGGTTTGTCAGGAGGGCGGGAGAAGGAGAAACGTTCACGGAGATAGTTAGGATATGAAGGGTTGTGTAGGATGTTGTATAGAAGACAAAGGATGTGGACATTCCTACGATCGCGTACGGGGAGCCATTTCAGCTGGGTCCGAAACTCGGACACATGGTCATACTTTCGCAGACCGAAAACGAAACGTATGCCCAAGTTCTGTAGTCTTTCCAACTTGTTATTTAACTCCTCGGTGGCATCGAGACAACAGACATCCGCGTAGTCGATGATAGGAAGGATTAGGGATTGGGCTAAGAGGATTTTGGTGTTGATGGGAAGAAAATTTTGAAGACGTTTAAGGGAATGGAAGGAGAAGTGTACTTTTTTACTAATCTGGTTGAAGTGGTCGGCCCAGGACAGGTTGGAGTCGAAGATGACTCCGAGATTTTTAGCGGACTTACTGTAGGGAATGATGATATTGTTGTAACTAACAGGTGGAACAAGGGACAGATCGACGCGACTACGCATCCTTCTACTACCGATGACCAGACACTGCGACTTGGAGGGATTGACCATCAGACCATTGGACTGAGCCCAGGTGCAGATGTGCTCCAGGTCAACATTTATCGCACCGATAGCGTCACTGATATTGTCGGGTTTGAAGTGTCGATAGATTTGAAGGTCATCAGCGTACAAATGATAGCTGGATGATATAATGACCGTGATGGTATTAATAAAAACTGAGAAGAGAAGAGGAGAAAGAACACCACCTTGAGGCACGCCTGCAGTGAGATCGCACCAATCAGATGAGATCCCGCCAGAGCGGATACACTGCGAACGGCCTCGGAGATAAGAGAAAAACCAAGAGATAACTGGTGGAGAAATGTTGTGAGATCGAAGAATACCTAAGAGAACATCGAAATCAACAGAGTTGAAGGCACTGCTGAAATCGAGAAGTACGAGGATACTGAGCATTTTATTCTCCATAGCCAGTCGGATGTCGTCAGAAACTTTAACAAGTGCAGACACAGTGCTATGCCCTGGGCGGAAACCAGATTGGAAGGAGTTTAGTAATTTGTTACATCGGAGGAAGTAAGACAGTTGTTTATGAACAATAAGCTCCAAAACTTTGGAAAGAAAAGGAAGTATGGAGATGGGGCGGAATTGGGAGAAGGAAGTAGGGTTACTGGATTTCGGCAAAGGAACAACTAGAGCTAGTTTCCATGCCGAGGGAAAGGAACTGGAAGACAAGGAGAAATTAAAAATGTGTGTGAGGATTGGAAGTACCTCAGGAAGGATGAGGGAGATCATACGAGAAGATATCGTGTCATGGCCCTCGGCGTTAGAGGAGATGGAGAGGATATGCTTCCTAACATCAAGCTCTGATACTGCAGAAAAAGATAGAGGGGGACACGCAGGCATTGGTAGTTTGGAAAGTTCCAGAAGTGTTTTAGATTTGACAGAGGGATCAATGTTAAATGGAGTTGAAGAGAAATGTCTATTTAAAGCAGAAAGGTCGAGAGAAATGGGAGAAGAATCGGAGGATTTACCAATTTTAATTGGTTAGTATTCAAAATATCACCAGACTTCGTTTGTATGGAGCGCGCTCTGAATTATATTCCCTTAAGCTCTTACATATAGCAGTTTTTAGGCGAAGCTTGAAATCGCTAGTCAATCAAATCTTGAAGAACAGATTTTACTTCGTGACTTGAAAATCTTTTAGAAAAAAACAATATTTTATATGAGTATTTACGATTAGAGATTTTATTTCGCTACTATAAAATAACTAACCACACGTTAAATACGTTTCCAAAGTAAGATCCTATGATTATAATTATATTATAATTTCGAGATAATTTCAAATATTAAATTGTCAATTTTCTATTATCAAAACGTTCGTAAACATAATTTTTTTCATCAACGTTATTACTTTTTTTATAAACAATTAAACAATACATTTGAATCTTATACCAATTGTTACCCTGTGTGGAGAAGCAATAGATTAAGAGTTTAAAGTAAATATGTATAAAGTTAATATTTAATATGCTACACGACTTTGAGTATGTTGGCTATCAGATTGGTCAACACAAATGTACAGGGCGGCGGTGATCGCAAATTAATATTCAACTTAATTTATTACAAGACAAAGTTTAATTTTCTCTTTCACGTCAATTGCTCTAAAGTGTTCAATTTAAATGTATCTGAAGTACCTAACCGTAAGGATAAGAGTCCACTAATCAAACTGAACAGCTGTTACTTTAGGGCCAAAATTGAAAACATAATAGTACTGTAGCCCCGGGACTTTTTAATTACCTACCAAAAAGATTACCGATTGCCGTTTAGAAATTGTTGTAAGGTACGAAATTACTTATACAACGTGTTAATGAATAAGCGCAAAACCTCATACACCCCAACTGATTTATAACAAAATAATAAGATTGAAACAATAATTTCATTATTTTGATAGTTAAAATTCAAAGTTATTCACATTTAAAGTTATGAGGCAAAAATGATATGTTATCATTTCAGCAATGAATGAAAGCGCTAACATGCTCATGGATACATTTTAAGAATCTTGGTTTAGTAATAAGTAGGGTGAATGTGCCCTTGCGGTGGGTTGAGATCAAGTTCAGTAAATTTTAAATTTTACAAAAAAATTATTGAATTTTTTGAAAAAAATTATCTATGTTGAAAACATGATAATTGGATTCTGCTCTCGATTCTAAACAAACTACTTTCTAGTTTTGCGTTAATTCATTAACATGTTGTATAAAAACCGAAGTCTTACATATCACAACCGCCTTAGCAAAAAAAAAGATATTGTCTGAAATTTTTAAATTTCCAGGTTACCGTTCTATACTATCATGTTATTTACCTTAGTTCAATACCCATACGTAAGACTGTCTAAAGTTGCCATACAAAACTATAAGACCAGATGAAAAAGTCAATTTTGATTGGTCTTATAGCTTTGTATGGCAACTTCAGACTGTAGGTGTAAACTAAGGTGAAGAACATGACAATATAGAAAAAAATACGGTAACCACGAAATTTAAAAATGACACGCAAATTTTTTTTTTTTTGCTGCGGCTGGTTGTTGTGATCTTTAAGACTTTTTTATATAAGTAATTTCATACCTTACAACAATTTCTAAACGGCAATCGGTAATCTTTTTGGTAATTAAAAAGTCCCGGGGCTACCGTACTATAATGTTTAGTTCCTCTTACTCTCGTTTAAACAGCCCAATATACAGGATGACACATCGAAATGGCTCAGTAATAGTATGGAGACCTCTGAAACTATAAGAGGTAGAAAAATATGTTCTAAGTGTGATGAGATGACAAATCTGCCCAATTTACGCGAGGCAAAATACGCGAGCAATGCGTGCTATACCAGCGACACACTATAACGATTATGCGCCATTTTCTAGTAGACGCGTAAATTACGTAAATTCGGCAGATGTGTCATCAGATTAAGGAATGACGTCGTCGATTTTTGTGATACAAAATCAATATCGTAAGTATTTTTTCCAAAATAACCGGGTTCGATTCCCGAGTAGTGTATGAGTTTTTTAAAAATCTATGAATGCAGTATTCTTATTTCTAAAATCGACGACATGGTTCCAAAATATTTTTCTATCTCTCGTAGTTTCGAAGGTCCCCATTCTGACCCAACTCGATGTGCCACCCTATATAATTCAGTGGAAGAATCACACCCTTTCGGTTAACGGTACCCCATCTATGAAAATAAAATGGATTATTTAATTATTTATCCGTATGCCTTTTTCGTCATCAAAATACACCAAGTGAAGCCCGATAATAATTTTTTTAAACTAACATTTTTATTCACAAAGCATTCGTTTTCAGTTGAAGTTAGATTTATAAAATAGATCAGTTTTAAAGATGTAGGTCGAATGCAGGTAGTTAAACATTTTGATGAACAAATGGTTTTTTAAACAAGTTGAGCTCTTTGAGAAGTGTTTCAACTGTAGTTAGCTAAGCTGTAGATGATTAAATGCTAGAAAGTGATGTAGGAAAGTAAAAAAATGGAATAATTTTTTGTGACTATAGCAGCGGCCTGCATTTTTATTAACTATGCTGCTAATAAAATGTGTGCAATCGTTATAACAAAAATATCTTAAATAAACTTTCACCCAACCTCCGGTTAAATAAACATTAAAAGTAATTGATTAGAAATACTTGGCAACCCGATTATTGAATAATCTCCCCCTTTAATCCTATATCTCGGTTATTATTATGTTTTTTCATCGATTTGTATTTAACTAAACTCGATATTTTACGAACATTATTAGCACAATGTTTAAAATTCAAAGATTATAATATTAGGATTGTTACATTAGGCCCTACAACTTTATAAACTAGAGGCCGCTTGTGACTGAAAAACGATAAAAACTATTTCATTTATATCGATACACAAATCGATAAAAAACCAATACAACTCTACATTAACCAAGGATCTATGGTTTTTGCGTCGCAGCGGTAAGAAACCGAACAGCAATGACGACAAAGACGCTAGCTGCACTTGTGATAATTTCAAAGATGATACTGAACCTTATCACTGCTAAATAAAGTTCGAAATCAACATAGATAATTTATCAACAGATATCCGAATACTGTATTCAGCAGAAGTAAACTCCAACATCATATTTTGTGCTCCGACTTTTCACCGAAAGCCTCACCTGACGTTCAACGACTGTACTTCAATTTTGACCCCTATTCCAAGCAGCTAGAGTCCCTAAATATAAGTCGGACAATGTTCAAGACTAGTTCCGCAGGCGTCGCAAACCCTCGCGTCCCTTCGGTTGACCAGGGTACAAGCGGGGCACTCCCTGCCTCCTGAAGTCAGGGGTTGTATCTCTGGTCCTTTCTTAGACTTGCCGCACATCTCGCAGGCTTGCACGTGGCCTTTGTTTAAGTAAGTGCACGTACCGCACTCCCACTTGCTGGGTTTCTCGTCGGGTCGGTCGCTGGTGCGGCTGGCTGGGCGATCGCCGTTCGTTTTCCGGCCGTCGGGCTCGTCTAGTGAGACGACTAGTTGCGCTTTCAGGTCGTAGTTTTGTGTTGAGTCTGTAAGGAAGTAGATACTTGTTAGCATTTTTGTGGATTCTTAATCTATAGGCCGTCAACTTCGTGCGCGGCGCGCCCTAGGGGTACAGACGTAGGCGGGGGCGAGGTAGCACGCGACGCGCGCAAGTTCCGCGCATGCGCGTAATGTACCCTTCACACTCGATAAATGTCAGATTTTTTCCAGCCGCCTTCCGAACAAAGTATCACTTTGACTCGACTTTTTTACTTATTTATATTATATTACTAGATTCAGTACTAATTCTAAGTTCTTCTCTTCTAAGTAGTCTTTCAAGGCACTCTACATAGACTTATCAGTGAGTCAGAAACCCGTTGCGTTCGAATTTGAATCTCGCGAACACTATCAATATTTACAGGAAACACAAATTACAGGACATTAAAACACGAATACTGACGCCACAAGCGCTAGATCAAAAATGACTTTCAACCAAGATTAGATACTATTAATCGGCTATCTATTTATTGATATTCATGCTGATTCATGAGACCAAGTAATATATTGATATCGAATATACCATTTTGTAGTCTATTCAATAATAATTATATAACTTACTTGTAGGTCCTTTAGAGCTATGCGCGGCAGCGTGTCCATTCTCAACTGGTTTCTTAGGCCTCTCCACGTCCACCGCGACTAATTTAGTCGGCTTCTTCACTTTCCTCACATCTACCACGTTCGCCGACCCGTTCTGCTGCTTCAATACATCTTTCCTATCTTTTATATCCTTCTTAGTCAGTAATTTCACTTTATCCGGAGCCGTCTTGTTATTAACCAACGCGTCGGATTTTGGGTTAGGTACCGGTTCTATCTGTCGTTTCTTAACCTCAGCAGCCTTTTTTAACTGTTTAGCTCTTTTTGATTCCTGCTCTTGTTTCAACCTCATCAGGTTTTCGTTAACTTTAGCCGTTCGGTACATTTCTTCGTCGTACGTCCGGTCGAGATTCAAAGCTTGTAAACCATCTTCTAAGTCTAGAGTTGTAGGTTGGTATTTAGCTCTCCTTTCTTCTCTGTCTAACCTGTCTAGCGTCCTAGAATCTCTGTCGAGGGATGGAGAGAACCGATTCCTGTCGGCTTCGTCGTCTTTACTCGATAGATTTCTAAAAACGTAGTCCCAACTCTCGTAGGTGCCCATCCCATCCTCTCTAGCTTTGCTTAGAGTAGGTTGTGTATCAGACCGCGGTAGACTAGGTAATGTTATATCACTGAAGCCAGATTTAGAAGTGCTATTCCTTCTTGAACTTTCTCCCTGCCTCTTCCTATGCCTTTCCTCTTCTCTGTGCGCATGTTTGCCGTTTTCGTATGGTGTATCTAGTTCGATTAATTGTGCTGTAGGTACAGTTGGGTACCTGTATTGTGGCATAGGAGGGTAACCGTTTACAGGTACGTTGTTTGCGTGTTTTATCGGAGCGTACACCGGGGTAGGGATCATGTAGGGGGCTTGTACAGGGTAGTAGTAGGGGACACCGTAAGGAGTCATCATGGGTACAGGATTTGGGACCATTACTTCGGGTAGGTGTTGGTGAGGGAGTGGGTACATCATGTGGGGGGGCAGCATGTTGGGCACCATGTAGGGCACCATGGGGTTGACGGGCTCCTCGAGGGGCTCCTCGCACATGTGGTTGCAGGGCGCCATGTTGTACCGGGGGTCGAGTCGGTGCTCCGGTAGAGTAACTGGTACGTTCGAGTAGATTTCTGATCCTGGAAATTTGGATTTGGGGATAAGTTTTGTGTTTTCAGGTTGGAAGTAAATGTATAATTTATTTATGGTAGATTCATCATAATCAGCTATACAAGCCTCCTGTCATGATTAAGAGTGAGAAGGAAGGTCATACCACAGTATAAGAAAGAGTACGTATCTACATACAGTACGGACAATCTTTACCCACCACCAATTCTTCCTCTACCCTTCTCGGTGGTACGGCAGGTAGACGACAGTGAGCAGTACTGTAGTTCTCTCTCATTCGCTCTCACTCAGCATACATATGCTAGCTTCTTCAAGTCAGTGCGACGTTTGTATAAAGTGTTCAGGGTGTGACACAAGAGGCTAATGTGGATTGGAGGCAAATCAGTGATAGATTGGTGGTACAGTATTTTTATAAAGAATAATTACAAGATCTAATTAATAAACGCACAAACATTCTTACCATCCATATACCCGATGTCGTCGTGTCTGTCGGTGACGGCGGCGAGCCTGGCCGCGGCCGAGGCGACGTCCGCCGCGCGCGAGGCACGCTCGCGAGCCACGTCCGCCCACGACACGCGCGCGCCCGAGCCCCACACCGCCTCCCAGATGTGCGCCATCATCTGACGACGTTACGAAATATTATGAACCAAATATATATAGGAACTCACCTGCTGAACGTTCGATTGATTACGCGTGCAATGCTTTTCCCTATACCGGCGACACACCCTATTACTAAGCCTACGTTGTCTGTCCGTCCTTTCGTCGATCCGTCCTACCTATTTAGAGCTGTAACTTTTGAACCGTAATAGCTAGACAGATAAAATTTTCAAGAATATGTGTTATTACGGTGGAATTGTTAACAAATAATTAAAAAAAGTTAAAATTTACGGTCGCGGTTGGTCTGTGCGGGGTCCTCGTACAAGAAACTAGTTTTATCAACGTTTTTTCTTCTTGCTCTATCGTAAAAACATACATATAAGCGTCAAACTTGGTGTGATAATGGAGCAAACTCTACAGTATAACAACAAATAATAAAAACCGACCAAGTTTGAGTCTGTCTCTTGTTAAAGGTCCAGGACAAAAAAATGTTTAGTTATTATGTAGTGTGGTGGTGTGGTACGAAACCCTCGGAGCGCGAGTAGCCCGACTCGCACCTGACCAGTTTTATTACTTTAATTTATTATAAAATAACAAGCCTTAACCTAACTTATAAGTGCAAATAATTCACGAGTACCTAATGATGCTACATGGCCCTTTAGCCTTGCACACAGCTAATATTTTCCGACGGGATCATCGTTATGAGTTTATGTACGTTACCTGGCACTCGGTCTGAGCGATGATAGCGTCTCTGGATATAGCGGCGACCATGTCGGGGCAGACGGGCGCGAGTAGCGCGACCCGGCCCGCGCCCGTCGACTTGTACCCCATCGCCTGCAACAGCGTCTCCGCTCCCACCATGTTCGCCTCGATCTCGTGCTTGTAGTACCCGCTGTATAACTGCAAAAGTTACGTTTTACTTTCAACTTTATGTTTGCACTGTAAAGGAGTAGAACAGAACGTTCTCTTTGCGACTGTATTTCTAGACTACAGGGTACAGGGTGTAAGGAAAAGTATCATTAATCTTTAAACCACATACTCTACCCATCAAACTGAACAAATTGTATTATGGGAGCAAACCTGTCAGAGCAAAAACAAATTCAGCTGTCTCCTACATTTTAGTCGAGTAGGAACTTTGCTCTTTAGTATGGAATGTTTTATTTTTTGCTCTGACAGGTTTGCTCCCATAGTAAAAGTTACTGATACTTTTCCTTACACCCTGTACAACTGTCATTTCATGGTAAGAGGGATAAGCTCCTTCTGGTTTAAACCTCGGCATTATCATCGCTTGCCATCAAGTGAGACCTTAGCTACACCAAACGCAAGACACTTCATTCTCATAATTTTTTCATAACCAGCTCGAACTGAGAATCACAATTATCGAAACTGGTTTCATTAACGAACTTTTTTTCATTTAATTTCGTAAATTATATCAGAAACCTGCATACTAAAGAAGAGATTGTGATGCGTACGTGAAATCTACCTATCCGCATTGGGCACGCGGGTCGACTAACGCCCATACACCTTCCTTGAGGTTAGGCTTGTGCCCTACAGTGGGACTTTTATAAGTTGGTGATGATGTCAGAAACATTATAATCCAAAGGTTCAAAACCTCACAAGTCACAAGGCCAGCGTAGAAGCAACAATTTCATAAGATGATATCGATGTGATGATTCAATCTCACATATACGATGTGATATCCTATTAGTAAGTAGAGTGGGATAGCTAATTTTAAATTAACCCAAATCTTATGAGTCATGAGCCAAATGGGTCGTCGAAGTTTCAAAACAGAGGCGGAAAAACTAATTGATTATTAGCACCTGTTGATTTCGCGCATTTATTTTTGAATTATTTGAATTCAATTCAATTATACTTTATTGCACACCAAAACAGAACATACAGTGTAACATCATCATCGCCACTTTAAGACTGTTTGTTCAAAAATCAGTAAACATAATAAATCCACAGCTTTCTTGATGATGGACCTACCCATCATCATGAAAGAATTTGTCATAATCGCCACGCTTGTTAGGCGGATTCGCATTCGCTATTTGATTTGGTCTTAGACAATATAACTATGGAAGAGTTACGCGTGTAATTCTAACAAACTTTTATGTCACTTTTGCAGCGGACGAGGTAGCATGAAATCCGCAACTTTGAATTTTATTCCATTCTAATATTGATTGTTAGAAATTGTATGCAAATTCACATGATCACTTGATCATACAACGTGGCAGAGGGGAAATGCTACCTCAAGGCGGGTCCTTAGTTATATTGGTCTAAGGATTTGATGGACGAATACAGCGAATTCAACTGCCCAATCCTCGGCAAATTCTCGGTCGCTTTGTTTCACACCCGCAGCGACTAGCATGATGCGCGCGAAAAGGTTCTATGGCGCCTTAAATCTCATTAGGATTTGCGTCAACAGAAAGGCAGATAAAGCGCGGCAGCACTTTGTTGCGCTGCCATGCTAGACCGACAGGAGCGCTGATAGAATGGCCATAATCTAGCTTGACCTGAAACCCAATCCATTTCTATACTCATTCTTCCAAAAGTTCGACTGACACGGTGAATACTACTTCCCATTCCTTGGCAAAGTGGTTGACATAGTTTTAAAAATTAGCAAGCTGAAGTGGTAATGGGCTGGTCATATCTGCCGACGAACTGACAGCCAATCGATGGGGAGTCAGAGTTCTAGAGTGGATAACACGAACTGGCAGGCGTAACCTAAGACTGGTAGCGGGAAGTGACGGATGAGGAAGACCGAGGATAGAGTTTTATAGCGGGCCTTGGGAGAGCTATATGTTCAGCAATGGAGGATGATAAGCTGATGATAATTCCTTGGCATAATCTCCCGTGACATCGTAAGGTGCCCAGGAGCAGGAATAGAGTAGTTCTATTCTAGCCTGGGACGTCATTCAAATTATATAAAAAATGTTTCCACTCACCCTAATAACTTTATACTCCTTCCTCCAGGGCTGTGCCAGCAGGTTGGCGGCGTACCGAGCGAGCGCGGCCCAGCCCAGCCCGGCGCGGTACGCACTGAACTCCGTCAGCTCGCTCACCGTGCGCTGGAACACCTTGCCGGTCTCTGCCAGACCGAACTTGCATTCGTGGGGGACTAGAGATAGGTATTCCACTATGTAGCCTGGAACAAACATAATTAAGGTATAATTTTTACATTTCACAACTTTTCGGTTTAGACCAAGGCTGCCCAACCAATTTTTAAGGTGGGCCACAGTTTTGATTCTATGTTTTACAGTTTATAATGCTTGTATATATGCTTCTTTTGGTACGCAAATTTGTCGGACAGTGAACGAGACACGATATAACTTTTATTGTTATAACTTCTATAGACGTTCACTGTCCATCATAGAGTATAGAGCGCGCCTAATCGTGTGTGAACCGTGAGCATGAACAACAAAATGAGTCAATTTCTTCTACAATTAATACTAAAAATAGAACGTGTCCTGAACCATATACTCTACCCATCAAACTGAACAACTTTTATTATGGGAGCATACCTGTCAGAATAAAAAAATATCAGCAGCCCCGTACTAAACTGCAATACCTACTTGATTCAAACGTATGGGACAGCAGTTTTTTTTTGTTCTGACAGATTTGCACCCATAGTAAAAGTTGTTCAGTATGATGGATAGAGTTTAATCTTGATGATTATGATACTTTTCCTTACACCCTGTACACGCTGTCCGCCAACGTACTGATTAAACATCATGAGATCGTTCTATGGAGTGGCCGTGGTGTGGCAAAACGTAATAAAATGTAAACCTTCAAGTTTCTTCCTCTGCTGCAACTTCTCTGGGCTGTCGTCGGTCTCCAGGTAGCTGTAGTGGGCGTCCTCTATGCGCCGCCAGAGGGCGGGCAGCCGCTCGCGCAGACCCGCGTCGCCCATGCCTGCGCACGACATCACCATCACAATGTTCCTGAAGATGTGCTTAAGCTGTGGACCACAAATATTATTGGTTAGTTTCAATAGAACATTTTTGTAGGTCCTGAATGAATTTTAAACAGATTTATAAATCAATAGCATTGAAAAACGAATATACACTATGAGAAAAAAATAGTCCGTAGCGTAGGGGTAGTCAGAAGTTTTAATTGCTTTCAATAAACAGGGTTCAACGTACTCGAAATCGCGTTAAAAAATCAGCTGTCCCATACATTTGGTTCAAGTAGGTTAGCAATTTTGTTTGGGACAGCAAAGTTTTTATCGCGATTTCGATGTTGGTCCCGTAGAGAAAAATAATCAGTTTGATGGTCTGATCATCCCCTGAAAAAACCGTTAGCTTATTAGGGAGACCCTGTATGTTAACCATAAAAGAAAGAATGAAAAATTATAGTAGAGGTGGCTGGAGGGGTTAAATTGCGAAATATCTTCGGATAGGTATTTTCGACATAGCATAAGCATACATATGCTCACGACTATATTCCCCGAGGGGTAGTCGAGAGATATTCTGAAACCTCAGAACATCCACGTTTCACCAGTGGTACTGAAACTCTGTCCAGTGTGATGGGAGGTGAGCCCGTCGCCACTTATAATGGGCAGAGGGTACATTACATGCCTCGAAATTGAAGCAAATCACGGTTTCCTCACGATGTTTTCCGCTACCGAAAAGCCAGTGGTGTTACAAATCGTACATAAATTCTGAAAAACTCATTGGTACGAGTCAGCCGGTTTCCTACATAGTATTCGCGTATATTGCAAGTTTCTATCAGAATTACTAGTATTATTATTTTAACTAATCAATAGTTGCATGCAACCCATCAAGGAAATTAATGAACTTGTTCAATTAATCATGTATCGGATGGATAGCATGTTATGTGCATCACTTATTATTACAGTTCTTACGTAAGCGGTCGGCGAGTATGTACTGGATACTATTAAAGTAGCAATAGAGCACGCTTGTCTACATTATCTCATAAATCACTATAGTCAGATAGGTAGGAGGTACAGTCGCCATCGGATATATCGGAGCATACAAGGTGGTTAAATATTTCTGAGCTGTGCAAAATTTTCAATAAATTCACTACAGTAAATGTTACCAATTATATTTAAACGTGTATTGTGTCATAAATATCTTAACAGCGAATTTTCAATAATTCCTTTACAAGGTTATTTAAAATAAGGTCTTTTTTTCTAAGCTGCTCAGATGTTTATGATCACCCTGACTGCATAGATATATTTGATGTTCTAGGCGTTCAGATATTTGTGATTGGTTATGTGTAAAGAAATTATTGAAAATAAGAACTGGTTAGAAATATTTGACCACCTTGTATGCTATGATATATCTGATGGCGACTGTACCACTCTGAATTCAGACGGGTTCTTACTGTGTTTTTGGAATATTAGAAAGCAAGACATTTCGGCAGTGTTACAACTGCCATGAATTCAGTCTGTATCGATATCCTTTGCTTGCTTTGATTGCTAAACTTTAAAATAGAGAGAGTAAATCAGGTAATGGATTCCGAATCAATACCATGATGAAAGGTACTAAAGGTAGGTACTTTTAAAAGTTCAAAGAAAATCCCTGACAATTTAATGATAGCCCTATCATTTCCCGAGTTTCACTAGCATGTTTTCTGGATGTTGATGAATGATAAATAAGTACCTAACAATCAGGTACTTGTGGTGAGGCGACAATTATTGTAGGAACCAGTGTCAAACAGGGTAACTTCACTTCCATAAAAGAAAGGAACCTGGATTCGAACTTTGGGCATTTTTTTCTGTATATCAAACATATCTACTGTTCATCAAATAAAACAAGTACATAACAAACAAATAACAACAAACAACTGCAAATAATGTCTGATAATTATAATCGAACATTTTCGAACTGATGTTGATGTCTTCAAAACGATACTAGTTTACAATAGATATAAATCTAAACCCCAATAGCATTGCAAAGGCTTGTCAACATGCAATATGAGCAATAAAACTTGTTATTTTATATTATCTCCGTATAGTACGCACTAATAAATAAATTATACATCCAACAAATTTTATAAATGTAGAACTTTGTGACTCAGTCACGCATAAACGACTCATTGGATGTTGACGAAATTTGGCACACATATAGACTATTTTCTGAATTAAATAAAGATTAAAACAAGATAAATAAATAATTGTTAACTCAACGCAGACATAAGGCATAAACTAAATGGGAGTTTGTTTATTCTATTTTCACTTGGACAACAGTTAAACATTTGGTTTTCAGACTATGCAGTTAGCCTATCGTTGGAATAGAGAAGAAAATTAAGATATTTTACTTTTTATCAAGATTCGATGCGAGCAAAACCACAGACAAAAGCAAGGTAGGAATAATACAAACTAACAGAGTATGAAATTTGATAGGGCAGTAATTGGTAAGTACAGCATCGGCAGTGTATTGGTAACTATAACAACGCGAGCGGTTGTTATCAAACAAAACCGAAGTAGGCTTTCCTCAAATCTACCGATGCATTTGAGCCCTAAGCCACGGTTTATACACGGTTTATAGTCAAAGTAACACAATTATGAACCTTATAGTACTTAGCATAGCGTCGTCGTTTGGAGAATTACGCCCGCGCCTATAGGCGACGTCACCTGGAGGCGCGGGCGCGATTCTCCTCTACTACAAAAACGACGCTATTTTGCGTACTATAAGGTTTATATTGTGGTACTTAGATTATCCGCCACCGCCACACGTCTCTTCTGTATAAACCGCGCCTAACACATCTCTGTGGCACGGAGCGAGATCTTCGGTACTGGTTATGAAAATACGCCAGCACATATTTTCGATTCGATGTAAGATAGAACAATCGGTAGCAATATCGGATCCGATAGATTATACCCTTATTATAGACACATTCGCTTTACCATCCTCAACCATCCTATATCGTTCATATTTTTCCTGTACACTAAATTCAATCTCTTTGATACACGAGAGTTAACCTACGATTTCGTCCATACAAATTAAATACCAGATTTTTAGTCAGATCTTAAGCTATCAAACAAAAAAAGGTTCATTAAAATCGGTTCAGTAGTTTCCGCGTGATGCTCGCACAAACAAACACACAATCAGACGGACAAAGATTGTAAAAAAGGTTGATTTGGAGTCAGGGACACCTAAAAACCATATCGTCACCTTTTTTTGTAAATATCTTCAATGTCCAGACACACTTCTGTTACAGTTTTATCTTAGTTAAGAATTAAGAATAAGAATAGGTGAAAGAATCGGTTAAGAAAAAAAAATAGTGATATTTAAGATGTGTATCCAAATGATTTGCTCTGGCTGCCATTTCCCAGTCTACAGAAGCCCTAAACTGACATTGTATGTTTTTATCAGGCATGGTATCAGCTATCGAAGCTTAAAGAGAACAATACTCTCTGACTCATATATTGTACAGATGTCGTCAATACAGTGTAGGTATAGATTGGTTCATTCATAATATTAGTCACAGTTTTGTCATTGTATAATGACAAAATTCAGTTCGATTCAAAGATAGCTCCAAACTTTTGTAATCAAATATAACAGGGGGTTAGGGTAAACAGTTGCATTACTTTAAGGGGTTATAGTCATTATACTGAGAAACCTATAGGAAATTTGCAATACAATTTTTGGAGTTTCCATACTAAATACTAATCAGCTGATCGAATGTTTGTATGAAAAATAGAAATTTATTTTTTTCGAATTTCTCTTTGTTTCTTTGGGAAAGTTGTTCAGTATCATTGGTACAATCACCCCTTAAAGTAATGCAACCGTTTATACGTTACGATACATCATAATTAATATCATATTCATCAGGATATTTCCGCGAGTACGCTCCATATAAACAAAGTTTTGATTCTATTTTGACAATTAATTAATTAAATTTCGGTTAATATTCAAAACAAAATCAAACTTTGCGAGCAACAATATCCGCTTCCGCAAGATGCGTCGTCAAATTAACTAAAAACAATAGGAGTTTATACTTGAAACAACTTGGCATAGAGTTAACTTAGATTAAAAGAACAAATCATGGATAAAAAAATAAGAATTACTAACTGGCAGTCTTATAAAATTACAAATATCTATTTCAATGACTTGCTTGTGACAAAGGAAAATGCTATTGAATATACAGAAGAGACTTGTGGCTGTGGCGGATAATCTACGTAACACAATATAAATCTTGTAGTACGTAGCATAGCGTCGTTCGGAGAATACGCCCGCGCCTCCAGGCGACGTCACCTGGATGCGCGGGCGTATTCTCCAAACGACGCTATGCTACGTACTATAAGGTTTGTTATTGTGTTACTCTGGCTATCCGCCACCGCCACACGCCTCTTCTGTATAAACCGCGCCTAAGGGAGACAAGAAACTGTAGCTATTGCTAGTACTTACTTCATAATAGATTATTATTATGCCACTGCGAGAAAATATGTGATTAAAATAACTAAGTACAAAGAATTATCATTCTCTTGCATAATTATATTTATTACAAGGAAAAAAACATGTCGTTACTCATATTATGTTCATAGACACTGCATAAGAAACCTTTAATCCTTTAGTCATCTCGTACGACACCCACGGGAAGAATGGGGTCCATTCTAAACCGAAAACACACGGCAACTTGTGTTGTATTGGAGCTTCTTCTTATCGTGTGGGCAAGCCCTGGTATCAGAGTTCTTTCAGACCGCCTTACAGCCTCTGACGTGGTTTTTATGCAACTGCTTAATTTTGGGTGCTTTTTTGGATTTGGTTTGCTTGTTGGAGCTTAATTAGGCATACTACACACAAGTACCTACTTATTTCAGTTCACATATTTGCAGGGAAGCTCGAAAAACCGATTGGGCGCTAAAACTGTGAATAAAACGCTAGATTCGGCGCTAAATTCTTCTCCCATAAATAGTCCTTCGAAGTTCTCTAAATAGTCTTATCAGTCTTTCCAAAACCCATCTATGGGTCAGTAAATTCGAAGGTAAATAGTAAAATTAATGATAGCACTTCAGAATCTGAATCTCCCGAACACTGCACACTCTATGCACATGTTTAGATCACAAAATGCTAATATTTATCATATTTCAATCAGAAAACACAACATGCAGCATATTCAAACACTAATACTATTGCTTTTTAAAAGTTTAAAAGCACTAGATTCTCGGCTAGACGCTATACTCTCAGATACAACACCAAGGGGCCTGTTTCACCACTTTTGGATTATCCGACAGCTCATTTGACATATTTGTATGATGAATATGTCAAATGAGCTGTCTGATAAGCTGACAAGAACTTATTCGGTAGTGGTGAAACAGGCTCTAAACATACTAAAGAAGCGCTAGATCTAGCGCCACAAGCGCTAGGGTGGCATAGGTATCTATGGCCAACCGAAAGTTCTGATTCCAATTTTACTATTCTCTATTTATTTGTCACTGTCAACAACATCACTTTGAATGAGTTCATTAGCACCAATATCATTTACTGTATTTATTTAGTGATAATAAAAATAAATACAAACCAATCAGGTTTTTAAAGATATTTGATATCAAACACATTCATGATAAGGTATCTTTTTGATAAAACAAATTAGGAATCTTTTTTATGAATTTTTGATGGATTGTACAATAATTAACATGGTAGCAGAACAACTGTTCCAAAGAACATGGGTACTTTTAATGATTTTTTGTCATTTATATTAAATTAATTTAATTTTATCATTTTTATAAAATTTTTGTCATTTATATTAAATTTTATATACAAGGGAAGTGTGAATGGAATGGTTGAAAGGGGTCGCCCTAGGCGTATCTAATCGTAGCATGTGGCGATCTGTTGTCTCTGCCTACCCCAGTAGTGGGAAATAGGCGTGAACATGTGTATGTATGTATGTAATTTAATTTTATTACTCAATTATATTGTTAATGTAAACTAATTATTTTAATTTTATTAATTACTTTGGTTTAATACTATTTTTATTTTTGGATTGGAGCAATTGCTAATCAATTGAATTTTATAGTTTATTGAAATTTGGGGGCCTATTGTATACTTGTATGTGTTTGTTTTGTTTCAATGTTTTACAAATTAATTAAGATTTTAATTTATGTAACAAACTCACTCCGCCATGTTCAAATATAGTGATGCTGTGTAGATGTGTAATTGGATTACAATCTAGTTCTTACATTATATTATTGCGATGTAAAATGGTTTCATCTTAACAGGAATCTGTATGTGTACTACAAAATATGTACCTAAAAACGCTGTGCTTTAAAATTGCTGTGCCCTACATAACAGGGTTCACAATGTTGTACTAATTTAAGATTACACCAACTTTTGTATCTACCATTGTGAAACGCAATAAAGCATTGAGTATTGAGTATTGAGTATTGAAAAACATACCCATACAATAAAATAAAAGAATTCCGTTTTTGGGAACTTATCGGCACAATCGACAGGGAAAATATTCGAGCTCTGTGAATAATTTGTGAATCTAAAGTGAAATCATCGATTATTTTGTGAAATATACTAAGACGAAAAATACGAAAATACACATTCATTTCACAATATACACAGAACTCAAATTTCTACCATGCCGATAAGTGCTGATAAATTCCCAAAAAACGGTTTCATATGACAACTCATGTCAGTTCCTCTATTCCTGTAATGTATAGTAACTTTATGATAGGTACATAATGTATATCCGTTTGTTATTCTTTTACTTGGATGGAATACACTCTCAGTTTACTACTGGATTTTCTCAACACAAGTCGTAATTAGGTATTCTTCTTTGAGTTCATGATCTTGGACACCAAAACACACATGACGTTTTTACAAAACATTGTTATAGATAACACTGGACCAATTGTTATATCATTTGATGTAGCTAGCTAGTTTGAGAAATTATTAAAGGAGAGAATCTAAGCTAATACACGATCGAGAACAATTAAGTAGTAAGAACAATTTACGAAAGCAACATTTCGATAAAAAATATGTTAATGATTTGTAGAACATACTCCCACGCGAAAGTGTCTCTTAAAGAATAGAAGTGATGAAAATCAAGGTCGAAAGATAAGCCTGAGTGTAGAACGATTAAGCTTAACTTCCTTACAGTACAGGAAGAACATTCTTTTCCTGGATGTCAAAATTATTTCAATGCACCGAATCTAGAGCGGCCAAAAATAGTACAACCGAAAATAACAAGGGCTTTATCGAGTAACGGTAACAAACACTAAATAAACATTATTTACGTACCTTGCTTGATCATGGCTCATGTGGAATGTCGATTAAAAATCCAATACGAAGTTATTATCAATCAAATAAAAATGGTAAAACAAAAAATCACGAATTTTGTTTTGACGTATGCGAACGAAATCAACGCTTTGACATTGACGGTTGCTGTCAGTGTCAAATTGTCAATTTTTTGTTGTTGTGGTTTTATTATTCCTTCCGGAAAGGCTAAGGGTACATAGCCCATGCAGCCAAACAATTTTTTGTTGATGAAATTTTTATAAGTTCAGAAAGCCAATGGGAACTAGTCCTTACAGCCATTGTCATTACTTGGAATTTTCATTGTACACACGGCGACAGATCAACCTACCCATAGTTGAACTCTATGTTCATGGACATAAGGTCCAACTATAGGTAGGTTGATCTGTCGCCGTGCGTACCTAAACTAACCTACCTAACGCTAAAAAATAATACGGACTTTGCCACAGCTCTATCGGGTTATTATGGCTACGCGGAGTCATGGCTGCTTTACGGAATTATCCTATGGGGCATTAGTACTGACGCTCATGACTTATTTGTCATGCAGAAAAAATGTATCAGCATTCTTTCAGCAATACAATATCGAAGCAGTTGTAGACCCTATTTCGCGTGTATGTATCAGATACTAACTTTGCTATCGATTTATATATTTGAAATGGCAACGTTTGTACGGAAACACTTCGAATTCTTTACCCAGATAAAAACATACACACTACAATTTAAGATCGAAAAATAATCTCACCTTACCCTCTACTACAATGGAAATGTACCACAGAAGCTCTTATTTCCAGGCCACTAAAATAATAAAATCCCAGAAAACCTTAAATCTGAACCAAAACTAATTTTTTATAAAATGAAAAAAATGTATTTATAGAAAAAACCTGGAAAAAACGTATTGTGGGGACAAGTTATAGCAACGAAGCTAACAAATGGCGCTACGATCACACTCGCAAATGTGTACCTAAGACAACTTGCGATGTCACATTGGTAGCCCGTTAGCCGCTACTCATAAGGTTCACAATCGTATACAAGACATGAATCGCACAAGAGAAATAATCACAGAGATTCGATATATACAATATACAAGGTCCAACTAAGATCTGTTGGACCACGGCCGGTCCCCAGGCTTCACACTAACCTGGCGGAAGATCTTCCCTTTTCACCGGAGGAACCTTCCACAGTAGTTCCTCCACACGTATTATTAACGTATTAACGATTTACTAACTGAAAGAGTCCTTGATTCAATTCTTTTACTGCAGATTGAAGTTTATTAATTCTATTATTTTACTCCCACGAGTCATGTATCGTAAATTATTTATTTAATTTCAAATTATTAATGTATGTGTGTATAGTTATCCCTCATTGCCACCACTTTTATTAATTTGTATTATTTAATGTATAAATGAATAAATTCACTATAAGGAGTAATATTAATATGAGCATGCATCCACTGCCTAGTCCTAAAATTGTTTCTGAAAAATTTGTAAACTAATGTTATTGTTAATTATTTACTAGGTAATTTTGCTGTGCCCATAAATGGGTATCATATGAGATACAACAAATTATATACCACCTTTATGTACTTTACCATATGATGCAATAAATAAATTATGAAAAATGAATTATTATGTGTGAAACACCAAAATACCATCGCATTTCAACGAGTTAAAAACTACTGAAGATAACGGTTCTAAGGGCTAGATCCCATTGCCTTTACGAAAGGAAGAACAACATGAGAAAAATCATAGACAACTAGAAAAAAACAATAAATCAGGCAGGGTTGCCAACTTAGCTTTTATGCTAAATTTGGTAAAATTTCTGGACTGTTTAGCATGTTTTTTTTATCGTTTAGCACATAGCAAATTTTTTTTTTGCATTTTTTAAATACAAGAAGTAAATGAAAAATATCAAATATAAATGGCTCAAAACATTGACCACTGAACCACAAAAATGCACTTTGGACCTAAATTCCATTTTGTATGTGAAATTGGATTTACAAAGAGCAGGAAAGTCCTTTTACTTGTGCTCAGATCCGTTTCAGTAGCAGCAGCAGATGTCGATTATCATGCATAGAAATTGTTAGTTTTGCTATAAGAAATACCTAAAAATTCAAATGGTACTTCAACATTTTTTAGCATATTTATGGCAATTTTTAAACTGCACTTTAGAAATTTTCGGGGTTTTGCTTGGCGCCATTGCTCTTGTTGTGTTTCGTGTTATTTGAAATTCGTAAAAAGTTGGTTTTAGTGATATTTGTGACATAATTTCGTGCGGATTGTGTACCAAACAGTTGCGTAAAGCGACCGACGTAACAGGAATCTGAAATAAATACGATAACAGAACATAAGTTTTGGTTCAAGTTAACTCGTACATGGTCATTTTGGCGCCAACGCGCGAGCTTACAAATCGACCATAGATTCATCGTCATCTATCATCCCATCATCCAAATAAAGAATATAAAGAAAAAAATAACGAATGGCTCAAAAGGACTAGTATCCAGAGCCGTTAAAGACATTATAAAAAAAAAATTAGAAATTTTCTGTAAAAATAGTTGACAACACTGAAAAAAAAAATGGCGTCGTCGGTTGAATAGCACGCAATAACATGAAACCGCGCTAAATACAAAATTCACTGAAAAGTTCTAAATATTTTATAGCCTGCCTAAAATCTTATAAATTTTGATTAAGCATGCCAACTTCAAACATTTTATTCGTTGATAACGCTAGGCAGGATGAAATCGAAACATTTTACGAAGTAAGTTCTATCCAGATGTAATAATACGAATAAATAACCAAAAGCTTTCACCTTCTGCTTGATAAAGATCTTAAAGTTATAAACGGTCGTCGACCCGCGGCTCTATCACTGTCATCGACGAAACATACAGAAAAGTGGATGCCAATGCCACCTTGATGCAAAAATTATGATGCACCCTAACTTCGCAGGCATGTCAGCGACATAGAGACTACTACAGAGGCTACCCCAAGGCTAACCATCCTTTGACTTTCTTCCTCGACCCTGAATTCATGTGGCAATGCCCACCGGAGATGACAGCGTAAGAACAATCTCGTACTACACTACCTAACATAATCCCTCCCTTTCTGGGCGGTAATAACAACTTTACTTCCAGAAAACTTTTCGATGTCAGCTTAGTTAGGCAGGTACTAGTATTTATTCTGTGCTTAGGCGCCTTGTGGGTGTCGTGCTCGTGACTTAGGAATAAGATGTCTTTTTTTACAATGTTTTTGTGGGCAAAAGGTAGACAACAATTAAAATCCTGAAACACTAAAAATTGCATCAGCGCATAAACGTGCCACTGCAGGGCACAGGTCTACCCTCGAGGAGGACCTATGGGCGTTGGTCCACCAGCACCACGTGTTTCCATTGCGGATTGATAGACTTTACATACGCATCGGCATTTCTTCTTCAGCGAATGCAAGTTTCCTCACGATGTTTTCCTTTACCGTTTGAGAGCAGTCGGTAACTAATACATTACGTTAGAAAAACTCATTGGTACATAGCATGTCGTCCGTGCGGATTCAAACCCTGACCTCAAGATTAAGTTTCCATACTTCTCCGCAACGCCCCACCGACGCTCTGCTGATAAACGTCATGAAATGATTTATTCCATTCAGGCCGTCTCTTTGAAAGTCTCTACACACCATATCTATCCATATACAACGTGTTAATAAATAAGCGCAAAACCTCATACACCCCAACTGATTTATAATGAAATAATTGCATTGAAACAATAATTTCATTATGTTATTAGTTAGTATTGGAAGTTATTCGCATTTCAAATTTGCATGCAAAAAAGATATTGTTATTTCATCAATGAATGAAAGCGCTAGCGTGCTCATGAATACATTTGAAGAATTGTTTTGGTAGTAAGTAGGGTGAGTGCCTGTGCGGTGGGTTGGCATCGAGTTCAGTAAATTTTAAATTATACAAACAAATTATTTAATATAATGAAAAATATAACCTATGTTGAAACCTTGATAATTCGATTCTGCTCTCGATTCTACACAAACTATTTTCTAGTTTTGCGTTTATTCATTAACACGGTGTATTTACCTACGTGTTACAGGACATATTTGAAATTCCCGATGTCCCACGTGAAGTACAAGCAGCCGACAGTTCTACCTGTCAACACGGGACGGACGAGCGGTATGCCTGCGCTACCGGATCGCACCCTCGGCGGTCGATTCAACAAGGCAGCTTGCAAAGCATTCGTTAGGTAGTCGGGAGTGCTTTTGTCTCTATGGTGGTCTGGTTTTTATGCTTTTTGTGGAGCAAATAAATATTCCAAATGGCAATGTATGCTTTGATAGACAGAATTCGATAGTTATGTAACTTCTGATTCTTTTACAACGAAAAATTCAAATGGATATCAAATATTGCTATACAGGATGTAAAAAAAACCCTGTTGGAGCCTTTAGGGGGTGCTTCAGACCATCAAACTGAACAACTTTCACTATGGAGCCAACATCGAAATCTCGAGAAAAAAACACCAGCTTCATTCAAAACTGCCGTACCAACTCTACTCAATTACAAGGTGTTACAAAAATGCAAATAAACATTTAAGGGGGTGGTTTAGACGATCAAACTGAACAACTTTCACTATGGGACCAATATCGAAAATGCGAAAAAAAAATCGGACGTTCCATAGTAAAATACAAATCTACTCAAGCTAAATGTATGGGATAGCTGATTTTTGTTTTCGCGATTTCGATGTTGGTCCCATAGTGAAAGTTGTTCAGTTTGATGGTCTGAACAACCCCCTTAAAAGTTTGAAATGTTTATTTTTACTTTTGTAACACCCTGTATATGGGACAGCTGTTTTTTTTTCGCGATTTCGAATTTGGCTTCATAGTGAAAGTTGTTCAGTTTGATGGTCTGAAGCACGCCCTTAAGGCTCCAATTGTTTTTTTTACACCATGTACAAGATAGAAGACATGTATGAATTTAGATCCATTTTTGAATGGAATATACCAACCAAGATGGATATGGATTGACAAAATACAATAAACAATACATTTTTTATAACTGACATCTGAATGAGAATTCGTCAAAAGGTGCACGAGGAAAAGCTAGAAACCATTTGATTTGATTACAATCTGAAATAGAAGGACGACGCAAACTCTGGTAACCTGGACATCATTATCTTGAATTCACTGAGGCCAATACTTCCTGTAGTATCTAATCTTAATTCTTCTAGGATCTGCGAAACCAAAAATAATTGTTGCATGAAGAATTAGTAAAGGTAAGGTAGGCGTAATAAACAGTGGCGTGCACTCAGGGTAGACACAAATACAGTTAAACCCAAATAATTCCTAAACTAAAAGCATTTTGTTTAATAAATGACTTTTAATTGTTTAATTAACCTGTTTTTAAACAAATCAAAGTCATTTATTAAACGTATTGTTCCCCTTACGCCGCTTCCCATGACGTCGCTTTTGTAGATGTGCCTCGGTTTTATTCCCATCATGTCGCCGAAGCATTTCTTCAGTTCCCGGCACATCGCTCGTTACCTATATGCAAACAAAACCGAGCCTCAACCACAATACAGGAGAACAATCGCGCTAAACTCATTCATCACGTGCTTACTTCTTGTCAGTGGGAGCCCGTTTGCATAGGGTGCCACAACTCAAAATAGTTCATGGCATATTTTGTATTAGGTTGTCTGAATAATGTAGGAATACTGCTTTTACTTACAACTTTAGCGATTTTCATCTTAGATTCATTGTCGATGTAGTTACTGCGATTGTACGGGTCCCAAGTCAAACGGTCCAAGATGTCGCTAATATCCCGAGCTGATATTTGGTTATCGTCGTCTAGATCTGTGTATAAGAATGATGATGTTAGTCAGTTGAGTTACTTATACAGGTTCCAAATAAATGTTCTGATATTTTTTAAGATCGAGGATGATCAGGCCGTCAAACTGAACAACTTTATCTATTGGACCAACATCGAAATCGCGAAAAAAAAAATCTGTTACATACAAAACAGCAAACCTACACAAGCTAAATGTTTGGGACAGCAGATTATTTTTTCGCGATTTCGATGTTGCTGTTGGTCCCATAGCGAAAGTTGTTGAGTTTGACGGTCTGATGGTCCCCTAAAAAAGTGTCAGCATAAGAAGAAGGACCCTATATACAAGAAAGGGTTAATCTCAAAGGTTTACCGATTGTGATGAATCGGCAACGATGTATCGTCTTTGTTCAAACTCCGGTATGTCAAAATCCGTACATTTTCGACCCTACTTATACTTCATTCCAAATAAGGACGACGAGATTTTCCGATTCCTATTTAGCTTACTGGCTAATTCTGATTACCACATGTAATTAATTTACTGGATACATATCTTAGACGTTACTAAAGCTTTTCTAAGAATAAGTGAGAGGAAGTGTTTCAAATCTCTGTTTCTGTAATGCAAAATAGCCTTAAATATCGTTGCTATTTTGAATGGAGTATAGACTAAACCCAGCCTCAAAAGATGTCTCTGAATATCGGCCTAAAACTACATAGAAAATCCGCTTAGACCATATAAATAGGGACCAGCCGCGCGTTAGCATTTCCCCTCTGCCTCGTTACAAGATCACATTTGCATATCATTTTATACCTTATCACTAAACGAGACAGCATGTAATAGCAGAACAATAACTTCAAGCTTCGTTTGGGGTTCACATGAGACTATTTTTAACAAACAAAATTAGGATCTAAGGCAAAGGAATAAAATCCAAACTTGCCGATGCCATGCTACCTCGTCCCCCGCAAAAAGTGGCAGACAAGCTTGTTAGTAGAGTAACTCGCCCATTGTTATATGGTCTAAGCAAATCCGGGATAAACTCTTCAGCTCCTTTTTACCCGGATGCGATAATGTCATATGTGAAAGTAAAGACAGCGTTCGCACACAATAGCTTCTAAATTCGTCTCACCAAAAACTCTGAAAGCCCAGGCGGCTTTAACTTCGACGGGACATTCCGAGCTCATAGCGGAGCACAGGTCCAGCAGGTCCTCAAACGAGAACTTGTCGTCGTTCTGCGATGAAAACACTCGGAAGAGGCGGTCTTGAAATGGGTTGTTCTGGAAATAAGGCGTAGCGGCAAAGTGTGAGTCGGGCTGGCGCCTAGGGCCCAGGAGAAAAAAAATCGGTTAGTTAGTACAGGGTGTTAGGGTAAACAGTTGCATTACTTAAAGGGGTGATTGTACCCATGATACTGGAACAACTTTCCCTAAGAAACTAATAGGAAATTCACAAAAAATATTTTGGACTTTCCATACTAAATGCAATCAGCTAATCAAACGTTTGTATGAAAAGTGGAAAAAAAAATGTTTTTGTATTCGTTCCTATTGGAATTGGAATGTTGTTTAGTATCATGGATACAATCCCTTAAGGGAATATAATTCCGAACGTGCTCCATACAAACGAAATCTGGTGATATTTTCAATACTAACTAATTAAAGTCAATTAAATTTTTCTGAAACTATTTAGAAATATTACTATGCTTGTATGAAGTCAGATTTTGGTTTAAATGTGTAGTTTTAAAGTTACAGTGCCTCAAGGATTTCCATACCAATCTTAAATTAATCCTAGCATTAAAACTGTATATTTAACGAAAATCTGACTTCATACAAGCATAGAGATTAGTTTCTAGGTTGTTTCTGAAAAATTTCATTGACTTTAATTGATTAGTATTAAAAATATCACCAAACTTCGTTTGTATTCAGCGCGCATTAACGCATTCTGAATAAACTTCTCTTAATGTAATGGTAATAAACTGTTTACCATAACACCCTGTATATTGCGTAGTGGTACGAACCCACGGTGCGCAGGTCCGACTCGCACTAATTGCTTAAAGGTAGAACACACTGGGTTTTAGTTAAACACAAGGCTATTCCCTAACATAATGCTAAATAAAAAACTATGAATTACCTTTAATACATCAAACTTCTTCAGTATTTCGTCCCTACTAAACCGGTGATTATAATCTGCGTTCAATTTATCTGGATCGATCGAGTAGAACTTTTTCATCAAACTGAAATGCAACAGAATTAAATTAATTATACTTGCTTGCATTTTCTTACTTATCTTTACATTAATACATTATTAGTAGAGATCGGATAATCGGATGCATATTTACCTAAAGTTGAGGTGTTGACTATTATGGAGTGCACTTTTGTATCGAAAAAAAAATGTTTTTAGGTAGTCGCTTCTATACTATGCATCCGATTAGTTATGCATTCCCGGATTTCCTGGCATCCCGAAAAATATTTAAAAAAAAGATCATTTTAAGAAGCCGCTTCCATAATTTTATAGCCAAAAATGAAGTTTAGGTAAATAATGCATCCGAATATCCGATCTCGAATTATTAGTCTATGGGTGTAAAGTACTTACTATAAAATTTCACCCTTATTCAAATAAGTTAACGATTTGTAATCTTCCAAAACATCCTCAGTTAAACCAGGGTACGACTGGGAGCTCCCCATTTTTTTATTTTCTCGCACCAAATTTCACGGTATTGAATTTTTCGCAAATAAAAATAATCTAAAGCATGTGGTCACACCTGTGTTAATATTGAGTAGGTACTGTGTATGAAAATTACATTTTAATATCAGATATCTTATCAAGTTATTAACGAACGTGTATTACTTTGATTATGGAGATAATGCCTTTATCGAGCACTGAATGGTTATTCAAATTACAGTGTTGTGACAATCAATACTTTGTTTACATTTAGGGTCGATTATTTCCTTCCGTTAAATTCTAATTTTAGAAATTACCTACTATCTAAACTATTATAAAAGTGTAACAGAAGTGTGTCTGTACATTGAAGATATTTACATGAAAAAGATCACGGTATGGTTTTTAGGTGTCCCTGACTCCAAATCAAACTTTTTTAGAATGTTTGTTCGAGCATCACGCCAAAACTACTGAACCGATTTTGATGAAATTTTTTTGTTTGATAGCATATTTAATATGAGCGGACGAAGTCGCGGGTCTAGTTACAAACTATTATAAGTCAGTACGTAACAGACACTTGATTATATTTTTCGCGATGAAGATAGGGTTGAGACACACTTGCCGACGCCGGGCCCATACAAAAATGACATGCCGTCCGCCGTCGTCGCCGGCATGTGTTGTACCCTAAGAGGAAGGATCTCTCTTTAAGACTAGAATGAGCCATACCAATTGTAAAGTGTCCACTTTTTTGACGTTTAGGTTTGAGTGTGTGGTGTCAAGTAGTATGGACAAAAGGCACCAAGTGACATATGGCCTTATGTTTACGGTCACTTTTCACACACATTAGCTCAAAAAAAAGTGGACAGTCGCATAAACAAATATCTATAGTTCCATCTCCTTCTACTATTAAAGGTACGTCATAAGACAAAAGAGACCAACTACAATCGTAAATTTATGCGGACTCTATGGATATCCTTCCTCTTAGGTTGTACCCACTGACCATTATAAGTGGCGACTGGCTCACCCTCTGTCAGACTGGACAGAGTTACGGTACTACTAGTAAATTAATGATTTCCTAACTTATTAGCTTAGTATGACGTTAAATGTATATTATTAATTATTATAGATCGAGGAGATTATAGCGTAGCAAAGTCTGAAGCCACCTTAAAGTGCTAGTTTGTGGATACCATAAAGATGTTACCATGTATTAAAGAAAAAAAAAGTCTAAAGAATTTCATAGAAAATAATTTATTCCATATCAATTACCTACACCTGAGATCGAACTCAGCAATAGTAACACAAATATCGTAAAGTTACAACAGTCACACGTACACACGCTCCTATATCCAGTTCTATGCATAACATTGTTATTACGTGCACATTTTATCCGATCGTTTATACTAATTAACAAGACAGTCATTTTATGCTACTAATTGCTAAGAAAATAATAGAAGTCATGCGCAACAAAATATATCTATAAGATAAAACAACGGACTGCAGAAAAGGAAGCACGAAGACATATCCTATACTTTGATTCTATATAATATTAGCTATGATTGGCTGCATTTTATGTACTAGCTTTTGTTAAATATGCGTCAAGCTTATTTCTCAAGGCGTAAATACTACTGAAGTATATATTAGCCCGTCCGCTAAAACTCGTGCGGACGCATGGTTTCAAAGACTGCTGTACCAAAATTAATGCGTTAAAAGGTGGGGACGATTTTGAAGGTTAAGGGTTGAACCTCATCCGGCAGCACGGAATAGCATTTAATGACATCCTTTTCTGTCGCTCAGGAACGTAATTTGCTAGTGCGAGAAAGATAGCGCGATTCGCACCGGCAGTGGTGCGACCTTTCTCGCTCTAGCCAATGACGTTCCTGAGCGACAGAAAAGGATTAGCATGAAAAAATGTGATTACGTACTGCCAAATGAGGGTCAACCTTTAGCGAGTTTTGGTTGGTTCGTTCTTAGTCAAATTAACAACTCTAAATCGAACGTCAGCGTTTTTATGAAAAATTGTACTGAATACAAGTGACATTATCAAATGCGAGTTTAGCACTTTCAAATGTTTCTTCACTAAAACTAAAATATAATGCTTTACACTGTTAACAAAAGACCTATTAAAATGCAGCAACAGTAGGTACTCAGAAGACGTATCCAAAAGTCATTAAGCGGTAAATTTTAAGAATTTCCTACAAATACCACTATCGAAAACTAATTAAAAATATATTATTCAAAAACTAGTCAAGCAAATAAAAATGGCAATCGCAAAATTGCATTACAAAATAAAAAGTTCTCTGCAATAAATACTTATTTACTAATATTTACAGTCAGCACTTAGATGAAATAATGAACGTTTAAAGATAACTCGGCTAGATAAAAATGCATGCCTGATGCTGGGAGAAAATGTTATTAGATGCTCTTAAAGTAGTGTTATGTTTTAAACATCAAACACAAATTATGTGAACAGTTATACAGGGTTACAGGTTAAGTCGACCTAAATCCTTTAAGAGGTGATAGTTTCCATCATTCCTGACTGATTTGACTATGGAACCCCATACCCTAAACTTAACCGTTCTCAAGTTATGGGACTTTGAAGTTTTTTTTTAAAAAATCCAGATTTTTTTGTCTAATGTCCCCTTTTTTTGTGTTTTGTACATCTAATGTTTTTGTTTTTGTATTTTTTGTGTAGCAGATTAGCTGCTTCATTATTTTAAACACAAAAACTGCAAGTAACTGTACCAACTGAGTCGTATTAGACGATTGATAGTTAAAAAAAGAAATTAATTTGTGAAGAGTTTTTTTTTTCTTTCTTTTGTATTTAAAAAAAAATCTATGACAGTTGTGCTGCAGATGTGCTTAAAAATATCTACGGTTCTTCAGCTTTCCGATAAGGTATAATACAATAGGGTATTATTGGAATTTTATAACAAAAACATCGATGATATGCTACCAGGTAGTAGTAAAAAATAACGATATTTAAGCGTCAAATTTAACTTTACTCAGAAAACAAAATAAAACAATCCAAATAGGTAACGAATGAGGTTTATTAATCATTTTTACAATACATGTTCCACATGTCCGCCCCTATTTCGCACACATACACGCATTCTGTGCCTTAAGCCACTTTTCACTACCCCAGTTGTGAGTCCTCTTCTTATTTCGTTAGCAGCATCAATTATTTTCTGCCTCAAAACATCAACAGATGTTATTGGGTTAGGTTCATCGTAAACCAAACTTTTCATGTGCCCCCACACATAAAAATCCATTGGTGTCAAATCTGGACTTCTAGCTGGCCACGGTGTAGGCCCACCTCTCCCGATCCACTTATTTGGGTAATTAGTGTCTAGCCACTCTCTGACACTCCTTCTAAAGTGCGCGGGGCACCCGTCGTGCTGAAACCACATGTTTCGAATGAGGTTTAATGGTATGTCGTCGAGCAAATCGGGTAAATCTTGCCTTAAAAAATTTTCATAGGTCTCTCCATCCAAATTTGGAGGAAGAAAGTAAGGCCCAACCAGATGGTTTGAAATTATTCCCATCCATACGTTAAGGCTGAAACGTCTCTGTGACCCCTTTACCCTTTTCTTATTAGGATTTCTTCCTGCTTTCGGAGCCCAATGATGGGCGTTATGATAATTGGTTATCCCATCTTGATCAAATTTGGACTCGTCAGTCCACAAGATGCTTCGAAAAAACGAAGGATCTTCCAAATCTGCATTCAACATAAACCTGCAGAAATCCAGCCTCCTCACAGGATCTCCTTCTTCGATAACATGCACTGGCGTGTAGTGGTAGGGGTAGAGACCGGCAGTATGCACAGTAAACCACACTTTCCATTGTGAGATTCCAAGTTCTCGGGCAACAACGTTGGTTGACGTAGTCGGATCCAGTCGAAATCGTCGAACAATCTCATTATCTTCCTCTTCATCATCATCATTAATACGTGGTCTACCCAGGTCTGTTCGTCGCCTCGAAACAGAGCCAGTCTCTCTAATTCGTCGGTAAACTCCGTCGAAGACACTAATATCCGGAATTCGGCGGTCAGGAAAACGTGCTATGTATTCTTGACGAGCTTGTAAGGATACACAGTTGCAGTACCCATAACAAATCAAAATATCAGCATATTCTTCGTTCGTAAAGGTCGCCATCTTCAACAGTTCCAAATCAGAAGCACAAATCAAGGTCCAGTTAACAAGCACAGTCACGAATAGGAGGAAACAGTCCAGAAAAACAAGCTAAGTCGAGTAAAAAACGAAGAGCACCAAGTATCGCATCTACCACGGACGAATGGCGTAAGCAGACTAACCATAACCAAACACAATAACAACAAAATGGCGTTTGAAATAACTTGTCTCTCTTGCACCCGTTTACATTGTATGATATCCCGCTCGCACGTGACGCGCTACCCATTGTACCCATTGCAAGACAATGGGCGTTGCGAGCAACTTTACGAAATACCGTTATTTTTGTTATTACCTGGGAGTCTTTCATCGATGTTTTTTCCGAGAATCCTGATAACACCCTAGCAAATTATACCTTATCGGAAAGCTGAAGAACCGTAGATATTTTTAAACACATCTGCAGCACAACTGTCTTAGACTTTTTTTAAAATACAAAAGAAAGAAAAATAAACTTTTCACAAATTTATTTCTTTTTTTAACAATCAATCGTCTATTACGACTCAGTTGGTACAGTTACTTGCAGTTTTTGTGTTTAAAATAATGAAGCAGCTAATCTGCTACACAAAAAATACAAAAACAAAAACATTCGATGTACAAAACACAAAAAAAGGGGACATTAGACAAAAAAATCTGGATTTTTTTAAAAAAAACTTCAAAGTCCCATAACTTGAGAACGGTTAAGTTTAGGGTATGGGGTTCCATAGTCAAATCAGTCAGGAATGATGGAAACTATCACCTCTTAAAGGATTTAGGTCGACTTAACCTGTAACCCTGTATTGTAAAGAAGTAGAAAAAAGGACCATGGAATCTCCACTGTATAGCCATTGAAATAAAGGTCATAAGATTTGATTGATCACAAAAGTGGAGTGTCAAAAAGTATAAAGATAATGAAACTTGGCCAGAAATTTTTTAAGGTGGACTTCCGATGCCAGCAGCCGATGCGAGCGTCTGACGCGTGGTTCTGTCATATGCCATATGTCTATCGTATCGACCGCGCGCGTCTGACGCACGCGTCAGTCGCTAGCATCGGAAGCGGCGCGATACGTTTTCATAGTAACTAGTATTGTCGCATCGGCCGTCGGCCGCGAGCCGCGCGCGTCAGACGCATCGGCCGCTGGCATCGGAAGTCCACCTTTAGCCATAAACTTTCCTGTTTCGTTAATAAGCGAAAAATGTGTATTCTCATAACAGTTTAAAATTCGGACAAATGCATTACCACATCTTTACTTAAAATTAATAGTCAAACACTTAACTATTTACAACTTATACAACCACATAATTGACATTCAACACATCATCTTTTAGGAAACTCGACGCTGTCGAAACTGATCTGTCTCCGAGCTCGCATCTTAGCCGCCTCTTCGAACGACGGCATTGAATTGGACTTGAAGAGAGCTGTCTTATCAATCATACTCAAACCACTGCTACTGTTCGAATTATTAGAATTTGAATCTATGTTTACTAGTTTATCCTGTAGAATATTTTTGGATCCGCTCCTGGGTTGCTCCTGTTTGGTACCGCCGTCGTAATTCTCTTTTATTTGGGAGGTGAATGTGCTGGTGGTAGCTTGGCGCGACTTCATTTGCTGGTATGCTGTAGCTGATATGTACCCGGTGACTTTATTGTTGGTCTCGTTGGATAACTTCAGCTGCTCTTCTTGGAAGCACTCGTCGACTGAACGGCCTTGGATGATAGCGAACACGTATTGGCGGGCGAGTCTGTTGGGAAGAGATATGTGTGATTAGTAACTTTCCTGAAAAAATCTGCTCTTCGATATGTGTACCTTTCCGACTCAAATTTATGAAATAGCAGATTTTTGTCTATATTGAAATAGTGAAAGTTTTTTAGTCTTATGATCTGAATTAGCCCTTTTAGTATTTGCCTGGTAGGCATTTAGACACTGAATTTGCACGTTCATTGAACGTAAACACCTGAGGAAACCTGCATGATTCCGGCGTGTATTCACTATCTATTAAAAGTGCGACAGGCAGGAAAAAATGTGAATATTGTGGAAGGGGTGACGTGATGTAGATTATCCCTGACTACCGGGAATATGTCGTGAAGCCTAGCTTATGAAGTTATTAAATTGGTAAGCCATGAAAATAAACAAATGAAATCATAAACATATACTAGCGACTATATTCCCCAAGATTAGTCAAGAGATATTCTAAATATAGGAATATCCACATTTCATTACTGATCACACTCTGTCTAGTGTTATAGCTACTGAACCTATCGCCAATTTTTCAGGATGCACATCAAGGACACTTGTTTGAAGACCACTCAAATGCAGTCGCGGTAAAAACTAGTACATAAATTTCCTAAAACTCAAATGAAATACAAACTTGAGCATAGTCTCGGAGGTGGAGAGCTTGGGCGCGGCCAGCCTGGCGGCGTGCGGCGGCAGGGAGAGCAGCCGGCGCGTGAGTCGTGCTAGCGCGGACGCCTTCTCGCGGAAGCCAGGCGATGACATGCGCCACCCGTGCACCCGCAGCGCCTCAGAGACCGCCCACAGGAGCTTCTGCAAACGATTGATGTGCCAATTAATATGGGTGAAGTCTATTAAGGCGTATCCGTCCGTGAGATGAATTTTTATGAATTTTCAAAAAATAACGAAACCAAATCATTCTTATGTTGTATTGTGAAGTATACTGTAAATTGTAATTTTCTTCCGATCAAAAATGTAAGAATAAAATGGTTACAAATGTGAAAAAAATGGGTGACTTTAGATGCCTTTTTCTTCAGGTTTATTAATCAAAATAGATTTCGAGCAAAACCAAATCACTTGTCTTGTCCTGTAGATTGTTCAGTTTTGTTTTCTGCTTAAAAAGACCTAGTTCTAAGAAGAGAAATAGTTCCCGCGTACCAGAAGGTGTGGGTAGGCAGTGATCCCCCATAAAGTTCAATGAGGACCTGGTGAAGGCGGCGGGAACACGTTGGATGAGGGCAGCGCAGCATCAGTCGTTGTGGTGATCCCTTGGGGAGGCCTATGTTCAGCAGTGGCCGTCTATCGACTCAGATGATGATGCCAAAACATTCTATAATGAGACTAGCAAACAATCGTTCTTACCTTCTTATGAGTTTCATTTAACTCCACGGAGTTCCTGGACGTGAACACTTCGGAGGCTCTCCTGCTGAACGAATGTCCTGGCACAGTCCCGATACTGTCGCCCCCAAACGACAGGCTCTTCGCTATCTTGCTCCGGCTGGTCTCCGGCTCGTCGTCCAACGCGTCTCGCTTCCTCTTAGGGAACTGATCACTTATCGTCCCATCTAGGCTCTTCGTCTCCGCCGTGGCTGGAGACCCGAACAAAGCACGCTTCGACTTCATAGCCTGAAGCGGCACTGACGAAGACGGAGCAGGAGGAACCGATTTTCGATTCTCTGGACTTATGAATAGAGCTCGTTTTATCATAGCCTCTCTTGGTTGTGATCTGGTGATGTGTTCAGGGTCCATTAGTAGTCGTCTCATTGCTTTCTTCTTGCTGGAACCGCTTTTGGGTGTTTTCGATGGGGTCTTTTTACCGGGTGTTTTTCGTATGGGAGTTTTCTTGCCTGGCGTTCGGCGTGTTCGTGGGCTTTTTCGCTCTGAGCAGTTGATCAGCTTTCTGTGTGGGAAGAAACTTCAAGATTTTGTTAGTTATGTGGATATTAATCAATTTTAGCGACGGATAAATGGTACAATTTAGTATGTTCATACTTTATTGATCGTTAAACAGGAATTGCTTTTTCTAGTTGACTGGCTTCTTTTTGCGTCGAAGGCCAAGATGCATTTCGGGTCGCCACTAAATCAATTAATTGATTCAAACAATCAAATTAGCCCACATCTACCCACTGCTAGGAATATACGTTCATTTTATTGCGCCATTTGTGATGGTCCTGTGCTAATCTGATACAATGTATCAGGCCAAAGTGCTGGTGGTCTACCTACTGACTTGACTGACTACAATTCACCCTCAACACTGTTCCTCTATGCCCTGTGCAGTCAGCATTTAGAACGGATAATCATTAATGAATTACACTAATGAGATTGTCAACTATACTAAACATAATGCAGACTTGCAATTTTGCTGGAAGAAATCCATTTAAACAGAAAGTTGGTAGTTGTAGCAATGTTTTTGACCACCCCGAAAGGGATTACGGTCGTGAGTTTATGTATGTATATAAATCTATTAATAAACATATACAGGGTGAAATTGATATTATTAGCATCCTTTTAAACTAAGAGTCTACACATCAAACTGAACGCATAAACTCTCTCTTTCTACTTTTCGTTGTATTCATGAATAGGTGTGTACAACGACATAAGAGTCTAGACGTCTAGAGTGTTAATTATACTACAAAGGTACCTACTTCTTATCAATGAGGACCATCTTGGCGTTGGAGGCCTGCGCCTTCTCGTTGATGGTGGCCGCGCTACAGAACGCCTGCCGGCGGCGGGCCAGGTGAGAGAGACGGCGCCCCGGCGACTTCACTTGCGCCATCCTGTTTAGTTCCATTATCATTATTTTACTGTACTATTCGATCACAAGCTTATGCTCACGAGGAAGAAGTCAACCATATCTAAATATACCACATTTCACTAGCTTTGTCCAGCCAGAGAGAAATATGCCTAGTAGTGAGCCCAGCACCCTGCTTCACTTTGAATGGAGAGTGGACACAACATGCTTAAAAATTAAAGTATAAATTCCTCCAGTGTTTCTCGATAATTTTAAATCTAAAGTTAAACTTTATAACAGGATGTTGCTGCGTTTATTGTTTTGAGTTTTTTGTATGTTTTTGGTCTCTCCTTTCGTGTCCATTATACCGCATAAAAAATCACTTATGCTGTAGTGAAAAGTGTGTTTTCAGTGGACGAATAAAGATTACCTACCTACTTTGATCTGAGAAATATGAAAATTCTGAGTTTTCAGAATATCTCCGACTACCCCCTAGGAGAATATAGCATGTAATCACTTTGAAATGTATTATCACAAAGTAAGAGCGTGAGCATTGATCTTAAGAATCTGAGAAGTCTCAAACTTATATTAATTTATTTGTAGAAACCTGACTTAATAATGATTGCAAAACAATTACAATTCAACTATTGCTAAAATCACCACTCACTTGACAATGCAAATCATTAGCTAAACACCTATAATAACACCTTTCATAAAATGCTGACGCTCTAATTTACGTGCTATTTAAGATTGTTATTAGAGGAGATAAGTATCTTTATTTAACGACATCTACACAATAATATATGGCGAGAGTATGTTTGTTTATCGGTTTGATGAGTCTTCCCACTGAAAATTGTAATTAATTTTTTCAAAGAAATAGCCAGTAGTATGAAAAAGGTCACTTTTTAAACGGAACTATTTTAACTTAACATACATATGCTAGCCTCTTGTCGGTGCGAGCCCATTTGAAAAGTATCCAGGTTGTGGCCTCGTGAAATATTTAGCACATAACATTGACTTACCAACTGGACGTAGGGTCCGCGCTCAAGTGTCCGAAGCAAAAGAGCACTAAAAAGTATAAAAAGAACGGGCGAGCTCGGCGCGCGCCGTGCCGTAGTAGGGTTTACCCTGCGTAGTTTTTAAACTACGCAAGTAAAATGAAAAAGAATTTCAGCATTTTTAATGTTTTTAGTTGGTTATATTACTATACATGTACTGAGGTTTGTGTAGGTTAGTCTCGGACACTTTTTTCGAGAATTTTGTACTAGACCCGACGTCCAATATTTTGTATGTCAATGGCACATAACAATGTTTAAGAGTCACATTGCAAGTTCTGACACGAGCCCTTGTCTTTCGCGTGGTGTTCGCGGTTTTGCTTGCCACGAGGCTCCGCAATCAGCAATCTCTTCTTGTTCTCGATCAAAATCAAAAACAATCCCTGAAATTGTGGGATAGATACTCCCACAAACTACTTGACACTGGCGGAAATGCGGTGCTAACGCACAAGCAAGACTCCATTAAATATGAATTTAAAGACAATGTTTAGTCTAGTGCCTCACTAACTTTCGGTACTGACATCAGTCGTCCTTACCTGTCGTAACATATCACTATAGAAATCAACTATTGCGTCTATGCTAAAGCACATCTAAAGATAGTATGTGAAAACGTGTTACAATGAAGCCATGACTCATGGCTTCTAATTTTGTTTACTAATGAAATGTGTGCTGTTATTTACATTGACAACTTTGTAACTTGACCTGAAAATCTTCACGTGGTCTATCATTATTGCGAGATATGCTAATTAAAAACGTGTGATCTGGCCCAAGCACTTTATTACTTAAATTTAATGCTTGTTCTTAGAGTATATTTAGCTATATTCTGTATTTTTGTTTCTATTTCTGCATCGTCATCTCGCTTTGTGAACGTCATAATATACCAATAAACAACTACTTAATTATTCAAGGTGGGACATTTTCGCTTTAATGAAGAGCACTGCATGAACTTGATGCATAATGCAATGACAACACATTCAGTCTTAGCCACGGTTTATACAGAAGAGACGTGTGGCGGTGGCAGATAATCTAAGTAACACAATATAAACCTTATAGTACGTAGCATAGCGTCGTTTTTGTCGCAAAAGAGGATCGCGCCCGCGCCTCCAGGTGACGTCGCCTATAGGTGCGGGCGTAATTCTCCAAACGACGCGACGCTATGCTACGTACTATAAGGTTTATAATTGTGTTACTTTGACTATCCGCCACCGCCACACGTCTCTTCTGTATAAACCGCGCCTTATATCGTGAAGACAGAATGTCAAGTTATATTTTCTACACCTGTGTTTTGCCACATGGTTAACACTACTAGCAGGCTTCCGTCACTCGTCCGTAGGGTCCGTAGGTACCGAGATATGCATCGTAAGCGATGCGATGGACATTCTGTCTAGCGCTGTACGAAGTAATATCAACGCTGAGTCAAGCCCTTTAAATATATTTTTGCGCGTATCGTCTGGCACCGGAAAAGAGTAGCAGTAGGTTATTAAATCGTTGGATTGATCGTTTTCCAAGGTAGTGAGGTATCTGTTACGTAGTGACGTAGTGTAGTGCAGTGGTAATCCAGGTAGTGCAGTTTTTTTTAATTTTATAATTACAGAAACAGAGATTTAAAACACTTACTATCACTTATTCTTAGAACAGCTTTAGTAACGACCAAGATATGACGGAAAGAATATCTTTCTGATAAATAAATTTATATTTGCTAATCAGAATTGACTAGAAAGCTAAATAGGAATCAGAAAATCTTGTCGTCCTTATCTGAAATGAAGTATAGTATGTATCTCTTTAGTAATGTGCTGTGTGCTAGCGGCAGCGTCCAGCAATTAGCTCCATTCGCGTTCTAGTGTCCGGGTAGGAAGAGAGGATATGAGATGGACATCCAGCCGCCGCACCTGCGCTCTCTTTCTAATTGCGCGCGAACGAACGAGATATCCCATGTCCGATCCACTGATCAAACCCCACACGGACAGGTTATCTTAACTCCAACCGACTTGAATTTAAAGCCTATTCTTCTTCTTCTTATCTTGTGGGCAGCAAGCCCTGGTGTCAGTTTTTTCAGACCGCCTTACGGCTTCTGTCGTGGTTTTTATGTAACAACTACTTCCACCAGATATAGTAGCCGGGACCAACGGCTTAACGTACCATCCGAAGTATGGAATCATCTTTCTTTTCAGACAATCAGGTGATTCAGCCTGCAATGTCCTAGCCAACTGGGGAAAAATGCACAAAGTGACATATCACTAGGTGTCCCCAGTGGGAATCGAACCCACGACCTCCGTGTCAAGTGCCCAATGCCCTATTAGACCACGGAGGCAGATATAAAGCCTATTTAAAGTGCTCGAAATAGGCCTGAGCAGCTCATTCAATGAGAATAAACATAATAAAAACTCACTTGAGCCTAAGAGCTTTCCTCTTGGACGCGCTGGTGGGGGACTGCATGCCTCCAGAGTAGATGTTGACACTCGTGTCTGTCTCTGCACCGACATATCTCTCTCCGTAACGTTGCGCTAGCATCTCGTACCTCTCCGAGTGATGGGACAGGTTGTAACTGTGGAAATCATTTATTCATAAAAAATCTAGTCTTATCTGGACTACATCTAAATCAGACTTTTCATTGTTAGACATAGAGCTTTCTTTTTGTCTTATCTAAAATTGCTTTAGACGTTCCTTCCGATTCAGATTCAGTAAGTATTTGTATGAAAGAAAACCGTTTTTTGTTGGAGTAGTTAGAGAGTAGGGTTTATTTCTGTAGGAGCTTTCTCTCTGAGTGATGGGACAGGTTGTAACTGTGGAAATCATTCATTTATAATAGAGTAAAAAATTCATACATACATAAATAAACTCACAACCATAAACCCTATTGGAGTGCTCAAAAACTTTGCTACAGTACTCGTATAAACTACAAATGATCTTTTTAAGCGTGTAGTTAGAGCAAAGCTCACCTGTTTCTTATTAAAGGATTCAGAATAAAACGATGTATGTTTTGAGTAGGTACACATTCGCCCAAAAAAAAATGTATGAGAATAATTAGTCGCATCGAACTACAGGGTGAAATTGATATCATTAGCATCCTTTTAAACTGAGGCCGAGATTCAGAGACGATTTGTAAGTCATAGTTCGAACTCCCGTATGTCAAAATCCATACATTTTCGCCACGCTTAGCTTGAGCTAAGACCAAAAAAATCGTCTCTGAATCTCGGCCTAAGAGTCTACCCATCAAACTAAACAACTTTTACTATGGGAGCAAATCGGTCGGAGCAAAAAAAATCAGCTGTTGCATACATTTGAGCCGAGTTGCAGTTTAGTATGGAACAGCAGATTCTTTTTTGCTTCGATCGTTTTGCTCTCATAGTAAAAATTATTCAGTTTGACGGGTACTGTTAGTTTAGAAGGATGCTAATGATATCAATTTCACCCTGTATATGAAGGTATATACATGGTTTGGTTTGGTTTGGTTTGGTTCTAAGCTCAAACCACACAGCATGAATAACATAATTCATGTCAAGTTTCTAATGTTAGAATTTAGTTATTTTCAACAGGAATAACAGCGTTGACAATCCACACTGCAGACACTAATCAATAAGGTCTATGGTATTTAAATTTTATTTAACCATTTATTTAAATTATTTTGCATACTGTACAGAGTAGAAATATAATGATTATAGAGCTTGTTTTTCTCTTTTCAGTTAATAGGTTTTTTTTGCAGTCGGGTTTTTTGTTTTTCTTAATAATTTAGTTTATTTCATACTTTTTAGACTTGTGTCGAAACGGTAACATAAAAGTACTATGATAGATATATTTTTGGAATCGTCTGTTCACTAGGTATCATTAGATACCCATATTGTAATTTTTAACAAAAAAAATTATTTATTCCCCCCCTCTTTTTTATTTCGCAGACGCCATATTAAAATTATATAGCCTATGTCACTCTCACAATTTTTACGAATCTAATGACATGTCATACGTTAAAATCCATCAAGCCGTTTAGGCTGTAGGCCGTGCCAAAGAAATAGACATACAAACATACATACATACATACTTTCATACATACATACATACATACTTACATACATACATACATACATACATACGCTCGAAAAACATAACCCTCCTTCTGGCGCAGTCGGGTAAAAAGTTGTCAGATCCAGAAATGGTTCTCATTAGAACTAGCCTTAACAAATGGTTGAAGACAGAATTTTCATATCTAGAAGAAGGTTTTTTAAGAATAGGACACCAACAACATAACTGCTAGCCAGGTCCTACTGTAAACTGTCTCGGAACATACAAAAATCAATAAGTTGTAAAACCAAAATACTTACTAAACATCATAATGTCTGCACTTCATAATATTCGGCCATGAAGATTCTTTAGCTTCTATTTCTGTCGACATCTTTAAATCTATAGTCTTATCTGTACTACTATCTAAATCAGACTTTTCATTGTTAGACATAGAGCTTGTTTTTGTCTTTTCTAAAATTGCACTAGACTCTCCTTGCGATTCAGATTCAGTGGGTATTTGTACGAAAGAAACCCTTTTTGTTGGGGTAGTAGGGTTCGTTTCTGTAGGAGCTTTTTCTTCGCTGAATGCTGGTAGAAAGCAGTAGTATTTCTTAAGCATATCCACGACATCTGTCTTGAGGATCGTAACTGACGGTGGCGGCAATACTCCTTGAAGTGTTACCTATTAAACAATATTGTAAAACAAAAATTAAACATACAAAAACATTGACAGAATGCATTAATTGGCACATGATATCAAACTGAAATTCATTTCTTAAAAACGAGTAAAAAACCAAGTACTTGGATCAATGGAGTGGAACAAAGATTAGCAATTCTAAATCAACTAGTTTTTCTTGTATTATAACTCTGAATGCATGCTGCAATGCAACTGAAATGAATTTATTATTATTTCTTAATTGTGGGGATAGATACAGTGACCAATTGAATAACCAATAAGTTTTTTTAACATTATGTAATACTGAATTAAGGAAACCTGCACATGTCATAATCACAGGTGTGAAATGAGGCAAGCATATACAGAGTGTTACAAAAGTAAACATGAACATCTAAAACTTTTAAGGAGGTTGTTTAGACCATAAAACTGAGCAACTTTCACTATGGGAAATAAAAATCGAAATCACGAAAAAAAATCTGATGTCCCATACATTTAGCTTGAGTAGATTTGTTTGTAGTGTAGTATGGAACATCCGATTTTTTTTCGCGATTTCGTTATTGGTCCCATAGTGAAAGTTGTTCAGTTTAATGGTATAAACCACCCCCTTACATGTTTATTTGTATTTTTGTAACACCTTATACAGGGTGAAATTGATATCATTAGCATCCTATTAAAGTAAGAGTACCCATTTCAGTCGAGTAGGCATTGCAGTTTAGTATGGAACAGTAGATTTTTTTTTCGCTCGTATCTGTTTGCTCCCATAGTAATAGTTGTGCAGTTTGATGGGTAGAATCTTAGTTTAAAAAGATATTAATGATATCAATTTTAACCTGTAGTTAAACCTAGTTATGCCGTTGTGGAAACAGAGGTACTGTCCACACTGGATGGGGGGCACAGGCTCACTGATAACACCACTCGCCTAATGCAAATCTTTTAAAGTCCGGCCGCTGAAAGATTGCGTTTGACAGTTACCATAAAATTGTAAAAAACTGAATGAAAACTATGAATGCCGATCATTATTTAGTAGCTTTTTGAACTTAAAAGGGCAGCTAGTGCCCTGTGTACTAGAGTGAGCACAGGTAAACAATATTTTCATTCAGTTTTTTACAATTTTATGGTAACTGTCAAACGCAATCTTTCAGCGGCCGGACATTAGTCTAAGGACTGATAATAGATAAATGCCTTGCCATCAACTTGATAGAAATTGTATAAATCCAAATACACTTCCACTGACGTGTCTGTCTTGAAAGTAGCCAAAACCAGCACAGGAACAGGAAGAATATAGGAAGGTAATGGGGAGAAGGCTAACTGTCTGTACAGGCTGATAATGATGATAGAACTAAATTCCAAGTAGATATATTGGAACCAGAGGTTAAGTATATAAACAAATAAATTAACAAGTCCAATAAGACTGTAAATCTGAAGATGTGTTTCTCTACCTATTTCTTTTTTTATGTCTAAAATATCAAAACAATGTTATCTTTAGCAAGATGTGGAGAAAAGACATATACAACGTGTTAATGAATTAACGCAAAACTAGAAAGTCGTTTGTTTAGAATGGAGAGTAGAATCGAATTATCATGTTTTCAACATAGGTTTTTTTTTTCAGAATATTAAATAATTTGTTTGTAAAATTTAAAATTTATTGAACTCGAACTCAACCCATTGCTCGCGCGCACTCACCCTACTTACTACCAAAACAAGATTCTTAAAATGTATCCATGAGCAAGTTAGCGCTTTCATTCATTGCTGAAATGATAACAAATCATTTTTGCCTCAAAACTTAAAATGCGAATAACTTTTAATTTTAAGTATCAAAATAATGAAATTATTGTGTCAATCTAATTATTTTGTCATAAATCAGTTGAGGTGTATGAGGTTTAGCGCTTATTCATTAACACGTTGTATAACTATAACTTAAATTCTTAAACATAGCCTTTGTATTATCTTGAGAAATGGGGGCAAACGATAGCGGTTCCATTCTAGTACCTAACAATCATAATTATTGCTTTTATCCAATATGACGTAATACTATAATCTGTTTGGATAACCTAAAATATGAACCTATCTCAATGTGAAACTTATTTAATCTGCTCTAAAAACAAAACAAAAGTGAATGTATGTCTTAAAATAAGATAATATTGTGTTACTTGTAGAATTTTGTATCCAAAATATGCAAGCTGCATAGGTATTATATTTATAAACTAGTATATTTATTTATTATATTGTATATATTTGTATGTATGTATCTAAGTTTATACCTATATCTTTTATTTAATATGTATTTATTTCTGTTAAATACTGTTTTATTAGTTAAATGTGCACACTATGCCTGCCTCACTGTGTATGCTCTCTCTCTGTCACGGGTTTGCTGGAAGAAATGTCTTCGTCGAGATAAGCTCACCCTTTGTAATTGTCTATTATGCTGTTTTCATCTATATTTCCGTGTGTACAATAAAGTGTTAAAAAAAAAAATCTGCTCATGGCTCAAAATGCCTTATGCATTTTATAGTGTGATAGACCTCATCGTTCCTATCCAAATTAGGAACTATTCCTGTAGTTTTACACACACTGATCAATCTTTTGAAAGTGTGAACATTAGAATTTTGCAACACTTTGATAGCAATCGGAACTCTGGTCCTAAAATGTAATGTACCCGATTCAATCAGTATGAAACCAAAAAAAAATATTTATATACTATATCTTGGACATTGTCACACAAATTATCTAGTCACATTTAAAATACTGGACTTTTATTATGATGACTAGACAACTCTATAGAATACATAATATACAACGTGTTAATGAATAAGCGCAAAACCTCATACACCCAACTGATTTATAACAAAATAATTAGATTTAAACAAGAATTTCATTATTTTGACAGTTCAAATGTAAAGTTATTCACATTTTAAGTTTTGAGGCAAAAATTATTTGTTATCATTTCAGCAATGAATGAAACCGCTAACTTGCTCATGGATACATTTTAAGAATCTTGTTTTGGTAGTAAGTAGGGTGAGAGTGCCCGAGCTGTGGTTTGAGATTGAGTTCAGTAAATTTCAAATTTATAAACAAATTATTTAATGTTTTGAAAATTACCTATGTTGAAACCACGATAATTCGATTCTGCTCTCGATTCTAAACAAACTACTTTCTACTTTGCGTTAATTCATTAACATGTTGTATAATAGATACAAACGTCCATGACTCTGGTACAAATATTCATACTCAACCAACCAATCAAGGAAACCAATATACAGTTTATGTAGATTCCACTTCATATCAATTAATTTGAAACAATAGAGATGATGGTTAGAGAAACACAATATTCGAAGACCAGACGATGCAGCACATAATGCAACAGCTTCAGATGCTGGATGTAGACCTTTGACTAATTATTATAAGGACTAGCCTTGCGGTAGCATTTCCCCTCTGCCACGGTATAAGCACAATTGATCTTGTGCATTTACATTCAATTTTACACCTTATCACTAAACGACACAGCCTATAATTGCTAAATAATAACTTCGAACTTAGAACGTTTGGGGTTCACACGAGACCACTTTTCATGATTTTTAACATTCAAAATTAGAATCTAAAGTTTTGGGGAATAAAATTCAAAGTTGCGGATTTCATGTTACCTCGCCCCCTGCAAAAAGTGGCAGAAATATTTGGTAGTAGAATTACACGCGTAACCAGTCCACATATAAATAGTCAAAGATGTAGACTTATGAACCTATGCCTATAAACCAAATTCACCATACATGGCATAAATAAATAATTTAAGGTTAATCCAGTAAAGTCATAAATACCTTATTGATCTTTTTATCGATCAATGATCAGAAGCTAACACAGCCCTAATAAAGTCAAGTCAATATAATTTATTCAATATAGGAGCTTACAGCACACTTATCAAACGTCAAATCTTTTTTAAAGCTACCACCGCGTTGGATAATGGTTACATTAGTTTAATTTTCTTCATATTAATCAATAAGTTTTGTTTCTCTAATCTGTATCTCATGAATAGCTGTGTTAGCTGTAAAGGATGATGACAGGGTTTGTATGAAATCTGGTCCCACCCTCCAATAGCTATGTGTGATACATCGTTGGATAGGTATTTTTGAGCTGAACAAAAATTACTATTGCGCCAAGTTCCAAATCGTAGTCCGTTCAGCATAAAAAAAAAAGGTTTGTGAATCCTGGTCCCACCCTCCAATAGCTCTGTGTGATACATCATTGGATAGGTATTTTTGAGCTGAACAAAACTTACTATTGCGCCAAGTTCCAAATCGTAGTCCGTTCAGAATAAAAAAAAAAGGTTTGTGAATCCTGGTCCCACCCTCCAATAGCTCTGTGTGATACATCATTGGATAGGTATTTTTGAGCTGAACAAAACTTACTATTGCGCCAAGTTCCAATTCGTAGTCCGTTCAGAATAAAAAAAAAAGGTTTGTGAATCCTGGTCCCACCCTCCAATAGCTCTGTGTGATACATCATTGGATAGGTATTTTTGAGCTGAACAAAACTTACTATTGCGCCAAGTTCCAAATCATAGTCCGTTCAGAATAAAAAAAAAAGGTTTGTGAATCCTGGTCCCACCCTCCAATAGCTCTGTGTGATACATCATTGGATAGGTATTTTTGAGCTGAACAAAACTTACTATTGCGCCAAGTTCCAATTCGTAGTCCGTTCAGAATAAAAAAAAAAGGTTTGTGAATCCTGGTCCCACCCTCCAATAGCTCTGTGTGATACATCATTGGATAGGTATTTTTGAGCTGAACAAAACTTACTATTGCGCCAAGTTCCAAATCATAGTCCGTTCAGAATAAAAAAAAAAGGTTTGTGAATCCTGGTCCCACCCTCCAATAGCTCTGTGTGATACATCATTGGATAGGTATTTTTGAGCTGAACAAAACTTACTATTGCGCCAAGTTCCAAATCGTAGTCCGTTCAGAATAAAAAAAAAAGGTTGTGAATCCTGGTCCCACCCTCCAATAGCTATGTGTGATACATCGTTGGATAGGTATTTTTAAGCTGATCCTTTTTTTTACTCTGAACGGACTAAGATTTGGAACTTGGCAAAAGTAACATTTGTTCAGTTTAAAAATACCTATCTAATGATATATAGATAGATAGATATACACATAGCCATTGGAGGGTGGGACCAGGATTCACAAAACTTTTTTTTTTACTCCCAATGGACTAAGATTTGGAACTTGGCGCAATAGTAACATTTGTTCATCTCAAAAATAACCTATCCAATGATGTTTCACACATAGCTATTGGAGGGTGGGACCAGGATTTGCATCATCCTTTGATGTATTTAAGTTATCTACATGCACAAAATCAAACTTGTATTCCATTTCACAATTTCATACCAATATTAAAAACTGTTTGATATCTTTTGAAAATCTTCAAAATTGACTAAAATATAAGTGTTTAAAATTTATACTTAGAGCGAGAGGCATACAGTATAAGAGTAGTGTCGTTATAACCTCGTATTTGCATACAAATCATGATGATGTGTATACACGCCTATTGTACATGAAAGAGATACAAGATGATAAAAATGTTTTACAATCGCTTATAACTTTTTTGATGTCTATTCGATTGTAATATCGTTTGAGCATTTTGATTTAAAATTTAGCCTATTTTTGTAATTTGTAATAAGATATTAATTTCCAGGATCAGTCATCATTCCAATTATATCAATCAAGTGGTGATAGTTTTAGCTTGCCCACAAAAATACTTATTTACTGTGTACAACTCCCGCTGGTGCAAATGTGGTAGTTTTTTCGCCATATGGTTCCCTACTTTAAATACAATAAAATTATATAAACTCAGCCATACATACCTCAAGTTTCCTGACTCTTCTCTTATCATAAGTTTCAAAATCTTTAAGAAAGCTCCAGAATGGTTCCTGCACGGGCGCCGCGTCAGGTTCATCCTCATCAGAGAACATGTCCGGGGACCTGACTCCGCTGTCAAACGACGCCTCCAGGGACGAATAACTCTGCTCCAAGTTCCATTTACCACCATCATCATTAGAGCCGCATTCCTTCTTATCTTCGTACTGCGAGTCCCCTGTACTTTCATCGCTTTTCTCATTCCTATTCACTTCCGAACTCGCATCAGATGTATCAATTACTTTTTCGTTACAATTTCTTTGATCAAAACTCGATACGTTGTAATTACTCTCGGAGTCGCTGTGATCTACTGATTTCTCGTCTAAGTGAACTAAACTCGAGTTAGAAGTTAACGCAGACATCGGATCAACAATAGGCTTTAATGTTTTCACATGCTTTAGAGTCCCATTGAAGGTTAACTCTCTTATTGGGAGTTTGAATACATTTTCAGACATTCTGACGTCACTAAACAGAGGAACACTGTCGACTGCATTGTTGCTGTTCTCCATAGTGGAGGTTATGAAGACTGGGTGTTTGAAACAGTTTGATTTTGAGTCCTCGGACGAGGCCGGCACCGTGTGGCTGGACTTGTCGAGGCTGTGGTCCGCTGTGGCCGACGAATTGTCAAGTAAAAACGGCGCGGGGGATGCTAAATCTGTGTCGATTTTCGCACTCAAATCTGTATCTAAACTAGTAAAGCCTTTAATGAGGTCGTCCGCGGATAAATGTAATGGATTGCACTCTCCGAGAGCCGTATCTCTGCGTTTATTTATAACGTTGGTCTCGGTCAAGTCAATGTTACCTTCGCTGGAACTTTCATCGCTCGATGCGGGTCTCGGCTCGCAGTTTTCTTCAACGAAATTGTTCACAACATTAAAACTTCTCATGTAACGCTCGTACAAAGAAAAACTATCGCTCATGGAGTGACCATTTGAGTCTTCGAAGGATTCCATTACCGCCACTACATTGTACGAGAAGAATGAAAGATTGTGACGTTGTCATGAGATTTTGTAATTATTATTTACATTTGTAAAGTAAACGTTGGTTATAACAGTTATAATTAAACTTTTCTATGCAATGCAAAGCTAGATTGATTGCAAAAAAATATCAAAAAGCCAGCTGCAGCAAGCAATCGAGCAGGCGCCACATTTAATGTTGTCATTTTCAAAACAACCCCATAATTATGGGATATTTTTGCATCGCAGCACCAGCTGGAACCACCAACTTTTCAGAAAAATTCGACAATTTGAAAGAAAGAATAATACCAAATACAAATCTCATTTTGATAATTAAATCATTTATGAAGTCACTGTCTTTAACATCCAATAGATGTTGAAAAAATTTACCAGAAATTTAGGGACAAAGCTTTTGAGAAATGGCAACATCAAATTATCCATAGACAAGGTGCTAGTTTTTTCTATTTTCGTGAGGAAGACCATGGACAATACATATGCCACCTTCACCAGCATGCGTAGCATGCTACACGTGATACGGCTGTATCACGTCTTTTATCTCGTTCGTTCGTACGCAAATAGAAAGAGAGCGAAGGTATGATAGCGCTATATCACGGTGCCATGCAGGGATGTTGCATTTGTGCTATGATACCTATGCTGGGGATGACCGTTCTAAGGTCAACAACATACTATCGATTCGGTCTACATGTATTTCCAAGTGGCCATCCCTAAACCGAATGTTTATTTGTATCTAAAGTCCGGCCGCTGAAAGATTGCGTTTGACAGTTACCATAAAATTGTAAAAAACTGAATGAAAATATTATTTACCTGTGCTCACTCTAGTACACAGGGCACTAGCCGCCCTTTTAAGTTCAAAAAGCTACTAAATAACGATCGGCATTTATAGTTTTCATTCAGTTTTTTACAATTTTATGGTAACTGTCAAACGCAATCTTTCAGCTAGTGATTCCATTCTCTTTGCTTTCAGCGGCCGGACTTTATCTATTGAGGCACCTACACTGAGGCCAAGATTCTGAGACGATTTTTTTAGTCTTAGCTCGAGCTAAGCAGGGCGAAAATGTATGGATTTTGACATACGGGAGTTCGAACTATGACTTAAAAATCGTCTTTGAATCTCGGCCTAAGCCTTTAGGTATACATCACACACATTAGGTATGTACTTACCTACTTATAAAATCATCATCAGCCTTTATACGTCCCACTCCCACTTGCCTACCCTCAAGGATGGTGTATGGGCGTTAGTCCACCACGCGTGCTCAATCCGGATTCGTAGTCTTCACCTTCACATACGCATCAGAATTTCTTCTTCAATGTATGCAGCTTTCCTCACGATGTTTTCCTTCACCGTTTGTGAGTACCTAGTCGGTATAAACGTACATAAGTTAGAACAACTCATTGGTACATGGCATGTACGAGTAGTCCATGAGGATTCGAACCCGGACCTCAAGATTAAGTTTCCTCCGCACCGCGCCACCGACGCTCTCAACTTATAAAATAAACCTACGAAACTCACGACTTTAATCCCTTTCGGGGTTTTCAGGAACTTTGGTATAAATATAACTTACAGATTGCTTCCAAAAATCTTTCTAACGCATGAAATTTACGCATGGTATTCCTTTAGCACATTAAGGTTTCAGGATGGGATGACTGTCATATCATCACGTGTCCGTACTTTCTAAATATGGTCAGAAACATTGCTACAACATGGTACCTACTAACTTTCTATTTAAGAATAGTTGTAGCATTGCTCACATTTAGCAATACAATTTTCTGGGTGATGGAATGACATGTCAAGTGGTGAAAGGTAACTAACCTTTCGCCCACATGTACGAGGTGTCGCACGAGGCGACTAAGGGATTAAATGTTTAATCCCTTAGTCACCCACGGGAAAAATTGTAGTGGTCCATTCTATGCCGGAACCACACGACTGAATAAAAACCTCATATTTGCCTCATACGACACCCACCGAAAGAAATGGGTTTGTCCTTTCTCCTACGCAAATATAAAATAACTATGGATTACTTTATGGAGAATGGAGAAGTGCTATCTGCGCTTTTGTACAGTAGAGTCGTATAATAGAAAAAAGGCTTTGTGTTGACTTATTGGTTATTGAATTAATAAATAAAAGCAGGAAAATAAAATCCTTACTCGTCCGATTGATCGGACCGAAATCGAATCGGATCAGATATTATGTATATTCCCAGCCTAATTTGAGTAAGCCAACACAGTCAAAAACTATATCTAGAGACCGTTTCATATCGTGTGAAAATCACTCGAGGTGACAATTCGAAAGAGAAAAAGCATACGATGACATGTATGCTAGAGTAAGATCGATAAACTCCCCTGAGTGATTTTAACCCGTTTTGAAACAAGCTCCTGTGCATGAAGTACCTACACTGATGGATGAGGATGACACAGAATGGCAGGGCTGCCAGATTGTATAATTGTATAATACAACAAACAACTAGGTATATAGTACAAAAACTGTATAATGGGGAACTTGCACCAAAATTATAATAAGAAATTATCTGAATAATTCAATAATAATAGTTAATGAAATATATAAAACTGTGCAAAGCTTATTTTATAAACTGAAAAACCTCTGCTAGAGTCGTAATACCGCAGATCAGTAACACAAATATATAAAAGCCGCTGCTCAGTCGATTATATACAGCGAAAATTCTGTTTCGTTCCTATGTTGTATAGAATGTTGTCTCACTGAAAAGAGAAGCTTTAGAGAATAAAGCAATAAAGTCTTTGAAGTTTAAAAAAGTTTGCAAAAAATTCCTGTTATGATTGTGATTCAAAAAATCAACCTAAGTTCAAATTATATGATTAACAATTAAAAAGTAATTGTTTTATTTGTTTCTGATTTTTTTACCTCTGTTTGTATCCTGCAAATCGATTTTGTATAACTTCTGGACCGAGTTTCAATAATGTGAAAAACACTACTGGCATCCCTACAGGGTAGAGTGATTGATTGACACAAGTGAGCGAGAGTGACAGAATATAAAATAAATTCCGCCGGGTAGACTCATCATCTATCCGGTATTTTATTTAATTATTACTTTTACATTGCTTTTTCTTTTTATTATGTACAATAAAGACGTAGTTTCCTATTGTTTTATTTTCTTTTGTTCTATTTAATCCGATACTCATAATACTTCCCGAATCATCTAAAAACAACAAACTTCTGAACTACTGGAAGGTAAGTGTAATTTTTTCTAACTTTTTCTTGATTTTGTAATTACCTCGAAGTGTAGATAAGAGTTGGAAAGGGTCATCAAAGGTCCCCTTTATCAATATTTGTTTCTAATAATAAGAAATGTTCAGATAGAAATTGAATCAGTTTTAGAAATTACTCATAAGCTGTTTTCACTCGCACAGTGGTATATTGTATGCTGCATCTCATTCACACAGTTGCACCTATTAGAAATTAGAAAATGTAGAATCAAAGTGCATTCATGAAGCAATTTGACGCATTGCACTTTCAAAGTTTAAGAACTTTGGTAAATACAAAGAAAGTTAAAGATAAACAGAATTTATACCCCAGTATCCACCACTAGTGATGTGCAGAGTCAACCTTTTTTTTAATATTCTAATTCTTTAGTACTTGTAAAAAAATATTTGAATCTGAACTCGAGTCACTGACTTGAACTGAGTCCTCTAATCCAGAGTCTAGTATTCGAGATTCCATACAGGGTCCTTCTTAATATGCTGACACTTTTTAAGGGGATGATCAGACCGTCAAACTGAACAACGTTCTCTATGGGAGCAACATCAAAATCGTGAAAAAAAAGTCAGCTGTCCCATACATTTGGCCCGAGTAGGTTTGCAGTTTTGTATGGAAGAGCAGATTTTATTTTGTGATTTTGATGTTCGTCCCATAGAGAAAGTTGTTCAGTTTGACGGTCTGATCATCCCCTTAAAAAGTTTCAGCATATTATGAAATAGAAAATTTTTGGAAATTCAGTTCTGGCACTAACCGGCCACTGCTTTGGCACTTTTGCATTGTGGTCAAAGGACACTGAACATTACCAAATGTATGGGACAGCAGATTTTCTTTCTGATTTCAATGTTGGTTCCATAGAAAAAGTTGTTCAATTTGAAGGTCTGAACATCCTCTTAAAAACCGTCTGTATATATGTATATAAAGAAGGACCCCATATGTTGCTCAACCGTCCATCTCCAAGTTCATTCTTCCTCATTGAAAATAATTGAAAATGTAGTGATTAAATATTCTTTATGATTGAATTTTTAAACCATAATGTAATTCACAAGAAGTTCTTATACCTATCAATTTATCATTTTTATTTATATTTATTGGACTCTTGCTTGTGCGTTAGCACTGCATTTCCGCCAATGTCAAGTAGTTTATATCTATCCCAATCTCAGGGATTGTTTTTGATCAAGAACAAGAAGAGCTTGAGGATTGCAGAGCCTCGTGGCAGGCAAAGTCGCGACGCGCGAAAACCACGCGAGACAAGTGCTCGGGTCAGAACCTGCAACGTGACTCCAATTTATCATTAAGAATCAGGCCATTATAGTATAAAAATTATATAGGTAGCCCTACAAAACAAAACAATGTTTTTTTTTTCACAAAGGGCTTTTGAGGACATTTTTTTCCAGACAATAAAACTAGTATTGTAATAATTAAGTATTGTAATTAAATTGTAATAGTTAAAATATTGAGAAATCTTTAATATTCTGATGAGGGCGCCACTGAACTTTAAGGACTCTTAATTTCTATCAACAATTTCCAATTGCTATATTTCTTTACTGATATACTTGGTATCTTGGTGATATACAGGCATCCAGCATAACATCATATATTGGATGATATGGGTATTATACTGCCATTATTCAATCTTCTTATTGTGTGGGTAAAGTCCTGGTGTCAAGAGTTTTTTCAGACCGCCTTGCGGCTTTTGAAGTAACAACTACATAGTAGACGGGACCAACGGCTTAACGTGCCATTCGAAGCATGGATTCATCTTTCTTTCCAGACAATCAGGTGATTCGGCCTGCAATGTCCTAACCAACTGGGGAAAAATGTACAAAGTGACATATCAGTAGGTGTCCCCCGTGGGAATCGAACCCACGACCTCCGTGTCAAGAGCCCAATACTCTTAACCATTAGACCACGGAGGCAGTTTCCATTCATTTTCATTATTCAATTATTGGTAACGTTTATTTACTCAAGCCACAATTGATATATTCTACCATTTCTATCACATTTTTAACCCTTCAGCGGCGCCGCTTGGTGCCATATTCCCAGGTCCTAATTTAATAAACATAACAATAGTAATTTACAATCACAATTTAGGGTGTATTGCTGGTATCTCTCGATATTGGTTCAGAAAACTTTCAAGCCACCTTAACAGGCCTCCGATCTGGGCTTAACGAATAGTTAGTTACACCGCCGTCTGACGGAACTATCCGGGATCAAATAATAATGAGTCTTCTGAAGAACGGAGATGCTAGAGACGAAAAATGGTCACCCATCCAAAGACTAACCGGACCTGACGTTGCTTAACCTTGGTTATCGTTTCCAATACCGAAGCTCCAATACTTCATTAAGCGCGACAAAAGCCTAGCTGTACTATAATTAAGTATTACACAGATATATACATCAAAATAATTAACTAAACGAACGTTAGAAGGTGTTTGTCTGTTACATTGAGCATTAATTAGAGATATTTGTGAGCCTCCGCGGCCCCGCTATCTGGCCACGATTGCACTGACCCCTGCCCCATGCCGCCGTTTATTTTATCTAAAGGTATAAAGAAGACAAAATGATGTATTTATGTTTGCTCCTGCACTAGGGCCGGAGCTAGTTTCGTTGGTCTTTTTGGGGCCTTAATTTTTATTTACAGCGGGGTCTGCATGATGCGAGTAAGAGGGCTAAGGCGCTGCCATGCAGCACTGCTGATTTTTAAATGTTTTTTTCAATGTTGCCTCCATAGTGAAAGTTTTTCAGTTTTATGGTCTAAACCATTCCTTTAAATATTACTAGGGTGTTTTGTTACACCATGTGTCAGAATAGGCGATAGTATATAGTTCTACATACAGAACGGCCACTCCCCGTCCCCCTCTGACTTCAGATACTCCACCTCAGCTCCCACTCTCTGGGGAAACTTGAGGGGAGCCGAGCAATGGAATGCAGTCAGGCGCGCGCACCCGTTGGATTTGACTACATAAAATATATTTTATTTTTATCTTCCCAGTAATAATAAACGCTGGAAAATAACGCAAAATTAACATTTTTAGTAATTCTTTAGTTTAAATACTATTTTTAATAACAGAATGAACTATTAAAAGTAACGAAATGTATAATGATGTTCATACGATGCGTGGTAAGACAATCCTACACGTATGTCATGCACAATTTGCACAAAGTGCGCGTGTGCGAACGTCATCGTGTCAAATCTAAAACGTTGTTTGAAGTGCCGGACCTAAGACCATGTAGAAAACATTTTTACTAAAGGAGTCTGTGGGAGTAGCACCAAAGAAAAACCACCACAGGTGTTCAACTCATACGGATATATTTTTATTATATTTTAGACAGACATTTCAGTAGTCTAGCTTTTTAACCTTTATAATGTTTTGCAAAAAATTTGTTTAAAATACTTAATAATAAAACCTAGTATTAAATATCTTAGCGGGGCACCATCGCAACCTACATACGGGCCTGGCTTGCGCTCATTAGCGATGCGCCCGAGTGAAATTAAAGATATGCAGTATTCATTACAGTTATTTTATTCATACGAGTGCATGTGTTGTGAATGACATAACAAAGTGATTGGGGATAATAGCATCGTTTGCTTCATATAAAACCTTGGACTTCAGAGGTATTATGCATTTTCATTCTTATAAAAATTACTTGTAGCCCTCGAGTGTTTATGAAAGTGTAAATATCTGCACATCATGCATGATAGATAAATCATCGCGGCAACTCATTAAATAGTTATGCTCCATTTAAAAATTATCGATTCACTGGTTATTGACTGTAACATTATGAATACCTAAATAAATAGTTTATATGTATCGAAAAATATCATAGTTTGTGTTGATAACACTTTGGCGGTGTGTTGGTGGTGGAATAGACCACACAATTTTTTCTCCGTGTGTCTCATACGGGACGACTAAGGGATAATGTTTCTTATAGTGATTTCGTGGGCAGAAAGAACCTATCAACACTCGACACGTTCCTTACTTTTAGCTTGTTGAAATCGTTCGCGTAGCTGCTAGTTTTAGCGGGATTTTACCTTAATGAATTTCTCACCGATATTCCAGCGACTCAGACATCCTCACTAGCAAAGGCCACGCCCTAAGCCGAGGTCTTGCGGACCTCGGCTTATGGCATCCTTAGGGCGTCTATAAGTGCCTTTAATTTTCCCCTGTTTTACCGCCAAAGCAGAGACCCCCACTATCTATAGAAATAAGCTGTAAATTATGCTCCCCGAATAACGCAACAATCCATTCCTAAGAAAAATGATCTTTTTTAAGAATTTAATTTCTCTAAGAAATTGTGCATCTATCCGCAATTGACGTTTTCGTCAACTAAAACAGTACTGAGATCGAAGTTTCCTCATTATATAACACTGACAATGCCTAAATCTGTACTTTATTACATGCTTATCAGATATCAAAGTCCAGCAAGACAGACATACGAGAGTTTAGTATAAATTGTCACAATTTCTAGATATAGACCGGTTACTATTAGAAAGTCTATTCTATTAGAACGTACGGCGCGGCGCGGCGATAATAATGCTAACCGTGTAATACCTATACAACTAAATAAAGAAAATTTAATGTTTGAAATCATAGTTTACTATTAGAAGACGCGACAAAACTTTGTTGGTCGACCCCTGCCCTGGTGGGTTTTGTGTAGTAAGTGTAAGTCTCTGAGACTCACCTGCATATAGTTAATGAATAAAATTATGCTTCTCCAATATCCAATTGGTCTTAGGTAGTGTAAAGAAGCAAACTTGGTCAGCCGCGTGATATCTTAGCAGGTGGCGCTGACCCTTTTATGGGTGGTAATTTCTAATATGGCTGAGTTCTTTTTACCCATCAAGCTAATCGATAAAGTGTATATTCCAAATTAAAGAAGAAACGTTTACCTTCTTCATTTCATTTGGTCGTCCTGCGTGGCGCTGGTGGTTTTTTCGGGCCAACCAAATGTATCCTATATGAGTCCCTAATATAACAGCAGTATTATTTATTCACGATTTCAAAATTGCTTCGAACTGTGACTTGTTTTATAGAAAATAAATATCCAGAAGAATAGTTTTATGGTACTTTTGCATGCATGTTCTCGTTTGTATGTAAGCGAAAACTTTACGTAACTTTTCTCATGTTTACAGAAATGGAACTGGTGTCATTTGCGAAGGAGGTGATACAGAATGTAGCGGAGCAGGCGGCGAGCTACAGGATCGGGCAGACGGCGCTGCGGTACCTCGATCGAGCGCTGTGGGTCGTCGAGAAGTGCGCCAGATGGGCCGTGCCACCCCCTTGTAAGTAGTGAGCTTCACCAGGTGGTACAGAATATAGCAGAGGCTGCTCGGGCAGAAGACGCTGTGGCTCACACGCACCTTCACCGGCCCAACGCTTGTGAATGTCTGTGCCCTTGCTCGGCGTCACTAAAATGTCTTCGGAAGTGCGGGATGCGGTTTGATATCTGAAGTTATCGAGGGGCAAAGAGTGGCCATTCTTTACCTAGTATCATCAGTAAAAACCTCAGAGACAAAGCTTCATACAATCGCGCTTCGAAGTAGATACAACTACAAGGCGGTGTGTTCACTCACCGCCGAGATCATCTACACTAGAGGACCAAACCTCTGCCGACGGCGACCGACGGCGGGCCCATACAAAACTGACATTTAGTATGGGAAGCCGTCCGCCGCGGCGACACGGGTGATGTGTCTCAAACCTTATGTGAGTGTCGTGATCATTCTACTTATCGTGTAGACAGCAAGCCCTGGTGTCACAGTTTTTTCATACCGCCTGATGGTCTCTGCCGTGTAACGTAACGTTCTTATGTAACTACTACTACCACCAGAGATAGTAGCTGTAACCAACAACGCACGGCCATCCGAAGCACGGAATCATCTTTCTTTTCAGACAACCAGGTGATTCAGCCTGCAATGTCCTAACCAACTGGGGAAAAACGCACAAAGGGACATAACACTAGGTTTCCCCCGTGGGAATCGAACCCACGACCTCCGCGTCAGGAGCGCAATGCTCTTAACCATTAGACCATGGAGGTGATCATTTTGTGCGCTCCGTAGAAGCTTGTGTCTCTATGGGGTATTTACTAATGTCGTACTATTGTTATATCCAGTGCTTATGTCTTGCAGTGGACCAGGACGAACGTCCGCAGCCGGAGCTGGTGCGGCCCCTACCCTGGGTGTTCTTTATCGCGCTGCTGCTCGCTCTCAGGGTCACCAGGGAGTCCATATCACTCTTCAACCTGGTGCTCGGCAAACCGCCATTGAGGTCTGCCGACGTGGTAAGTTTATTGGTATCTTATCTTGAGGAACATAATGGCTGATATTTTAGAATGCATATTCTCCTCTGTCACACTCTGGATCAAGGTCGCTCAGCGAGCTATGGAGAGAGCTATGCTCGGTGTTTCTCTAAGAGATCACATCAGAAATGAAGTGATACGACAGAGAACTAAAGTGGTTGATATAGCTCAGAAAATTAGGAAGCTGAAGTGGCAATGGGCTGGTCATATCTGCCGAAGAACTGACAACCGGTGGGGTGTCTAGAGTGGAGACCGCGAACTGGTAGGCGTAGTGTGGGACGCCCTGCTGCTCGCTGGACAGACGACCTAAAAAAAGTAGCGGGGAGCGATTGGATGAGGAAGGCCGAGGACAGAGTTTTGTGGCGCGCCTTGGGAGAGGCCTATGTTCAGCAGTGGACGATGATGGGCTGATGATGATGATGATGACACTCTGGATACTTCATACGAACAGGCTCGGGCTCGCACTGACAAGAAGAAGCTGTCACATGTATCATGCAGTGAAAGTAAGGAAGGAATACCCCACTTCTTACTGTCGTCCACCAATTTAGACCTCTTTAAATACTTTTACAGAAAATATACTCCGTGGAATCGTGGTCGTTTTAAGCCGGAACAGGGTGCTCCTGTCTATCAAACCGAACCACTTTTACTAATGTGGTCGTATAGTAAAAGTTGTTCAGTTTGATGGTCTGGGACAATGGGACCATATTGAATTCGCGAAAAAAAAAACGTTGTTTCATACATTTTGGTCGAGTAACTATTGACATTTACTATGGAAAAGCTGATTCTATTTTTCACGATTTCGATGTTGGGTCCATAGTAAAAGTTGTTCAGTTTGATGGTCTGAATCACCGCTTCGACTTCAAAACTACCCTGATTCCATGGTGTATAATAAAAATATAATCTTTATTCATCATTATAGATCACCTCTTATGCACCTCTAATATCCAGCATACCTTCAACTGCTTTTTATATAAATTAGCAGTCGCCAATCGTCGAAATCTACTAGGCATATGCTCACGACTATGTTCCCCAAGGGGGTAGTCAGAGATATTCTGAAACCACAGAACATCCACGTTTCACTAGTACCGAAACTCTGTCCAGTGTGACGGGGAGTGAGCCCGTCGCCACTTGTAATGGACAGTGGGTACAATACAGGCCTCTAAATTGAAGCATGCAGGTTTCCTCACGATGTTTTCCTTCACCGAAAAGCCAGTCGTGTTACGAATCGTACATAAATTCCGAAAAACTCATTGGTACGAGTCGGCCTGGACGGGGATCGAACCATCGCCTCCTGCACGGCAGGCAAGGTTACTCGCGACTGGACCACCACGGATCTACTAGGAATTGGATTTAAATGTGATCTTCTCATCCAGGTGATGTTCATACAAAGCAAGCGTCGATACCTGCGTACCCTCAAGTATCAGGGTAACAGAATGATACGGGCGCGCACGTCAGCACCCTCCTCCGAGCCCTGGTACACCAGCCTCCAGTCACTGTTCGAGTTCACCATGTGCTTCAGACGGTCGAACAACTACGGCAACAATAATACCACCAGAGTCAGCAATAATGATGAGGTTTTGGTGAGTATTGAAAGCAATGAATTACTCTCGGGACAGTGGTCTGAAAAAACTCTGACACCAGGGCTTGCTGCCCACGCGATAAGAAGAAGAATAAGTGGTACCACAGAATAGGTAATAGTATATAGTTCTACATACAGAACGGCCACTCTCCGCCCCTCTCTCTGACTTCAGATACCTCACCTCAGCTCACACTTGAGGGGAAACTTGAGCGGTGGAAGTGACGTTGTTCTTGTCAGCTTCAGAGTGCAAAAGGGGTGATCCATAGAGCACCGCTCACCCATAAACCGCTTTACCGATAACAGTATCTGTAATATCAAAGGTAATATTAGTCTGATACGGGACTACTATTTGTAGTCTATACAGGGTGAAATTGATATAATTAGCATCCTTTTAAACTAAGAGTATATCCATCAAACTGAACAACTTTTACTAAGGGATCAAAGAGATCGTATAAAAAAAATATGCTGTTCCATACTAAACCACAATGTCTACTCGAATCAAATATTTGCAGATTTGTTTTAAGCTAAAGCTAATCATTTTAACGGGTTCTTACCGCGTTTTTATTGATTTTGGAGTTTCAGATATTTCGGAAATTTCATTTACAACTTCAATTATCACGGGATGACCCGTTAAAATTTACTTTAGCTTATTTAATAACCGTGTAAAAAATTGAGTTTTTTTTTACTATGATCCGTTTGCTCCCATAGTAAAAGTTGTTCAGTTTGATGGGTAGACTCTTAGTTTAAAAGGGTACTAATGATATCAATTTCACCCTGTAGAATCAGAATTTCTTCTTCAGCGTATGCAGGTTTCCTCACGATCTTTTACTTCACCGTTTGAGAGCAGTCGGTATTACGTACATGAGTCAGAAAAACCAACACCTCATGTTCGAACCCACATCTCCAAAACGCGTCACTGTCGCTCATACAAACCGTTCTATAATATATTTTGTTAAAAAGTGTATTAAGTAAACAACAATGAACTCTATTGTGTAGGTAGTAAAGCGCACGAAGCGGACCCGGGAGCAGCCCAGCCCCGTCGCGTCCACCAGTGAGAGCACCATGGAGAGGCTCATAGAGAAGATGATGGTGGACCTCAATGCTGAGTCGGATGATGACTCCAGTTTCACTGTGAGCAATCTTGTATTATTATTGTTTCACTAACAATTACTCTCTTTAGTGAGAGGCCTTTTACCTGGCAACAGGATTTTTAAGGGGCTTTGGCTCTGTCTTGCTTATTTCTAAATATAGCGAGATGCTTCAACACGACTCGGAAATTATCTTTTTAATACCTAAACTTCGATGCTCATGATATGTGATGTTTTAAAAGTTTAATATTTAGGGTTGAAATATCGTATAACAGGGTACTTCTTGATATTGTGACGCTTTTTCGGGCGACGATCAGACCATTAAACTAGACAACTTTTTCTATGCGACCGTGGATCGTTTCACGAAAACTATCAAACATAGTATTTTTTTATTTTTCCCTGATTAGTTATAAAATTGACAATCTTCTGTTTTCGGCTTGACGTTGAGTTTTGGGGCACCTGTATAGGACAGTTGATTTCTTTTTTTCCCGATTTTGATTTCGGTCCCATTATTCCCATTATTTAGTTTGATGGTCTGATCATCTTAATAAATCGTAGTATTAAAAATCTCATTTATTATGCTATCTAATAATAAGAGATGAACAAAAACTAACAATAAATTCTCTTCCAGCTAACCAACGCGACAAGTGTAAGAAGCGACGACTCAGAAACCGATCAAGAAACTTTAGGAAACCCCAATGATGATACATTGCACGATGATACATTGAAATCTATCAAATCCATCAACACGTCCCTAGACACGTCTAACGACAACAACGTATCTCCAGCGAAAAACGAATTCGCCAGCTCCACGCCCGAGAAAGACTCGGAGCAAAAACACGAAGAAAATAAAACTACCTTCAAAGATAAAGGAGAAATTTGTTACAACGAAACTAATACAGAAGAAAAACCGAAGCCAACACCAAAATGCGAAGACAATGCCTTTAGAAACACAAAACAAAACAGCGTCTCGCCAAACTCTTCAAAGCAAGAAACGAAAAATTTCATACTAAACGAAAGAAATTCACCTAAGAAATCTATTCCGTCGCCCAAAAAGAAAATTGGTAGGAAAATATTAGTTGCCTTGTCAAAGACGTTTAGGTTCGATTTAAAACCTATGGGTACGTTGATAAAGCCCACTTTACTGATGTCGTTTTTAATTTTCAGCTAATGGACGATCAAACAGTTCCCCGAATAAAATGAAAGGTATTTTCTTGGGCTGCTTTACTGAATTGCCCTCATTTCACTACCAAACATAAAAACTAAATTTCCATGTCGCCTCAGCTAGCATTATTTGGAAATCATTGCACATTTATAGTTCTTATCCATAGCTCCTATGGTCACTTTGGACGTTTGAAATTATCAGGCAAATTAATTAGTCTGCGAACAAAATACACCTTAGGGTTTGATAAATTGATAATGATCTAAATCGCAGCTAATGCAATAGATGGCAGATTTTTTCCCCGATTTCATTGTTTGTCCGATGGTAAAAGTGGTTTATTTGGATGGACTGAAGCATGTATATGTAACGTATTTAATTTTACACCCTTGTATATCATGCATGATCCAGGATTACAAAGTGTTCGCCTTACAATTGCACCAATAGGGTATTTGACAACATGTAAAATATAGGCATGATCTAGATCTATTGCTGGCATCCGTATTGAATATGAATTTTGGAAACGAACTATTTAGTCAGTTAAGAAAAATACTGGACATTTTAAGAGAAAATCGACGAAGAAAATTATGTGTTTGTCTACTTTAGTCACGTAATCGTAAACGACTGTGATTGGCCGAATGGTTGATGACGTCAACTGCTTGTAAACAGTTGCGTGGATAGTGTGAATGTAGTAAAAAGTTTACGTCATCGTGACGTCACCTGCTTGTTGCCACGTATATTGTCAGGAAAAGCATTTTTAAATAATATTGTTTATTTTAGTTTTTTCACACTATATCTAAGGAACGTAATGTATACCTTTTCTATAGAGTTCTTAGACATATATTAACGTAGAAGTTTTTAAAAACCTGTCAAATATCCTAGTAGTAATTACAAAGTGTCTGTTCACCCTGAAAGGTAACTACGGATGTAAATTTCAAACGTGTAAAGTGACCTAATAAAAATTGGCTTTTGATTAGTATCCATCCATCCTTTTAAATTAGTCACGTGTTGATTTATTTTATCATTTCACAATGCTTCCAAACGTGATATTAATGTTATTTAACAATTATTAACGTATTTATATTTTTCAGCCGCTACAGAGAACGACAGGATAGATTCCGGCGAAGTGCCACTTGTAAGAATATCTGCACCAGAAAACTAGATCTAAGCAAAAAAGGTACAAGGTATACTTTTGTTTGCTTCGACTCTTTTGGCGCGATGGTTTATACGCCTTGCCAAACCAAATTTCGGTAAATCTGGTTATTCCCGTCGTCCCCAAAGTAAAATAAATTTTTATCTAAGATCGATTCCCACACCGGCCGCGGCGGTCGAATCGATCGGGTTCAAATTAAACCCCAAAGTACAAAATTAATATTGTGTTTTGAAGCGCAGTGTGGAATTCCTGATGAGGTACGTTCATCTAATACTTACCATGTTGCGATCCATTCATCATCATCAGCCTGTATACTTCACACTGCGAGCGTCAGTCCACCACGCTTGCCCAATGCGGATTGGTAGACTTCACATACGCATCAGAATTCCTTCTTCAGCGTATGCAGGTTTCCTTACAATATTTACCGTAACGGTTTGAGAGCAGTCGACGTTCCAGTATCTGGCAAACCATATAATTTTGAAACGCGTCTATGTTAAGTTGCGGTTTTTGACTGTTCCAATAAAACACAAACTCACGACCCTTTTGGGTGGCCATGTTTTTGCTACAAGCAAGGCTCATATTTAGCATATGGGAAGTTTCAGGACGGAATTATGCGTATAAGTAGTCATGCGGAACAATGCATAAGAAGTCATATTTATTATCTCTAAGTTACCTCATACCTACTACACCAACAGGAAGAATGAGCACATGGAATCTAGAATATCAAAAAACTGTAATAATAGAAGTGTGTCTGTACAATGTACATACAAAATTAAGGTTGCGATATCTTGTTTAGGTGTCCCTGACTCCAAATCACTCAATTGGATTTATTATCTGTCCATTTTTTTTGTTCGAGCATCACTTAATAACTACTGGACCGATTTCGTTGAAACTTTTTATGTTTCTCAGCTTATAAATATATATTTTATCTCGCTTGATGACTGAAGCTCGTATAAAATATAATGAAGTCGGAGCTACACGTTACTACTACGAGCTACAAGTTTTCTGAAATTTGTTTTTCCTTTGTTCCAGAAAGCTTTGAGCTGTCACAACAGAATCTGGATGAATGCAACGCATGGTGCAACTCAAGTGCAACTCATAAGTATGATAGGCTAGGAGAGAATGTTTCAACGTCAACCATCATTTATTTATAAGTACTCATAATAATTTACATACTTATTTTAATGAACGCATGAAACGTCCGATATAACGAATTTATGTCGCGGGAAACGTGAATTATACAAAATTGAGAACCGTATTTGGTTGCTAAGTCATTCGAAAAAGTCGTATAGTAGATGTGTTTTTTCTTCATATTAGAAACTATCGATGTTTTTATGACAATATCGATGTGTTCAGGCTATGTTACTGTCCGTCATTATGTTTTTCATTTTGCCAACTTTATTCAAAACGTTATAAAAAAATAACTACGAACTAAACTGCGTAATTTTAATGTCTTATCGTGATGTTAAATGCATCATTTTAATATTTAGACTGCTGTTACACGTAGAATTTTAATGATATTTGTAAGTAATAGTAATGTTTTGTAGTTTTATAAACTGATTAGAATCTCTTAATTAATATTTATTTATCAACTTTTTACTTTTAACCAGTGTGAGGCTGAAACGGGGATCAATTTGCGTAGCTATCTTTATTCTTGTTGCATTTATTTAATAAACTTCCAAGAGGCCAAAACTGCGGATTTTTAATAATAATGTACTTGTATGGTAGTCGCATATTAGGACGACGGGCAACATCAGGTCGGGCCGCAGCGCAAAAATCCGCCCAAATCGCTTCTATACTATTTATATGAACAAACGCATACTACGCCGCGCCCGGGGCGTTTAACTGTTTAGGCTTAAACATGATTTAAATGTTCAAGAGGAGTTGGTACATACGATCTTATATGTATATAAAATTTCCGTATCCCGTCAAAACCTTATATACTACTTTACACAATACATAAACAATTATTTTCGGGCACAGATACATTATAGATACTCAACTATTTGGTGTACGAAAATTATTTTTCAACATACTTGCTCGTAAAGTGGCTCTTATTGAACCGCTTTTAGTTACATAATCCAGCATGCGTAGCATGCTACACGTGATACGGCTGTATCACGTCTTTTTATCTCGTTCGTTCGCGCGCAAATAGAAAGAGAGCGATATATCACGGTGCCATGCTACCATAGGTAGCTGCTTATAGAAAACGCGTGCGAAAATGATTATATTATCGCACTAGTGCTGTAATGTTAGTTTTTTTTCCTATAGTTTGTGTTTGAATCTCAGCAAAGAGTTATTATGTAAAAAAAACTTTTTTCTGAATAAATTAATCTGTTTTAGTTAAAACATGATAAATAAACGCTTCATTTCATCAATTTAATTTAGTTTACAAATTAACATTAATTTGTGTTATAAATACATAAATATTAAGTTTATAATGTTTTTAATATTAGATTGTTTGCAACAAAATGTCGTTGGTTGAATGTCGGCTAAAGTCATTGTCGACTCTTCGTCGACCTGCGCGCGCATAGCTATCTCAACCAAAGGCACGGCAGGCAAAAAAAAAGAAGCCTGCGCCATTTTCCACAAATATTTGTCTAAAATTGTAGTATTTTACGAAATATTACTTTTTCATCGCAAGTATGTTGAAAAACATCGTATGAAACGCGTGAGCATTGGTCGTTACAGCCTTGGCTTGTACGCAGCACTCGCCTTGGCGGCTCGTGCTGCAATCCCGCCTCAGCTGTAATGACCAACTTTGCTCACTTGTTAAACTAGAATAAAAATTAAATCAAAGATCGAGCCATAATTGGACCATTACATAACGAAAATGATGATAAGTATGTGGTCGATTTTGATTAATTATGTTATCAAAAGTAATTTACATTATTTTTAATCAGAGCACAGATTGAAAATGAATCGAAATTCCTGTTATTTTACAATAATTGCATAAGATAAGATACTTTGTGTTGCAGTGCAAGTACTTTTAAAATCAATGATACGTGGTTTTGCCCTATTGGTAGTTTTCGTTAACATTTTGTCGATTTCTTATTGGATATTGTTATACTTACCTATATTCGATATGGCCATTGGCAGGCACGGACCATGATTTTTTACACGGATACGTGTACGTGTAAAATATTAGTCCACTTTTGTTTATTCTTATGCAATCTTGATGGTGCATATGAGTAGCAAACTTTAGCTACGAGATGCTATTTGTGCAATCTGTCAATTTCTCTGATGGTTCCTAAAAATCCTATTTTATTTATTAATTGTTTTGTAAGATGTGCAATAAAAACCCTTTTTTAGGTTGCCATGTCAAAATAGCTCTTATTTGTACTGTATTAAGATGCAAAAAAGGCTATTAGTACGTTCTATTTAACCTTCGAATTAGGCAATTATAAAAGGAAATTTTATAAATTGAATTCCCAAAGACAAGGCTGTGTTTGATCCAAGTTTGGAAGACTGAAGGAAAAATGTTAATACTATGTTCCTATACATAATCTACGTCGCTTTTTTCATAAATTATATTAATTAAACCTTATTTTATTGTATTGTTGCAATAACTTTTTTGGAAATGTTTTATAAATAATTAATAATTTACTGAAATTAATAAATATTATTTTTATACGATAAATTACTTGTTTTATTTATTGATTCAATTTTGTAACCGTGTCCTCGATGTTGTCCTCCTCTTCTGATTTAGAATCTTAATTTGTGTGAAAATAAAAGCCAATATCGTAATTTTTACAATAACCTGTAAGTTAAAATTATATTTTGTTTTTGTTTGTTTTCAGTTAAAGCGACGATTTATATTTATACATTCAAATCATTGTTTTTGTGAAAATGCTTAATGAAATCGTATCGGCTCAGCATTGGTAAGTAACTAAATACAAAAATACGACAACATGAAACATAATTTTTATAATCTTTATCTGATTATGTGTATGATCGATACAGAAAAATGTAACTGAAGAATCCAAAAATATTTAACTGTTTCCGCCCGGGATCGAACCGGGGGCCTTGTGCGTGTGAAGCACACGTGATAACCGCTACACTACGGAAACTTGATAACTAGTGGTGAAAATTGGGTACACTTCAAAACTCCTATCATAATCTAATACCGGCAGCAAATAAAACAGATTTTGACAGTTTACGACCGGCAAACAATAGACGAGAAAGCAGCCACCACGCGTTTTGGGCTAGAAGCTTTGACCAAAATAATCATAAAAAGTCACTGTATCAGATCTGTCCGCCGGTCTGGTCCAGTCTCGCGGCTACAGCGCCCGCGGATAGTCGCCGGCACGCGATAACGTGTCACAATATTGTCGGTGTTTAGTTGTACAATTCATACTCAAAAACCCGTGAGTTTAACAAAAAAACTAACACCATGGATCCCGAAGCATTCTTGGACCTGGCCAACCAGGTTATTAAACTCAAAATGTATCCTTATTTCGATATAGCGCATTCTTTATTGTGCGCTCTAGCAGTCAGAGAAGATTTGGGAGCTGGTAAGTGCTATTTATTCGTTCTTTTTCAAATGTCACGCGCCAAATTAAAAGTTTAACATTACTTCCGCATCCTGCGTGCCATTTCTTGTTCCCATCATTTCCGATTATAGAAAAATGTGCTTGAAATGTACCAAAATAAAGTCACATAGAAGAGTTTAAAAATAGAATAGTTCCCTCCGGCATTACAAGACAACCTGCTGTATAATGAAATAAAATAAACGGTTGGTATAGACTACAACCACTGAAATACTTTCAAGCCTGAAAAAAAAAGTTATTTTGAACAAAATTCAATAAAAATAGCTGTACGAACGGAAAAAAGAGCCTGAAAATCAATTGCATTTTTTATCTTTTTGCAAACTTATCAAGGGAAATTTATGATTCATTGTTGAAAATATTGTAACGTTCTCAATTTTTTACTACTTATTGAATTATTTTTATCTTTAGGTAAGTAATATTACCCGATAAGAAATTTCAGAACCGGAGTTACGACGTTTTGTCACGGATGTATCAACTCTGTTCGAAGGGGGACGGACGGAGGACCGTCTTCCGTATTCTCTCCATATCAATGTTTTTCGCTGGTTCAAGGATAGATGGCGTTATTTGCAAATTCGTGTATCCAAATAAAACTTGTAGATTTTGAGAATGTAGCGCGTATAGCACTTATAAAAACTTCTAAAACACGTGGAAAAGCTAATAAAGTAAAAGCAGATTTGAAAGCAAAGCAAAAATAGGTTTTACACGGGCTCGTCCGGGATTTGAACCCGGGACCTCTCGCACCCGAAGCGAGAATCATACCCCTAGACCAACGAGCCATATTGACAAACGGCGAAATTAGTAATCGCCTACTACGACCGCCTACGTCATCAAAACAAATCACAGCAAGCCACGAGGTGGGTCGAAAACGCGTCGGATGGTTTAGAATACTTCGCAGCAACAATAAAATATATCCACTGTATGCTGAACCTACTGCATTCCTATTTTAGAAAAGACCTTACGGTTTAATTGTACCCTTTAATAACAGTCGAAGCCGGAATTCTGGAATAGAAATGAAATCGGTCAAGTGCAAATCGGGCTACTCGCTCACCGAGAGTTCATACCACACCACCACACAACATATTAACTTACAAAAAAGTTGTGTATTCTCCGGGATCTTTAGTGCGAGACCGACTCACACTTGGCCGGTTTTTATTATTTCTTGTAGGTATACTGTAAATTTTGCTCTATAATCACACCAAGTTTGACGCTTGTATGTTTGACCTTTTTTACGATAGAGCGAGAAGAAAAAACGTTGATAAAAACTAGTTTCTTGTATGAGGGGGGAGGGGGAATAAATCCGCCATAATAACACACATTCTGTGAACATTTCAACTGTCTAGCTATTACGGTTAAAAAGTTACAGCCCTTAATAGGTAGGATAGACAGACAGATAGAGACACTGACAGACAGACAGAAAGACATACAGACAGACGGACGGACGGACAACGTAGGCTTAGTAATAAGGTCCCGTTTTCACCCTTTTAAGTAGGTAGATTATATCCTTCCATTCTCCGTAGAGTTAGAATTTAGTGACCGCGCAATTATAGAAAACCGATGATTTCCGAGTGACTTATAACTAGAGATCGTATAATCGGATGCATATTTACCTAAAGTTGAGGTGTTGGCTATTATGTAGTGCACTTATGTATCGACATTATATTTTTATTTTTGATTTAATAATTTTAAGAATTCGCTTCCATACTATGCATCCGAGTAGTTATGCATTCCCAAACTTCCTGACATCTCCGGATTTATTTTACCGAAAAACATTTTTTTTTCTTTTTTAAATTAAACAGTTTTATGAAGTGGCTTCCACACTATACATACGATTTAGTTATGTATTTCCGGATCTCCTGACTACAGGATTTATTTAAAAAGAAAATTTTAAGAAGCCGCTTCCATAATAATAATAGAATTCGCTTCCATGTAATATTCTTGTTTGATTTGTATCTATAACTTGCATGGCGTATTGGAGTTTCTCTGTAAAGCTGTGTAATTGTTTAATAATAAATAAATGATTTCTTAGCGAAAAATGAAGTTTAGGTAAATATGCATCCGAATATCCGATCTCTACTTATAACCTTTATTCGAAACCTGATAACGACTACCCATTTCCCAGGAGCCCAAACGTTCTCCCGTAAGCACCCACTGTCATGCTGGCTCTCTACCATGCTGGTCATCTTCGCTGGCGGCATGGTCGCGAACGGACTGCTCGGGGAACCGATTCTAGCACCCTTGAAGAACACTCCTCAACTCGTGATTGGCACTATTACTTGGTAAGTCTTATTTTAACTAAGGTAAGGTTGATATTAAAAAGGCTGAAAGTCACTCAAAGGGCAATGGAGAGGGCTATGCTACGAGTTTCCCTGCGACATCGAATCAGAAATGAAGATATCCGCAGAAGAATGAGAGTAGCTGACATAGCCCAAAGAATTGCTAAACTAAAGTGGACATTAGGACTAATTTCTTTTAAGCAACATAGTATCTTAAATTAAAGGAAGACCAAGAAAGATAGCAATAGATACGATTAAATAAACTACGTCCGATTCGTTACACAATGTCTCTACATGAAACTTTTTTAAACGAATATTTCTTTATCTTTCTTAAATTTAAGATACTATGTTGTTTAAAAGAAATTGGACCTTATGAATGACCCTATCGATTGGTGCCATAAAAATACAGGTGCTATTTTTTCGGATTCTAGTTGGTTTGATTCCCGGGTGTAGCAAGCGCATTTTCTAAAATCTTTGAATGCAGCGTTCCTAATGTTGATAGCAATTCTCGTTATTTGAATTAATACTGATAAGATTATTTGATTTCAGTCTGTTATCATTATTGTCGCAAACTTATTAAAGGATCGATAAATTCTGATAATGTATGTTTTAAAAGTTCCCTCGTAATATGCTGAAGTTTTTTAATGTGATGATCAGCCCGTCAAACTGAACAACGTTTTCTATGGGACCATCATCGAAATCCCGAATAAAAATTCAGCTTACCCTTACGTTTTAGTGGAGTAGGTTTGCAGTTTAAATGGAACAGTAGATTTTTTTTTCGAATTTCATAATGGTCTCATAGAAAAATTTGTTCAGTTTGATGGTCTGATAATCCCCTTAAAACACAGTCAGCATTTTATAAAGGACCCTGCAGTATACCTACCAGGAGGCCTAGCATAGCACACCCGTGATACGACAAAAATTGAGACGTGCCTTCTGTCTTCGTTACATTGCGTATGCGAAAGCGAGCGAACATGACTGTTTTCTCGTTTTGTCGTGCATAGCATGCTAGCGCCCTACAGGTATATTATTTGGTAGAGTTGTAGATAAGACAAAAAGATGGATAGCGTCGATGTGGTCAAATGAGAGGCCTATTAAACCCTTTTCGTTCTACACTAAAAATAATATACCATTAGGTCATAACTTTGCGGGAAACAGTTTTTAAAACCACATTCCTAATGTTAAACTCAACAGGTACGTGGTATTCTACACTCCGTTTGATGTCGGCTACAAGGTTGCCAAGTTCCTGCCGGTGAAGGTGGTCGCCTCCGCCATGAAAGAGATATACCGCGCCAAGAAGGTCTACGACGGAGTCAGCCACGCCGGCAAGCTCTACCCCAACGCTTTTGTTATCATGATCATTATTGGTAAGTTCATATTATAAATGGATTTAAGGTTTCCAAGTTCCTGCTGGTGAAGGTGGTCGCCTCCGCCATGAATTAGATATACCGGGCCAAGAAGGTCGATTATTGGTAAGTCCATATTATAAAGTGTCTGTCTGTTACGTTTTCACTGCTAAACAACTAAACCGATTTTGATAAAAGATATGGAGATAGTTTAAACCCTGAGGAAGGACATCACGCAGACAATGTAGAGTATGAAATTGTTTAAAAACAACAGTGTTGCAAAAGCTACCGATTTATCGGTAGATCTACCGAATTTGGGTATTTTACAGCAGATGTTTTAGCTAAATCTTTAAGTATTTTGCCGTTTTGTGTTAGTTATGAAAGATTAGCAAGTTGGAACGTTCTCTTGAAAGTTATGGAATAGAATTGCTTTTTAAATCCCTGTGGAAAAATTCTCAAGAACTATAAGTATATTTCGATACAATTAAAATGACACAAAAGCATTTTAATTTACTCAATTTCAAGTTTTGATGAAAACTCAATATAAAACTGGCACGGGAGCATGTCTCATAGTTTAGAATTTGATGGCGACTGAGCACTGTCGAAAAAAAGATCCTAAAAGCAGAACTTTACAAACATTTCTTAACTTCAAGACAATCTACCGATTTCTACCGATTATTAGTCGCAATTATACCTATCCATTATATGACACCCAATGGAAGACATGGTGTAGGCGATTAAAGCTGGGACCACACTAAAAAGCGCGTTTTAAATCTAAACTATAATATAAAACTGTAAAAGAAGTGTGTCTGTACATTGAAGATATTTACGAAAAAAAGGTTACAATATGGTTTTAGGTGTCCCTGACTCCAAAACACAAATTTTGGATTTTTTGTCCATCTGTTTGTTTGTACGAACATCACATAAAAACTACTGAACCGATTTTGATAAAACTTTTTTGTTTGAAAGCTTATGATTTGACTTACAATCTGGTATATGATTTTTGCGGACGAAGTCGCAGGCAAAAGCTCGTGAATGAACCAAATGAATGTAATGTTTGCAGGTACCCTGAAGGGCAACGGTGCAGGGTTCACCAGGTTGCTGGAGCGTCTCATCCGCGGAGCCTGGACGCCAACTGCTATGGAAACCATGCAGCCTAGCTTGTGAGTAGAACGTTAACCATTATTTTGACGGCCCGATAGCACAGTTGGTAGTGAACATGCTTGCTGTGCCGAGGGTCGCGGGTTCGAATCCCGTAAGGGACGAATATTTGTATGATGAATATGAATATTTGTACCCGAGTTATGGACGTTTGTATTTATTTATGTGTTCTATATCGTCTTATCATTCCTGAAGTCCAGACTAGATTCTGGTACTTTAAATGTGACTAGATAATTTGTGTGACAATGTCCAAGACATAATTTTTACCCGCCGCGATAAAAACATCAAAGGGTCACATCAAAGAAAATGTTTGCCCCTTTCCGACCAAAAGGATTGTCAATCTTGTCATCTTCCAATCTCCGTGGACTATTCTTAATATTGGGAATTGGAGACCCGATTCGGTAACGAAGAAATCCTTCCCGTGTGACTTACTGAAACCTCAATACGTAATAAAAAAATTGCTTTCTATTACGAAAAACCGCATCGAAATCGGTCCACACGTTTGGGAGTTACGATGCCACAGACAGACATATGCGTCAAACAGATTATTTGTACCGTTCCGAAACATTCAGGGGTGGTTCAGACCATCAAACTGAACAACTTTTATTATGGGACCAAACATGAAATCTAAGCTGTTCCATACTAAACTGCAATGCCTACTAGACTCAAATGTCGCCGATTTTTTTTTACGAGTTCAAGTTTGCGTCCAAAATAAAAGTTGTTCAGTTTGATGGTCTGACCCACCCCTGAAAGGTTCGGAACGATAAAAAAATCAACTGGTCTAACACCCTATTTTTGCGTCGGGGGTTTAAAATTCGGTGACGAGTCTTGTCTGCCAAAATGAGTGCTGCTTTTGAAGGTTCGTGGACTAACACACCGTGTTTACTTTTCAGCTACACTAAAGCGTCCCTGGTGGCTTCCATCATCTTCGTGCTGGACAAGAAGACAGATCTCATTTCTGCGCCGCACGCGCTCGTTTACTTTGGCATCGTTATATTCTTCGTTTACTTCAAGGTTAGTAACATCTAACATTTAATGGTACCTCCAATCGACAACCCTATTCGTATAGGCCATTTTATCACCTTTATTTCAATGACGATAAGGTTCAGAAATTTCAATTTCGTCTCCGACCGTGCAGTCACGAGCAAAAGGAGTAGTTAGGTATTTCGTTTAAATTACTTATTTGTTGGCGCGTTGAATTTCGAACACGCAAAAAAGTAAAAGACAAAAATAGAACAAAGACATTAAAATAATTTAAGTAGTTACCTACCTAATTTAGCGAAAAACGTTCAAAATAAGTTGCGCCGTACTTTTATCTATGTTAATTAACACCTTTTTGATAAAGGGGTCGTCGCGGTTGTTTGAAACTACATTTTGGTGGAACATAAAGAAATGTAGTAATTGCAAAAGTGCCTATACTAAATGCTTATCATTCCACTACAATATTGCTGCATGAATGATTTGCAGCCATTACACGATCAATCTAGATCACGACCCGCAGTTTAAAAAAAAAAGTTGTAAATCCATGTCTCGATCCGTCAATTCAACATATCTGCCATTGTTATGCGATATGTGCAGCTCATGCTGACACTAAAAAGAAAAACGCGAAAATTAAAAAAACGAACACCAGAAATATTATATGCGTCCATTGTGTTTCTTGCGTCTGGATAAAATATTTTATTAGTATGCTTTGGACACAGAAACAGTAAAGACACAAATATTTGTGTCTAATCAGTTTGCGTTTTATATGTCATCTATATTGTTGGAGTGTCATTTACGACAATTTCATTCAAAACACGTGAAGGATACGTAATATAATGCATTTAACATCGTTTTTAGAATTTTTGTCTGTGTTTGTGCACGCATAAATTAACAATAACAACTACTGAATCGATCAGGATGGATTTCACAACTGCATAAGGGCTAGTTATGATGAATTTGCAATCGGCTCACTCAATCAAAAGTTATGGATTATTAAAAGATTTCAAGTACGTACATTATATGTAAGTACTCTGCGCGTAGGTACAAAGCCACGGGCACCACTAGTTACTAATATTAACTATTATAAAACTGTAACAGAAAGTGTGTCTGTACATTGAAGATATTTACAAGAAAAATATTACGATATGGTTTTTAGATGTCCCTAACTCCAAATCAACCTGTTTGTTTGTGCGAGCATCACCCAAAAACTACTAAACTGATTTTGATGACACTTTTTTGTTTGATAGCTTATGATCTGACTTAAACTCTGGTGTAAAATTTGTGCGGACGAAGTAGCGGGTTTAACTCTAGTAATTTTTTATTTCTACAGTTATCTTCGATCCTGCTTGGAATCCACGATCCCTTCGTACCTTTCGAGAATTTGTTCTGCGCTCTATTCATGGGCGGTATCTGGGACTCGCTCGCCAAGCTGCTGGGCAAGGGCCAGCCTAAGGACGAGGCGAAGGATGCTAAGAAGACTAATTAATTACATGTAAGTTTGAATTTTATTTAGATAGGTACACGAACATTAAATAAAGACCGGTCAAGTGCGAGTTCGGCTACTCGCGCACCGAGGGATCCGGACCAAACCACCACACAACATATTAACTTTTTAAAAAAACCGGGCCCTTTCGCGGGAGACTGACTTACACTTGGTCGGTTTTTTTATTAGTTGTTATACAGTAGAGTTTGCTCTATAATCACACCAAGTTTGACGCTTGTATGTATTACCGTTTTTACGATAGAGCGGGAAGAAAAAAGGATGATAAAAACTAGTTTCTTGTATGAGGACCCCCCTTAATTTTTAACTTTTTGACATTTTTATTAACAAATGCGCCGTAATAACACATATTCTGTGAAAATTTCAACCGTCTAGCTATTACGGTTAAAAAGTTACAGCCCTAAATAGGTAGGACGGACGGACGGTCCCGGACGTTAGTAATAGGGTCCCGTTTTCACCCTTTGGGTACGGAACCCTAAAAATTTAAACAAAATGCATAAATTATGACACTATAACACCAGTAATGTGTGCTCCTGGATTTTGTCCTGGGTTTTATCAGAATCGTTGCGTGTGGCCGTTGTATCTGCCTACCCCCATCAGACAATAGCTTGAGCTTATGTGTGTAAAAAGAAAAGCATCGCCTACTGCCATTAGTCATCATAAGAGTCTCGTAGTGTTGCAGAAATTAGAAAAAGATACCATGAAATTCTTTATAATGCGATGATTATAATTAACGATAGATTCTTTGGCTTTTTTCTATCAGTCAAATGTGTGGATTAATAAAGTGCTTTTTATGTTATTTATTTATTCGGATTCGGAGTTATAAGTAGGTATAAAAAAGTTTTAGGGCTTTCTTGTTAGCTGACTGCACAAAAGGCTCGATAGATTCCTGACTATCTCAAAATCGAGAACCAATGCGATTTTAATATGTGATACGTTATTAATTAGTACCTATATCAAAATATGATAACAAAAAACAAATAAAGGTAGGTAAATTAAAAACATTAAGGACTTATAACTAACTTAACCTAAAATATGGTGCAGGTTTGGACCGCGCGGGAGGGTAGCCAAGTCGCTGGCAGCGTTTCCTCGCTGAACAGCTAAACTGATCCGTTGAGCGAGGATAGCGCCAGCACTTGGATCCCCGGTCGAATCTACCAGGCGCTTTGCTAGATCTTTAAAAAGCATCTGGGCGCCGGGAACCCACGGATCAAGGGTTTCGACACCGAATACTACGAATTTGTATTGGGTGCCGATACCCTTGTATTTCCCTCTTTTGCCTTTTCGGCAGATTCCGCCGCTGAGCCCACTCTTTTGATCGTTCCCCGTAGATGGGACGGGGCCAGAGTGTCAACACAGGTGGCATCCCACACCAGCCTATATGATATTGTATGTTTTTATTTTCAGATCTCAACAAGTAACTACGCTATGTTATCAACTGACACCGACAATACAACTTGCGACGGCTTCCTTTTAAATCTAAGGTATAAAGAAAAAAAACTATAAAAACTAACAAACAAAAAAATAGTAAAACCCTATAAATGATAAAAAAATGGCACAACGACCAAAGTTATGATTTCATTAGTTTAAAGTTTAACTAGTCGTAATTTTTATTTATTTGTGAGACGTGCATAAAAATGATACAGTATTGTTTGAGTGTGTAATTTTTTTTAAATATTTTGACTGTTCCTAATACGTTACCATTGATTGCCAAAATGAATTAAGTATTATTGTTATTTCTTTTATCCTATAGAATACAATTGTCATAATAAATTAATATGCTTCCAGTACTTAATGCCAATACAATTTATGATAAAATTGACCGTACAATAGTGTTACCTGTGTGATAAAAAATTATTATAATCGAGCATTGAATTATGTCTTAGTTTTAATATTATTTAGTACGAAACGAATACGACTCTTCCGACTTCCTTTAGTTCAATGTAGAATTATTAATTTATTTCAGTTTAATCTGAAAACAATATTTTATGACATGAACTTGACGTAATTCGTAAGAGTAGTAAATTATAAATTAATTTATAATTAATGACATTAATAATTATTTTATCAGTATTTAATTGTTTTAATTGTAATCATGAAACGTCTGACCGAATCGCAAGGGTGTAATGCGGTGAGGGACACATGTTTCATGAAAATAAGTTTTATAACTGTTATAAATAATTAGATAATTATTGGATATGCTAAAGGAAGCAATAAATTGTTTTTATTTATTTTATAAATCTTTTATTCAAACGATCAGATCTTTACCTGAATCAGACGAGCACAATATGAATATTATGAAGTGAACGTTGTAGTTGTGTGAACGTTGAAAGAAGCGAATACGGCTGGTAGCATAAACAACATGGAAAAATAGCTTTTTTAAGCGCGGGATATCTTTGCCGCGTAGGTACCAGCGCCCGCGGCATGGTGCCTCGATAAACGTTTTATCGCGCCTGCTAACTCGTTCGTTCGCGCGCAAAAAGAAAGGGAGCTAGGGCGCGATAGAGCTTTATCGCGCCATCATGCCGCGGGCGCAGTACCGCATGACGGTTTTCTCGTTTTGTTTATTTTTCGTGTGTGGCATACTAGACCTACTTTGGCGTAACACATACAGCCTTCTGTATTGTATGCAGTATCTTAATAATTCTGTTGTCGTGAGTAGACGACAGTCGTCATAATTTGATAAACAAATGCTATTTCCATGTTTACGATTAAATTGCGATCGCACGGATCAAGAATTTCTACAAAATTGTTCTAACAGATGATTATCGTTAAATATCAACGTCGGCAAATAATTATCGATGTCCGTGGATCTTGTATTAATTACTTTGATTAGATGATTCAAGTTAAGATTTACGTTTTACTCACGCTTTCATAACATGGGTAGGTACATATAAGTACCTATTCGATGTTATGGCTGATTATTGCTACTATTTGATCTACTCTGGAAGCCAAGACATAGGTCATTGTCAGATTCTATAGATTTTAAAAAGCCTAGCATCTAAAAGGTCGATGATCGATTTATAGCTTACATAGCCGAGTCAATCCACGCGTACCGTTTATTTCAACAATTACAAAATACAATCTAATTTTTGATATAAAATCTAGCTTGAAAATATCGAATGCCTATGTGACGTCTAGATTGTGTAAGATATTTGCTAAGAATTTTAACGATAAAATGAATTCTGAAACAATAAATTTAAGAGAAGAATTTTCAGAAACAATCTAGAAACAAATCTCTATGCTTGTATGGTGTCCGATTTTCGTTAAAATATACAGTTTCAATGCTAGGATTTATTTAAGATTTGTATGGAAACCGTTGGGGTACTGTAACTTTAAAACTATACATTTTAACGAAAATCTGGCAACATACAAGCATAGAGATTAGTTTCTAGATTGTTTCTGAAAAATTTGGACCTCGTTTGTATGGAGCGCGCCAACGGTAATATACCCTTAAGTGTAGAGTCGGATGGTACATAAAAACACGTCCTATTTCTACGGTGGAAGAAAACCATTCGCTTGTGATATTACCAGACGCGTAAAATGTGTAACCATAATGGCTAAACTATCTCCATAATCCCGAAAATCAACAGCAACAGCAGAGCTTTACTTTTGCTTACTTTACAAATCAATATTCTCGTCAAGTGCCAAGGTCAGACGTTTAACGGAACAAACACGTAAGGTTTCTACAAACTGATGGATGTTAAGACCTACCGATGTATGTGCGAGCGACAAATTGTACGGTATTCCGGAGGATGTGCTCGCGAGGTCACTGCCAGAGACTGGTCAGTGATCGGCTGCTCTTACACTGAGGCGAGCATGACTTATGAAGACGTTTTGTAAGTGTCTCCAGCTCCTGACATGTAAATTCTGGAGATGCTAGATTCTAGTACTTTCAATGGGACTAGATAATCTGTTTACATAGTTCAAGATATTTATTTAAGTACTTATTATTTTATTGTGTACTTACTGATCATTTTGTTACATTCACCGCAAGCCGCACCGTTGTAAGCTTGTACCTGAATCTATACACAATAAATTTCATTTCATTTCATGTCATTTTACCTGATGGGAAGCATTCAAGCACTGCGGGTTCATGATGGCTGCCTGCTTTACAGATGACTTGTCTTTCGCACATATTCTGGATTGTTAGTCGTTTAACTCCTGACCATTCTTCGTCGTGGTTGGTTTCATGTGTATTCTTGTAAAGGATAGTATTGCAGCTTTTACCTGATCCGTCTACCTCATGGATATTCTACGGTGTGGTACCTTCAACTTTACCCTGACTGAATCTATAGACGCTCAATGGACACACTGGACAAAGTCCCCATCAATAGCTCCTCCGCGGCAATCGATCTTGACTTCAACTTCATTTCAATAGATGTTCAGAAATTCTTCTGTCTGTCTTTGATGTAATTTCACTGGAACTTGGTGGTGATTCACAGGGATTACAACGGACAAGATTCCGGTAATTTCAATTTCGTAAGGACTTCATATTGATGATTTCGTCAAAGTAACAATGCCAATCACAATTTATAGTGGCCGCTGTTCGCTGCTGTGTGACTGCGGCCCACCAGTTTGCAATCATCAGTGACGTACGCACGAGACGTCGCTTCGCGCGATCGTCCTCATGTTAGATGCGAATGCGCTTAAGGGCAGCCCGAACGCGCCGCTGACTTTTTTTTTCTTTTTTTTTATAGCATTAAATTATTAAATCTCTAGTGAAGCTCCCAGTGAAGTGATCAGTTTAATGGGATACAAATAACAGCAAACGGTGAGTAAACAGTTATGTGAAAGTAAACGGTCCGAGAAAACAGTTATTAGTCGCATTTGTTGATCTATTGCATGCTGAGTGACGGCGGATTAATTATGAGTTCTCTTGTTATTATTTATTCAGTTATTTGTATATAAATTGTTAGGATTTTTAGCGATGTAGTGGATGGCAAACGCGCTGCATAGCACAGTTCTTATTATACTTGAGAGAAACGGTAGTCTTTTTCTTTGCACAAAATAATAAGTTCGAAAAATCACATCGCTTTCTCTTGAGTTTTCACCCAATTTTTTTTCCTAGTATTTAATACAAGAAACTAATGTACTTACATCTTAGCTAAAAGTGCATTTTTGTATTTAAGTTCAAATAAATTTGATCGGAGGAAATACATGACCATCATACATACCTAGGTAGGTACCTAATTATCTAATTAAATTAAATGGGTATGAGTAGGGTTTATGGAAAAAAATAGATTTTTTTTTGTTGATCGGCCAGTAATAAAACTTACATAGGTTACATTAAAAAACATCACATTCATTGCTAGGCTGCATCGGACCTGTGCTATTAAGGTACAAATAACTTCTAAGGTTGTATGGGAGAAATCGCTTTTTAGCGCTAAGACCGCCTTGTTTTGTATGTTCTGTATTTCTTTACGGTATATTTTGCTGAGTAGGTAATATGTTTCGATTTATTGTTTGAAAATTAGTAGATTCTAAAGGCTTGGGTTACTTTTTCATGAACCTTTAGAGTCAAATATCTCAGCTCCGAAGCGAGCTAGGCCATAATATTTTTGTTTTTATTATAGTTAAAATACTTTGATTGGTGGCCGCGACTGTTAAAAAAAATGACAATACCTTTATTAAATCTCAATAGGAACAAAATATTGAATCCATTTAGATTATGATCAATCGATCAAAGACACTCATGTTAACTCAAAAAAATATCTAATCATATTATATTATCTAAAGTGACTGAAGGCACCATATTCTTTATCCTCGTCGTCTTCCAAGAATCACATCTGTTCTGTTATAAGTCCTTATTTACAACAGATATAGTTTTATTCCGCTCCATGGTAAGATAATTATGCTGTCTTATATTACCATACCATGTTGAACAAAAAAAATTATTGAACTCAGATGTTTCAAATAAGATGCATATTATAACGACCCATGCCGCAACTAAACAGTTAGGTATTTACAAATTAACATAATATTTAGCTTAGGTATATGTAGAGTTGATAATAGTATACAACGTGTTAATGAATAAACGTAAAACTAGAAAGTAGGTTTTCATTTTTCGAAATACTAAATAATTTATTTGTAAAATTTAAAATATGTATACTGAACTCGATCTCAACCCGCCGCCGCACAGGCACACTCACCCTATTTACTACCTAAACAAGATTCTTAAAATGTATCAATGAACACGTTAGCGCTTTCATTCATTGCTGAAATGATAACCAATCATTTTTACCTGAAAACTTAAAATGCGAATAACTTTAAATTTTAAGTATCAAAATAATGAAATTATTGTTTCAAACTAATTATTTTGTTGTAAATCAGTTGGGGTGTATGAGGTTTTGCGCTTATTCATTAACACGTTGTATAGTTCTACATACTTAAGGCTAAATATTACTCGCAAATTACATAAAGTCAAAGTCAAATACCTACATTTCATTGTAGAACTGTATGCGAGACAGGGTGACGAATAAGTTAGAACGAAACGACAATTGTTTTACATTTTTCTTTCACTAAACATTTCCCCGGAATGTCGTATTAATGAAAGCGTTAAAATAAAGATCGAATTTCTGGAATTCATTACCTAACTAAATACTTACATTAAAAGAGAAATAGAGCAGACACAATTTATGTCTCGTGTATTTTGTGAAGTAGGTAAATAAATACAATAACATTTTTGTTGACGACGGTACTAAAGGTTACTGAACCCTTTCCCGCGTCAGGATCTGCGGGATGTTGCAGAAAAAAAGAAAAAATGAACCATAATTAGAGGAACATCAGTAAACTACCTTATTCGTGTTGTAATAAAGTTAGCTTTCCTGCTACTATCGTGTTATGGAAACTCCATAATTTTTTATATGCAACTTTATGGTGTGATCGAAACATACCGGAGTCAAATTAATGGAGAAGAAAATTGATTATTAAATAAGATACTTATATTATACTGCTATCAGAATATTGGTGGCTTTCAAAGTTAGTGTTAGGTACATTCAACCAATTCGGTACCTATGTAATTTTTATTTTTTGTCATCTTTTAATATTTTTTACGGATAGAAGACATAATTTTAAGACACCTTTTTATTGCGATTCATCGAGTTTATCAATATACATTTTTTTTTTTTTTTTTTATCTGTAATCTCTAAACGCAAAAATGGTGGAGAGCAAATAATTCGAACTCCATGGAGAAAAACTACTGCTTTATTAAAAAAATAAAAAGCATCCTGCCTTCTCTTTCTAACTCTATGCTGGAAACAGAAACGGCAACATCAAAATGTAAAATTTTGACGTTATGAATGTATTTTTTTCCTTAATGGCCAGTTATGTTATGTTGATTTTAAGTTTACCAAGGAGTTCATAGGTTTTCCAGTGACGTCACTGGACGGACCGAAATACGACGTTATTTTATAAAAAATATCTGTAATCCTTTCATTTTAATATCTCTGACATAGAAAAAATTACTATCGAGACTATGTGGCTGTTATATTTTAATTTGTGTCAAAGTATAGTACAGGTAGATAGATTGTACTATAGTACTAAGTCAAGTCTTAGGCTCCTTTACACCAGAAACCAATCGTGGCGGGCTCCTAGAACAGCATAGGTCCATATCATCCCTTTCTTTCTCTCTTATTTTTTTTTTCCTTTTTTAACTTTTGTCGCCTATAAATATTTCATTCGTATCTTAGTTATAAGTTCTTCTATATATCTATTCTATAAATTTGTCTATTATATCAGTTTAGTTCTAGTTAATTATTTAGTTTATTTATAATTGTGTATCTCTTCTTTATTTGAGTAATAAAAGATAATTGATTAAAAAAATATGGAAGAGATACCTATTCGATTACTATTATAAAATATTTTTTCTACAGATGCTAGACTTATTTTAATAAGGTATGATCTATCAATCAATTCGCTTTATAAGTAAAGTCGAAGTTAATTAGTCATACTCTTCCTGATGACTTCACTCAAAACAAATAACATTAAAGTGAGCAAGCATGATTGAAAATCGTGATATACAAAAAAAGTTGATAAACGCATCTATGAACAAATTAACATCATCGATGAAATGAAGTGATACATAGCCATGCTCATGATTATCATGGCCTAAGCTTTAGTTAAGGGGCCATACGTCCAGGAATTACCTGGGGAGGGGCTCTTATTTTTCGATTCTACAAGATTTATATAAGTTACCGAAACGAAAAAAATACATAGTATTCTTGGATAGTAAAAATTTTAAGGCTATTTTGCATTACGGAAACGGAGATTTGAAACACTTACTCTCACTTATTCTTAGAACAGCTTTTGTACCGTCCAAGATATGTCGGATAGTACATGTATCAAAAAAATTAATTACATTTGGTAATCAGAATTGGCCAGAAAGCTAAATAGGAATCGGAAAATCTTGTCGTCCTTATTTAGAATGAAGTATAGTGAAATCATAAATTGAATACACGATTGAAATTACTTCACACGATAGAATTTCGTTTCGAAAAGTTAAGAAAATAACGCATTTATTAATTTTTTTTTCGAATAATTTGCAACCGTTTATAATAACTGGAACTTTAATCACATATTCACCATTAGTATATCTAGTGAAATAAAAAAAAAAATCTTACTTTATCAATTATTTTTAATCGAAAATACGGCACACGCACGCACATTTCGGAGATAGAAAATATTCGCCTGAACCTATGGCCCCTTACGATGCAAACTTCAGTGATACACAGGGATGGGTAGAGTTGGTTTAAAGGTTAATTATACTTTTCCTTACACCCTGTATAAGGTGCTTTTAAAATAACTGCCACCGCTGCAATGGTAGAAAATATTGCGTATACATGTGTATAGATTAAGATAGTGAAGAATTTTCTTGCCCCGGAATAATCGATAAATTTATTTGAGAAAAAATCATTTTGCCGCCTTTTGGCGGCAACCTCAGTGACGACCTTGAAAGGGATAATGGACGTAATTTGATGTGCCTACGTATCCATTCCAAAATGTCTCATATAGACTCGGAATAGTTTTCGGGGTTGCTAAGGCTTCTATAATTATACAGGGTCCTTCTTAATATCCTGACTCTTTTTTAAGGGGGTGATCAGACCATCAAACTGAACAACTTTGTCTATGGGACCAACATCGAAATCGCGAAATAAAAATCAGCTGTCCCATTTTTTGGCTAGAGTCGGTTTGCACTTTTGTATGGAGCAGCAGATTTTTTTTTTCGCGATTTTAATGTTGGTCCCTTAGAGAAAGTTGTTCAGTTTGATGGTCTGATCATCCCCTTAAAAAGTGTCAGCATTTTAAAAAGGACCCTATATTATGAGATGAAATAAATATTAAGGGCCTATATCGAAAAATAATTGAAGCGAAATGGGCGTGTGATAGCTTATATTACTGCCTGATGCGAGAGAAAGAGACAGGGCGGCGCGCGCGCCTAAAACGACGCAAGCATAAAACAAACTTTATTTAATTGTAATTGTACTATTTATGTAAGTTAAATTCTGCTCTAATCAAAATTTATAAAAAATCTATATCTTTTTTTTAAATCAAGCCTCTTGTTTCTAATATTCATCGTTTAGCACTTCCAAGCGTTTATCGATAAAGACGGAGGCTACTTTGGCTCGTTTGTCTATCGAGAAAATGTGTCTTAATCGTGTTTTGGCTCTAATCAAAACTTCAATTATATGTTCAATTTACACATATCCGCAAATCATACTCCTACTGTTAGTACTTCATGAGATATGATGCTTTGAAGAATCATATTTTTTTCACATAGCCTCTTAATTAAAATTGGGATTGTGGCTGCAGTTAGCGCCTAAGCTAATAATTTTACAACAATTTTGTAGTCTCGCCTGCCACCTCGCTCCATTCTGGGTCGTGCTAAAACAATATGCAATTAAACCGAAGCCAGACATCCAGTCACGTCCCGAGCTAAGTACAAGGTCTTGGGGTTTTTGTTCTTCGACTTATCGTTTTATAGACGACATTATTAGGCTGAAGTTAATCATTTTAACGGGTACTTACCGCGTTTTATTGATTTTGAAGTTCGATTGAGTTCCGATAGTGGTCGGAGCAAACGACGAAGAATGATGATAGACAGATTTGACTGCTCTTAAAAATCTACCTGCAGAGTTCTATAGTCATCTCGTGATCATGGCAGTTGTAACACTACCGAAATATGGGGAATTCCAAAATCAATAAAAATGCGGTGAGAAACCGTTAAAATGATTAACTTTAGCTTAATTAGTAGCCGCGTAACTCTCAAAAACTGTGACATTATTAGTTGTTAGTACCTAATAATGTCTTCTATAAAACGATAAGTATAGCGATCGAGATATTTTAGAGCACTTATGTGACGACTCAGTCTTTTAAAACATTAATAAAGTCAATGTCTATCTTTAAAATAAACAAATCTCCTAACTTAGTATTTCGATATTTGCCCTCGATTTGATAATTAATAAAGGGTTCTATGGAACCTACAAAACCCGTGAAAAGTGATGTCATGAATCAAGCTACTCACTCAGCATTTAGTCAGTCTTTGCTAAATGATCATCAAGGTATTCGAGGCGTATATCGACTTGCGTTCTCTATTACTAGGCATCTTATCACATTTTTCCATATTTATCCGACACAAAAGACACTTAAAAAGAATTAACAAAAGTACGATTTTCTATCGAGTGAAGTAATTCCAATCGTGCATTCAATTTATGATTTCACTAGATAAACTATCCAAGAATACTGAGGTATGACTTTGGTTTCGGTAAATTGTATAAATCTAGTCGAAAAATGAAAAATAAAAGATGCCTCCAAGGTATTTCTTCCCACTATTGCGCCTTAATTCGTTACCTAGATAATTCTCCTGCCTGGACCATTCATGTTAGATGTAGAAGAGCCTTTATTATCTGGGATAGGCGATAGGCGCAATATAGGCATACCAAACAACTCTTAAATTTTACGAACACTTCTGTTTTTGTTACATTTTTAGATGGTTATATTTTTCTCTTCATGAAATACAGCCTACCTAATAATGAAAAGTACGTACCGTAACTACCATACCTAATGAAATCAATGAAATCGGGTGGCGTCAACCTTCGCAACCATTGATTTGCGGTTTTCACACTATTATAATATTACCTTACCAAGCGCGCTCCATACGTCAATGAATTTTTTTCAGAAACTATCTGGAAACGAACGCTTAATGCTTGTATGAATTCAGATTTTTGTTAAAATGTATAGTCTTAAAGTTACAGTGCTTCAAAGATTTCCATACAAATTTTAAATTAATCCTAGCATTAAAACTGTATATTTTAACGACAATCTGACTTCATACAAGCATAGAGATTAGGTTCTAGATTGTTTCCAAAAAAATTCATTGGCATTAATTGGTTAGTATTGAACAAATCACCAGTCTTCGTTTGTATGCAGCGCGCATTTACGCATTCGGAATAAACTTCTCTTAATTGGTTAGTATTGAAAATATCACCAGACTTCGTTTGTATGCAGCGCGCATTTACGCATTCGGAATAAACTTCTCTTAAGTTTGACGACCTTCTTTATGCTCACCCAGCCGATGTAACCTCGTAGAGGTTGCCCTTCGTCCTAAACATGCTGATCGTGCCGATCTGTTCACATAGGTACCTAATTCGATTTCTTTTACCGAGGATACAAACTCGCGCTCCCAAGATTGGAACACTTCCCTTTTTCGAAAACTAAGACATTCTTTCGAAATCAAAACTGCAGCGATAATAAAGCATCTAACTATACCTATACTTACTTAACTTCGGTTCTACTTAAGATGCCTCCTTTACTGAAGTTTGGATACGTCACTGATCGAAAGTCTTTTCTGATTTTCAATTCCTGTTCATTCCTGGAAGATTTTTAATAAATCTTTCTTTTACCAAAACGAATTCATCATTCATAATAAATAAGTTAAGAAATCTCTATCGATCATCGTGTCAACATGTATCTAAAAGAGGCTTAACCTTTTCCCCTTTGTACTTATTATTTCTCGATTTAACTATATTCCTAAATTGTATTCTCGGCACTCTTTCCAGAACAAAAAATGCCACGATTCACTACAATCCTAGTGACAGGAGGAGCTGGTTACATCGGTAGTCACTGCATCGTAGATCTCCTCGAAGCTGGCCACGAAGTGATTGCCATAGACAACTTCGCCAATGCCGTGGGAGATGAGGCAGGATCAGCAGCGCTGATCCGAGCAGAACAGATCACGGGGAAGAAGATCACTTTCTATAAGGCTGACTTGTTGGATAAGCCGCAGATTAATGAGATTTTTGACAAGGTAAGGGTCTTTTAATCTTTAATTCTGGATGAGGTTTGAAAGAAGTAAAGACCTCGGATGAAGAACCTATTCTAGATGACCAAAAAAACCATTCCACTCCGCCAATCCTTACTTACCTGACGCACCACTTCGGCTTACTAACAGTAACAACTGTTTAAGAAGTTGGTATCTTACTAATGAGAAGTTGGGGTAACTTAATATTAATGAGCAGATACCAGCCTCATCTGATGGTAATAGATAACGAGACCGAGACATACTTCCGATGCCTATTCATTATTTCTAGAAGAACACTAACTAGGTATTAGGTACGAAGATAAAGACATGATTTTTAATGTTCCAGCACACGATAGACTGCGTGATCCACTTCGCAGCGTTCAAGGCAGTCGGGGAATCCATGCAGCAACCTCTACTTTACTACCAGAACAACATACTTGGCATGCTTAACTTGTTGGAGGTAGGAAAAAACGTTAACAATACATACAATTAATTGCTTAGCACGGGCGACAAGACGGCGCGATAAACGATTTATCGTGCCTTTTATGGTATTTTCCGCGATACCGCCAAGGCGGAATCTACGAAAAGTAAGCAAAAGACGCGATAAAACGTTTATCGCGGCCTAGCGCCATGCCGTTGTACGTAGAATTATGTATTTCACAATTTTATTTAAGCATGTTTAGGAACGAAGTAGGTTGTATACAAGGTGTTACAAAAATACAAATAAACATTTAAGGGGGTGGTTCAGACCATCAAACTGAACAACTTTCACTATGGGACAAATATCGAAATCGCGAAAAAAAAAAATTGGTGTTCCATACTAAACTACAAATCTACTCGAGCTAAATGTATGGGCCAGCAGATTTTTTTTTTCGCGATTTTGATATTGGTCCCATAGTGAAAGTTGTTCAGTTTGATGGTCTAAGCAACCCCCTTCAAAGTTTCAAATTTTTATTTATACTTTTGTAACACCTTGTATAAGTACCGTGCGGAGAGACAAAAAAGAAATTAAATTCTTAACGCATTTTTAAAATGTCGCATTCTATTGTAATCTTTACGCCCTTTTCATTCCCAGATAATGCGTTCACACGACTGCTACCAGATGGTATTTTCGTCATCGTGCACAGTGTACGGAGAACCGGAGTATCTGCCTATAACCGAGACCCACCCAACTGGCAAAGTGACCAATGTTTACGGACGCACAAAGTACTTCATAGAGGAAATGCTCAAAGACTTGAGCGCTGCTGAAAAGGTAAGTCTTATTTGTTAAGGCTTAATTCCCGGAAATCACCAAAGCGGAGCGGATAAGAGATGTGCAAAATCAACCAATAAATAAAATAGCTTGATTCTGTCAAGAAAGGGAATATGAACAAGTCGATTGTTTTTTTTATACGCTCTGTAGGCCCTACCATGAGTTTTCGTTTTAGTTACGTCGCCAATTTCGTATGGCAGAAATTAGTTCTCAACGTAATCGTAGAAGCGCTGTACGAAATTCAATACAAAATTGGTGACGTTACTACTGTAGTAAAGTACAGTAAAAACTCATGGTAGGCCTGGCCTACTGCTTTGGTGGATACGGGGCCTAAGGTTAAATTAAAAAAATAATAATAATAATGTTTATTTTTACAAGACAACAATTGTAGTATTTCATATGTTTTGGTTTTATTTAAAAAAAAATTGTTTATTTTTACAAGACAACAATTGTAGTATTTCATTTGTTTTATAACCACCTAAAATGTAGTACGAGGATACATTTTGTTTTGATCTGAAAATGAACATGCGTCGCAAGCAAAATCTATACAATATGCGTATACGCCCTATTTTTAACTTTGAGCGCAGATATCTCGAAACAGAAGCATTATATCGATTTATTTTCTATGGAAGTGTTGTTCCATTGGACAAGACCTATTCAACGAAACCTCACACGATTTAAAAAAAAAACAATTTTTTTCCAACCTCTCTTTCGTTGTCTGGCGGTCGACATTTTTTTTTATTCATTACATATTCTCACGACTATATTCCCCGAGGGGGTAGTCAGAGATATTCTGAAACCACAGAACATCCACGTTTCACTAGTACCGAAACTCTGTCCAGTTTGACGGAGAGTGAGCCCGTCGCCACTTGTAATGGACAGTGGGTGGGGTTTTTATTCATAACTAATACATTTCTGTTTTTGGGTTACTGTTATCTGTCTTCATGATAAATTTCGATTCAATATGTGCAAAAATGAGCGAGTTATTGAGGAGGAGCATACAGACAGACAGACAGAATGGACGAAAGTTTCCCTTAAACTTTCTTTTCGTTCCTGGTTTGACTACGGAACCCTAGAAATTAATCCCTATTTCCCTTGGTTACGCCATCACTCGAGAACGGCTGGACCGATTTGGCTTATTTAGGTTTTGAAATATTTGTGTCCAGAGAAGGTTTATTGTACGGTAAAAAAAATGCTCAAGTGTGTGTCGGGTAAAAAGGGGCATTGCAACGCATGCCGTGCATAGCTATACAGGGTCCTTCTTAATATGCTGACACTGTTTTAAGGGGATGATCAGACCATCAAACTGAACAACTTTCTCTATGGGACCAACATCGAAGTTGCGAAATAAAATCTGCTGTCCCATACATTTGGCTCGAGTAGGTTTGCAGTTTTGTATGGAACAGCTGATGGTTTTTTTTCGCGATTTCGATGTTGGTGCCATAGAGAAAGTTGTTCAGTTCAAACTGAACAACCATCAATGGTCTGATCATCCCCTTAAAAAAAGTGTCAGCATATTAAGAAGGACCCTGTATAATAATAAAATAATAAGATAATTTATTCTCTCCACAAAAGTACCGGTAAACATAGATACACAGATATGTAACAATAATAAATGTTTGGCGTTGCGAATGTGACATTTTTAAATTAACATTTATTTCTTTCCGTTTCATTGTTGACTCAGTTGTTCATTCACATCCATCAACCAATTAAGTAGTATTTTCAAGATCAATAACGTTTTTAAAATAAAATAGGAACTTGGTAATTTGGTGTTTAATATTATTCAAAGAATGTTCAGATCGACTCCAAGTGCCTGATTATTCATTGATTAAAATGCAAATTTGAATCTTATATGGCCTACTTTTAGCTAAAATTCAAGGGCATTCATCTCCAAATATAATATTTTGCAACATATTAGAATATTTCGTCAAATCATGATCAGGACATCCTGAGCTTCATTCATCATCATCATCAGCCTACCATCGTCACCTGCTTAACAATGGCCTTCATTTATCAGCCAAGCTATTTTTTTAGTTGTAATTTGGGACTAGTAGTTGTGTTCATTGATTTTCGACTGTTATTTCAACGCAAACAAAGTCGATATTGGTTTGGCAGTGAAAAATGATCTACGTTGCGCTTCGCCAGGCTCTAAAAAACCGTATCCCTTAGTCGCCTCGTATGACAACCCCGGCAAGAAACTAGGAAATACATTCTAAGCCACGGTTTAATAAACTATTAATGTACTCTAATATTTTTTGGCATGCATGGCTGTATCTAATTTAATTAAATAAATAAATATCTTGGACATTGTCACACAAATTATCTAGTCACATTTAAAGTACCAGAATCTAGCCTGGACTTGTGTAATGACTAGACAACGATATAGTATAATATATAGATACAACCGTCCATGACTCGGGTACAAATATTCATATTCATCATACAAATATTTGCCCCTTACGGGATTCGAACCCGCGACCCTCGGCACAGCAGGCAGGTTCACTACAGACTGTGCTATCGGGCCGGCCAATTTCATCTGTTATCTATACTCCATTCCAAATAGCACATTTTAAGACTATTTTGAATTACAGAAACAGAGATCTGAAACACCTCTCACGTCTTATTCTTAGAACAGCTTTAGTAACGTCCAAGATATATCGGATAGTATATATTTCTCATAAATAAATCGTATTTGTTAATCAGAATTGGCCTGAAAGCTATACAGGAATCGGAAAATCTTTTCGCCCTTATTTGGAATGAAGTATGGTTTAATTTAATAATTTACTATATACTCAAAAATGTAATTTTTCCAAATTACTAATGATAAAATGTGTAGCGTTTGTACTATTCTTCTTATCATGTGGGCAAAGCCCTGGTGTCAGAGTTTTTTCAGACCGCCTTACGGCCTCTGACGTGGTTTTTATGTAACGACTACTGCCGTCGTGCCATCCGAAGCACGGAATCATCTTTCTTTTCAGACAATCAGGTGATTCGGCCTGCAATGTCCTAACCAACTGGGGAAAAACGTACAAAGTGACATATCACTAGTAGTCCTCCGTGGGAATCGAACCCACGACCTCCGTGTCAAGAGCCCAATGCTCTTAACCATTAGACCACGGAGGCAGTTTAGTATAAGTTGGTAAATTAATAAATGGATGAATAAATAAACAAAGTTTTCTACAGAAATGGAATATAATATCACTTCGTTACTTCAACCCGGTCGGCGCGCATCCCTCGGGTCTGATCGGAGAGGACCCGATCAAGGAGTTCACAAACTTGATGCCTTTCATGGCCCAAGTCGCTTTGGGCAAGAAGCCTGTGCTGACTGTGTTCGGCAACGATTATAATACTCCTGATGGAACTGGTAAGTTGTTAACTTTTGAAGTGTTTTCAGGAAAATTAAGCATTACGTTATTGTCTAAGGTGTTACAAAAATACAAATCATCAAACTGAACACTTTCAATATGGGACCAATATCGAAATCGCGAAAAAAAATCTGATGTTCCATACTAAACTACAAATCTACTCGAGCTAAATGTATGGGACAGCTGTTTTTTTTCACGATTTCTATGTTGGTCCCATTGTGAAAGTTGCTCAGTTTGATGGTCTAAGCAACCCCCTCAAAAGTTTTAAATGTTTATTTTTACTTTTGTAACACCTTGTATATGTGTAATGTTAATGAGTCAAAAATTATTCATAACTTAGAATATCTCCGTCTACCCCTTCGGGTAATGTAGTCGTGAACATTTGCTGCTTCGTTCTGACGCGGTGGTAGCTTCAAAAAAAGGTTTGACGTTTAATAAGTGTGCTTCAAGCTCCTATTTTGAATAAATTATGTTGACTTTCATTCAGTTGCAGGAACGTTCATTAAAGTTAATCCTCCATTAAATCTCTTGCTAGTCTTTACTACGTCAACAAGACAAAAAGTGACAGCAAGAGATTTAATGGAGGATTAACTTTAATGAGCGTTTCTGCAACTGAGTTTGAGACTTTTGACTTTGCAACTACCTATCAATACAAACGAAAGTGCACACGGATAACAAGTTCTATTTACATTTTAAGGACAAGCGAGAGTAAGTAATATAAATACAAAATTTGATATAATGCTCTCTGTCCCTCAGGTATTAGAGACTACATTCACGTGATGGACCTAGCGAGCGGTCATGTGGCGGCTCTAAACTTACTCAGTGAAAACCAAGTTGGACTAAAGGTAATTAAGTAGGATGCCACTGTAGGGCAAAGGCCTCTCCCGAATTATGTTGAGATGGGAGTGGGCCATACTCCACCACGCGGGCACAGTGCGGATTGGTGGAGGCAACATGGCTACGCCAATCTGCACTGGGCCCACATTTATTTATTTATTTATTTAGGTTTACCATTAGTTTCATTGAAATTTTACAAATAACATTGTTAACACATCATGCATAATGTTCTTACAATACAGGGTGTAAGGAAAAGTATCCTTAACCTTAGAACCACATACTCTACCCATCAAACTGAACAAGTTTTACTATGGGAGCAAACCCGTCAGAAAAAAAAAACATACATTTTAGTAGAGCAGGCATTGCAGTTTAGTATGGAACAGCAAATATTTTTTTGCTCTGAATGTTTGCTCCTATAGTAAAAGTTGTTCAGTTTGATGGGTAGAGTATGTGGTTTAAATGTTAATTATACTTTTCCTTACAACCTGTATAGTCGTGAGCATAATCGTATGCCAAACCCTGGACACTTATATAAAGGGGCTCGCACTTACAAGAGTACACACACAAGAGATACATGTATACTGAATGAGTGCGAGAGGAATACACTTCTGCTTAATGAAGTCCATCTCTCGTAACACCGAGAGTGTGCGGTGAATATTGATGGGGGTCAGAGTACTCTGTGTTATATTGTACCAGTATTGTACTTATACTTATTTCAGGTATACAACCTCGGAACAGGTAAAGGAGTGTCAGTCAAAGAGCTGGTCGACGTCTTCGAGCGAGTGACAGGGACAAATATACCTCTCAAATACGTGGAGAGAAGAGTAGGGGACATCACCGCTATGTTCGCTGACGCCACGCTAGCCAAGGAGGAGCTCGCATGGACTACTCGATACAGTATTGAGGAGATGTGTAAGTCGAATCAAGTAGGATGGTTATGGTGTATTTTAGAGCACAATTCGGGTTCATATTAAAGTAGCAACGCGGTGCGACCTACATTTAAAAAAAAGTTGCGCAGCATATTGAACTTTAAATGCATTACGATAAGGTATAATGTCATTTGAGAAAATAGAATGACAATGCACACGTTGGGGACCGCGCGCGGACTCGTAGCGCCGCGTTACCTTTTTTTTCCCTCATTTGACTTTTTATCTTATATCAGCATAATTATGTAGATAAAGATTAGTACAGGGTCGTTAATATGCTGACACTTTTTTAAGGGAATCATCAGACCGTCAAACTGAACAACTTTCTCTATGGGACCAACATCGAAATCACGAAAAAAAAGTCGGCTGTCCCAGACATTTATCTAGAGTAGGTTTGTAGTTTTGTATGGAACAGCAGATTTTATTTTCGCGATTTCGATGTTGGTGCCATGGAAAAAGTTGTTCAGTTTGGTCTGATCATCCCCTTAAAAAGTGTCAGCTAAAATTTCGCATCGAAAGCTCGCACCGCACCTTGCATAAAATTCTTGATAGCTTATCTAACGGATCGTTTGACATATTTTTCATACGAAATATGTCAAATCATCTGTCAGATGTCCAGAAAAGATGAAACAGGCCCTTAGTGCAGCAAAAATCACTACACTGGTAATGATAGTTCGTATTTGAGCACTTCTTATAATTCTAAATTGAATTCGTAGCGAGAAAGCTTCTAAGTAGCACAAGGGCCGATGAGGCGGCAATATGGCGGAAAATGTAATTGATTGTTAGGGTCGATTCACACCAAAAGAGCAGTGAAGCGCATTTGCTCGCAGCGGCAATCTTATCACTAGTGAATAAAGGTTAAATTAATTTACGCGTCGCCGAGCTGCCCGTATCGCTCCAAATAAATGTGTCCTTAATTCACTACTATAATTAACCCGCGACTTCGTCCGCACAAATAATATACTAGATTTTAAGTCGGTTTAGTAGTTTTTGCGTGATGCTGTTACAAACATACAAACAGACAAAAATTCTAAAAAAGGTTGATTTGGAGTCCGGGATACCTAAAAACCATATCGTAATCTTTTTCATGTAAATATCTTCAATGTACAGACACACATCTGTTACAGTTTTATAATCGTTAAGAATAGGTAGTGATAAGATTGTCGCTGCGAGCAAATGCGCTTCACTGCTCTTTTGGTGTGAATCGACCCTTAGGATTACCTCATTGTAGTTAGTGAAACCTGTCGCGACCGCCCCTACTGTGTTAGATACCTATATAAACTGTATTTATATTATACTTTTCCATTCTAGGTACGGACTTTTGGAGATGGCAGACCATGAACCCCGATGGATACCCCAAGAAGAACACAAAGAGCAGTGTCATTGTCAATGGAAAGAGTTAATGTGACTTCTCTCACATTATATGACGTACTTAGACTAATTTACAAATTTAATTATACTCTTTTATTTATAAAACCTGTTTTATTTTTGTTTAAATCTAAAAATACCGTATCATGAAGATATAGTATTAGATTCAAGCAATGAAAATTGCCGAATATTTTAATCACGGAGCTCAAAGCCAAAATTGTATTAAATGGAGACGTTTTATAACAGTTCAATCAGCCTTCTATTGTTTGTAAATAGAATTCACTAGTTCCACCACCGAACTACTGGGAATCTTTATTATTATAAAACTGTAACAGAAGTGTGTCTGTACATTGAAGATATTTGCACTGACTGACAGTGTTTGTATGTGAGAGCATCACGCAAAAACGACTAACCCGATTTTAATGAAACTTTTTTGGCTTATGACTAGACTAGACTTTAAAATCTGGTATATAATTTGTGCGGACGAAGTCGCGGGTTAACTGTAGTAACGTTGGCTAAAGTGTCAAACCTCGTAACTCCATTTTATTTTTCTAATTACATTTTATACAATTTTATTACTAATTTCTGAATGCATCCATGGCACAACTCTTAAATCCTTTAAAAAGCCGTTACAATTTAAAATGATAAATAGAAAACCACATAACTCTGGGCTGCCATTTTTCGTGGTGAAGTTTTTTGTGCCTCCTGTAAAATTTGATCTAATGGAGTTACGAGGTCTGACACATCAGTCGACGAAATGTATATTTTCACCCCTTTTCCTTCAATAAAAGGTATAATTTCGCTAAATTTCTGTATCAAGTTATTAACATGAGAAGAATTTACGAAATCAACTTTTTTAAAGTTCTTTCCCATTTTAATTAATTCTGATTTCATTGTCATAACTAAAATAAAAGAAATCAGTACCTTAAACTATTTATTTGTCAGCTGACAGTTTCGTACAATGATATGTGCTGCCACTTCAACGGCTCGTAGCCCACACTCGTCGTGTTCGGGAGGAGATATCTGGCGAAAAGTTCTAGTGTTTGTGGGTTATCTTTATTGATGTAGGGTGACAGTAAATCTGGAAAGGACGATTACTTATGTATAGAAGGAAGAGCAAAGGTCCAAGAACACTACCTTGAGAACACCATATTATTTTGAGAAAATTCAATTCAATTATACTTTATTGCACACCAAAACAGAACATACATTTGAATACAGATTTAGAATTACAAGTAGGTACAAATAAGGCGCTCTTATCGCTAAAAAGCGATTTCTTCCAGACAACCTTGAATGTTAGTATACAAATTTTCATATTGCAATACAGTGCAAAAAAGTTAGTTATATATTTATATATAAATAACTTTTGTCTCCCTTTAGGAAGAGACAATTGATTACCACCTACTATAATATGCCTAATTTGTTCGTTTATGTAGCCTGTTCTATGTCCTATTGCTAGGCAAAAATGCCTAACTGCCTCTGGTGGTCTAATGGTTAAGAGCATTGGGCTCTTGACACGGAGGTCGTGGGTTCGATTCCAACGGGGGAGACCTAGGGATATGTCACTTTGTGTGTTTTTCCCCAGCCAGAACCAAGTCAGAGGCCCTAAGTCGGTCGGAAAAAACTCGGGCACCAGGGCTTTCCCACACGGTAAGAGAGAGAGGCTACAATGAAAATATTAATTTAAAAAAAAATTCTCACCTATCAACGGTGGTTTATGAGAATGCAATGCACTGGGCACACTCACAAACAACCGATCTTTCGGCAAATCCATCACATTCCCAATTCGACCTAAAACCAATCTCTCATAAGGTTGCTTTTGACATCCCATTCCAAAAGCACACAATGGCTCCATGTCTATGGTAACCTTCATCCAGTACCAAGTTGTGAGGTATTCTACACCCCAGTTGGGGAATATTAAATCTTTTATAGCATTAATATTGCTTGGGGAATTTGTACACCAAACTGCTACGAGGCTGTTTGTGGAGAGAAGGTTTCTAACTGGTATAGAGGCTATATCTTCATTGTACATCATTGAGTAGCTGTAAAAATAAAAAAACTATATGCATAAGTCAAATAAGTACATATTAAGCTCACTATCATACTCACATTTGGGGTTGCCAGAAAAGTCGTTAAAACTTTATACCTATATTATTTAAGAATGGAGTAGTAGCAAGGTTTACTATTAAATAATTTGATTAAAACATAAGAAACCAGTGTGGGGCTGTCCCTTGCCTTAGATTAATTAAAAGTTGTTTATACCTATGAGACTGGCATTGTCACTACGGGTGACAGAAATCATGACAAATTTATAATATCTTTTATATCTTTGGTGTTAAACATACATATTAATTTATATAGGCTCCTTCTTAATATGCTGACACTTTTTTAAGGATATGGTCAGACCGTCAAATTGAACAACTTTCTCTATAGCACCAACATCAAAATCGCGAGAAAAAAAATCAGCTGCTGTTTTATATGGGAATACAAAAGTGCAAACCTACTCAAACAAAATGTATATGACAGCTGTTTTTTTTTCGCAATTTCGATGATGGTCCCATAGAGAAAGTGGTTCAGTTTGATGGTCTGACGGTGCTCTTAAAAAACTGTCTGCATATTAAGTTGGACCCTGTATAATACTCTTACTCTAAGTGTCTAATGGGAAGAGCAGAGCCTTAGGTGAGACCAAAATCACTTTTGTCAAATTTAGGGTAGGCTAGCAAGTTGTCATAAACATAATTTTGTCTTGTTTTTTATTCTAGGAATAATCAGATCTAGTGGATGTGGGTTATTTATTTATTTTAACACTTTATTGTACACACGGAAATACAGATGAATACAGCATAATAGACAAGTACAAAGGGCGAGCTTATCTCTGAAGAGATTTCATAGTGTTACCTTAGTTTGTCATTAGCCCCCTTCAATCTCCTTATGTATTTGTTCCACCAAGGTGGATCAGCTATCACTATGTCAAACTCACAGCCCTCCAGCTTTTTGCATTGCTCTTTCACACAGCCACTGAAAAATCTGAAAATATAAATAACATGTTAGACAAAACTTTGGAACTTTTTTGTTTTTTTATGAGCATCTTCTCATTATTGAAACCATACTAACTATTAACTACCTAACATTTATTAACAATAATTAATGTGTTTATTTGGGAATAATTACCAGTGAAAACCTGTCATTGGCTTTCTGCTTTATATTCATGTAACTACTGTATTATATTGCTGTTGGTTTTCCAATAAAATAAAAAATAAAATAAATAAAAAATTACTGTCCTTCAGGTCCATCAGGTAAAAACGACTGCAGTTTTTGAGCTGGACCGAAATCTTTTGAATAGTATAAACCTAAAATTACTATTCAATTTGTATGGTTGCATGTTTGTCGGAGTAGATGATCAAACAAATGAATTCGTATCTGAACAACCTATTAGCAAAATTACCTAGGCAAATGTACACACGGCGACACATCAAGCTACGCAAAACCAAAATAAGCTGGCCGCGCGTAGGTAGAGTAATGTATAACGTCGCGTGGCCAGCTTATGTTTTTTTTTGAGTAGCTTGATGTTTCGCCGTGTGAACCTTTCTATTTATGTGTGGACTAGTTACGCGTGTAATTCTACTAACAAACATTTCTGCCACCTTTTGCGGGGGGCGAGGTAACATGAAATCCGCAACTTTGGATTTTATTCCCCATAACTTTAGATTCTAATTTTGAATGTTAAAAATCATGAAAAGTAGTCTCGTGTGAACCCCAAACATTCTAAGTTCGAAGTTATTATTTCGCAATTATAGGCTATCTCGTTTAGTGATAAGGTGAAAAATTGAATGTAAATGCACAAGATCAATTGTGCTTATACCGTGGCAGAGGGGAAATGCTATCGCAAGGCTAATCCTTATAATAATTAGCCAATGGTGTGAACATACAAACATTTTTAAACGAAATTTTGTTCAGCTGTGTAATAATACTCTATCCTGAATATTTTTTCTGGAATATATACAGAATACAGCTACCCAAACAAATACAAATAGGTTACCTAAAAATTACCAACTTTAAAAGAGATTTATGCCTTATTTTCCCTTACCTTGATTTCTGAGGTATCAAAAAGTATTCACCCTTCACCGCACATCTCAACGGGTGATCTGAATTATTTCCACCATTCATTCCACTGTGATCAAACACAGTAGCTTCAAAGTATTGTCTTGATAGCTCTCTCACTGTTGTTGTATCCAATATATCATATTTTTCACTTAAACTTATCTTTATTTCCTTAGGTATTTCTTGTACAAAATTTTCATACATTTGTTTGATAGCGGCGGTCTGAAAATAAAAGTTTGAAAATGTATTTTTCTTCTTATCGTGTGGGCAGCAAGCCTTGGTGTCAAGTTTTTTCAGACCGCCTTATGGCCTCTGACATGGCTTTTATGTAACGATTACTACCACCTGATAGTACACCAGTAGTATAGAATGGCTTAACGTGCCATCTGAAGCACGGAATTATCTTTCTTTTCAGACAATCCGGTGGATCGACCTAACCTAACCAACTGGGGAAAAATGCACAAAGTGACAAATCACTGAGTGTCCCCCGTGGGACTCAACTTCGACTTTTCTCGTCAATACGAATCGGTTAGAGCTTAGAGCCAGAGCTTTTTAAGTACAAAAATGTGCAATGTACCAAAAGTAAAATCTATAGATCGAGCAAAACAAACTCAACATTTTTAGAACCATGTCTAAGCTGTGGTCAGAACTCTTTAGAATTATGTTTAGGTACCTACAGTAATTAAAACAGAAACAGAGCGAAAGAAGCGAGCTCGAATTTTCTCTGCTCTACGAATATGTTAAGAGACAGAGCTCAATCAATCTATATTTTACCCTTTGATAAGTTATATGTCAAGATAGACAGTTAAAGTTGCAGCCAACACTGGCCTCTAAACCCTATCGCTATGCTAGACATAATTTGTATGACGCCTATTGGACACCAACAACCTAAGAAAGTTGGCCCATTTTGTTTTATATGGTAGAAGCTCAATCTAGACACATACTTTATCTAAGATTTTCCCCGAATTTGCCGCCCCTTGTAAAGTGCCGCCCGGGCCATTTGCCCCCCTCGCTACGCTAATGTGTTACGCTATGGAAACACTGTGATACGGGCCTAAGACAGTCTATGTATTAGACTTAACTTTAGGAACTTACTTCTTTCATCTCGACGGAGTTGTGACTTCTTTTCCTGTTAATCTTTTCCTTTTTGCCTTTGATAGAAAACAATTTGGCAGTAATCGCGAACGATTCGGTTTCTTGGTCGGGTATTGTAACATTTTTGTACTGGTTCAATATAAAATTACGATGATCTATTAAACTACAATTATTAGCGCTATACACTACACTCATAATGGACTGGAAAAATTTATCACAAGCTAATTAAAACACAGGAAAACTTTTTGAATAAGTTTTCATTTTTGATTTTTCTGCAACCAAAGTTTTTTTTTTAATTTATTTAAAATAATATTTTTTTCGGCACTGGATTCTAGTCCTTTTATGCTTTTTTTTTTACTGTAGTACAGTGTTGCCACCCGTAAGTTTACATTTTCCTCTAGTCTAGTCCTTTCAGGAATTTCTGGTACTTCCCCTAAAGATGCTTTTCAATTTTTTTTTTCATAAAACCAAACCAGTGAAGGAGGATTTTAAATTTATCAGTAAAATGTGTGGTTACCTATTGTCTACGGTGTTTTTGTGCATATTTCTTTGTATGGTCGACGAGAATCTCATTTCATGAAAAAAGTAAAAAAATAAGGATTTTCACATGGTAGTGTCAAACTGTCATCCGCCTAGTCAAAGTAGGCCATTTACAAACGGCGACTTTTTTTTTGCAGCTAATAAACGTCGACACGTGTCGGAAATATACATACATCAAAGAGATTATACCTAATAGAGTGAGCCATACCAATTGTAAAGTGTCCACTTTTTTTGACGTTTAGGTTTGAATGTGTGGTGTCAAGTAGTATGGACAAAAGGCACCAAGTGACATATGGCCTTATGTTTACGGTCACTTTTCACACACACTAGCTCAAAAAAAGTGGACAGCCGCATAAACAAATATCTATAGTTCTATCTCCTTTTACTATTAAAGGTACGTCATAAGACAAAAGAGACTAACTACAATCGTAAATTTATGCGGACTCTATGGAGATCCTTCCTCTGAGACATACATACATGTTTAGTTTGAGATATATGTTTTGATTATAATGATTTAATAAATGTTTTATTCCGAACTATTATTCCCAAAAAATATATAAATTATTATGTTCTCTAAAAATCCCCTTAAAAAATACGCTTAACATGAAAAAGTACCCTACAGTTAGGGGAGAGTGCCCGGAGGACACACTAGCAGATGCGAGTAAAAAAATCCACTAAGAAGTTTAGTATGCGCAAAAGAGACAATGCTATACCAATACGAGTCTGCCAGCTCGCTTTTGCATTATACGTTTTAAAAGCGTTTGCTTCAAAATCGTATCTGTCAATGATGCGTTTATTTTGCTGGTTTTCTTGCCTATGTTTATAAACCTGAGTGAGATAAACAGCTTTATATAGTATAGCGTGGTTCACTCTCAGGGATTGTGTCTAGCGCAAAACGTACCACATGATTTTTTCACAGCTGTTTTTCTGTCACTTTACGTCAAAAGCAAGGAATATACTACTCTCACTCTCTACCGAGATGGGATGTTTGTAGAGTGCGTGCGTGATTTTGTCGCTGTTTTGTGATTTTTTATTCTAATAAATTATAACGTATCAATTCTACGGGAATATATTTAATTAAGGAAGTATAGAGCGTACTTCTTTCATAATTTTCTTCATGTTTTAAATGACTTATAATTATTTGCGTGATATGCATTTATGAAGTTCGCACAACGGATATAATAAAACAAGTTTGGTTGATGATACATTGGAATTCAGGACATTTTCTCACATAATGGCTGTGAGCAAAGGTAAGATACTTTTTCCTTGACTATTTTTTTACCTATAGATTCAATCATTTGTTCAGGACATTTTTATTTTTTTATTTATAATGTAAGTGAACAATACTTCGACTATTATAACAGTGCCGGTCAGCTGAATTTTAGAGCCGGCGCACACCTGGCGAAGCGCAGCGCAGATCAATTTTTCTCTACCAAACCATTATCGACTTTGGTTACGTTGAAATAACATCAAAAATCCATTTAGACATCTTTCGCCTAAGTCGCTACTATGCTCTCTTGGAATTTTCAGTGTCATTTCAAAACAAACAAAGTCGGTAACGGTCGCATAACGGTTTGGCAGTGAAAAATGCCCTGCGCTGCACTTTGCTAGACGTGCACCGGCCCTTAAGAGATCATGGGCTCTAGTTAATTGTAATTTTTACCAGAAATGAATTAAAACAGTTTAAGTTTTTATTTTTTTATTTATAATTAATGGACTTCTTGCTTGTGCGTTAGCACCGCATTTCCGCCACTGTCAAGTGGTTTGAGGGAGTATCTATCCCATCTCGCGGATTTTTTTTGAGCAAGTACACAACTGAGAAGGATTGCGGAGCCTCGTGGCAGGCTGAGACGCGAAAGACAAGTGTTCGGGGCAAATCCTGCAACGTGACTCCAGTTTATGTTTATTTGATCTCCATAATAGAACATTAAATAATTACTGTGGTACACACGCAATAGTGATCCAAGCTAGCATGTATGCAGGCGGGATATGTGGGATTTATCCCTATAAAGGGCAAAATTGATATTATTAGCATCCTTTTAAACTACCTCTAAGAGTCTAACCATCAAACTGAACAACTTTTACTATAGGAGCAAACCGATATAAAGGAAAAAAAACATTGATGTTGCATACATTTGAGTCGAGTAGACATTGCAGTTTAGTATGGAAACAGCAGAATTTTTGTTTGCTCTGATCGGTTTGCTCCCATAATAAAAGTTGTTTAGTTTGATGGGTAAACTCTTAGTTTACAAGGATGCTAATGATATAAATTTCACCCTGTATAACGAAAACTTTCTATTATGAATGAAAATATAGAGTTTATACTGTATGCGTACGGTACCTATAGCATAAACGTACATGTAAAAATACACTTGCAATTGACGGAACAATGCATTGATGCATCAATGAATAAGTCATTGGTTTACTATTAGCATTGAGTGACAAAGATGTTACCGATGCATTTCCACCGATTGTACATGTTATACATATTTATGTAAATTTAATTAAATGTCTTTAACAGATTGTCAATTTTAATAATATTATGTATGGAGTTACGTTGCAGGTGGACACGAGCACTTGTCTCGCGTTTTTGCCTGCCACGCGGGTCCGCCATCCTCAATCTCTCCTTGTTCTTGATCAAAAACAATCCCCGAGATTGAGATAGAAACTCCCAAAAACTACCTGACATTGGCGGAAATGCAGTGTTAACGCACAAGCAATTTTTTTATTTTTTATTTTATAATAAATGGACTTCTTGCTTGTGCGTCAGCACCGCATTTCCGCCAGTGTCAGGTGGTTTGAGTTAGTATCTATCCAATCTCGAGGATTGTTTTTGAGTAAGAACACAACTGAGAAGGATTGCGGAGCCACGTGGCAGGCTGAGACGCGAACCGCGCGACCACCACGCAAAAGGCAAGTGTTCGAGGCAGCAATGTGACTCCAAGAGTCCATTAATAATAAATAAAAAAATATTATGTATAAATAGGTAAATATCTTTGTATAACATGTTCCGGGTGGCAGGCAGCTTTAAAGTCCTGTTTTAGCAATGGTGAATCCAATCACATGCAATGGAGAACTTGCACCAAAATTATAATGAGAAATTATCTTAATAATTCAATAATAATAGTTATGAATAGAACATTACTGAAAGATTTATTCTAAAGTTTTCATTTTTTATAAAATATTTCAATTATAAGTTACTTGGATCGGAACATATTTTCAAACACAAATCAGCGACAGTGACGCAGCGATTAGCAACTTGTTAGAAGAGTATGGCAACATATTATAGCGGATGATTTGTGATGAGCTTTACGCGTCATGAAAAGGAGTGACGTCAAGTCAGGGCAGTGAGCGTTTTGAAGCGGAATTCGAAAACTCAACTTTTGATTTACAATAATTAAATGATTTGTGCATATTTTACCATTTTTGTTTTTAATATTTTATGTAAAAAAAGACACTAAAAATATAAAACTGTGCAAGTTCCGCATTTGAAGTACATCATCCGCTTAGTTTGATGTAAACATGGAACATAACACACTCTCAAAGCAATGTGCTTCAAATTACATGCTTTCAATTTCATACTACGGAGGATGCAGCCATCCCCAAGATTGTTTTTATTATATTTAGATACAATATCAACAAGGAAAAACTAAATTCCCACAACTGGTGTTTTTTGACTCTATTAGCTGTTGATATAGGACTCAAAATTAAAACATACTATTGCTTTATGCCACGGTTTATACAGAAGAGACGTGTGGCGGTGGCGCATAATCTAAGTTACGTAATTATAAACCTTAAAGTATGTAGCATAGCGTCGTTTTGTCGTACAGGAGAATCGCGCCTGCGTCTCCAGGTGACGTCGCCTGGAGGAGCGGGCGTAATTCTTCCAAACGACGCTATGCTACGTACTATAAGGTTTATAATTGTGTTACTTTGACTATCCGTCACCGCCACACGTCTCTTCTGTATAAACCGCGCCTTAGTGTTAAGCTCTCGAAAATAGTTCAAAAGAAAACAAGTCCCTACTCTTGTATAGACCTTTGACAGGAAATCGTGATATTACAATAATTTTATTCATATTAATTATGTGAGGGTGTATGAATCAACTAATATACTTAATGGTTTCTACACACCGTTCCCACCGACATGAGGCGACAGTTGCTGATCCCGCCGTATCTATAAAATTTGTATCTATGGGCTGTGTCACGGGTTCGGTGTATAGACACCTTAACTTATATGGAACAGCCCCCGATTGTGCTAAGTTAAAACATCGAAGTTCTATTCTTATCCAATTTCAGTTCTAATCACATTGTAATCAAATTACTATTCAACTGTGCTGAATTCCGCATCGCGCTAAACTCTATGTAACTGACAGCCCTTAACCTCTGAGGGATCTGTATAAACCATAAAGTTAAATGTTAATATACAGGAATAGAGAATAGAGGAACTGACATCTGAGAGAGCGAGATGTACCTAGCGGCACCACTGTTTAATAGAAAGAGAAACGTGAGGCAAGGCAAAAGAACCGTTTTTCGGAACTTATCGACTCAATCGACAGGGTAAATATTCGAGCAATGTGAATAATTTGTGAATCTAAAGTGAAATCCTAGATTACTTTTTAAAATATACTAACACTATTTCATTAAATTATACACGATTTCACGTTAGATTCACAATTATACACAGAACTCTAATTTTTACTGGGCTGATAGGGGGTGATAAATTCCCACTCTGGCTCTAACGGCTGTCAAGAGCAGTACCGCGATTACCGCAATACCAAATGTGTCAAAGGTTATGGTTCGTGCGTAGTCCAATCACGGTTCAATCACCGAATATTTACCGCGATTGCAGCCCAGGATTGAAAGGCACGAAAAAAAATGTTTCCTAAAATTTCAATTTTTCTTAATGACTGCATAATTTTTCCTAATATGTTTAAAAACTGTGAATCAATGCAGAATCAGATGCAGATACAGCACCCAATTGTTTCTCTAATAGCCTGTGAAATAGACATGAGCATCCATGTGCAACATTGTGTATCATTAATTCACCTTGGGAAACAATTGAAGAAGATATAATGCATTCCCATTGTTCTGATGAATAAAACTCAGAATAGGTACCTAGTTCTCTCAACTCAATACATATGGGTGCTAAATATTGCGCTGCATCTAGCAATATTGAGTGCTCAGTGGCGCCCTCAACACAATAATAAAGATTTCTCTATAAAGAAAGCCTAAATTAAAAAAGTGCTACTCCAATAAACTACAAAACCCTTCAAGCTATTTTTATAGAATACTTTTGTAGGTTTTTTATAGGTCTAAACATACAAATTTGAAAAAAGTTAAAAAAACGGCCGCTTCTATTTTTATTTCGAAATTCTTTAAAGTAAAGGAAGGATTAGAACCTATAAAAGTAATATATAACAATAGCTTGAAGGCTTTTTTAGTTTATTGGAGTAGCACTTTTTTAAGAGAAATCTTTATTATTGTGATGAGGGCGCCACTGAGCATGTAATAGGCCTCTTAAATAATGTAAGTGGTTTAAAATTGAAATGTACAACAACGGGTTAAGGTCTATTGTCCTAAACTGCTCAGATGTTTATGATCAGATATATTTGATGTTCTAGGTGTTCAGATATTATTGATTGGTTATGTGTAAAGAAATTATTGAAAATTAGAACTGCTTAGAAATATTTGACTACCTCGTTTGCTATGATATATCTGATGGTGACTGTACATATAGAGAGATAAAGCGATATGTGCTTCTGTCTTCATCAATTTGCGTACGCTAAAATCAGCACACGAGATTGTTTTGTCGCTTTGGAGCGAACCGTATTCTTGCCTAACACCACTAGATATATTCTTCTAAAATAGGGAAAAAAACATTAAATATACAGGGTGTTTATATCATCAGAATCCTTTTAAACTAAGAGTCTACCCAACAAACTGAACAACTTTTACTATGGGAGCAAAAGGATCGGAGCAACAACAAAAGTCTGCTGTTGCATACATTTGAGTCGAGAAGGCGTTGCAGTTTAGTATGGAACAGCAGTTTTTTTTGCTCCCATAGTAAAAGTTGTTCAGTAGTTTAAAAGGATGCTAATAATATCAATTTCACCCTGAAAAGTCAATGGAAATACTTTTATAACTTAGGCTATTAAATCAATGCATTTCAAAATATAATTACCGCATAGATTTAAATTTATTACGTTTAATGTTAGGTAATCAAGAATAATTATTATGCAGTTACGTTTTCTGTGTTCCTATTGACGCAATATATAACAAGTTACGGGACATCCAATAAAAGAATAGATACCTATATTTTATTTACAAACTATAACTGATATAAAACAATGTAAAAAGTTAAGTATTATACCAACAACGATTCCATTGACAGCCATATAAGTTGCACAGCAGGGATCAGGAATATTGATTAGAAGTTGTAAGTGTAGTGTGCCACCCCTCACCTACAGGGGCTGCGATGCGCGCGCCTTGCTCCCCCCGTGGAACAATAGCGTAAGTCACACCAGCCCCTAACGTCACTTACGACGTTCTTCCACGGTCGTCGCGCGGCTGAGTGCCCCTCGTCCATGCCCATGTGCCAGCAACTGCGGCCGGGAACCTCCTGTACCCGAATTATAAACACTAATGTACTATTCTAAAAGAAAAAATGTTCACGATTCCTGTTTCATAGTACCCAGTGTTCGTGTTAATTCTCAAAACATGTAACTCGAGTAGTATATAGTTCGTTAACAGATCGCGAACGTTACCATAAAAATCAATAAATCACGTAGTGAAATTTGGATTTTTACATTTTACAAGTGCCTGTGGCGCATTGTGGCCAATAGTGAATCTGTATTACAGTGAAACCGGGACAAAACGAAGCTCCCGATGTTTAATCATAAGTTAGCAGCGACTGACTTCCAAATGCAAACCCTCCGTAAGAAAACCAGCCCTTGTAAATGTGAGTCTTCTATCAGAATTCTTCTATTCTCTTCTCTTTAAAAGTTATGATATGTTAGATAGAGCTATGTACATCCGACCACGTTGTCGCCTCTTAGCTTTGTTATATTTTGCGATTTATGTTGTACAATGCATGGATCGGCTATGGTATTATATTCAATCACCCTACTAAACTGTAAAAGTGACTGTTAACTACTTTGATTCGACACTCCTTTTATATAAAAAAGTTGGATCAGCGGAAGGGGTGGCTCTTGACATGAAATAATTAGACACAACTGAATCATATTATTCGACAGTCACCTTTAGTTAAGCTATAGCACTTAAGCTCTCATTATCTTTAAGTACGCAGTCTGGACCTCGTTAACCTTTGCTACGTTATTTTGAATCATTCTTGGATACAGGCCGTATCGATACCGACATCTTTCATTTTGTATTGCATGAAGCTGAAACTAACAGGAAACAAAAAAAGAGGGTTTATATTTGACGTAATTTCTCTTAAACCAATTAACTAAGGTTAACAAATTGTATCTAATGTCGTTGAAATAATATCAGCCACAAAATTTTACAACCACGTGGCTCTTGAAGGTCCCGTAACTGCGTCACGTGGTGGGATCACCGCAGGCCAATGGGGCAATGGTCTAAGGTAGAACAGTTCAGCCTTAAGGGTTTCCATCAAACTCATAAATCATAATACTTGGTGATTAAGATCTACTGGCGACCGTACGTTGTGGGTTTTGATTAGCCAAATCTTTTTCTTGAAGATCCACGAGCATAATTCGTTATATTTTGACACTTACGTAGTTTTTCTGGACGCGACGTTGTCAAGCTCAAGTCTCCAGCCCTCCAGTCCAGACTGCGTACTTACCAAGCTATCCCATTTCATAATTAGAAACCCTGGTATTTTGGACAGAGGGTGAATGGGGCGGCGGTGCGTTGCGGCGGGGGGCGTTACTTGCATAGACGTTTATTAAGCAATAATGCAGGTGTGTCATTTCCAGCATCTTCTGCGGCAGTTCGGTGAGTAAATCGTCACGTTTCACGCTTCGTTATTGTGTGATTTGTAGTATTTATGTAGATATCTGTATATAGATGTAGATTACTAATGTAGAGTAATAAATAGTAGCGCTGTATAGTCACGTATCTGCAGTGAAAAGCATCGAGATATATGATTAATTAGAAAGAGTGAAGATCGGTCATCATCAGTTTTTCTTGTAGCCTTTGCATACTTTGCATTGTATTTTAGAGTAGTTTTATTGTCGCGTATTCGCCAAGATACCGTTCTGCCACTTGAATAAATATCCTTACAGAACGAAAGCTTCATACAAGCGGCAGCTGTCGGTACACTAACACATAGTGCGCGTTAGAGGACGTACGAAAAGGTGCCCACATACCTCGCCTCAGTGTGTGCACTTGTTCACGTACCTACGTCCTCTAAAGCACAATGTGAGTGCACCGACGACGGCGGCCGCTTGTATGAAGCTTTCGTTTTATAGGGTTTATTATTCATGTGGTATTGCGCTGCGGGTGGCTGCGGTATATGGTTGTTATTTGGTACCATAACCTATCTTCACTTTCATTCCAATGACTGTCATATTCGTGCTGTTATTTTTCAGATTCAGATTTTAGTACTTACTTGTTTATATAGGGACCTTCTTAATATGCTGACACTTTTTTAAGGGGATGATAAGACCATCAAACTGAACAACTTTCTCTATGGCACTAACATTGAAATTGCGCAAAAAAATCTGCTGTTCAATACAAAACTGTAAACCTACTCGAGCCAAATTTTTCGCGATTTCGATGTTGGTGCCATAGAGAAGGTTCAGTTTGACGGTCTGATCATCCCCTTAAAAAAGTGTCAGCATATTTAGGACCCTGTATGTAAACGAGCCTTCGCCAGCGGCTATGCCCGCTTCGGTTTCTTTTCATTTCGTTCTCGTTACATAAAGCCAGACAAAAACTATATTTTTTTTAAATTACTTAAGAATTTTGGGGCCCGCTCTTGATATCTAATTAAAACAAAATTAATGACACGACTACATTTTAACGTTTTAACTTGTTCTTATATTGAAGCCAGTTTGAATGTTTCACTTTAGTTAATTTCATTATAAATTAAGGTGTGCTCGAGATCAAAGAAAATCCTTGGAGAGTAATCTCTAACGCGGTCAAGTAAAACCTTTGTTTGTTATTCGATGCAATCGATCTATCGAGTTATTTTTACTATTTTCGTATGTTTCTTACCTTGGTTAAACCGCGAAGTTAATAACTAACCTATTATTGTTGCTATGTGAGGTGCAGTGCTGTATGGATTTCAAAGCATGATATTTATTTTATGGCATGCTCTGAACTGTTCTCTTCTGCTGGTATACCTATTAATATATTAACAATGTAACTTAATATAGTTTAGTGACGAAGTGACGCAACTAACTTGTAACTAACTATTTTAGAAATAAGTACTTACAGTGTAAGGTATAAGTAATTTCCTTCCAAAATACTCGGACCGTGAAGTTTAGTAAGTTTGTAACCATTTATTGATTAACTATGACACTTTTTAGGCAGAAAAAAATAATGAACAATTAATCTACACGACATGAGAAGTGATTTGGCTTTTCTTGAAATCTATTTCAATTAATAACCCTGAAGAAAAAGGAATTTAAAGTCACCCCTTATACAGGGTGAAATTGATACCATTAACATCAGTTTGATGGGTAGACTCTTAGTTTAAAAGGATGCTAAAGATATCAATTGAAGCAGCATTGTACAATATTTGCATCAGTATTTCAAGGCAAAAAAGACTAAAGTAAATAATAAAATGTAAAGACGTGTTATTTGCAGATGTTATCTATGATCTCGTTATCTGAAAGACTTCTAGATATTAGACGTATTGTTTTATTAGTCTCATTGTAGACTACAGAATTATGCGATCGAGCCAGTGCATCGTTGCTCAGAAAGCATCTGCTTAGATCTTTGACTATTTATATGTGGACTGGTTACGCGTCTAATTCTACTAACAAACATTTCTGCCACTTTTTGCGGGGGGCGAGGTAACATAAAATCCGCAACTTTGAATTTTATTCCCCATAACTTTAGATTCTAATTTTGAATGTCAAAAATCATGAAAAGTAGTCTCGTGTGAACCCCAAACGTTCTAAGTTCGAAGTTATTATTTCGCAATCATAGGCTGACTCTTTTAGTGATAAGGTGTAAAATTGAATGTAAATGCACAAGATCAATTGTGCTTATACCGTGGCAGAGGGGAAATGCTACCGCAAGGCTAGTCCTTATATTAATTAGTCAAAGGCTTAGATCTGTCGACAATTGGAAGAAATCGTGTAAAGCTTGTTGGAGGCGCTTTTTGACGTAGTGTAGCTTCGGTATTGGAAACGATCACCGAAGTTAAGCGACACCGCGTCCGGTGCGTCTTTGGATGGGTGACTGACAATTGGATGGAGTTAGCCCAAAACAGATAAACGTGCAGGATTAAGGGGGAAGCCTTTGCTCAGCAGTGGGAACAGGCTAGAAAAAAACAAATAGTTATTAGATTTGGTGTGAAGGCCTTTGCCCTGCAGTGGGATTCTACAAGCTATAACTTATTTACTTACAAGATTTGATACTGTCTTTTTGTGCGGGGCAGACTTGGTCGCATAAGTTCTGACGTCTGCGATGAGCCTAAATTGTAATGAAATCATGTTCATTGAAAAATTCCGTTCCGAAAGAAGTCGTTTTTAATAGTAACAAATAAAATGCAAATCGTTAAAATAATTTAACGTGTTAAAGAAATATTCCGTTAAAAAGCCGTCGTTCCACCACGTCTCGGATGCTTGCCTGCAAAGAGTTTAGTAACCTGCCTGCATATGAGACGAAAACATTTAGGTACGTTTTATAAGTCCTAATAATTAATCTAAGTAGGACAAGTATCCAGGGGAAGGGCGGGGGATCCTTGGGATTTATCTTGAAACTTTCTGGAGAGCGAAGCGAGCTCGTCATTTTACTGCAATATGCATATTCTCACGACTATATTCCCTGAAGGGGTAGTCAGAGATATTCTGAAACCTCAGAACATCCACGTTTCACCAGTACTACCGAAACTCTGTCCAGTGTGATGGGGGGTGAGCCCGTCGCCACTTGTAATGGACGGTGGGTACAATACATGCCTCGAAATTGAAGCATGCAGGTTTCCTCACGATGTTTTCCTTCACCGAAAAGCCAGTGGTGTTACAAAGCGTACATGAATTCCGAAAAATTCATTGGTACGAGTCGGTCTGGACGGGGATCGAACCATCACCTCCTGCACGACAGTCAAGGTTACTCGCCACCACCACGGCTTTAAGAAGTGAAGTGAAGTGGTGGTTTTTGAAGTTATTTGATAGTAGATGTAAGGGATGACATACAGGATAGACATAGATAACATGAAAATAAGTTTTTGATGTTGTATTATTACACTATTTTTATGAAATATACTAACTACGTAAACTTATGATTGTATTGGGATTTCGGGATGATCAGATCATTTTTTTTCATCATAATCCTTTACGTTTGTATGGAGCGCGCTCCGAATTATATCCTCTTAAGTATTCATCGTGCTGTTGTCACTTAAGGGAATAAATTTGGAGCGTGCAATACAAGCGTGCACCATACAAACGAAGTCTGGTGATATTTTCAATACTAACAAATTAAAGTCATAAAATTTTTTCTGCAACAATCTAGAAACTAATCTCTATGCTTGTATGAAGTCAGTATTAAAGTTACAGTGCTTCAAATATTTCCATACAAATCTTAAATTAATTTTAACGAAAATCTGACTGCTTACAAGAATAGAGATTAGTTTCTAGATTGTTTCTGAAAAATTTCATTGACGTGAATTGGTTAGTATTGAAAATATCACCAGACTTCGTTTGTCTGCAGCGCGCACTTACGCATTCGGAATAAACTTCTCCTAAATAAGTTAGTGTCACTTTTGTAAAAACAATAAGATAAAAATGTAAAAACGCCTCACGAAACACCAGATTTTTTTTCATTGTAAGTAGGTAATAACAATGTTGCTTTATATTAGTAGGTACGCAAGTAAAAGTAAATGAGCCATGTTACTACCTAAGATTCTCAGAACTGTGATGGCTGTTACACGCGCTGGGACTCCAGACATATTAATTATATCTTTATAAGGGTATTTCTCATTTAAAAAAAACGCAAAATCAATCAATCATTTGTGAGTGGCAGACTTGGTCGCATTAATTCTGACTACATTGGATGACATTCTAACAATCTGGTTCGGAAAATCTGGATGACATTTTTTAAACCTCTTTAACACGCAATTTTAAGGATTGGTACAAGCTCGGTGACTAGTAATCATTAACTGAATAATTTTATTCAGTTAATGATTAGTGAACATTAACTAATTAGTGAATATTTTTCATCGGGTAGTTAGTTATAGGATCCAAAATCCTATAACTAAATCTAAATCCTATAAAAAGTGTTTCCATGGTAGAGACTTTTCGTTTTTGAAATGAGAAATACCCATAATTAGGTTGACAAGGTAAAGGAACCAATGATGTGTTGTATACAATACCTATGCCAGCTTCCTGATTGCATACAGGGTCCTTCTTAATAGCTTCTTGCTTAATCAGCTGTTCCATACAAAACTGCGGACCTACTCGAGCCAAATGTCCCATACATTTGGCTCGAGTAGGTCCACAGATTTTTTTGTCCCATAGAGAAAGTTGTTCAGTTTGATGGTCTGGTCATCTCCTTAAAAAAGTGTCTGCATATTAAGAAGGACCCTGTATAACAGTATGTACACCTACGTCGCGTCGAGTCTGTTGATTCACAAGAAATGATGTCATTCATACGGATCTTACACTTTTAACATTAATTCACTTGTGACGTTTCTGACGCAAAGGTCATCACTTGGACTTAGCATGATAAAGGATACCAATCCTCCTTACAAGCATGGAAACACGAAAATTGGCCATAGCGTTCGGTAATGTTCAACCGTTTTCGTACGTCGATGTTTCAAATTTTAGTTTTGTCCCTTTCTATCAGAACAAACATTTAATAAAACTCTTTATTTTTATTGTCGTCGTTGGATTAGAAAGGGACAAACCAACAAGGACGATGAAAACGTACCAAGAAGGTTGAACATTACCGACCGCCAAGGAGTATTTTCATGTTTCACCGCTTGTAACGCAGTCTGTACTCCAAGGTATAGACAATACCTAATTCCAGCTTCCTGGGCTTTGACTAATTATTATAAGGACTAGCCTTGCGGTAGCATTTCCCCTCTGCCACGGTATAAGCACAATTGATCTTGTGCATTTACATTCACTTTTACACCTTATCACTAAACGAGACAGCCTATAATTGCGAAATAATAACTTCGAACTTAGAACGTTTGGGGTTCACACGAGACTACTTTTCATGATTTTTTACATTCAAAATTAGAATCTAAAGTTATGGGGAATAAAATCCAAAGTTGCGGATTTCATGTTACCTCGCCCCCCGCAAAAAGTGGCAGAAATGTTTGTTAGTAGAACTACACGCATAACCAGTCCACATATAAATAGTCAAAGTTTAGTCTATTGATACACTCCACACAAAATGATACGAAGCTATCCTTTCCGTTCTTTATTGGAGACTAGCTTTTGCTCGCGACTTCGTCCGCGGAAATTAGGATCTCGAAAAATCCTTTCTCGGTTAGGACATTGCAGGCTGAGCTGATTTTGAACTCTTTACTGAGAAACCTATGCAATTCTATGCACTTGCGAAATTAATCGCAACGCCAGCACGTACGTAAGTGTTGTAACTTGTAACCATGAGGAAAACCTATCTGTCATGTTGAATTCCTCAAATATATGTAACATTAACTAACTTAGCACGGTCTATTGTAAATAACACAAGACTACTTTAATATTTAACAACGGTGTGTTAGTGCCAGGAAGCTGGAAATAGGTATTGTTTATACCTACGTGGAGTACAGACTGCCTTACAAGCTGTGAAACATGAAAATACTTCTTGGCGGTCGGTAATGTTCTTTTTTAAGGGGATGATCAGACCATCAAACTGAACAACTTTCTCTATGGGATCAATGTCGAAATGGCGAAAAAACTGAAATCTTACTCGACCCAATTGTATGGGACAGCTGGTTTTTTTTTCGCGATTTCGACATTGGTCCCATAGAGAAAGTTGTTCAGTATGACAACAGCATATTAAGTTGGACCCTGTATACTTTTTCTAAGGATCCAGCAGCACTAAAATTGACAGAAAATATGTTGATTTTGATAAGAACATAATTATACCGATAAAGCAAAATCTAGAACTATATTTTCCTTTAAAAGTTATTAGGTTTCAGGAACAGAATTATACTATTGTCTCGACATCCATTGTGACGTTAATTTACGTTAAATTCCAGTGATGGACTGAGACATATAAAGACTTCACTGCGCCGTAGGGCCTAAGGACTTGATTGCCTGGGGCCTAGACAATCAAGTCTTTAGGCCTAATCCTTCCTCAAATAAGCCATTTTTTTTTATTTTAATGCCAAAATGTAAATTGACAAACTTAAAAAAGGCCAAACATAAAAATGTTATTCATAATTACAATACAGCGCGAAATTATAGTGTCATTTCTTCATTTCTTCACCTATTGGGTTTTCGAGATAGACGGTGGCCTATTTTGTTTGCTTCTATACAGGGTGTAAGTGATAGCCTAGAAAATACTGAAACAGTAAATTCAGACCATCAAACTGAACAACTTTCACTATGGAGCCACCACCAGGAAACGTGAAAAAAAATCAACTGTTTCATACATTTTTTTTTAAAGTTCTGTTCTCCCAATGGTCTCTCGTAGGCTTATAAGAAAGCATATAAGAGGGACCTCAACGTTTCCCGCGTCCCGAGATTCTAAATTTGAAAACAGGAAATTCAATTAAACCGCAATGATGCCCCGTAAACAGGGACCGAAATAGGACACCCGCTCACTCTTTATTTTGCACCGCAACGTGCTGTTGTGCCTTTAGAATTATGACACTTAAAAAGAACGAATCCAAAAATCTACGAATCAAAGGTATCAAAATATACACAGTTCTGTGTTTTACAGTGAAATTATTTTGTGTTGAGTTCTTGCCAAATTGTTGTGCTTTTAAATTTAGATCGCTTGTTTACCACTAAACATTGGGTTTATTAGCGCCGTAGAATTAATTTATGAAATTAAAAATGGGCGTTCCACAGGGTTCTATATTGGGTCCATTTCTCTTTCTGGTTTATATAAACGATTTACCCTACATGGTACAGAACTTGTCGAACATAGTGTTATTTGCTGATGATACTTCTCTTATTTTCAAAACAAGTAGAAAGGCACAAGATGTTGATGATATAAATGACAATGTAAATGATACTCTTCGACAAGTTCTGAACTGGTTCAGTGTTAATAATCTTGCATTAAATGCAAAGAAAACTAAATGTATTAAATTCACTCTACCAAATGTTATTAATACTGAAAATCAAATAACTTTAGATAATGATATATTACAGTTCACAAATAATACTGTATTTTTAGGGATAAAGATTGACTCGAAGCTGCAATGGGGTCCACATATAGAAACCCTAGCGGGTAGGCTGAGCTCGGCAGCCTATGCAGTTCGAAAAATTAGACAGCTTACCGATATAGCTACTGCGAGACTGGTGTACTTCAGCTACTTCCATAGTATCATGTCTTATGGTATTTTGCTGTGGGGCCGTGCTACAGATGTTGAGTCTGTCTTTATCCTTCAAAAGCGGGCAATTCGAGCCATTTATAATCTGCGTTGTCGAGATTCACTACGAGATCTTTTCAAAGAGATCAATATTCTGACTTTCTACAGTCAATATATTTACGAAAATATTTTATACGTTCGCAAAAATTTGTCTCTCTTTCCCAAAAACAGTGACGTTCATAATTACAATACAAGAAATAAAAATAAATTAGTATTCCCACATTTTCGACTTAGTAAGGTCAACACATCTTTCATGGGGCACTGTATACGTTATTATAATAAGATACCAGAGAATATTCTTAACTTGACGGACAAAAAGTTTAAGTCCCATGTTAAACAAGTGCTCTGTAAAAAAGGTTACTATAAACTTGATGATTATTTGAATGACCAAAATGTCTGGTCTTGACAATGTTACACTATGTAATTTAATATTGAATTTATGTAATTGTACTTTGTATATTTTGTTTTGTTTAAAAGAAGTGTGTTGTAGAGTTTCTGGCCGCATCTTCTCTACAACGGAACACCTTCCGACGCGGTGGTAGATTCAAAAACATGACGTCAAAAAGTTATCTATGTGATATTATTTTGAATAAACAATTTTGAATTTTGAATTTTGAATTTTGAATTTTGACTTTATTCTAACTCAGAGAAGTAATAAACTCATTTGTTTCAATTGACCTAACAACGAGTCTTTGTCTACAAATTAAAAAGTAACTTTTTAATAACACATTTAAGTAAAACCACAAAATACAACGTGTTAATGAATTAACGCAAAACTAGAAAGTAGTTTGTTTAGAATCAAGAGGCGAATCGAAGTATCATGTTTTCAACATAGGGAATTTTTTACAAAATACTAAATAATTTGTTTGTAAAATTTTTAATTTACTGAACTCGATCTCAACCCACCGCTCGGGCACTCTCACCCTACTTACTACCAAAACAAGATTCTTAAAATGTTTCCATGAGCACGTTAGCGCTTTCATTCATTGCCGAAATGATAAATAATAATTTTTGCCTGAAAACTTAAATGCGAATAATTTTAAATTTTAACTATCTAAATAATGAAATTATTGTTCCAATCGAATTATTTTGTTATAAATCAGTTGGGGTGTATGAGGTTTTGCACTTATTGATTAACACGTTGGATAAGTTTGCAAGCAATTAAAAAGTCAGCAAAATTTTTTAATGTGTAATGTCATCGGTACAGATAAGAACGAGCCGGGGCGCTTCCTCGGCGAGGGGGTGTCATTCCGCGCCAAACTGATCGGCGTGCTCGAAGTGCCCGAGGCGCGCGGCGACAGGATGTGCCAGGAGGCGCTGGCAGACCTCAAGATGGCGATCAGGGCCGCGGGGGAACACAAGCAAAGGATACAAGTCCACGTGGCCATCGACGGATTGCGACTGCGCGATGATAAAACTGGCGTAGGTACCTTAAAAAATATAGCATTCGATTTGTGAATCGGTAGACTTGTGATGTTTCCATATCGGTGCACTAGCAGGTCTGTCTCAGCTCAGGTAAGCTTGACGGCCGATCCCCACCGAGGGGTGAATGGCAATAGGTTAAGTATACCGTGTAAACTTCTTGGTCAAATCACATTAGACTTGCCGCCATTTTGTGAGTAGTCAATGCGAGGCTTGAAAAGCCTAGAGTTGTAACGCTGCCAGCTCGTGAAAGAATTAAGGGGCTATTACACCTTCCTAAATTCAGATTCTAACCGAGGGACAAATCTATAGGTTAAAAAATGACGTACTTACGACGCCCATTCTAATCTCTCCCTCTAAGCTCTGTCCCTCAATTAGAATCTGAATTAAGGAAGGTGTAATAGCTCCTTTAAAGAGGGACACTATGGTAAAAAAAAGCTTTCATGTCTAATACCTCGGTTTATTTTTGCACGCGCTTCGTTTGTGACGGTTGTTAGGTTATTCGCGAATTGTACGATAGGACGACGGGTGCGATTAACTTTGCACCTTATTGCCGTGTAGAGTGAACCCCGAATGCGACTAGTTTGCAGTTATTGTTCCGCAATTATAGGCTGTCTCGTTTAGTGATAAGGTATAAAATTGTATGTTAATGCACATGATTAATTGATCTTTTAACGTGGCAGAGGGGAAATGCTACCGCGAGACTGGTTCCAGGCTAGGTGTGAAGCCTGGGGACCGGCCGTGGTCCAACAGTTCTTCTTTTTTTTTTTTTTTTTTTGGAATGACTTATACAGCTTTGCTCAGGGAGCATTTACTGCTTTTTACGCGGACTATTGGAGGGACCGGAAGGGTCGCCGAGCCAATTGAATACTTAACTTAAGCAACCGACCTAGGGGCACCCCAGGGGGGTACGGACCTCGGCATAGGACGTTGCTGGGACTACGCGGCGGATTGGGTAGCTGGGATCGGTGAGACCAACAGTTCTTAGTTGGACCTTGTATGTATATCGAATCTCTGTGATTATTTCTCTTGCGCGATTCATGTCTTGTATACGATTGTGAACCTTATGTGTAGCGGCTAACGGGTTACCAATGTGACGTCGCAAGTTGTCTTTACGTACACATTTGGAAGTGCGACCGTAGTGCCATCTGTTAGCTTCGTTGCTATAACTTGTGGGTGTTGACATCTGTGGCAAGTCCCCACATAGTTATATTTTTTAAGAATGATGATGATGATTATATTAAATATAAACTGTATCTTCACCAGGACTCCCTTTACCACCACCCAGTGCACAAGATATCGTTCATCGCGCAGGACATGACAGACTCGCGCGCGTTCGGATACATATTCGGCTCTCCTGACACGGGACATCGGTTTTTTGGCATCAAGACTGATAAAGCTGCTAGTCAAGTAAGTTCGTTTATCATTAAATTGAGTTTTTATGTGGGAATTAAACGACGTCTCTTGTGGTTCATTCAACTTGAAAACATGATGCGCGAAAAACATATCTGACAATAAAAACTGTATGAATTGTAAGTACAAATGATAATGTTCAAATGATTATTATTTCTGTATGTACACATAAATAAACTTTAAATAAAAATATTATCCTTGAGCGCGGATCCTGTAACTCTTGTACTTTGATACAATTTCTGGCAACTTAGCCTCAAAATGTCTAATACGAAAGCCATAAAAGAACAATTTAATATTTCTTTTTAATTCGAGAAAACGGCGCCAATAGCAAATTTTTTTCACAAAATCCGGCCAGTTTAGGTAATAAGAACTCTTTACAACTTTTCATTTATTTAAACAACCATGGAGATATAATTTCAAACGTTTTAAAGTAATTTTTCACTGTGGTTGTTTTTAAACCTGCATCACTTGCATGCTTCAATTTCAAGACATATTGTACCATTTTATTGGAGCGCGAAATTGTATTAACCAATCAGAACGTGCCACCTTCATGGGCCTGAAATCCCTCACCACTATTAGCTAATTGTTTTCCCGCCCTTTGATTACTAAATGACTTCCGGTTTTGACGGGGACTCGGGTTTGCTCTGCAAAAATGAAGATTGCCGAGCGGAATTGTTTTCCTGGTCGTATTGTATTAATTATTTTCTATTTTGCCTTTTTCAAATATTAACTATCCAATACAAAAAAGTATTCATCAACGCTATAATACTCAAACTGTTCAGCGGGGCGTTCGAGGTCAAATAGGGTTAATCCATATAAACACTCTCATAACATAGTCTGACTGTAAGGAAACACTCAATTTAGGACCCGTGTACGCGATCAATTAGAAAAATGCGCGTCATTACAAGCTTGAAACAATCGGGAGGATCGTTTGAAGGAGAGCTAATTTTAGTTTACTATTAAATGTTTTAATGTTTAGAAAACATTGTACGCAGTATATTATACTCCACTAAGTTTTCGTACCTTAAAGCGCTGCGTGGGTAGTCCCCCACAAGGTGGACCGGCAACCTGGTGATGGCGGCGGGAACCTTTTGGATGAGCGCAGCGCAGGACCGGTCGTTGGAGCGATCCTTGGGAGAGGTCTATGTCCAGCAGTGGACGTCTATCGGTTGAGATGGTGATGACGTTTTTGTCGCACATCCACCCGCGCGTAGTGGCGCTATCGGCATATCCCTGACCTATTCTTATCGATGCCCACGTCCCAGTCCACCGCGTAGTCCCTGGTCTGGGACCAGCAGTTCCTAAGGTTTTAAGCCCTCGGAACACTCAATAAATCCCTTTAATTTTATCGAACCCCACACCAAATGCAAAGATCTATAAGTATACCTTTGCGAGAATACACTTGATCAAGCTCGTGCGGTTCATTTGGACACAGTTATTGCCAAATTTCACTGATTCGCAGAATGAATGCTGAATGCTGACTTTTCCACTGAACCCCTGAGTTCCGCGCTCCCTACTCTATGAATCTATTTCCAATACATATAGGGCCTTCTTAATATACTGACAGTTTTTTAAGGGGATGATCAGAACGTCATACTGAACAACGTTATCTATGGCACCAATATCCAAATCGCGTAAAAAAAAATCAGCTGTCCCATACATTTGGCTCGAGTAGGTTTGCACTTTTGTATGGGACAGCTGATTTTTTTTTCCCGATTTGGATATTGGTGCCATAGAGAAAGTTGTTCAGTTTGATTGTCTGAGCATCCCCTTAAAAAGCGTCAGCATTTTAAGAAGGACCCTGTATGTATTATAGTGAAAGTTGTTCGGTTTGATATATGACCACACCTTTTTATTACACTCTGTATATTGAGTGATAATAAAATCACTAGTAAAATTTTCAGGGATGTTCAGGTGATCAAACAGATTTTTATTATATAATATCGCGGACTTTTCCACTTAACATTTATTTCACATAATTTCGCGCATAATTTATTGTTTGGAAACTATTCATTCATTGGTCTATTAATCAATAGGGCGGGGCTGGACAGCGCTTTTATTTTTAGTATGCAAGTAGACATGAGCCTAGTGGTGGTCAGGCGGAAAAGTCTGCGATAGTATATATTATAATAATGAATTTCCTAATAAACTATTGCAGGTAGTAATAGCGATGAGAGACTTATTCCAAGTGGTGTTCGAGCTGAAGAAGAAGGAGGTAGAGCTCGTGAAGCAACAGGTCGAGGGGAAATCCATCACCGGCAGCCTCGTCAGAGTCACCCCCAGCGCGGCCGAGATCAAAGCCAAGGTATTTTCATATTTACAATAGATGAAGTGAGCGGAAGAGTTGGGAGAGGCCGTTCGAGGAAAACATACCATGATCAAATGAATGATCTCTCCGAAAAGGACAAGTGCATGGCCTTTACCGACCGGTAGGGGACCGCTATGAAATTACCATTGATTTTTTACAATCACTTGCGGTCCCCGACACATTAATTGACCTAAAATGTCTTAAAGAGAGTTAAGAAGTAAAACATACATTTGCTTACATCAAAAATAATAGGTAACCGAATTATTGTTGATATTTTAAATGTTTGTTTTTGGCGTTGGGGGTTTTTTTAATTTGTCATTTAATGTTATTTCATTATTTTTAAAGTTAAGTGAAAACTACTGAACCGATTTTCATTAAAACAAAGCTAAGAACACTCTCGCAAAAATTAGCTTTATATTAAACTGCATCGAAATCGGTCCACCCGTTTGGGACCTACGATGCCACAGACAGACAGACAGACCGACATAGGCGTCGAACTTATAAAACCCTTCTTTTTGCGTCGGGGGTTAAAAATATACGGATTCAAGATAAAATGGTCTGAGACATCAGTATGCGGTAGTCATCAGAGTATCGACAATATCAAGCACTTAGAAAATTTCAATCGTGCTAGAAAAAGTAGGTTTGAAGCTTTTATAGGGCATCAAAGTTCTGAAGCGATAGTAATACTTTTACTCCATGTTCCCACAGAGTATAACATCAATCGGTGAGACTTCTTCGTCAAAGAGCAACGAGCCCGGCGCTGAAGGGGGCGTGGCCGAGCTGGTGGACCTAGAGCAAGAGTTGAGTTCCCTGCGCAGGGGGCTGACACAAGTCGAGGGGTTGACACCCTCGTCTGACCCGTTCGGAGACTCCTTCATAGTGCCTTCACACTCACAGGTTAGATCATTATCATCAGCCTTATAAGTGTGTAAGGGTCAGCGCACATCTAGCGGAGAACAGCTCTAACAGTTTTCATAAATTAATTGATAATGAACACAATAACAATTGAAATATATTTGAAAAAGCGTGCAAACGATAACGCGAACACACTCACAGGGATATATATCTTGCACGCTATTTTCAACTCTTCAATTGTCATAGAGTTCATTATCAATTGATTACTGAAAACTGTTCGACAAGTTCTCCGCTAGATGTGCGCTGACCATAACAAAATACCCTAGTAATATCGGTTAAGACAATCAAACCAAACAACTTTCAATATGGAAACAACGTCGAAAAAAACAAAATCTACTTGTCCATACATGAGTCGAGTCGGTCGGTACTGCAGTTCTGTATAAAACAACAGATTTTTTCATATATTTTATTCTCGGTATTGGGTCCGTAGAGAGAGTTGTTCAGTTTGATGGCCTAACTTAAACCACCCTTTTAAATATTCATCCCACTGAAGGGCGAAAAAGAAACAAACTAATCAAATTAAAATCAACCTTAACTTCGTAAATTTTATGACTGAATCTTCGTAAAATTGTCTAATTATGTACTAATGACCTTTTTGTAAACGAAATGTTTGAACATAAATATGGTATATCGACCATACCCGCAAGCGGTACATCGATGAAAAGCAAATGTTTCAATCGCCGATGATTTCCCGTCAACTTTTGAGGAGTTCCATTGTTTAGCTCCGAAGCGCGTCATCACATCTTCACAAAATTAAAATAGGACCACCTCAGGAGTATAACCTTTCAAACAAAAACAGATTTTATTAAATTGGTCCACAATTTTTCGGGCCTACCACACATTCCCACCGCTGTATCTCCTGTGAACCAGGATCAACAGCGGCGACCATTCACAACACTAGACAATGAAGTCCAGCGAGCCCGGGGGCCGACTCTAATCTGTCTTGGAACCCGCAATGAATTAATCAAAGAAGATAGGAGGAGTATGAAAAAGAAATATCTGACTTCCCTCCATTGCAAATGGGAGATAGCAATAAGAAAAAAAAAACCCTTGGTCCACAATGGACGAAAATATCGGTGAACATACAGTTATCTTGTCCTTTTTGAAGTCGGTTGATCGGTCGGAAAAAAGTGACCTCCAATATCACACGCTTAACTAATAACAAACTAAAAACACTTACAGAAGGGGCTCCTCCCGCCCCCGCCGTCGGGGTCATCAAGCCGGGGCCGCAACACGCCCGCGGCCCGCGTCTTCAGCCCCAACAAGTCGCTGCCCTTCGACCTATCGACCGTCACGAGCGAGTTCGACACCCCTGCGACCCTCGTCGACAACCTGCCCGAGCCTGCCGTGAGTTTGACTGAGTTTGTCTTGATGTTATAAGAACTAATATAGATATTTATAGTAGTCATTTTAGAGTTGAATTTAGATTGTTTTTCGGAGATTTTAATAAATTTTTCGCTGGCTGAATGCAATAGTTGCTCGTAACAAGCTCGTAAGCAGACTTGGATTCGGGTGGGACATTCATTGAAAAACCAGTGTGAAAGAAATCGCTGTACTCTTACTTTACTAAATATTCGGATTTTGATGTTTCCTGACAGGCAATCAAAAGGTTGGAAATTTTAGTTAAAAACGAATGACTGAAAAAACGTTGAATACTTAAGCGGGTGCTTCAGACCATCAAAATTTGCTGCGAGATCTTGTGATTTTCGAATTTGATATCCTTGGATAGAAGGCACCACAGTGGCATAATGGTTCTCACCGATCCCCGCTTCCCAACCCGTCGCGTAATCCCAGCAACGCCCATTGCCGAGGTCCGTACCCCCCTGGGGTGCCCCTTGGGCAGGTTACTTAAATCACTGGTTCGGTGACCTACCAGGGCGCTTCGCCGTCACTGGTATGGCCACCCCCAAAAGCCCGCTGTAAAAAGCAATAAATGCTCCCTGAGCAAACTGTATTTGTCAGTCAAAAAAAAAAGACATAATGAAGGACAAACCAGTCAATAACCCTCCTTCTGGCGCAGTCGGGTAAAAATAGGTATACCTACTAAAATGATGTAGTTTAGTAGAGGTGAGGTCGGCTCTGAAAGGGTCAAGATAAGATAAGATAAATATTCTTTATTTGCACACCAAAAAGGTGTGAAGGTGGTTCAAGGTTGTTCGGTGGGGGATACCTTTTAAGTTTGAACCAGTTTTTACGAATTTGTTCGGTCGCTCTCAGTAGCGGTAACTTTAGTGTCTAGTTACTCAAAATGTAAAATTTTTATTTGTGTAACTATTGCATTCATCCAGCGTTTTGACTGTAAAAAACGCTACATACTTTATACTACCCTGAAAATCGACTGGAAATATTCAGAATAAAAATTTATATTAGTTCTTATAATGTAATTTGTATGAGTAGTGTCCGCTTTCCTTTCCTAAAACATTGATGAGTTAGTCATACAGGCTGTAAGTGACAGCCCAGCAAATACTGAAACGGTGAACTCAGACCATCAAACTGAACAACTTTCACTATGGAGCCTACCTCAGGAAAAGCAAAAAAAAATCAGCTGTCCGATACAAAACTGCTTACCCGACTCAAATGTATGGGACAGCAGATTTGTTTTCGCTTTTCCTGAGGTAGGCTCCATAGTGAAAGTTGTTCAGTTTAATGGTCTGAGTTCACCGTTTCGGTATTTGCCAGGCACTTACACCCTGTATAACATATACAGGGTGTAAGTGCCTAGCAATTAATGTCGCAGAGAAAACACTCACTACCAATAACTTACAAAATTCCTCTCCACATCTTTTATTGCGCAAATATGTCTTAGAACCCTACAGTACTAAATCTGTCCGAATGTTAGAATAACTTGTGGAATGAAAAAGCATGTGAAATACGGTGTAATAAACAGTTTTTACAGCAAGCTTTTATTTGTTTTGTTACATCAGATTTACGTACAAAGTCCTTTTTAATATGCTGACGGTTTTAAAAATAATAATCAGACTATCAAACAGAACAACTTTTACTTTGGGATTTAAACCGAAAATGCGAAAATATTTGTATGGAACAGCAGATTTTTTTTCGCGATTTTGGTCCCATATAGAAAGTTGTTCAGATTTCTGGTCGGACCATCCCTTTTAAAATCATCAGCATTAAGGAGGGCTCTACAGGGTGTTAGGGTAAACAGTTGGATTACTTTAAGGGGTGATTGTACCCATAATACTGAACAAGTTTCGCTAAGAAACTAATAGGAAATTCGAAAAAAATATTTTCGACTTTTCATACAAATGTTCGATCAGCTGATTGGATTTAGTTTGGAAAGTACGATATTTTTTTCGAATTTCCTGTATGTTTCTTAGGGAAAGTAGTTCAGTATCATTGGTACAATCACCCTCTAGAGTAATGCAACTGTTTATCCTAACACACCGTTTATATAAGTATGCAAAATTTCTGCTCATTCGAACCAAGATTCGAATACGGGAAATGTGTCAAAATACTTGACGTGTGACTTACAAAATTGGACCCATAGAAACAAACTTACACATGTGAAGTTAAATAAAAGCTTGTAAACCAAAACCGCACTCGCTTCCGCTTCTCCCGAACACCACACGCGACAATGGTGTAACAGTAAAGCTTATGCACTTACGAACAATGCATCGGCGTACCTAGCAACCCCGTCTGGCCTTCGATGTTGTGATACAAAAAGAAGTGAAAGAAATATTCCCAAACCTGTGTTACAGGTGAGCCAGCAGCCGACCGCGACGTTAAGTTACGACGTTTTCACGGACCTAGACCCCCTCGGCACCGGCCGGAGTAAACCTTACGTTGACAAAAAACTATTCTTTCAGGAACTCAAAAATCCGCCAAAGAAAGTACTGAAAGACCTCGTACCTACACAGATGTTGTCAGATATACTGCCGGCTGTGGACGCCAAAGAGCAGTACGGTCCGGCGACCACGATGACGTCACTGTCCAGACATTCTGGCGGGTCGGTGTCGATAGCGAAACCAACGCAACCTTACTCCGGCACGTTTTATTCGTCAGATCCGTTCGCGGAGACGGATCCGTTCGATAATAGTGATCCGTTCTCGGATTCGTTTAAGGACGATCCGTTTACGAGCATGCAGGAGTTTCCGAAGATGTTGAGGGCGGAGGAGTTGAAGAGCAAGTTGAGTAGACAGTTGACGCAGGAGAGGGAGAGGGAGAGGGAAAGGGAGAAGGAGAACGGTATAGATGGGAGGAATGTGTTCAACGGGCCGCTGCAGGTGTCGCTGCCGCCGGAACCCGCGCCCAAGTCGCCCAGGCTTCAGAGACAGGTAAAGGTTTTGCTATATGAGTTTCTACAGGGTCCTTATTAATATGCTGACACTTTTTTAAGGGGATGATCAGACCATCAAACTGAACAACTTTCTCAATTGGATCAACATTGAAATCGCGAAAAAAAACAGCTGTCCCATACATTGGGCTCGAGTAGGTTTGCCGTTTTGTATGTGACAGCTGATTTTTTTTATCGCGATTTCTATGTCGGTCCCGTAGTGAAAGTTGTTCAGTTTGACGGTCTGATTATCCCCTTAAAAAGTGTCAGCATATTAAGAAGGACCCTATATGTAGTCCCTATCAACCATTGACTTACCAAGTTATGGACGCCGGGTCTGATAAAAAGTGTCCCAGACTAACCTACATAAACGAAATTAGGTGTTAGTAATATAATCCAACTAAAAGACTGAAAATGATGACATTTTAATTTTATTTTGCTTGCGTAGTATTTACAAATTCTTAAAGCACAGGAGCACGGCATGCAGACTTGCGCGTAGTCCGTTAGTCAAACGTAATTGTTTCTCGTTATGTGTTTTGTTCCTCTTTTGGATCGGACACTTGATAAGCTTGGTAAGTCAATGCTATCAACATAGGAAGTCCAATTTTTTTTGGAAACAATCGGGTCTGTCGCCACAGATTTTCCCCGTGTCTGTTTGACGTTGAAATTTTAAAGCAGGCACTACATTCTCGCCGAGAACGGACGAGAAGGGCCGTGAACGTTAGTATGGATGCCCTTCATTGTTCTCGTGGGTTCATGCCGAGAAGTTCTCGCGAGAGTGAAGTGCCTGCTTAAGATCTGGCATAAAGATTTAAAAAATTGAACATAGCATAGGCAACACGCCAAAAGCCGTGGTGATCCAGTGGCGAGAAACCTTGCCGTGCAGGAGGCGATGGTTCGATCCCCGTCCAGGCCGACTCGTACCAATGAGTTTTTCGGAATTTATGTACGATTTGTAACACCACTGGCTTTTCGGTGAAGGAAAACATCGTGAGGAAACCTGCACGCTTCAATTTCGAGGCATGTATTATACCCACTGTCCATTATAAGTGGCGACGGGCTCACCCCCCGTCACACTGGGTTTGGTGCTACTGGTGAATCGTGGATGTTCTGAGGTTTCAGAATATCTCTGACTACCCCCTCGGGGAATATAGTCGTGAGCATATGCTATGCATAGGTAACACAAATAAAAGAGATTTTTAATGCTAGAATCGCGTGCAAGTGAAAGAAATTAGCCTAAGGCTATGGCATTTCGTTATGCTAGGGTTAGTCATGCATGCGATCTGTCATCACACGTTTTTTCAATTTATAATCTACTAGCAGCCCGTCCCGGCTTCGCACGGGGTAGACAAATAAATTTTAAGACTCATTTTTCTACACCTTCGGTTACATTGTTCAAATTTTACCAAGGATCCCTAATTTTTTTCAAAATGAAATGTAGCCTATGTCAAATTGGAAGAATGTAGCATTCTATTGGTGAAAGAATTTTTTAAATCGGCCCAGTACTTTTTGAGCCTATTCATTACAAACATACAAAAATAGGTACAAATCTTTCCTCTTTATAATATTAGTGTAGATACACTGAAATAGTAAACAGTACTGTACAATTAAATTAATTATAGAGGATCCTCAACTGACGGAAGTATACTTTCGCCTCATGCACATTCATATGATAGGTAATAGGAAAGTTTTATCTCGTCCGTGCTACTAATGTAAATCTGAATCGGAAATCGGAGCAGTTTATATTACGTACTAACATCACAGATAAATACTAGTACTACCCGTACAGAAGAATCACTTCGAAAACAGATTTTAATAAATAGCGACTCTCTCCGCACGGCAATAAGGTGCAAAGTTATTCGCACCTGTCCTATCGTACAATTCGCGAATAACCTAACTAAACAAAAATGAACCGAGTCATTAGACATGAAAGCTTCCTTTACATAGTCTCCCTCTTTCATTCTTTCACGTGCTGGCATCGTGACATCGCTAGGGTTTTCAAGTCTCGCATTGACTACTCACATAATGGCGGCAAGCCTAATGAGATTTGACCAAAGAAATTTACACGGTACGAGTATATCTAACCTATTCACCCCTCGGTGGGAATCAGCCGTCTAGCGTACCTGAGCTGTGGAGTGAGACAGGCCTGCTTACATAAGTGAAACTGTATTTCACATACAGAGGGTCCTGACAGGACTCTTATGTCAACATTTTAAGAGCGAAAATTGTTTTTTTTCACACACCTTCATCACATATGTAATGGATTATTATAACCAGAGATCGGTCTAGCCATTATTAATACTTGCAATGACGGAGGTGAAAAAGAAGTTTCTCACCTTCGTGCTTGCAAAGTATGGAGACAGCTTTTTTTAACCCCCGACGCAAAAAGAGGGGTGTTATAAGTTTGACGCCTATGTCGGTCTGTCTGTCTGTTTGTCTGTGGCATCGTAGCTCCCAAACGGGCGGACCGATTTCGATGTTTTTAAAAAAAATAGAAAGCTAATTTTTGCGAGAGTGTTCTTAGATATGTTTCATGAAAATCGGTTCAGTAGTTTTCATGTAACTTTAAAAATTATGAAATGTATTAAATTACAAATGTAAAAAAACCGCAACGCCAAAAACGAACATTTAAAAATAAAAAAATATTTTTACTTTTTAAATGTTTGTTTTTGGCGTTGGGGGTTTTTTAATTAAAACAATATTTAAACATACCAGAATTCGAAAAATATAAAGCCTGATAAAAAAACTCTTCGCCATGTTGCGGAAAATCATTGAAATTAATTTTTGTACTAAAAACAATTTCATTAAATGTTATAATTGATCGTAGCCGCCGTAGCCTCCAAAGCGGATTTTTTATTTTTCTGGCCAGGCTTTAATTTGGTAGCGATTTATGTTTACTTGATGTCTTTAGTACGGATATACGGAAAAATTTGAATCATGCGATGTGCTAGTTTATTATTTCGTTCCATACTAATAAAACACATTTTATTTATTTCATTACCACCATACCGCACGTCATGGCAGTGAGCGTTTAGGCGCGGAATTTAAAAAATCAACTTTTGATTTGAAATAAATAAATCATTTGTGCATATTTTACCATTTTTGTTTTTGGTATTTTTATGTAAGCCTTAAATCTTTATGATACTTACACTTGTTACGCGCGGTGTGCGGGGGACGTGGCACCGGCAAAGACGGTATCGCACGCGCAGGTAAGTTCTTGTTAGCTTATCCTTCATACAAAATATGTCAAATGACCTGTCGGATAAGCTAACAAGAACTTATCCATAAGTGGTGAAACAGGCCCTTAGTCGTATTAGGTATGTTTACAGTCGAAGAGTTGGCGTAGTACTAAGACCAAAAGAGCTCATGAACATAATTTATAAGCTGTTTTGAATCTGTCATTTTTAGACCGCTGATTGTGTATCTTGTTCTGTTATAAGAGGTCATAAGACACATTTTCGTAATTACAGAACACAGACACAAGCACAATAAGGCAGCGTCCACAGCCGAGCTCCAAGCTGAACCCTGAGAACGCATCCCCACCACCCCCACTACCACCTAAGAAGACCGGCGAGATCACTATCTCGAGACCACCGCCGCGGCCACCTCACGACCACGACCACGACGACGGCTCCGACCAGGGACCACCGCTACCACGGCCTGTGAGGAAGAAAGAACCCATGGTAAGATATAATACTCCTACATACAGACACTACGTACTAGAGGCAACGCAACAAACATCACACGCCACATGTAGGCGCGGGCGGGTAAATAGAATCTAGCGAGTGACTGAAGGTGCAGCGAAATAGCCGCACTTGAATAGGATGGCGTAATTAAGTACATTGTTGCTTCTAGTACATATCAAATTATAGCTCAATGGGTAAAATTAGATTCTATACAGGGTGTAAGGAAAAGTATCATTAAGCTTTAAACCACATATTCTACCCATCAAACTGAACAACTTTTACTATGGGAGCAGACCCAAAAAAATCTGTTGTCCCATACTGAACTGCAATACCTACTCGATTCAAACGGATGGGACACCTGATTTTTTTTTGTTCTGACAGGTTTGCTCCCATAGTAAAAGTGGTTCAGTTTGATGGGTAGAGTATGTGGTTTAAAGGTTAATGATACTTTTCCGTACACCCTGTATAGTTTAACCTTTACTACCGAAGAAGACTGAAGCTTTGACTAATTATTATAAGGACTAGCCTTGCGGTAGCATTTCCCCTCTGCCACGGTATAAGCACAATTGATCTTGTGCATTTACATTCAATTTTACACCTTATCACTAAAAGAGACAACCTATAATTGCGAAATAATAACTTCGAACTTAGAACGTTTGGGGTTCACACGAGACTACTTTTCATGATTTTTAACATTCAAAATTAGAATCTAAAGTTATGGGGAATAAAATCCAAAGTTGCGGATTTCATGTTACCTCGCCCCCCGCAAAAAGTGACAGAAATGTTTGTTAGTAGAATTACACGCGTAACCAGTCCACATATAAATAGTCAAAGGACTGAAGAGATCAAATCAGGTTCAAAGTTCAATAAGCATTAATTATCTCACGGACATTCACAGAAATATAATTTTTTATTTTTGATTACTTCTGCTATAAAATGACAGTATTATTACCACGTTGTTTATGCTGATCAAACACGAATACAACTTCGCCTGCCAAAACGCCCTCGTTCGGTTTTGATCTCTCTTGTTTAGCCAATAGCCACTAAAGCAAATATTACCCCGGCAGGCGGACCGCAGCACGAAGCCGCGACTCTCCTCTGCGGCGACCAATAGCAGCGAGGACGAGTACCTCGCGCCCGCCCCGCCGCCCCTCCCCACCGCGCGCCGGTTCGACATCACGCTCAGTCAGCTGCTCGTCTGTACCATGCCGGAGCTCGCCGTCAGGTACCGTGTTGTGTCGCATACAACAGCAGCGAGGACTGAGTGCCTCTTCATACTCATCGGCCTATGCGGCAATAGCCTAAAACACTTTTCTATTCACTTGGGTCCTACATGGATATATCTCGTAAAACCAAAAACGCTGTAAGACCTATACTACTTTCAAAATAGCTACGAAATTTTAAGGCTATTTTGCATTACAGAAACAGAGATTTGAAACACTTCCTTTCACTTATTCTTAAAACAGCTTTAGTAACGTACAAGATATGTCGGATAGTATATGTATCCAATAAATTAATTACATATTGTAATCAGAATTGGCCAGAAAGCTAAATAGGAATCTGAAAATCTCGTCGTCCTTATTTGGAATGAAGTATAGTAGAAAAGTTTAATTGAAGGATTAAATTTTTTTTATAACATTATATTATTTTACTCGTACCAATGAGTTTATCGGAAATAATGTACGATCTGTAACACCACTGGCCATTCGGTCAAGGAAAACATCGTGAGGAAACCTAAATGCTTCAATTTCGATTCGAGGCATGTATTGTACCCACTGTCCATTATAAGTGGCGACGGACTCACTACCCGTCACACTGGACAGAGTTTCGGTACTACTAGTGAAACTTGGATGTACTGAGGCTTCTAAATATCTCTGACTACCCCCTCGGGGAACATATTCGTGAGCATATGCTTATGCTATGCTTATGCTATATTTTTTAAATATCTATAAAATCATGTCCAGTTACCTCATGATCCAGTGGTGCTGACTAGTGACTAATAAATTTTTTTACGTTCAGATTGCGCGTTCCTGAAGCGTCGTTATCGTCGATGACCTTGCCACAGCTCACGGAATACCTGAGGTCATACCTAGCAGCCGACAACGAGAGAGCGGTACGCTTATTTGCATCTTATTTTTCGACTTGTTTGAGTTCTGATTTCTTCTTTTGCATTGACAGCTCTCATTTAACAATCTTGTTAGTACTTATTCCTCGGTCTAAACCACGGCTTAGCACAGTTTTCATAGTGCACAGAAGTTACATGTGAGGTTTTGCAGATTAGCTAATACATTTTTATTTTACTCTTATTTGGAGAATTCATTTCAACAAAATTGCAGTGTAGATCTATTTTGTGGAAATGAAGCTATCGGTTTATAATCCGTATATTCAGCAAGAATTTGTTTCTTTGTTCACAGCACATCCACGTAGAACCAACAAAGAAAATCGAGAGAGATAAGCCGATATTATCATCGTCAACGTCCATCGACAAGCCCGTCCCCTCCGCACCCCCTCTGTCCGACTTCAAGCCTTCGTTCGAAGACAACTTCGCCCCGAGCGAACTCAGTGACACCTTCGTCGCTAACTTCGACGATTTCGACAAGAAAGCTAACCCAAGCTACGACAGATACGCCGCCTTCAGAGAAATACAGGAACAAGAGTTAAAAGCCAAATCTATATTAGATCCTGTTGACTCACCTACTAAAGAGGAACCAAAACAGGATTCGGATGAGAAAGAAGAAATGCAAGCAATAAACGAATTGATGATAGCCAATCAGGAACGAGAGAGCGAAACAAAAGAAAACTCTAGAAGTCCCCTTAAAACATTAGACGAATTAACATTAGACTCATTCAATATGTTCAGAAACTCTGTCAGTCCAAAACCGTCTCAGATAGACGCTAAAATAGAAGACATCAAATCCGTCATGATGACATTACAAATAGAAAATTCTAGAAGATCCGTGTCACCTAGAGAAAACAATACGGAGAAAATAGAAGATCCGAACGATAGATACGCGGCTTTAAGAGAAATAACGATCACGGAACCTCCGGAAGAATTCGAATCTTTACCGCCAGAACCTCCAAAAGAACGGAAAAGATCAGATGAGAAATCAGACGGTTTTGACAACTCTGATTTCTTTGACTGCATAGATAATAGTTCTCTATCGTTCTCGCATGTAGAGGATGCATTTAGGAAGAGTCCAGTGGTTGCTTCTGTGAAGGAGATGGAGGTTAAAGAGGAGAAGACGGAGGTGGTGGAAGCTCCTCCGCTGCCGTTCAGGGAGGAACAGCCTCCGGCGAGACTGTCGACTGGGTCCATCAGTGATGTCGTTAGTGGGTCCTCGCCTGATACTAAAGGTTTGTACATCATTAATAGTACGGGCATTTTAGATGAAGCTATAAGGTCGAGGTGGAATAAAAACCTGAATATAAAATGCCCGTATAATGTTAAGGTTCGGGCTTAAATAAAGTCATAATGGTCTTGTGGTTCTATACCGGTCTAGATCAAACTCGTACCACACAATATGTAAGGGTACAAGACTACAAGTACAGAAGGCGCACTATCTAAGAACGCGCGCTCCAACTTGCAAAAACATACTTAAAATATTCAATGCGAGCCAAATTGAACGCAACTTTAAAACTGCAGTACACTTTTATCCTGGAATTCTGGCGTAAACGGGATCCTTCGATTCCATACGCACGGACGGCTATAAAAAGATTGATTGACTATGAAAAGTTGACAAATTAATTATAACTGGTTAATAAAAACTTGTTTCCTATCCTAAGTGTAAAAACCACAACATACTTAATCTATCTGTGTCCCAAAGTTTATCAAAATCTGTTAAGCCGTTTATGCGTATGTCACTAATAGAACATCATAATCTTTCACATTTATAATATTAGTAGGAAGTATGATGTATGTTTTTTTAAATTTTCCTGTCATCGATACAGTGTAGAGATCTACTACGATAAGTGATCTAAATCTCCAAAATGTTTATATCTGTACAAAGTGTTTACAAGTCTCACAACGCATGCGTGTGTATTTGTTTTTATATAACGTCCGACGCCGAGACAGACGTTAAACAAAAACAAATAAACGGATTAGTTGCTCGTTTTCACTAATTGGCTCATCATTATCAGTATTACCTCGGGTCATGTCATCGTAGTAGATCTCTACAAACTGTTGATATGACTGTAACGCTTTGACTACTTATATGTGGACTGGTAACAAACATTTCTGCCACTTTTTGCGGGGGGCGAGGTAACATGGAATCCGCAACTTTGGATTTTATTCCCCATAACTTTAGATTCTAATTTTGAATGTTAAAAATTATGAAAAGTAGTCTCGTGTGAACCCCAAACGTTCTAAGTTCGAAGTTATTATTTTGCAATTGTAGGCTGTCTCGTTTAGTGATAAGGTGTAAAATTGAATGTAAATGCACACGATCAATTGTGCTTATACCGTGGCAGAGGGGAAATGCTACCGCAAGGCTAGTCCTTATAATAATTAGTCAAAGCTGTAACGTTAATTTGTTAAGTCTTGTGTGTTGTGTACAGAGAAGTGTGTGTCGCCACGCGACATGACGCGCGGCACGCGGTGGGCGGTGCTAGGGGCGGGCGCGTCGCCCTGGTCGAGCGACTCGCGAGACTCTGAGCCGCGCCCGCGCCGCCGCCGCGCGCACGCCCACCCGCACGCACACTCGCCGCCCGCCACCGCACGCAACATCGGTACGTACACTGTGACTGTAGACGGCTGTTACAAGCTCAGTTTCGCGTGAGTCTGGTCACGTCAGACTGACGAAATTATTAAAATACGAGCGTTTACTCCGTCCGCACAAATCATATACCAGATTTTAAGTCAGATCATAATCAAATCAAAATCAAATCGGTTCAGTAGTTTTTGCGTGATGCTGTTACAAACATACAAACAAACAAACAAACAAAAAGACAGACAAAAATTCTAAAAAAGGTTGATTTGGAGTCCGGGATACCTAAAAACCATATCGTAATCTTTTTCATGTAAATATCTTCAATGTACAGACACACTTCTGTTACAGTTTTATAATAGTTAAGGTAAGTATGAAAATCCTACAGTCTGGCCCATCAGTCAGTGGGTGAGACAATCAGTTTGACATCAGTTTAACCAGACTGACTCGAGACTGAGCGTGTAACACCCGTCTATGTAACATCCGTCGTACAGAGAGGTGTCTCCACGCGTCGCCCTGGTCAACGGTACGCAACATCGGTATAATCATAGCAATGCGTTTGAACATTAGCGGCCTAAAAGTGCTGTCGCAGTCAAAATCCTGTTTATATCCATTTTATATTGTTTTTTTCCTCGCTAAAAGCTTGCGATTCGAGCAATTTATAATCTGCGTCGTCGAAATTTTGAACGATACGAGATCTATTGAACGATACGAGATCTATTGAACGATATCAGTATTTTATTTTGACATTCTACAGTCAATTTATTTACAATGTAAAAAGTAACTCTCTTAGCCCGAGTCTCTGATGCCGCCGCCTTACCTGACCCTCTAGCATGATTTCTCTACTTGCGCGCGACTCCGCTTTTTCCCATACCACATGTCGCGGCAAGCGCAGCTTTTGCTCTCCGAAAAGCGTGGGAACAGGTTAATTTATATGCAGCGAAGGCGCGTCGCGCGCGTGTAGAGAAATCATACTAGACATGCTGGTCATATACAAGTGGCAGGAAGATGTGATGTGAAGACGCCACAGTATAAAAAACATTCACTTTTGCTCAGAGTTAATTTCTAGACTTAAATAAATTGCTGACTATAGCAACTACTTACGCATTTTTTTCTCTGGCAGTTCAAACGTCATCATCTTCACGGGACGTATCGCCGTGGGACGAGGACCCTCCGCCCGTCACCAGACTACAACGACCTCCGTCACACCATCGAGACAGAGAATCTAGGTACGATATTATTTACTATCTAAGGATCTATAGATCCTTCTTTATATGCTGACGGTTTTTAAGGTGATGATGAGACCATCGAAGTGAACAACCTTCTCTAAGGAATCAACGCCGAAACCGCGAAAAAAAATCTGTTGTTCCATACAAAACTGCAATCCTACTCGATGAAAATTTATGGGACATATCTTCAAAGATATGTGTTCCAGTTAGCCTAGCATGCAGCCCCCGAGAAATCTAGAAAGATCGAGATGAGCCTCTTTGTTATATTGCGCGTGCCAAAATGAGCGAGCATGACGTATTTGTCGTTTTGTACTTTGTCGTGTGTGCCATGCTAGCCATGTAGCTACTGTAAACCTGCAAACTAAACCCCATCTAAAACTTTTCTACCTTTCACAGACACAATTCCTCCGGCTCAAGAGAATGCCTTGACTCGGGCAGTGGGAGAGAGAAAGATAAACCCCACAAACGTGACGTGAGAGAGCGAGATGTAAGTCGCGACAGTCGGGAGTCTACCAGAGATCGTCGGGATTCGGGCAGTGGAAGAGACCGAAGGGATAGCAAGGAAAGAGACCACAGGGACCATAGGAGGGAAAGAGACCGCAGGAGTAGAGATAGGGAGAATGACACGTGGGATAGAGACAGAAACTATAGTAGAGAAAGAGATTATAGAGATTCCAGGAGTAGAGAGAGGCCGAAGGATTATATGAAGGAGAGAGATAGACATAGAAAGCCGAGACAATCGTATGATGAAGAGGAGGAGTGAGTATACATTGCTTTACTTTTTACCCGACCGAAAGCACCTCGCCATGTTGCGTAAAATTCTTGTAACAATAAGGGCCTGTCTTACCACGTCTAGACAAGTTTTTTTTTTACTTCTTTAGCACTGCATTCTATCTATCCCAATCTCGGGGATTGTTTTTGATCAAGAACAAGTAAAGATTGAGGATTGCGGAGCCTCGTGGCAGGCAAAAACGCGACGCGCGAACAACACGCGAAACAACTGCTCGGGTCAGAACCTGCAACGTGACTCGGATAAGTTCTTAATCTTTCATACGAAATATGAGCGGTGAAACCTAAGAGGAAGGATCTCCATAGAGTCCGCATAAATTTACGATTGTAGTTGGTCTCTTTTGTCTTATGATACGTACCTTTAATAGTAGAAGGAGATGGAACTGTAGATATTTGTTTATGTGTCTGTCCCCTTTTTTTTTGAGCTAGTGTGTGTGAAAAATGACCTTAAACATAAGGCCAAAAGTCACTTGGTGCCTTTTGTCCATACTAATTGACACCACACACTCAAACCTAAACGTCAAAAAAAGTGGACACTTTACAATCGGTATGGCTCACTCTAGTCTCAAAGAGAGATTCTTCCTCTTAGGGTGAAACATGTCCTAATTTTTTTACAACTTTGACTGGAAAGTTTTCAGTCAGTGCAATCTATCGAGATATTTTTTCAACTATAGAGCATATTTAGGTTATGTTATAGAACAGAATGATGTGTTTTTAAATTGGATATAATTTCTTCACAGGATGGCTCTGTTACTGTCGCCATCAGAGCAAGTATTTACTCAATAACAAGAGTGTATGTGTGTGTCTGTTAGCTTGCTTTTAATTTATACAAGTAAGCCATCATTCAATTTTATCGCAAATCACTGAAACAGCATTATTGTATTAATAACTAACAGTTTTAATATGTACAAAAAGAAGTAACTAATATTATACAATTGTAATTATTTGACATACTATTTTAATCCCTACTGCTATAACTCAAGGCTTTATTTCAAATCGGGCATTGATAATTTTTCTAGAAAAGTCATTTATTGGTTAGCCATACATGCATGCCTGCAAATGCTCACGACTTAATTCCCCGAGGAGGTAGTAGAGATATTTACATTTCACTAAAAGTGCACCCAAACTCAGTCCTGTGTGACAGGTAGTGAGCCCGTCGCCAATTTTAATGGATAAAGGACACAAAAACTCTTCGGCACTGTTTATGAACATACAGTTGTAATTGGCTATTTGCCAGTTTTCGGAAACATATTTTAAATTATACGTAGGTTTATTTTATACCTCTTTCAATTATCTTTTTCTTAAAAAACGTTATTTATTGGGAAAAAAACAATATTTTTTATTTATTTTATTTAACACTTTATTGTACACATAACAATACAGAAAAACTATTAAAGTAGACATGTACAAAGGGCGAACTTATCTCTAAAGAGATTTCTGTTATTTGAGATTCGCGCGAAAAAAGCCGATCACGTGACACTTGACACTGTGACGTCATATTTCAATAACCAAAGTAAAGCTAACTACGACGCTTCAACTCACATAACGTTTTATTGTTTGAAATGTGACGTCATACGATACTCAATCATGACCGCCCGCGTTTTAGTTTTTGAAATCCACAGATAAAAAACCTCTAATTTATTTTGGAAAAATGAAGATATTTGCAAGTTACTTAAATGCAAAAAACATATTGTATTATTATTGTGAACCTATAAGCTACTAAATCTAATATATGTAATATTTTACCGTTACAATTGTCAAATAGCCCATTTTCTGCGGTCGCGACAGGTCGATCGTGTGGTGCGTGTCGCATTGGGCAAATAGGGATAATGACATTTTTTAAATTTTCTTTCTTTTAAATGACATTATTTTTCTAATATCTTTAAAAATTTTCGAGAGAAATAACCGATTAGAGCGAGAGGCATATACATATTAGAAGTGACGTCATAACTAAGTACTTTCATACAAAGCATTGCGACGTCAAACATCTCTGTTACATGGAAGAGATAGAAGATGATTAAAAACGTTTTTCAATCGTTTATAACTTTTTTGTTTTCTATTCGATTGTAATTTCGTTTGAACATTTGATATTTAAATTCAGCCTATTTTTAGTAATTCCTAGATATGAATTTCCAGGATCAATCCCTCCCTATTTCCCTATTGTATTTTTAGGAGCTTTCCCACTACAGGGTGAAATTGATATCATTAGCATTCTTTAAACTAAGAGTCTACCCATCAAACTGAACAACTTTTACTATGGGAGCAAACCGATCGGAGCAACAAAAAAATCTGCCGTTGCATACATTTGAGTCGAGTAGGCATTGCAGTTTAGTGTTTTTTTGTTGCTCCGATCGATATACTCCCCATAGTACAAGTTTTTTAGTTTACGGGTAGACTCTTAGGCCGAGATTTTTTTAGTCTTAGCTCGAGCTAAGCGTGGCGAAAATGTATGGATTTTGACATACGGGAGTTCGAACTATGACTTAAAAATCGTCTCTGAATCTCGGCCTTAGTTTAAAAGGATGCTAATGATATCAATTTCACCCTGTATTGTTATGTACATAGCTATTAGTAAGGGTATATTGTAAAGGGAACGTATTGTTACAGCTATAGTGACGGGTGTGGTTCCGGTAGATCTTCGCCACGGGACCGGTGGCCAGACCAGCGGTGGCGGAGAGACGGTAATTTACTTGTCTCACACTCAGTTGCAGAAACGCTCATTAATGTTAATCCATTAAATCTCTTGCTGTCATTTTTTGTCTTGTTGACGTAAAAGCTAACAAGAGATTTAATGGAGGATTAACTTTGATAACTGTCAGTTGCACGTACGTTCATTAGAGTTAATCCTCCATTAAATCTCTTGCTGTCACTTTTTGTCTTGTTGACGTTTTAAAAGCTAGCAATAGATTTAATGTAGCATTAACTTTAATGAACGTACGTGCAGATGAACGTGAGCGTTTCTGCAACTGAGTGTCAATCTTATAGACTCGAATCAACATACACAAAATGGCGGCTAGTTAAGTTACGGAAATTTTACACTATGAGCGTTTTTCGAGTGCTTTTCTAGGGAATCACAAGATGGCGTTCGCTACGGTCTTCACCAAAGATAAAGTAATATAAAGCAAGACATAAAAACGCTACTTGAAATGCATTCACACTTATGACAATCGTCCATTAGAATAAGCGAGATGTCAATAGTAAACAGATGCCATCATGAAACATTATGTCACCAGGCCTCCAGCTGGAGGACTATGCTATTTCCTTACGTTAAGGACGAATTTTGTTTGAATTTACTTAAAAAGTGGTGACATTTGTTTAACAGACGTAACAGATTTACGTCTAATCTAGCTCTATCACTCTTATGGCGATCTGTATGCGACTGTAAGGAATAACTGTTTTTTACAGTTTGATATTGGGTAGACCACGTATATAGGTCAATATTTCAAAATGTTTTTCTGAGATAGCGATATAGAGTTGGAGAAATACAATTAACATACAATTTGAGCTTCTTGGTCTGACATATGTGTCCAGCCATAGAACAAAAAAATTCATCTAATTGAGTGTCAATAATATGCATCTAATTGAGTGAATCGTGTAAAACAGATACTGACCTCGAGTGCCTTCTCTCTCTACGATTGAACCAATCCTGAAAGGCTAGTTATTGGTATTATAAAGGGTCGTAAGTGACAGCCTAGCAAATACTGAAACGGTGAACTTAGTGAAAGTTGTTCAGTTTGATGGTCTGAGTTCACCGTTTCAGTATTTGCTAGGCTGTCACTTACACCCTGTATAACTCCCCAGTAGTCAGTTATAAATGTAATCGTGTGTTCTATTGTTGCAGAAAGAAATTACGGTTCACTAAACTGGCGGGAGACGAGGCGTAGGAATGAAATTAGACAAACTGAAGATCCCAGCGATCGAAGGTAAGTCACACTACTTTTTAATGAGGATCATTCACGTTTTGAACCAAGTTCTATAGAGACATCAAAAACAATATTTTTTGTGAAAAAAATATCGAAATCGGATAAAAAATGACGAAGTTACAACGATTTGAATGCTCGTGTCTTAAAAACGGACGCGAGTTGACGCCCGTACGTTTCATACGTCACGCGATCCGATGGCCCCGCGCGCTTGTATGGATGCCGCAGTTTTTCTGTGAATTGATGTGTCGCGCGACTGCGCGTATCGTTTTAATTGAACGTTATGTTGGTAGGTGATAATGCCGTCATACAAATATTGTATTGTCAGCCACCATAAAAGAGTCTATCTTTAGTAAATTATCTGATTGCGCTTTAACATAACCGATTTCCATACTTTAAGATATTACTGTTCTCCAAAATTAATAATGAACCTCATTGCACACTTTAAAGTAAATGAAAAACACAAATATTCAGTCTATAAACAAACTTATCGCAACGAAACAAAGTGAATGTACGCGAGAGCCGCTAGCCGCCCCGGCCAACTGCCCGCTCAGTCAGATCGCGTGACGTCACAATAGCGCCGCGCGCGTTTTAAATCAGCTTTAATTTTAAACTTCTCTAACTTTGTTATTTTTTGATGGATTTGAGTTAAATTATTATACTCCATCCGCCTTAGTACTTGGAAGTTCAATTTCGATGTCTGAATGATCCTCATTATGGCCGTTCAACGCACGTACTAAGCTATCCTCTTTGAGTGGCGTACTGAACCACCGATACCACAGAATAAATACTAGTACTACCCGTACAGAAGAATCACTTCGAAAACAGATTTAAATAAATAGCGACTCTCTGCACGGCAATAAAGTGCAAAGTTATTCGCACCCGTCCTATCGTACAATTCGCGAATAACCTACCAACCGTTACAACGGCGCGCGACATGAAAGCTTCCTTTACATAGTCTCCCTTTTTCGTTCTTTCACGTGATGGCAGCGTGACATCGCTAGGGTTTTCAAGTCTCGAACTGACTACTCATAAAATGACGGCAAGTCTTATGAGATTTGACCAAGAAGTTTACACGGTATACCTAACATATTGCCATTCACCACTCGGTGGTGATCAGCTGTCAAGCGTACCTGAGCTATGAGACAGGCCTGCCGATACCTTCGACGCACTCAGAGCAGACAAGTTGCATAGTTGATTCGCAAAGTAGTTAGTTGATTGGCAAATCAACGTTAAAGCTGCAGTTAATTCACTGCGATGCCATCCCAAATTCACATGTCGATCGATAATGAGGTTTGAAGCAAGTGCCAATGTAGAGAGGAGAACTTTATGAGTTCATCTGTTAGTGCGACACAGGTGACAAGGTATTGGAAATGAACGATCTGAGAGAGACATACTATTCCACTCGCGCAGAAAGAGAATGACTAGAACCTTTTCATTAAAATAATAATAGTCGCGAAAACGAGACAGGCTTATACGCTTATCGCATTGAGTGAGCAAGAGAAAATATATGTTGTTTGTTCTGCGTATGCCGTATTTTTGGTGACTTAAGATGAAATTGCTGACAAATACGTGCAACATAGTCAGGCAAAGGTACGATTCTTCATACAATTAAGTCATATCTCTATCTCTTTCCAGTAAACGCGGTCAGCGAATCTATAATATACTCAATCTACGTCCACACGAAAAGATGTCCTTCTTACAATTGCAGGTACGGTTCAACCCTAGGCTGGCCGGGACGTCGCTCAAGCTCACGCCGGGAGTCCGACCGGGAAACCCGAGATCCCCGTGATCCCCGAGACCCCAGAGACCCCCGCGACCCCAGAGACCCCAGGGACCCCCGCCGCCGGTCACGGAGAGAGGAGCCCCGGCCGCGGAGAGACTATCGCTTCTCCAACGACTTCTCGCCCAGGGACAGGGAGCACGCGTCCCCGTTCGATAACGACTTCCAGGACACACCGGCGCCTACTACTAAGAAACGGGCGCCGTATTCCAGTCTCGAAGGGACGAGGTAGTTCGGTTACTTCTTTAATTGTCCAATCTATGATTTAGTTTTTATAGAAAGAGAGCACAATTGGTTCCAGAAATGTTAATTCCAGAAGTTATAGCCATTGACCTTTTATGTTATAGCATAGTGTAATAATAAAAACCGGTCATGTGCGAGTCGGGCTACTCCCGTACCAAGGGTTCCGTACCACACCACCACATAACATATTAATGTATCATAAATCGAGCAAGAGGAATAATCACAGAGATTCGATATACTATACAGGGTCCAACTTAATATACCTACTGACGGCTTTTTAAGAGGATGATAATACCATCAAACTGAACAACATCGAAATCGCAAATAAAAATCGGACGTCCCAAACATTTGGGTCGAGTAGGATTGCAGTTATCTATGGAACAGCAGAATGTTATTTAATATAATGGTCTGATCATCCTCTTAAAAACCGTCAGCATATTAAAAAGGTAAGGTAAGGAATATAATAAGCTCCAACTAGCAATCGTTGAACCACAGCCGCCGGTCCCCAGGCTTTACACATAGCCTGGCGGAAGATCTTTCCTTTCAATAGAGGAACCGTCCACTCACTTCCTCCTTAAACCCTTTGTGCTATTCGAAGCCGGACAGCACACAGCAAACTAAAGCAGTTGGATGTCGTGAGAGGAGACTAATTCCTTCAGGCGTCTCGCACATTAGTATTGATTGCTTTTCCGCGAAGATTAGCAGACGCCGTAGTCGAAATGAAGCAAAAACACCTTTGTTAAATCGTTATTCTTAACTTTCTGCAGGTTCTCGTTCGAGCCGGAGGAGGCGACGGCGTCCCCCCTGTCCGCCAGCAGCCTACGGGCCCGCGACGGCGACCCGACGGCACGGTTCCGATTCGATTCCGACTCGATATCGCCGCGGTCCATGTTCGAGGACGACTTCACTACTATTTCTACGCCACGAGGTCAGTTTAATACGGTTTCAATCATGTACAATAGAAAAATAACTATGTTCTGAATATTATGTAGTCTAGGAAAAATACGGTTTGAGATTGCATTAAAGACACTTTAGTAAATTGTGTTCGAACTAATATTACTGTTATTTTCTAACACTTTTGTCGAGATTTCGTGGTTATTTAGGATCAGGAACCTGAGAAATGCCATAAAATCAATACAAATGTACAAAGGGCAAGCTTATTTCTAAAGATATTTTCTTCCAGCATAACAGCAAATGAGACAGTTAATAATCACAAGGCAAATTTAATGTGTACAAACCAATAGTAAATAATTTTGTTTTGAGGTTTTACCTTTGAGGTTTTCGGTTTGCTCCTATAGTAAAAGTTGTTCATTTTGATGGGTAGACTCTTAGTTTAAATCAATTTCACCCTGTATAGGGTGTTTCTTAATATGCAAACGGTATTTTAAGGGGAGGATGATGGTGACTGAACAAAATATAGTTGTTCAATTTGATTGTCTGATCATACCCCTATAAAACCGGTGTCAAGCCAAGCCCATAAAATTATTCCAAGCCCAGTCTCGTACCTACTTGGCATTGACTCCGATTTTAATTTTAGTGTCGCATCAAATGCTTTAATTATTATACGTATAAAATTGTCTTATCTCCAGGTCGTACAGCTTCCATAGCAGAAGAAGACGAAAGCGACGTCCCTCCCCTCCGAGCTAAGCCGAACCCCGTCCATAGAGACATAAAGAAATCAGAGTCGGTCAATATATTCACGAGGGAATCAGACCCGTTTGAAGGTGATGCTTTCTTCGCGTGCACCGGCTCCGACAGGGCAGCGCGGAGAGAGAACTGGCCGGGGGACTTCCAGGGTTTCGATAATGCGTGAGCCGGCCGCTCTGTGAGAGTTAGTGCTCTGTGACTAAAGCTATAGATGCACTGTGCATTTGAGGTTAGTAGTTTTTTTACTCAGGTGTTCGTTGCGCGTTATAGAACAGTATGACCAGGAAAATTAGACCGCTCGTCAATCTTCGTTCGCAGATAAGACCAGAGTCCACTTCAAAACCCGATGTCATTTAGCGGTAGTCAAAGGTTGCCAAATCTGCTACCAAATTTTTCTCTATCTCGTTCTAAGTGTGAATAGCAAACTGACGGACGTTTCGCGCCGGTGACAAACGCGCGAAAACTATTAGCAAATAGCGGCAAGGGATTGTAGGCGCTCGAACGTGGCACTGATAACAGTAAGCAGTTCTCTCTCACTCAGTATCGCACGTGCCTACCTCTTCTTGTCTGTGCGAGCCCGTTTGTATGAAAGTGTCCAGATTGTTTCATCAAATAAGATTAGATTCTTTTGTCTATGTCTGTTATAACCCACGCAGATAAAAAAAGGAATAAGTTGGAATTAAGAAAACGATATGTCTCTCTTACATATTAAACAGTGTTCATCAAGATACTTTTCAGCTTTGCGCTAAACAATGTAATATTCAACATTTCTACCTCACTTTGAACTCATGGAAGAATTCAACATTCTTCATTAATTTTTCGGAATTATTGATTATATTCAAGTTACGTATATTAAATGGGGTATGGTTCATTTTGTATTGTGAAATACTACTTCCCTAAAATGCACAAGTCAAGGTGACAGTTCCAAAAAGTGTACGATGTATCTTGCCCGTTTAGCATTAAAATATGTAGATATTATTCCATGGATCTCATAATATGCCCCTTTTAAACAATCTGTACGAGTTTCCGTTTTTTAAAGTTGGTACGTATCTCATGAAACTAATTTCAATAAAATGTTGATGATTGTCAAATAAATTTTAATGTTTTACGCCATTGACGTAGAATACTATAGACGCCGGGTCTAGTACAAAATTCTCGAAAAAAGTGTCAGAGACTAAACTAAACAAAACGATTTAAATATAAAATACTTCTTTGTCCATTTTCCAAATCATACATTTTATTTGACATTAATTTCGTGATATTCCAGCTATCTCCATGTATAATTTACATTTGAAAATGAGTTACAATTTTAAGATAAGGTATCGTGCCGCTATTTATAATCTGTGTTATTTAACGCATGTATGAGCTTAAAGTGTATAACATGGTCAGCTGCGAATAATGTAAACAAAGAGATGAGATATAAAAGTAGGGTGATTGCTATAATTTTCTAAAAGTTATTAGCCACATAAATAAAACAGAAAAAAATAACGTTGTTCCTCTTGGAATTGCTTTCATAAGCTTTTTTCTTTCTGTTTTCGTTTGAGGTTGACTACTTACTATACAACGTGCTAATGAATTAATGCAAAACTAGAAAGTAGTTTGTTTAGAATCGAGAGCAGAATCAAATTATCATGGTTTCAACGTAGGTTATTTTTTTTTAAATATTAAATATGTTTGTAAAATTTTAAATTTACTGAACTCGACCTCAACCCACCGCTCGGCCACTCTCACCCTACTTACAACCAAAACTAGGTTCTTAAAATTTATCCATGAGCACGATAGCGCTCTAATTCATTGCTGAAATGATAACAAATCATTTTTGCCTCAAAACTTAAAATGCGAATAACTTTAAATTTTAACTATCAAAATAATGAAATTATTGTTTCAATCTAATTGTTTTGTTATACATCAGTTGTATACAACGTGTTAATGAATAAGCGCAAAACCACATACACCCCAATTGATTTATAACCAAATAATTCGATTGAAACAATAATTCCATTAGTTAAAATTTAAAGTTATTCAGGCAAAAACAATGTTCTCATTTCAGCAATGAATGGAAGCGCTAGCGTGCTCGTGGATACATATTAAGAATCTTGTTTTGGTAGTAAGTAGGGTGTGTCCGTGCGGCGGTGAGTTTAGATCAAGTTCAGTAAATTTTAAATTTTACATACAAATTATTTAGTAGTTTGAAATAAATTACATATGTTGAAACCATGATAACCCGATTCTGCTCTCGATTCTAAACAAACTACTTTCTAGTTTTGCGTTAATTCATTAACACGTTGTATATAGGGTTCTTCTTAATATGCTGACACTTTTTTAAGGGGATGATACGACTCGCGATTACGACATTTGTCCCATAGAGAAAGTTGTTCAGTTTGATGGTCTGATCGTCCTCTTAAAAAACTGTCAGCATATTAAGTTGGACCCTGTATATACCGGCCATCATCCTACGTGCTTTTAAATGAATTAGCATCACTGTCATATCGGTTTCCTTTTTCGTATGGAATATTTTCGTCTCGCAACGTAAAAGATTTACCCATTGTGTTCTTTAATTCCATTTTTTCCGGGAAAACGAAGAATAGAAAATAACCCAGAAAATACTTGTTTTTTTTGTTTATATTCGCAGTTAACGTTTAACGTAGATATATATTGTATGGACATTATCCATGCCTTTAGATAAAACCTGTGATATGTATATATGCAACGCCCTTAAATAATTTACTCCACACGCTTTTAGTCTGTATTTTATTTCATTAAGTATCAAGAATACTAACTTGCCTCCACCAACACGCACAGGGCCAGCGTGGTGGAGTATGGGCCACTCCCTCTCACCCTTATTCGTGAGAGGCCTTTGCCCTGCAGTGGGAACCTACAGGCTATAACTTAACTTAACTTTTAAGTATCAAGAAAAGTTAACTTTTTTTCTGGAATTTCAGGCGCATTATAAGGGTTGCTTTAAAACATTCTTGATTTCACAGCACCCTATTTTTCACATAATAGTTTTTTAAGAAATAAGCTGTAAATCTCTCATCGTCATCCCTATAAAATAATTGTGCCCTCAGTAATATTAAAAATCACAAATAATAAATTAGTTACCGAATGTCGAGGTGATTACTGATTATAACCAATGCCTCAATTTACTAGTCATAAAACACTCACTACTTTTACTCTGTCATAAATTGATATAATTAGATTTTGGGCACAAAGATTGTAGTGTTGTTTCTATTCAAATTGTAAAAAAGTCGAACGTAATTTAAAACTATACTGTAGTATATGAAACAGATAATTGTAAATTAAAAGGACTTTATAAGTCAGTAATAAATTCATTTAAATCAACATGATATTCTAACAAGTCCTGTAAATATTGTATTTTATTAATGTTACTATAACATCGATTTCTGCGTTACGCGCCATTTGCAAAATCACTCGTACTTAGTACAGAATTAACGTAAATGATGGTGTACTAATTGACATGAACCAGATCTTTGTAAATTTGACACAAGGATAGTTCAATACACGAAGACGCGGTCACTCATGGTTTCCAGTGCAAAAATGTGCAATGTAATGCTAGTGTGTTAGTTTTATCGTTACTAATGAGGCGTTTTCCAAGACTAGTAAATCGAAAAATCACTAGATGGCAATGTTCAAATTACTCATAAACCTGTCATATTGACAGGAAAGAGCCCTGTTTGTCTATGGTTTACATCAAGTCTGACAGGTGGTGTTGCCAATAGTTAAATTGTTCACTGCCAACAAATACGCAATAGCAACGAAAATGCTAGTTTGTTCTATGTAAAATTAACATTAACTGCAGACAAAGTTGATTAATTCAAAGCATCAAAGCGTCTCACATTTATAACCTTCATAATCCTATTACCGAATTAACAAATTGCTCCCTAAAATTAGGGAATCCAAAATAACATGTAACACATTTCGATCTGACAGCTAAATTGGCACGATTGTAACGCCATCCTTGGAGTCGCGCTGCAATTCTGGCGGAGTACGGACGCTTGCGTATCGGCGCGTTGGGATTGCACGTGGCTCCACCATTTTCTGAATTCTTTTGTGTTTTAACCTTAAAACAATCACTTGAGATTATAACCTACTTACATTGGCAAAACTGCCACTCTAGACTTAATAAATACTACTGATCATTTTCCTTCATATACTATCCACATAACGAGACATTGGCTGAATTGTGATAACACATCAGATGCCACTAAACAAAAAAATTTTAAAAAATTGAACGCCATCCTTCCAGTGTCTTTGAACCATTTGATGAAAACGCCTCATTATTTGTACTTGCATACTGATATAACTAACACACTAGCAATACCAATACGTCCCACATAAGCACTTAAACGATTAAAACAAAGAGGGCGCATCTTCATTGATTGAACTGTCTTATCTAGCTACATAATATTATATTCCATTAGAATAATTATATCACAAGATGTACAATTTTCAATTGATTTTTTTGTAATGAAAAGATGAAGAAGAAAAGATGGTGCTAAGGTCTGCGCGAATAAAGGTCAAAATTGCAAAAGTGTTTCTAAATTAATAAAGAGGGAAAAGATGCCAACGCATCTTTTCATGGAATGTTTTATTATTTAAGCATTTTAATAACAATTTTAAACTTTTTACGTCTGACATGGTTGTACGGGCTCAATCACTTGCTCTTTTTAAAAAAGGCAGGCACAGTCCTGACATTATTTTGATAGGATCTCGCGGACGTCTCTATGGACCGATAAGCATGCCACCTGACGAATTTGTTAGGAACTCAATTTAAAAAAGAAAAAAGACGCTCATTGTGGCCATGACAATATTTAATTTGTGAATAATGTTTTAGGGTTGATTTTCGTTTGCATCTTAATATATTTCTAATGGAATATTATTATCATCGACTAGTGTATATAATCTAAGTATGATACACGGTATCAGTATGAAATCAGTATTTTAATTATTGAACAGATCGAAAATAGTAAGCGTGATTTGAAAGAAATGAAATTCTAAACATTTACAATAAAGTAATAATTTTGTGTAATGGTAAAATGCCAATATTAATCGATTGTGTTAGTTTGGGTGTTCCATATTTGTCTAACAACTGTCTGCTTACAATTTTGGATCTGTGGTAATATAGTCAGCAGCAAAATGTTTGCCATTTTATAACAATCTTAAATTATTAAATACACATAACTTAAAAATTAGAATTCGCTATTTATACGTTTTATAATATGAAACAGTATGCACCTAAACCTTAGATTAATGTCGGAGCACAGCGAAGACCAATCATTAATCTAAGCACCTAACATTTCTTAATACATCTGTAGCTGAAATATAATAATCGCAAATAGATTTTTTAGGTAAATTTTATAATACGTTTCGAGGATTTAAAGCATTTTCTAAGCTTTTATTTATTTTAGTAATATACCAGTTTTAAGGTATTTTTAATATAAGTAATGTATTTTTATGTGTGAAGTAAGATTCTAAAGCTAAATTGTATAGTTTTGGTATGGTTTTTAATTTCTTTTAAGAGTTTGAATGTTTGTTTTGTGTTCGCTTCTGTGATATATTTATTTGATTGTGATCGTAATTATTTTTAATATTATAAGCAATGCTTTGTGTTATTACAAATGCATACAAGTCTCTCGTACCTATAAGTTACAATCTAACCATTTAACTACAACTGTACTGTACAATAGTTACTATAATATTATTAATCCAATGTCTATATTATTGAATTAATATGTGTATTTCTAAGACCCGGCGAAGTCTACTCTTTATCTACGATTCTGTGGCGCGCAAAAAATTTAACTAATAAATGCATTTGTTGAGTTCCATACTATATTATTGTGTACCACAGATACGAACAAAACAAGAAATCGATTGATGTGACGAGAAAGTCCCTGGAGTGCAAAATGCGTAAATTTTTAGTACAGTCTCTATCGAAATTAGAGTAGATTCTTTTATGGTGACTCTACTAATAAAGGCGACCACTTAACGAAGTTACAAAGCCCATAATCATTATAATATAGCAATTGTATCGATAATATTCGTATAAAACTAACGTTACCTATACCTAGTGCGTGATAAAAGTCGTTTTTTGTATTAATGTATTTTTTGTACATAAAGTAGCTAGATGAAATAAAATTATGTGCAATTATTACCACCTTTATGGCGCAATACCAAAGGTATTTATGTTCTGTAACTGTTGTGTAAAAACTCGGGAGTTAATAAAATTATAACAACATGACAATTTGTTTTATTCTCTGCGTTAAATAAAAAGGGTGCTAATTACCACGACTTCTATTTAATAGAGTGCTATTTCATGCGTGCATTTCCAAGCTTTAGTAACGTCCAAGATATGACGGATAGTATATGTATCCAATAAATTAATTACATTTGGTAATTAGAATTGGCCATGAAGCTAAATAGGAATTGGAACATCTTGTCGTCCTTATTTGGAATGAAGTATAGGTCAGCTACAATCAATGCGCGTCTAAAAAAACATTCATAGCCACTATGTATCTTCGGTGTAAGCTACTGTAAATAGGACCCAGCATGTTAACTAGTTATTTTTATAACATAATATTCAAGCAGTAAACTTTTAAAATATTTATACAGGGTCTTTCTGAATATATGCTGGCACTTTTATACATTTGGCTCAAGTAGGTCACCGAGGCAGGAAAGTAAGAAAGGTCTCAGATCACATGTGATCTGAGGTTTTCTTATTTACTGCCCAAGGTGTGGTTTATCCCCGAGGAGCATACTCTACTTTTCACACCTTCTGCGAGAAAATCAATAGCCCAGATTAGATACAAAATGCATCATAACCAGCTAATTTTGAAACATTTATTATTTATGTGGTATTGAATCATTATTTTAAAACCCCCGAGTGCCTCAGCCGCTTGCGTTTCGAAGTTTCGACATAAGACGTCATTTTTTTGTATGGAATTTAAAAAAAACAGGATTCGGCTCTTGATGCCCTTTCATTTGATACCAAACACTTCAGAAAAAAATATTTTTGAATCCCTTTGGCTGGTTATAAAGGATCTTGGGTCTTAATCCTGTGCTAAAAACGAAACGTACCTATTCCGCGGCTCGCGCCTTTTCTTATTCTTTTTTTGTATTTTACTCGTGGTTGCCAGTTAGATTTTCGAATTAAGTTCTTTTTGGTGCAGGTCTCTATGATAAGTTTTCATACGAATTTTAAGTTGCGGTCGTAGGTGGAAGCGGTTCCAAATTCAAATCACCTTATTGACCAGCGGCCGGGTTATAATGAAATTCAGTACAATATTATTGCCCGGGGCTATAATGACTTGCTTTTAGGTTCGATTTACATGACATATAATTGGTCATTTTCGAGCAGGTGTTGTGAAAAAATAATTATTGTTCTTTACTTGACGCTTTCTTTGAAATATTTAGTCAAGGTTGTAATATATAATTAGTTTATTAGAAGCTTTCTCATTTTCCTGTTGCTTACATATTTAAAAACATTACCCTCCTTCTGGCGCAGTCGGGTAATAAAAAAATTAGAGGTTGGGGTCCGTGCTTGTTCCGTGGTCAAAAAAATATTCTGTGGCTTGACTTCATTTCTTTAATTCCCCCTCATGAATTATTAATGATTAAAAAAAGTGTAATATTTTGTCCACTAGGATAAAAGGATACGTGCTTGACAGAGTACCATAATTATTGTAGATCGATTTTACTTTAAAAATACAGATTTTATCATTAATATTAGGTAGGTAAGTAAAAAAAACAAGTATTTTAAAGTATTCTGTAATTATACCTCTTTGATGATCTGAGAATAGGTAACTTATGATATTTAATAAAAAAGTAAACTAAATCAATCTTATTAATTATAGAAAAATTAAAAATTAACATTATAGGGCAAGTATGTTTTCGACACAATGACAGGTAGGTAGTTGAGAAGTATAGAGAGGAACGCAATCAAAAAAACATTGTGTTATATCATCGATCAAATATTACTATGCGTAGATGGTTTATCCTCCATACATCAGTGTGCCTGAAATGTTAATTTTTTCCTGACTGACTAGATGTCGCTGCCGGTATTAATCTATCAATTATCGTAAAAATTAGAACCATCATAAATTCACACTACAACAATAGTGCAATAAAAACTAATAGTGGTGAAGCTCAGCGGTCGCGGCAGGTCAATGGAGTGCGGTGTGCGGGGGCCGGAAAGAGCGCCTCTGCCTGCGCGCGTACCATCATAGCGAATTCAATTAGGGTACGCCCCACATACGTTGATTTTCGAAATCTAGGCGGCCAAAAATATTTTATTGCTTATATTTATTCTAAACATGGTAATAAATGAAAACATACATAAATGTTATTTTTTTATATTAAATTTTATACAAAATTGTATATATACAGTAAAACTTATTCATTATCTTCATTGTCTGAAAATTCTGGGGCCTCATTCGGCTCTGCCGATAGTAGTATGGCGATGGTTTCAGGACAAAATGCTTTTGAATAATTTTTTTTTGCAGATCTATTCATGCAGCTTATTAAGGGGTCCGAACTTAATAATAATCTGTAATAAATATCTTTATTGCACTCCTCTCGCGAAAACTTACGCGCAAAGTTTTCGCGATACTTCCGGAAATGTTTATTTCTCGCCTCTTGTGCCTCCTCAGATAGTTGCCCAATAGGCAGCAATGAATTTTCAATTATGGTAGCCCCGTGAATCAAAATCTTATGCATGGTGGGTGTCATAGGATGCCACCCGTACTTGTCGACATACAATTTTGCAGTTTCCAATGCATATGCATCATATTTTTTAGTGTCAATTTTATGACCACTTGAAATGGTTTCTAATATAACCTTTACTCTATATATTAGATTGAAATCCACACCAGTTATATCAGAGGCCAGTTCGGGATTCTCAAAGAACCTTCTGCTCGTGTTGCCATCATTGGTATTGCCGAAATTCGCTTTAGGCTTGTCTATTTGCAGTCCGGTTTCAATCTCGAATCGTTTTTGAATATTTTTTTTAGCATCAGCTTCTAATTTTTTTTCTGATTCAGTTCTTCTTTGCCTGTATTTTTTGACTGGAAGTTTATACGCTAAATGCAAAATGCTTTCAAACAATCTTATCCGTGCATGTAGAATTGAAAGACCAAATTCGAGACTTTCAGGACAGATTTCGTTTTTTTTGGAAAGATTATTAAAATCTTTACTGGTTGCTCCACAAATATAGCAACGACTGGTGGACTTCGTGTCTGTTGCCGCATTGCACACTTTTCCGTCGATCATCGTCATTTTCATCACATGTGTAAATGAGAATTTGGCACCGTTCAATTGCACTTCAGATGCTACTAAGGAATTTGAAGAGTTTTTCACGTAGTCTATTTCTTCCTTAGTTATGTCTGTACTCTCCTTTAAAAATCTGAAGCGTATCGGTCGGCAAAATCGTGGAGAGGATGGTGTTGGGTTTTGCCATACAACATATTTGTTATCTTTTCCACAAATTATTCGCAAGGGCACAAAAGAGCTTAAAAATAAGTTTGCATCAGAGTCATCAGCATCCTCAAACCTTTGCTTGTATTTCGATTGCTGCGAGCCATCACAACCCCATTTACAAATCAATGACAATGAATTTCTTCGTTCTTCATTGAGAGTGATTAACACGTCTGCCAAGTAAACAGATAATCGTGTAACAGTATTATCCAATAAGCTTTGCAGCGAACTTTCGGCACAGGTGCTCGTTACACGAAGACATTCTTTTGGTGGATAACATTCTTGTTTAGCTTGAAGCAATCTATTGTAGCAGGGATAAAGGGCTTTGTTAGTATTTCTAATAATTTCATACTGCCGTTTTGTCAAATCTGCTTCAACGAACATAGTCAATGCTTGAAGTGGTGTCAGTGGCGTGATGCATTCTTTGCAATCTTGTGCTTGAGAAGCTTTTTTATATTTTCCAGCAAGAGTTGGTGTATTTGTGATCTCTTTAAGCATATTTGAAGCATTACGGTGTCCTTGTTGCCTCAAGGTAGTTTGAGCAGCGTGAATTAAAAGTTCATCAGCCGTGTTCGAACGTAACTCCTCAGTCTTACGTCTTTTGCTGCGCTCACTCGAATCTTCAAAGGATTTAGCAGGACGGCCAGGACGTAATAATGTTTGCGTGGGAAGTTCGAATGTTCCATCTAACCAAGATTCATTCATTTTCAAGAAAACATCTTCTTTTCTGTGAGATTTGGCCCACTTCTCCTTAATCGCAGTTTTAAAATAACTAAAACGTTTCCTCAAAGATGCCAAATCGTCCTCTGAGTCACCATTATGCGATATAAAGTGGTTTTCTAAATAGTCTAATTTTTGATCTAATTTGACCAAATCCGGTTGCTGCATTTGATCATACAACCATCTACGTGTCACTAATCTCACTCCAGAGGAGCTAGAAGAACCTAGAACAAACAAAATCCGAATTTAATAAAAAAAAATTGCACGTGGTATTTTTCCGTATGTAATAATATCACTAATATTTCTCACATCTGCAGCTATCCGCAAGTTATTTAAACATGAATAGATTAAGAATACCCTCACATTGTGATATCAGAAAGAATCATTGCCCGGAAAGACGCGGAAGTATAATAAAACATCCAATTAAAGAAAAAAAATGTAAAATCCTTCATGAGAAAACACTATTGCTTTAAAATTTATAAACTACATATTTGAATTGGTTCAGTTGCTTAAAAAGTATGATAAATGATGCTTCTTACCTGGATTATTGGAATCCATCACAATCACTTCACTAACACTATTAAAATTGAAAATATTTCGTTTCGAAAAAGTGCTTCAACACAAGGAACAGTAAGCGGTAACGTGCGTAGTCAGAGACAGTTAAGTTCAAACTGTCTGTGCGCGTGCTTGGTGAAAGAGATGGAAGGGAGGGGTGGTGATTGTTGTTCCCTGATTAACCCTTAAGCTATTGGCGTGGTGTTTTTTGCATGTGCAACGATTTGGGAAATTCCAATTATGGCCGCGTAATTATACTAAATCAACGTATGTGCGCCCGTTCCCTGCACACCGCGCGGGCATAGACCGACCGCGACCGCTAGCTTCACCACTATCCGTTTTTACACTATGCTACAACCCGCCTCATGTGATTCCGAAAGTAGTAACACTACACCACATAAATTCACTAGATGGCGCGATTTCGGTTATTGTTATTCTTTGTTTCATTGCACGCATATATTTATGAGGAATTATTTAATTATTGTTTTGTAGTTATAAGACATTGTTTATTTGTTATTAAATAAAGTATTCGGTGCCATCTGTTGTGTAGCTTGCAAATGGAATTCAAGCTAACGACTGTAGCGACACTTTTCTGTGACGGAATTTCTATGGAAACCTATAACAAACATGTCGCCATCTAGGTTTCAGTTAAATTTCTTGATATAAAATAAGGGACAGATTCAATGAACGTGAGTAACTATCTATACATAGTAATATTTGATCGAGGGGTTTATCAATGCAGGGTGTAAAAAACCATGTTGGTGCTTCAGACCATCAAACTGAACAACTTTCACTAGCCAACATCGAAATCACGAAAAAATGACCAGTTTCATACAATACAGCACCTAACCTACCAACTCGACTCATATGTAGGTATGGGAGATGGGACAGTAGATTTTTTTCGCGGTTTCAAAGTTGGCTCCATAGTGAAAGTTGTTCAGTTTTATGGTCTTAAGCATTGCCGGATTAACCATAGAGGCAATGTAGGCAGCTGCCTATGGGCACAGCGCCGCCTTGGGGCCTCGCGGCCCGAGAGAAAAAGAAGTAAAAACTCAACAATTTTGGCCCACCCCAAAATTAAATGGAATTATTGAATAGTCAATATAAATGTATTGCAAAATTTCGAGCTACGCTCGCTCATTATTTGCAGTGTTACTTTCCACTTTAAAACTGAGCTCTGGCTGTAACCGATTTATTATATCCTGTTTAATATACAGGGTGTAACAAAACACCCTAGTAATACTTAAGGGGGTAGTTTAGACCATCAAACTGAACAACTTTTACTATGGAGACAACATCGAGAAAAAATAAAAAAAATTAGGTGTCCCATACAATTTAGTCGAGTCGGCTTAATCCGGCCCTGGTCTGAAGCACCCCCTAAAGGCTCCAACAGCGTTTTTTATACACTCTGTATAGTTAGGCCGCGTTCAGACGACCCAAACCCGCTTCGCACCCGCGCCGCGCACGCCTTTCTCGCGGGCTCGCGGCACCCGCGTCTTACCCCATGACAAATACATTGCTCATGATTTTGAATCTTATGACTATGACACGTTATTGCGGGCGCGGAGCGAGTGCGGATTAGTCTACTAACTGTTATCTTCATTTAGGTATCGCCAGAGTTCTCAGCAAGTGACAGATTTTCCATATCTACAACTTTAATATTTCCATATTTTACATTTTCTAGTAAAGCGTAAAACAAAAACTTTGCTTTATATTTCGTGGCGAGTTCCGCTAATTCAAAGGCGTTCTGGGCAGACAAACTGTTCAGTAATTTAAATGAGCACTTTTGTACTAAATCTTCCATCATGTAGTAACAAGCCAGAACTATGAGCTGTTGCAAGCCATTCTCTGGCAATTTATCATTGTACATATAGTCTTTCAAGTGTTGTAATGTTTCTTTAGTAGTTCCCTCTACATTAACACTACCTTTTTTGGCCTCGCACCAGTCACCGGCGACCAGTGACCGCAACACTGGACTGTATCCTGCTAGGACAACCTTGTGTACGTGAACCGAGCCGTTATTACCGCGCAATTCAAAATCTGTCAAATCTGTATCATCGTGGAGATATATTGGAGAACAAAGACTACTTTGTAGATCCAGCTCCAAAGTGAGTTTGAATATGAAGTTAAGTGAAGTCTGCTTTACTTTGCTGTATTCGTATATTTGGCGCCAAGAAGTGTCATCGGCAAAAAACGTAACAGGATCTCTAGCTGGACCATAATTGTGTTGATCTCTGGTAGAACATTTGACAACATAAGTTAGGATATCCGATTTGAGAGCCTTATAGACTGTGATATTTAATGAACCATGATAGTTGAAATAAGATGAATTAGGATTGTTAAATTTAGAAATATTCATTTTTATTTGAAATACTACTAATCCGTTGATTGCGTATTCACGACTTTTGATTACTTCATAGGGTTCCGAACTTCCACTCTTTACTTGCAATTCTATGTCGAGTCTGTTTCCTTGCCGGAGGCATAGTTTCTCATTCATTCTGAAAAAAAATTGAAGTTGAAATTTATAAGTTTATAAGAGCCCTATTACAAGCTCAGTGGCGTCGCCGTCGTCACAATAATAAAGATTTCTCAATAAAGAAAGCCTTAATTAAAAAAGTGCTACTCCAATAAAGTACAAAAGCCTTCAAGCTATTTTACGAAATACTTTTATTGGATATTTATAGGTTTAAACCAAAGAGTCTATTATACCTAATAGAGTGAGCCATACCAATTGTAAAGTGTCCACTTTTTTTGACGTTTAGGTTTGAGTGTGTGGTGTCAAGTAGCATGGACAAAAGGCACCAAGTGACATATGGCCTTATGTTTACGGTCACTTTTCACACACACTAGCTCAAAAAAAAGTGGACAGCCGCATAAACAAATATCTATAGTTCCATCTCCTTCTACCATTAAAGGTACGTCATAAGACTAAAGAGACTAACAACAATCGTAAATGTATGCGGATTCTATGGAGATCCTTCCTTCCTGAGGTTTAAACATATAAATTTGGAAAAAGAACGGCCGCTTTCATTTTTATGGCTGGCTTTTCGGTGAAGGAAAACATCGTGAGGAAACCTGCATGCTTCGATTCGTAACTTGTCCTCATATAAGTAGTCTAAGATTTCGAGGCATGTATTGTACCCACTGTCCATTATGTGGCGACGGGCTCTCACCACCCGTCACACTGGACAGAGTTTCGTTACTACTGGTGCAACGTGGATGTTTTGAGGTTTCAGAATATCTCTGACTCTTACAGAATATATATGCTTATGCATGCTTTTATTTTTATTTCGAAATTCTTAAGTGGAATGTTTAGAACCTATAAAAGTATTGTAAAACAATAGCTTGAGGCTTTCGTAGTTTATTGGAGTAGCACTTCTTTAATTTAGGCTTTCTTTATTGAGAAATCTTTATTATTGTGATAAGGGTGCCACTGAGCTTGTAATAGGCCTCTTAAGTCACACATGTATCATGTATGACGAGTAGGAATGAAGAAATTAAAAAAATAAACAAAGTTGTAGCAGCTTGCCAACAGATGGCATCAACAGTCTCCCACGTGAAATAACACATAATGCTGCGTACACATTGGCAGGTTGTGAGTTCAAGTCAAAAATTTTAAGAAATTTCCTGCAACACTAGGTGCCACAGAATAGGTAAGTAATAGTCAGTCCACAACTGCACCAGCCGCGCTTTTCATAATTAAATCTGCGGGAAAGTTGCTTTACCTTTATACGTACATAAACTCGTGTAACATACTACGGCTTCTGCATATGGAGCATGACACTGTGATATAGCGCTATCACACCTTCGCTCTCTTTCTATTTGCGCACGAACGAACGAGATAAAAGACGTGATACAGCCGTATCACGTGTAACATGCTACGGCTTCTGCATAGGTAGCATGCCACCGTGATACAGCTATAGATGTAAGGCCGGTTTAAAACCAATTAAACCAATCCGTTTAAAACTAAAAAACGGTTTAAAACCGAAATAAACCATTTTTTTTTCCGGTTTAAAACCGTTGGTGTTGGTGACTCTGTTTTTCTTAATTATAACTAAATTTTCTTGATTTTATTATATTTTATTTTCCGATAGGGATATGATATAGATGTGAAACAACCGATTTAAAACTTTTTAAATAAAATGTTACTATTTTAAACTCCAAATAAATCTTTTCAAAACGGTTTAAAACTGGTATAAAACCAAACTCACACTTTCGCACTCTCGTTGATGAATCGACGCAACGTTGCCAGCTCGCCTGCCCTACATACACATGCACATACATAAACTGCCGCGTGTAATCTCTTTTCGTGTAGTATGTAATGTAGGTAGGTACTTTCTATAAACTAATTCAAACGAAACATGACGTCAGGTGGTCAAAAATCGCCACAAAGAAGTGTAAAACACAGTTCGTTTATTTTTATAGGCGAGATTAAAACCGGTTTAAAACGGTTTGTTTGGGGTTTAAAACGGCAAAATTTGGTTTAAAACGTTTTAAATCCGTTTTTTTACATCTATAGATACAGCCGTATCACGTGTAGCATGCTACGCATGCTGGTGTAAGTTCAATATGGCGTCTTATGATGGCTTTTTAGGAGGTAAAATTTAAACGTCTTGGGAAAAATGTGACATCAGCGCCACAACGGACCTATCGGAACTAAAGCTGTCATAGGCCTGGCTACAACATATTTACTGACTACCCCCGGAATAATAGAATTTACGATCGAGTACTCGGCAATAGGTACCTACTTAGTCTACAATAAAGTGACAAAAGTAAAGTCAAAAAAACCTTTTAGATTTAGAGGACCCCCTGTTGGACCCGACATTGGTTTATGACGATGCCTCCCAAAGAATCATAAAGGAAGGCTTTACTTTGAGAAAACTTGTTCCAAAACTCACCTCGAATTTAGAAGTTTTCAGGAGCTTCAAATCACTTGCGAAAACAAAAAATATTTAGGTTCGTTAGCTTTAGGTATTTCGTTGCGTTAACTGACCCAAACTGACAAAAATCAAAGACCAAATAATCACAGTTATATTTTCTTAATTTTTGGTTTTCACAGTTCACTTTTTTTTTTTTTTTTTTTTTTTTTTTTTTTGGCTTGGCATTTGGATGCATTTGCCATTTACAAAGGTAGGGAAAACGGAACGTTATAAAGGTAAAAGGATAACGGATTATGAATAGGTTAAATTGGATTCAGAATAGTTTAAAATAAATTATATTTTGATATCATTTAAATATATAAATGAAGATATAACTTTATAAATCTGAAAATCATTACTTACAAGAAGGGAGGGCATAGACAGAGGAAATGGAAAGGATAACTCAGCCAGGGAATCAAAAAATAAGGATCGGTCAAAGAGGGGACAAGACAGGAAAATGTGGTTAATGTCACCATATGCGCCACACTCACAATTAGATTCTTGTACAATATGAAGCTTAGCAAGATGAGCTGGGCAACAAGTGTGTCCCAACCTTACACGAATTAGCACCGAAGTGGCCAACTTGCCAAGCTTCATATTAAACCACCATGGATTCGATGGAATCGATGGCTGTAATGAAAAATAAAACTGACCCTTAGTCTGACCGGAGACACTCCAGAGCTCCCGCCAGGAATCCCGAAGAGAGACTCTAGGGAGTGTAGCCAGGTCATGACAGTAGCTAAGATATGGGAACATGTCCCCACAGGCAACCGCTTCGTTGGCCAATTGGTCGGCTCTGGCGTTCCCAACAATGCCGCTATGACCCGGCACCCAAGCAAAAACAACAGAAAATCCCTTTAAATTACATTCAGTTAGCAAATTTCTGATCTGAATGATTATTGGAAAACATTTTGATTTGAAAGGAAAGGAAAGTAATGACTGTAAGGCGCTTTTTGAGTCGGAAAAAACCACGCATTTTTTGAGTTTCATTACCAGAATGTATTCAACAGACTTTAACAGACCAAAACATTCACCAGTAAACACAGATGATTCTGGAGGAAGTTTAACTTTTTGAACTACATTGTATTGGGGGTGAAAGACTCCTACTCCGACACATCCATTAATTTCATGTTTAGAGGCATCACAATAAATGTGATGCCAGTCGTCTTGCCAATCGTTATTAACTACAATATTAAAATTATCTCCAGCACTGCAATCATTTTTTTCTATACCTATATTTAACTGAATGTTAGGGGATAAAATTAAAGATTGGTAATTTGAAGAAAAAAGTGGATGAGTGGATGAACGGTGTACTGGAGCTTGAAGCGAAGATAATTTATTTAGACTATTGATGAGGCATGGATGATTTTTATGGGCCCAATAATTTGAAGTACGGATGTGATTTGATAAAGTATTAAGTTTTATGAGAAGGGGATGATTCGAGAATTGATAGATACGGAATAAAAACTTATCAGACAAAAACTGACGACGCAGGCGAAGAGGAGGGTCGCAACATTCAATTTGAAGAGCATTTATGGGACTCGATTTCATAGCCCCGGTTACTATCCTCAAAGCTTTTGATTGGATGTTATCCAGCTTTTTAAAACCAGCAGCACTGCCAGGCTCTAATAAGAAAGTACCATAATCCAAAATACTTCTAATAACAGCGTTGTAGAGTAACTTTAATGAGAATGGGTGAGCTCCCCACCAAACCCCCGAGAGGCATCTAAGCATATTTAAATGACGTTCGCATTTAGTAACTAAATATTCGCAATGAGGAAGACCTGTGAGTTTAGAATCTAAAATAACGCCAAGGAATTTAACTTGGTTTTTTACCGGAATGGGACTATTATCGTAATATACAGAAATTGGAGGAGGAAGTCGCATTCTAGAAAATAACACAGTTACACTTTTAGAAACTGATAATTCCAAACCGTTCTGATCTAACCAACTTTTTAGTAGAACTAATGAATTTGATAATGATGCACATGCATTTGGGATAGAATGGTCAGATACATATAAAAGAAGATCATCAGCATATTGAAGGACATTAATATTACCAAGTGAGGATTCTAAATCAAAAGTATAAATGTTGTAGAGTAAAGGACTAAGCACCGATCCTTGTGGAAGACCCTTCCACACCACTCTAGAATGAGTAGAACGTGAAACGGAATCATCCATAGACAAGTGTATTGTTCTTTCTGTCAAAATGTTTATTATGAAGTTTGATAATATTATTGGGACGTTTAAAGAGTCAAGCTTTTTTTTAAGGATTGGCAAAGAAACATTATCATAGGCTGAGGTAATGTCTAAAAATGCAGCCACAACAGATACATTATTTGAGAAAGCTATACGAATATCAGTGGTAAAGATACCTAAACTATCCATTGTACCTTTACCTTTTCTGAATCCAAACTGGTTATCAGCTAATAAACGTTCCTTCTCAACGAACCACTCCAAGCGATTTTTAATAAGATGTTCCGCTAATTTGACTAAAACTGAAGACAAGGCTATAGGTCTAAAGGAAGAAGGACTTGAAGGGGATTTGTTTGGCTTTAAAATGGGAATGATAGTTTGAGATTTCCATGAAGAAGGAACATTACCAGAAAACATAATACAATTAATCAGTTCAAGGAAGTATGAAAGAGAAGAGTCACAAAGATGAGAGAAAAAAGAATAAGGAATCCCATCACCACCAGGAGCGGAGTCTCTTGTATTAGTTACCACACCTTTCAATTCAAGGAGACTGAAAGGTGAGTTAAGTTCTGTTAAGTTTCCTAAAACTGGTGCAGGAGTTGGATTTACTAGTATCTCTGGTGGAGCAAAAGGGGGGGCCAGTCTGTCCAAAAACTTATCAGACAAGGAAGGAGTCAGAACATTGGATGATGATTCTTTATAAATAGATCTAAAACGTCTAATATTAGACCAAACAACCGATGGATGAATATCAGGAGAAATTGAAGCACAAAAACTTTTCCAACCTTCAGACTTCTTTTTCCTAAGTAATTTTCGCGTGTTATTAGAAATATCAGAAAGGATGTCAAAGTTTTCAGATGTAGAGTGGTTACAGTAATTATTTTCAGCTTCTTTTCTTTGTTTGACAGCGATGGTACATTCTCTGTCCCACCATGGGGGGGACGGAATCTTGTGTAATGAACTAGACTTTCTGGGGAATAAATTATCTGCACACTCAATCATAACTGCAGATAATGCATCAGCACACACAGACTCATTACCGTGCCCAATCTCAGGCAATGTGGAAATTTTTCTTTGCACACTATCGCAAAAAACCTCCCAATCAACATTGTTTAATTTATATTTCAGACGAGGAACTCTTCTAGCAGCCGGTCTATTATTAAATGGAAAAGAAATAAACAAAGGAAAATGATCACTGCCGTAGGAAAATGAATGTGGAGCCCAGGACAAGGATGAAGCTAAATTTGGGGTACAGATAGATAAATCAGGTGCACTAGTATTTTCACCTGGAGCTGTGCGACGTGTAGGTAGACCAGTATTTAAAATACATAAATTGTGTGAGTCAAGAATGTTTATTATGTCATTAGCAAAGGGACTTGAAATAGAGCTGCCCCATGATTGATGTTGACAGTTGAAATCTCCCATAATCAAAAATGGTTTCGGAAGAGTGGAGAAAATATTATCAATTTCATTAAATATAGAAGAGGAAGGATGAGGAACATATACAGACACATAACAAATCTTATCCACTATGACAGCAATTATTGAAAAACCACTGCCATGCGGCGGAATAGGAAAATGTGTGAAAGCATAGGCATGGTTGATGAGGATAGCCACACCACCATACCCATCGGCTCTATCTTCTCTAATACAAGCATAACCGGGAATCCTAAATGAGGAAACCGGTTTAAGCCATGTTTCTTGGATTGAGACTAAAAATGGATTATAGTTGTTAATAAGATATATTAAATCTGATTTCTTGCTACTGATGCTCCGACAATTCCACTGGATTGCCTTGGCTGACTGATCCATTGTTATTGAGTGTTTCTAAAATTGATGCAATTATTGTGGCAACGTTGGACGGTGAAGAAAATTTCGAATTTGTTAATAAGTTAATTAAAGATATTATCAATTCTTTGATGGAATCATTATTGCTCCTGTTTTCATTATAATTAAACGCAGAACCATTATTTGGAGGTGGGACATTATAATCTTTAATTAACTCGAGATGGGCTCCACGATCATACCCACCAGAAGGCTTAGGAGGAGAACGAGGTTTTATGACAACAGTTTTTTTGTATGACTGATTAAGAGGTGGATACTGACTGGCATTTGGAGTAAAATTATGAATTAGGCTCGTATTATGTTCAGGGGGAGAGGTTAAAATTTCAGAATACAATTTAGTTATTGGACCATGTACTTTAGATGCTTCTGCGTATGACATGCAGCTCTTTGCCATTGTTTCTTTAATCAGTTTCTGTCTTTCATACTCGGGACACTTTCTGCTAGTTGCAGAATGAGAACCATGACATAGGCAACATGAAATAAAATCCTCATTGACTGAACAAGAACCACCGTAATGATCTTGTCCACACTTGTAACATTTTGGTTTTGACCTACACATATCCTTCACATGACCATACCTACAGCAGTTAAAACATTGAATTGTTGGATAGATATAGAGGTCTACTGGCAGAGATGTGAAACACATAAACACTCGTTTAGGTAAAACTTGGCCATCAAATGTAAGAACGACTGTTTCAGTGTCATGGAATTGCTTTTCACCATTTATAACAACTTTCTTTTTAATGCGTCTAACTTTCAGAATATTACCACAACCCACTGGGACAGAAATGTTGCTTATCACTTCGTCGGGGGATAAATCCACCGGAACACCACGAACCACACCCATACGGGTCAAGTGAAAGCTTGGAATAAATGCTTTATAACGATTGTTTGTTAAACTGTCATGAGAAATAAAAATATTTGCATCCTCATAGTTACTGAATGAAAGTGAAAGTTTATTCCTACCAATTTTTTTTAAACTCCCATTGACAACATTTTTAAAAGAATTTGACTTCAAAAAACGCCCAAATGTGATGGGATGAAGGGTTGCTCTGTCATCTAGGGATTCTGTTTGTTTTTGTACATGTACTACATAGGGTGCCGCATCACATGGCTTGTAGAGAGTTCTATTACCAACAGTGTAGTGAGATGTGTTATTGGGACCATTCAAATTGTCAGTCGATACAACTTTAGCTGAATTACCCTTAGAAAATTTTATTTCCTCCAAAGCAGCCTGCTCCGGACCCTGTACTAACTCAGTAGTCTGTTCAAGACATTTGCAATCAGATTCGTTTCTTGTTGCATGGCTCCTGCGTTTCTTTTTATTACAATGGGAGCATTTTTTTAAAGCACTGGAACGTTTTCTTTTTTGTTTGGAATTGTCATGGACAGAGCAATCTGTATCCATGGCACTTGATTCATTAGGTTCTATAGTAACGAAATGAGCTACCTGATCCTGGGGGCTTGTTCCCCCAGGATCATCAGGGGGGTCCATACAAAAAACTTTAAAACTACTTACCAAAAGATGAAATCAAAATAACACTACACACTACTAAATATATACAATCTAAATATACAAAATATACAATAAAATTATCCAATTTAACTCTAGAAATTAATTAAATTAATAAAAAAGGACGAAGAAACAACCGCCAATTTGAACGTTTCCCGCGCTTTTTCCCACAGTTCACTTATTCGAACTTCTTTTTTTTTTAATGTCTTTAACGGCTCTGGATACTAGTCCTTTTGAGCCATTCGTTATTTTTTTCTTTATACTCTTTATTTTCATGATGGGATGATAGATGACGATGAATTTGTGGTCGATTTCGTAAGCTCGTGCGTTGTCGCCAAAATGACCATGTACGAGTTAACTTGAACCAAAACTTATGTTCTGTTATCGTATTTATTAGAGATTCCTGTTACGTCGGTCGCTTTACGCAACTGTTTGGTACACAATCCGCACGAAATTATGTCACAAATAACACTAAAACCATTTTTTCACGAATATCAAATACAATTACGACCGAACAGGTTAATGGTGGCAAGCGAACCCCCTTTTAATGTTTTTGTCTAATGTTTGCTAATAAACAAGCGCAGGAGACACGACTTTAGTATTACGTGGAACAACTCGGAACGTAATGTATCCTAACGCATTAAATTGCATCGGTGTTTATTTTCAAATGCTCAAAATGCTTGTTGGAAAGAAATACTCATTTGTATGATTTGTATAGCGCTCTCTCTTTTTCTCTTAACAGACGCACTTCTGACGTCACTATTTGATCATTCTGTCTTAGAAAATGTCAAAATTCTTTGTCAAGTAAAGTTGATTCAACAGCTGTTGTCCTGTATTTTTGATCAACAAATATTTTAATTTAGGGAAAAACAGGTAGAATTTGAGTTATTCTGCAGGTCATGCTAGTTAACATTAGTAATAGAGTTGTTTTAGAAAATGAAACAAAGGTGAGTAGTGCTTGGATTAGTGTAGCATAGTTTAGTCGAAGTTGTTTACGTGTTACCAGTAAATATGTTTGTGTCGTAGAACGCGCCTCATGCACGGCGATGATCTGATCAGTTATAATATGAGTAAAAAGACTGATGGTGATATAAACGGGGAGATCCAGTTGCACAAGATGAAGCCGCAAGAGCATTATATAGAGGCGCAAGTACAGGAAGGGGACACCCTGCAAGCCATCGCGCTACGATTCTATTGTTCCGTGAGTAGATTGATGATTTCCTTTATATATTACACTTGTTTAACGACTATGTAAATTTATGTTATCTGTTAATATACTTTTGGGTCAACATTTTTAAGTTGACACTGGTTTCGTATTGAGTAACATTTTAATAGAACTTCTCTAGGTATAATTTGTATAAATAGATGCGATAAACTATGAATAAGCTAATGTTAATTAATTATGTATAATTTATAGGAATTTGGAATGTTATTGAGTAATAGGTATATTGAAACAATGATTTTCTTTCATTTAGCTTATTAAGAGCTAATTTATCATTTGAACTCTTTATCTGTTGATAACAATACCTCTGTTCAAGCTTATGGCATGTTTATCAATATCTTTTTAGTCAGCGGCAGCCAAGAAGACAGAAAGAGTGAATGCTTTGTTATTCTAACAGTCAGTTGCATGTACGTTCATTAAAGTTTATCCTCCATTAAATCTGAAATCTGTAGCTAGCTTTTACTACGTCAACAAGACAATAAAACCGGTCAAGTGCGAGTAGGGCTACTCGCGCACCGAGGGTTCCGTGCCACACCACCACACAGCACAACATATTAACTAACAAAAAAAAAAAGACCGACTCACACTTGGTCGGTTTTTATTATTTGTTGTTATTCTGTAGAGTTTACTCTATAATCACACCAACATTGACGCTTGTTTGTATTACCATTTTTACAATAGAGCGAGATGAAAAAACGGTGTTAAAACTAGTTTCATGTTGAGAACCCCCCTTAATTTTTTACTTTTTGCCATTTTTATCATTTGTTAACAAATCCGCCGTAATAACGCATCTTCTGCGAAAATTGCAACTGTCTAGCTATTACGTTTCAAAAGTTACAGCCCTAAATTGGTATGATGGACGGACAACATAGGCTTGGTAATAGAGTTCCGTGTTCACCCTTTGGGTACGGAACCCTAACAAAGGACAACAAGAGATATAATGGATGATTCACTTTAATGAACGTACACGAAACTGACAATAAGAGTCTATTTTAACTTTATACCAATCACATTTAAGGGCTTTCCAAACATGTTAACCTTTAACCATTGGATTGCCGGGACATATGTCAAAAGGCAGGAACATCATCCTACACTCCTCTAATTAGGGTTCGTTGAGAAGCGTGGATTAATGTTCTTGCATACAAATTACCTAATCTTCAATAGATAACAAATTCTGCATTTTCTTAAAGTGAAAGATATCTCCTGTTATTTTCATTTTGAAAAGTTTTTTATTTATCACATTATGGTCAGGGGATATAATCGAGAGCATATGCTATAATGCTATTCACTATGCTATGCCGTGGTGGTCTAGTGGTGAGTAACCTTGCCTGCCGTGCAGGAAGCGATGGTTCGATCCCCGTCCATATCGACTCGTACCAATGAGTTTTTCGGAATTTATGTACGATTTTTAACACCACTGGCTTTTTGGTGAAGGAAAACATCATAAGGAAACCTGTATGCTTCAATTTAGATGCATTTACTGTACCCACTGCATTACAAGTGGCGACAGGCTCACTCCCCGTCACACTGGACGGAATTTCGGTACTGCTAGTGAAACGTGGATGCTCTGAGGTTTCAGAATATCTCTAACTACCCCCTCGGGGAATATAGTCGTGAGCATATGCTATGCTGGTATACACGGATATTAATTTACTTAATTTGGTGATTCTCTCATTTCTCATCCCTAAAAAAACTATCCCTTGTCCATGTTAAGATATTTAATTAAATTATATAAATTGTTAGGTTTCAGAACTGAAGAGGATCAACCATATACATAAGGACAATGAAATATTTGCAAGACGGACCATCAAAGTCCCCGTTACTCCATACTCTGTTCTAACGGAGCTCGTGCCATCCCAGCACCCTTCACAGCCCGCTCCTGCTACTTCCATCACACCACCAACGAACCAATTGCTACAACTATTAGAGGATAATACTCAAAAAGAAGTTCCGAATGTACAAGATAACACGGAAACTAAAGATGAATGTGCAATAGATTGTAATACTATCGTCTTAAATAGCACTTTGACGCCCTCTGTCGTTCCATATGTAGACGAACAAATGGAACCCATGTCGGAAGATACCCAGCTGTTGCCAAATAAGCCAAGAGAGTCTGTAGAAGCTGTTGTAGTCAAACAGTTGACGTCCCAAGGTGCTGATTTTGGAATAAAATGGTTCCATTTGGTATGCCTTGTGCTTATCCTGGTTGTCGTTGTCCCTATTGTCTATGTTTTGTTTTATTTAGATAAACATGAGCATGTGGTTGTAGAGTTACCACCGTTACACACAAATCGGTGACTGAATGTAACGCTGATCGAGAAGCTTTAAGAAGTGGTTTTGATATATGAATTTTTATATGTATTATTATAACTATTATGTAAGGGGACGATATGTGATTCTTTAATAAAATTTAACTGTTGTAAGTATTATTTGATTTATTTATGCACCATACACAAGGGAACCCCACAGTTTTTGCCTCAAAATATACATGGTATTGTAATCTGAAATGTCAAGTCTCTCCCGCATGCAATAGTTAGTTATTCCTCTGAACTCCCACATCCTGAAAGACATACGCTTTTCCATCGATCTGACGTCATCACAACACAATCCATCATCTAATATGTAAATGTTTTTATACGTTTATGTACACACGGCGACACGTCAAGCTACACAAAACAAACATAAGCTGGCCGCGCGACGTTAAACATTATGCTACGTATGCGTGGCCAGCTTATTTTGGTTTTGCGTAGCTTGATGTGTCGCCGTGTGTACATAGGCGTGTTTGATACATAAAAATCTTGAAAATCTTATTTACTTTGTATATTTTTTGCTTGTTGGTTAGTTGACTTCTCATTGTACAAACCTATCATTTAGCTTTTGACTATTTATATGTGGACTGGTTACGCGTGTAATTCTACTAACAAACATTTCTGCCACTTTTTGCGGGGGGCGAGGGTAACATGAAATCCGCAACTTTGGATTTTATTCCCCATAACTTTAGATTCTAATTTTGAATGTTAAAAATCATGAAAAGTAGTCTTGTGTGAACCCCAAACGTTCTAAGTTCGAAGTTATTATTTCGCAATTATAGGCTGTCTCGTTTAGTGATAAGGTGTCAAATTGAATGTAAATGCACAAGATCAATTGTGCTTATACCGGGGCAGATGGGAAATGCTACCGCAAGGCTAGTCCTCATAATAATTAGTCAACGCATTTAGCATACTATCAGTTTAAAATAACAATGTGCATGACTTTGAAATTTTAATCTGCACCTAAAATTTTTTATTGGTCGACTTTTTCGAAGGCCACCTAATGGCAACATAGTATGATAGATTTGGCTCAGTATGTTGCAAACCCTATTCAACCAAGTGAAAGGTCATGACATTCTTATTTTAAACTTATAGTAGCTTAGCATATGCTCACGACTATATTTCCCAGAGGGGGTGGTCAGGGATATTCTAATATCATATTCAGAATATTCATTTTAGATATAATTAAAACCAAAATTCACAAAATAAACTTTTATTTCAATACTATTATCTATTCACTTAAAAATACAATCGATCGATGTAACATTATCAGTAAATCATTGACACAATAATAGTCAAATTCTCTTTTACTATAGTACATATTGATAAATGCATTCTTATATTTTATCTATTATTAGACCAGACGAAAATAACTTTAAAATCCCATTACATTGGTGACAAATAACATTAGATTTTTTTCATGTTTACTGTAGCGGAAAAACGATCTAAGTGCATAACTTGGTTTAAATATTTGTAAATAAATAGTTACCAAGCAGTTTTCAATCGAGACAATGAAATGATTACATTGATTATTGACAAAAATGGTGTATAAGAGCCTCCTGGTTTTTTATACTGTACAAAATGTAATGCAAAGGGGCTAACGTAAAGCTATGATCCGTGTTACGCGCATTGCGTAAGTTTAAAATCAGAAGTTCCCTCGACCAAGGCTTGGATTGCTCTCGTGCACACTGCGAAATAAAAGACAAGCATCAGTTATTATGAACATTTTAAATTTCAACTAGGTTGACTAAATTAGCTACAACTAATCTACAAAATCTCCCAAGATAGATAGGTGTTGCTTCCACCAGCGCTGAGCGAGGATTTCTTCTCAGCTCCCAGACTGCCTGTCTACTGAAGCGGAGCAGAGAAACGAAGAAATATTAACCATTTGCATAAAAACTCCGCTCCGAGTATTTATGCAATCCTGTTGGTTAATATTTCTTCGTTTCTCCGCTCCGCAGCCTCGCTCCGCTTCAGTGGACAGGCAGCCTTACTTCCTTGCTCATAGCTGATAGTCTGCCTGTCCACTGAAGCGGATCGAGGCTGCGGAGCGGAGAAACGAGGGAATTTTGGCCAATGGGATTGCATATAAACCTCCGCTCCGATATTTTATGCAATCCTATTGGTTGATAGTACTTCGTTTCTCCGCTCCGCAGCCTTCCCTCGCTCCGCTTCAGTGGACGGTGCTGACAGACGAGGCTCAACCCTTACACACTGAAGACTATGGCAGTTTAATAATACACATGTCATTAGTTACATTATTTAATGCTTAACAATCCGATTAGTACTTTCTATAGTTAAAGTGTTAGTTCGATCACAAAGGCCATAGGGGTTCCCAAACTATTTGAGTTCATCGAGGCGCCCCTGCTTACTTCCCACGGCGAACGTTTTGGAAACCCCTGACATATGCAGTAACTAAAAGGGTTTTCAAATGTAAAAACTGACTTCCATACAGTTAAACACAATAACATTAATTATACGGAGAAATCAATCCTCTAGAAAAAGTAGTTTGAAGTGATTTAAGTCTTTAGCTATTTATAAGATCTTTATATTTGAGCCAACCAAATGGTGTAACCTGTAGGCCTAGCACATGGCATCCGAGAAAAATCGAGATGTGTCTCTTACTTTGCACATCTAGTATATAAAGAACACAAATGATGGCTATCTCGTTTTATCCCCTTTTTAGTTTTCATTTACATATTTAGAGTTGCAGTTTCTGGAGGATTAATTTAACAATATCTATGACAAAAAGACAAGTTAGTGACACAGAAGAAGGCAGGATCTTCGTCCGAAGTATGCGCCATCGCCTTGTAGGGAGATTAGTGATTCCTTGTTAGTTAAATAAAACAACAAAATCACTAGTCTTCCATACAACGCGCGGCTGAGCCGAGTCCGTTAGTCGATGGACCTAGAAATGTTAGTCACAAAGAATTTGTTAGTTAATTGTTAAAGGTAGATTGCAGACTACAGACAAAACAGTTGTCGACTTAAAATTGGCTAAAAATAAACAGTATTAAATTATCTGGAATGGAAATCGGTGGACTGCACGACTAGCATGACAAAGCAGCAAAATGAGCGCTCATGAAGTACTCTTTTTGGCTTGCGTAATGTTTCAAAGACGGAATTACATCTCGATCTTTCTCGTATCATGCTAGGCGCACAGATATTGTAAATACAGAAAGTCTGTGGTTTGCAATCTGCTGGTCAAAATCAAAAGGTGACACACGGAGGCCATAAGATAATCTTAAAGTCGAGGTAATTGTACCTTAAATTACATAAGCATGTCTCGTTACTGTGATAGGAAGGTTATCAGCAACTTGCGTGCGTTAGAAAAGTACAACCTCGACTTTAAGATATCGTATTAACCGCTTGTGATGAGCTTCAGTTCCATTTATGAATTTACACTCGTTTACACCACTTTCTCATTAAATTTGTATTTCTAAGTTACAAGTAATGTGATCCATGGATTGTCAGTAATGTTAGTTTAGTTGAAATAATGAAAATGGTTACACGTAGTTTTAAACAAGGGACGCATTCCTCTCGCATAAATTGTTAGACAATTTCCTTCATGCTTTTAAAATAAAATTCCATGAATGGTAAGAATGGTTGAAGTGTTGTGATGACAGATGCTCAAACAGTTAGTTTCAAGTCTTGAAAATAAAATATTAATGAAAGGGTCTGAAATTAATGACAAACTAAAACGCTGATTTTAAAATTGGCGATAAAATGTTTGTCACAATAAAACACACATAATATCATCAATTTGGTTGTTAATTAGTTCATGAAATCTCATGAAATCAGATCGACCTTTAGACCGGCCGCACACTACGAGAAATGCCTAATAGATAAATTCTAATGCTCGCCGGATGGCACTCCGTGCATACATTTTGTTCTAGACTTCTAGATTTCTTATAGTGTGAGGGACACTAAGAACTTTGCTGGCCGCGCGGTATTTTCCGATAAAAAAATTCTTATAATGTGCCGCCGGCCTTAAGAGCGTTTACAGACTCGCGCGATCGTCGATTCCATGCGAGCGCGAATGTTCACGATGCGCCTCGATGGCTGTTTGGGACAGTCAAAGAGGATCGCGGTCCTGAACTTCCTGCGAGACTGTAAACAGTAGCTCGCGCTTTCGGATGTCACAACTCGAGACAAGCACGCTATTTCATAAACATGACAAGCAACGAGTTTCCAACTAGTCAAGTCAGCAAATCTTTAACGGACATCAAAACGTGCCCTTTGTATGAAGATCAATTTACTGAAAGTGACGTAATTTTTTCGTTACTTTTTAGTTTGTCCTGTCATTAAGAATTGTCATGCTAAAGAATTACGGAAAATATGATGAGATTACAAAACTGAAATACCTATATATTACGCAATTTACAATAACAGTTTGAGTATTTTAGGACACATGTTTAACGCTATATCCTTAATTGTGATTGTAAATTACAATTGTCATGTTTATGAAATAGGCCTCTGGGAGACGCGAAACGCAAGTTTACATGGACCGTGACGTGTTTATTTTCCACTTCAATCACCAAAATAATAACACCATTTTCGCATTAAAACTATTGATAAATGATGAAAATATCTAAATATAAACTACACAATTCTACAATACACACAAATCCTTACAAGTAACGGCGCAAGAAGACAAAATCGTGGTAACACTACACTTCCCCATCTACCTATAAAAACTGTCAGCATTGTTACCTGTACGTGTAGAGACTAAATAACTCTTAGTTTTGTTTGGCCAACGCGGGGAACTCTTCAAACATTCTAGTAAAATAATACTGTGTTAGTACTTATGACGTCACATGATGCTTTATGGGTACCGTAACCAGTTCCAAACGGGAGATTGTTTTAGTACTCTCCAACATCACGTGAATCTACTTTGTAGAAGCATGGAATAGGAGCAAGTGAGGGGACCGAGTGCGTGACTTAGTCAACACAATGTACCATACAAAAACTGAGCACAATTGATACGGAATTGTGATGCTCCCCTTGGAACTTTATAAAGCTATGTTTTACACAAAATAACATAATTTGGAATGTGATTATGATTAGTTTATAATAATTAGTGAACGTGCAGTAATTAATGATGACAATGCAAAACATTAAGATCTTATGCTTCCGACTGTACATAGATTTCTTCATTTCTTAATTATGTTAAGTTTAATTATTTAAATTAGACTCTTTTACATTAGCGTTTTGTATATTCATCTTATTTCGTGTCAGCATGAGCTATGTCGCACGTCAAACACTCAATAAGTCTCGCTTTGTATATTACTAAAACAAAATTTAAGTATACATTGTGAAAAATATTAAAAAACTGTGAGCAGTCTCTATATCTCTTTAGGACCAAGATGTTCTGCTCTTATTTTTTTAGTTACTAAACGATTAAATTTACTTGATAAATTATAGTTATTTTATGGGCATTTATTTATTAATACTGAAACGATGAACGCAGACTCAGCCTACCTCAGGAAACGCGAAAAAAAATCAGCTGTCCCATACAAAATTGCTGTACCTACCTGACCCAAATTTATGAGACTGCTGATTTTTTTTCGCGTTTCCTGAGTAAGGCTCCAAAGTGATAGTTGTTCAGTTTGATGGTCTAAGTTCACCGTTTCAGTATTTACTAGGCTGTCACTTAAACCCTGTATACAACGTGTTAATGAATAAGCGCAAAACCTCATACACCCCAACTGATTTATAACAATTAATTAGATTGAAACAATAATTTCATTATTTTAATAATTAAAATTGAAAGTTAATTGCATTTTAAACTTTCATGCAAAAATGATTTGTTATTATTTCAGCAATGAATGAAAGCGCTAGCGTGCTCATGGATACATTTTAAGAATCGTGTTTTGGTAGTAAGTAGGGTGAGTGTGCCCGTGCTTTGGGTTGAGATCGAGTTCAGTAAATTTTAAATTTTACAAACAAATTATTTAATATTTTGAAAAAAATTACCTATGTTGAAAACATTATAATTCGATTCTGCTCTCGATTCTAAACAAACTACTTTCTAGTTTTGCGTTAATTCATTAACACGTTGTATAAAGAAACAGATCTACGAAAAATGCCAAAATATTTATAAATAACTAGCATAGTTAAACATACACATAGACGCTAAAGTAATAAAGCCTTTCAGCAGTCTTAACAAAGCGGAGCTAAGAAAATATAACATTTGAATTACTTCTATGTCACTTTTTTTAGCTCGACTTTGTCTTATAGGAAACGCTGCCCTAATCGTTAGTACATTAAGGTTTAAATAATCACCTCTGCTGCAGCAGATACTGTGCCATCTGAATGCGCTGCGGATTGCCCGTGATTGTGATGATGCGGTCGTTTGACCCTGGCAGGGGCTCGGCTATCTCTATTCCGGCGCCGCTCTCGGCACGTATTTTGCGAATGCGTGACCCTGCTTTGCCGATTATAGCACCGGCCAGCTGAAAATAAGATGGTACTGTTTAAAGACCGTGTTATTGTGTAGCTCGATGAACGATATTTGGGTTGTAGAGGATAAGAAGGGTAAATTAAGAATCTTGGGTGCATTACTATGTTATTGTGAAATTCGAAGAGAAAGACATTTGGATTGTGGAGGGGTAAATTGGGAATCTTAGGTGGATTACTTTACATTTTGAGCATTTTTTACACTTTTTGCTGTACACGTCTTTAACCCCTCGTATGCGGCAATTCCAGACACAATAGGAAACACATTGTTCTTCGTGCAGACCTGCGCCACAGCACTCAACGAGTTATTGGGAACACAAGAATGAAAGATCATAATTTTTTAATCGTGATAACGGAATCTTTTTTTAGTTCAAGAAATAAATTTTCCGACTTCTATTTAGCTTTTTGGCCAATTCTGATTAGCAAATATAATTTATTTATCAAAAAGATATACTATCCAACATATCTTGGACGTTACTAAAGCTGTTCTAAGAATAAGTGAAAGGAAGTGTTTCAAATCTCTGTTTCTGTAATCCAAAATAGCTTTAAAATTTCGTTGCTATTTGAAATGGAGTATAGTCTTACAAAATCCAAAATACATATAAACAATACTCACATCTTTGGGAATAGTGACTTGCGTGCTGGAATCACCCTGGTTACCGCCATCGTTGCTAAAGTTGCCGCCTCCGTTTCCGCCGCCCCCGATGCGGCCGCCTCCGCCCCCAAAGTTGCCGCCGCCGAATCCTCCGCCGCCCCCACCACCGAATCCACCGCGAGGCGGACCGTTGAAGTTTCCCCGGGGACCGGGACCACCGAAGTCATTGAAGCCCCCTCGTGGTGGAGGTGGGCCGCTCCGGCCCATGGGTGGTCCGCCGCGTGGTGGCGGGGGTCCTCGTCCGCGGGGCCCCATGGGGGGCATACCGCGGGGCGGGGGTCCTCCACCGCGGGGGCCTCCTCCGCGCGGTCCTCCTCCTCCACCGCCGCCGCCCCCGGCCTGGCCGCTTCCGAAGCCACCATACTCGTCCGCGTAGAAATCGTCGTAGTTATGCGGATCGTAATTATGTATTGCACCTTTGATAGGAACCTGGAATGTTTAATTATATGAGTGTAAATAAAATTGGTATGAAATAAGAGAAGATGAAAGTTCTTACTATATCATACCCATTTAGTCATGCATGATATTGGTAAAATATACTTCATTTCACATAGAAAGGGTTTTAAAAACTTATGCCAAAATTAGAAATGTAAAAATTGTTTGTTTCACGCACCTTCCTATGTGAAATGGATCATCGTTTATAGTCTAAGTTTATACTAGTGTAATAAATCCAAAATATCACACAAATAAATCTATATCTTGGACATTGCCACATTGAAAGTTCCAGTATCTAGCCTAGATTTGTATTATATGATGATATTTATGACTACCCATATACACCGTGTTCCTGAGGTTATGCATTAACTTTGGCCGGTTATTGAGACCATTAATTTGATCATGTTTCACTATGAAACAAACAGAAATCGCGAAAAAGAAAATTTTGTTTTAGGTGTTTAATTAGGTACTTACATAACTTTAAGGGTGTAATACAATGAAACTAAACAACTTTCCCCAAGGAAAAAAGTCAAAAAACTATTTTTTTTGACCTTTCATTGAAAATCGATCGGCTATTCCACACTTTTGTTTGGAAGGTCTAAAAAGAGTCTCGTAACAGTTACACATTGCAATCCAATTACTATTCAACTGTGCTGAATTCCGCATCGCACTAAACTCTATGTAACTGACAGCCTTTAACGTCTGAGCGATCTGTCAAAACGGCTCTAACGTAAGGGCAATAACGGTTCAATCACCGAATATTTAACGCGATTGCAGCCCTGAGCTGCCCTCAACCCACGGCTTCCCGCCGCCTTAACTAGGTATTGTTAATTCTAACACGTTTTCTATACAATAATCATTAATTTTGGATAAGCTTGCAGCTATAAATTATGAAAATGAAACACTCAAGTGTGTCATATGCGGACGTACTATCGCAGCAAAGATTAGTGTTAGGGTAAACAGTTGCATTACTTTAAGCTTGATTGTACCCATGATAATGAACAACTTTCCCAATGAAACCTATAGGAAATTCGAGGACTTTTCATACAAATTTCCTATCGGTTTCTTAGGGAAATTGGTTCAGTATCATGGGTACAATCACCCCTTAAAGTAATGCAACTGTTTACCCTAACACCGTGTATTAGCCTCACCCGGGCACACCAGAGAAGTCCATCATACCAGCAGCAGTCGTCGTAGCCGTATCGGCATGGTAGTTATCGTTATGCTCACCTGTACAATGAGATCGAGCACCTCCCGGACGCCGGCGGCGATCGAGTCGGCCTTCCCAATCAGTTGCACCACGCGCTCTGAGCTCTGCGGGGCGGCGTTAGAGAAGATCTTCAGACGGGCACCGGTTTTCTGCAATAGACGGATGATACTTCATCAAAATAGGCAATGGGCTTTATAAAATTGACATTCGGTATTGTATTTCTATTGACAAGATGGATGGCTTCGAAAAAATATATGTCAGAATGAGCCTAACGCTTCTACCGTAAAAAACAAAACGTGCCAACTTTGTTAGGTTGGTGTGCGTGAGGCGTCATACAAATTATGTCTGTCTACGTGTATATGGATAGGGTTTAGAGGCCAGAACTGGATGATTTTTTTTTCGATGCTTTCTTAGCTTCGACTGTCAATCTTGACATGTAACTTATCCAAGATGGGTGGTTTGATCAATATAATTTAAAAACTCACATATACACTTTCAGGCAATAAAAACTTATTTGGTTAATTTAAATGTTTTGAAATAAACTAAATGCATCAACCATTAATAGTTGACGAATCGATTATTTATTCAATCTGATTCATAGCACGAGTCGCGTGCTTATAATGTCGTGCGCAAACAAGTCCTAATTTACAAGCAAATACTTTATTTTTTAAACAATACACTCGATTAACTTCTTTTCTGAAGTTTATATTTTTGTTAGTAGTTCACAATGCAAGGGTCCTGGTAGTGGACAATATAGAAACTATTTTAAAGGTCATCCCCTTAAAATAGTTTCTATATTGTCCTTCTTTCTCTCTGGGAAATTCTCTTTGGGACTAACATCTAAAAAGCGGAGAATTAATCAGCTGTTCCATACAAAACTGCAAACCAACTTGACCCGAATGTATAGAGAAATTGATGGTCTGACCTTAAAATAGTTTCTGTATTGTAAGCGTAACATATAACATAATACTGAATCAAACTCTAACAGAACTATTCAAATAAAACCCTTATTTGCATAGGACGACGGATTAATTTGATACTCAACAAGAAACAAGGACAAAACGGTGATTTAGGGCATTAACATCGATCCCGAGAGTAGCGACCCACATCCTGGTGCCGGGAGCATGAAGATCGATAAGTGATTTATTACTGATATTAGATAACGCCATCGTAACCGCTTTTAACAGGCGGTTTGCGTGTTACTATATTAACTGGATGCGCAAATGTTAAACAGTTTACGAAATATTCATATCTTGTATGAATATTTTGTAGACCATTGAAGCAGTTAATTAAATTCTATCCCTGATTACAATTTAATCGATTGAACAGATGCAAAAAATTTAAATAAAAATATTGCATAATTCGCACATTTTTATGCGCAAGTAAATTGAAAAATGTACAGGGTTCGGCCCGATAACATCTACTCGTCATTCTTCCGTAGCCAGAGGCGTTTGCATACGATATTAGTTCATAAGCCGTGACAGTAAAGCGTACGGCCCGAATCTATCAGGAGCGGTGACGTTTGACAGTTGCGAACACGCATGCGCGGCCGCATCGACCCGCGCACGTGGTGCCGCGCCGGCCCGCAGACACGCACGACACCCTGCCAATACTTACAGGCCACTGACACCGATGACACTACACTGTGACTTCAAACTGAACCACTAATATCACGACTTGCCACAGATTGCTAAACAAAAGCTCCATATAAAACTGGGGCAGCGGGTATAACTCCCGAACGGTTTACAGTTCATATTTCTTTGTTTCACAAGGCACTGTTAAAGTATATTGTTTCACGATATAAAAGTTATAAAGGTCGGGTGCAGGGTTGGACGGATGTTGCCCCTCGGATGGCCGGCGACGTAATGAGTCGGGAGCAGGCGGGCTCGGCTCGGTTCGGGGCTCGGGGCTAGGGCACGGCAGAGACAGACCGCGGCGCTGCACACCTGCCTCCCCTGCACTTGTGGGGCTCCGCTTCCGTCGCTCCAGTGCTAGAGCACGCGCGCCACGCCTACGATACTATGTACGCTCTAAACTTACCTAATGTTTACCGGTTCCCAAAATTGTTTGAGGAAGATATTAGACTTCGTTAAATTGGCATCAGCAACACTTTTTCAAACGACTTTAGAAACATTGTATTAAATTAAAATGACGTCATATTACTCATCATACTCGTTATAGTTTATCATGGTATTAAAGCAAAAAATTACAGAAAATGTGAGTTTAGCGTTATTTTCTAACGATTTTTTAAATGAGAATATGAAAATAAAATATTTTTCTGTAACCAAATATCCTATAAAAATATTTTCATTATTTATTTATAGTCAACACTCTCTTTTTAAAAAATAACGAGGCTCGTACGAGCCTAGACAAAGCGATTGGGAAATAACGATTCCCTTTATTACAAAACTAAAATACTATCGAAGAACAAAGGAAAAACAAACAAATGAGGATACGCGGGCGGTTTTATTAAATGCCGAGCATATTCGAAATGTGGACAAACAAAGTTTTGTTATAATTTCCGGGGATGTGGCTGGTTTTACAATCGGCCCGTACGTCAATCAGTGGCAGACATTGTTCACTAGACCGTGAGGCAATACGCGGCGTGGAATTCAAAGAATTTCGTTATTGCCGAATCCATCCCCTGCGATCATTAAGGTTTACCGCTCTTCCTAGACCTCTATTGTGTGTGGTTTTCCCTATTATATCTTGCTACTGTAAAACAAATACATGGAGTGGCATAAATAGCCTGACTGTCCGTAGAATAAAATTACATTACCAATCGAGCACTGCAAGGAAAGTTAGCAATCGATCGACCTAATACTCCTAATAGACAAATAGTTGATTGACTGAGAAACTTTTAATTTGCATTCATTACGAACTTAGCTGGAATTCAGCGGGAAATTTACAGAAATTGAAGTTAGAACTGTCGGCTGGATAGTATTTATAGTTCTAACAGAGGAATCAATCGAATCGGCACCGCATTGCGCGTAAAGACAAGACAAGTTGGCTTTACGCCGGATTCTTGGATGACTACAATTTATATATCCAAATGTATTCTATCTAACATACAGTTGGAAAGTTAAAACATAGGGAGCTCGTTTCGTGTCTTGATATTCGCCACGTAATTATATTTAAAGCCCACCTAAATGAGTGAAAAAAGATTAGCTCCAGCAATAAATTCTTAATACCTTAACATATTTAATATGAAACGTTGGATAGTTAAGATAGCTAGAAACCTTTGTAGCTTTTGCTTGGCTTCGTTCTACACGCGAATATTTACTGCGTGACCATTAAACGTGGCAGAAAAGCATAAAACTCTTATCGCTTGCAAGCAACACTTAACAGTAAAATTCAAGTTGAAAATAATGAAGCATTTATTTTGCTCGCATTGAAAATTTTAGATTTTCCTCGATTCGATATTGCTAATTTAATCACGTAAACAGCGGACTGGTAAACAAAATTTGAAGAACAAAACAACATTTATCGGTCCTAAGTCCCTTTCCTTGTCGTAATTCCATTCTCATTAATTGTATAAATAATTCAGTGTCAATCCGTCTATCGGTCGAAAACCACCGAAGCCTTACACTCTTCGATCGGAAGCGGAAGTGGTTCGCGTGCGGGTATAATTGCCGGTGTCACAGCGAACCGCTGTCACTCGGGAGTTCGTAATTACGGTGCCCACGGCATATGCGATAGTGGCTCAAATTACCGAGTCTAAAAGGGTTTTTTGTCCCATGGCTGGACAGTGACATTCGTTAGGGCGTGGCAGTTACAGTAACTAGTCTAATAATGAGACATACGAAAAATAAATATTTCTTTGAGGTACCTTATTCCTACGTGAGTTACAATCATAGCTACATCCCGGTAACCCATCGAATCGTAGCATCCGCTTCTACTTTTTTCACTATCAATCTATCCGGGATGTGTAAGGACAGGACGATAAAAAATCTTCTTTCTTTTTCCCCCCGACTTCCCGTGTCACGTGCTTGTAACCGGAGCCAGGCGCCGTGTTTCCGACGGAACCCCGCCTAACATGTGAACCCCGACGCACGTTGTATTGTTTTCCACTCCACCTAACCCTTTGAATGCTTCTAATTTAGACGAAAAGTTTGAAACTTCCGACTGCGAACGGGAATCGGAGCAGTGCTAGTTGCGAGTTTGTAAGGGCTCTCCACTGCGAGTCGAGTGGAATAGCTACGTAACTTTCTTACCAGTTCTCTATGGAGTTTTTCACACAATAAGAAAACAATTTTAAAAAGCCTTTGTGCGCCTGTGAGTCGCGGAGCTTTCATTTGTTGTTAGGTTGAGTAAGAATAAGAAGCGAGCTGACTTTGTTTTGCACGAAGCGTGCTGGTGTCAGGAGAATCTAAAACTTTGAAGAGCTGAAGACTGTCGGAACAAAGACTGAGTACACCAAAAGGCAGATGCACTACAAACAGATGGTCCACAATCTACCTGGCGATACGAATGCGCGAGGGTAATCAGGTAATCAAAAGACGGGCGGACGCAACAGCCATATGTTTAACTTCTATTTAAGACGCATTGTGCAAGTAGGTAGGCCAGGCCCAGGTGCGAGCGCTTTTTGTGCGGCATCCGGCGGCTGCGCGCGCACCTGCCGGCCAGCTGCCGCCCGCGCACGCGCTAACATGCTACAAAGAGCTCCAAGAAAACTGCACTGCTAAGAAGCTATTGTCTCTACCCCTATTCTACGGATAGTGACGCCGCACGCGTCGCCCACGTGCTTAGTTAAGAAGCTATCTATTGGCATTAGACGCTGTGCAAAGACTGAAGATTCCAGGAGTTCTTACTTCAATATAAAACGGGCAAGTATTTCAGTTGGGAAGGACTTGAGGTCGTCAACCTAAAAACGCGAACCCGCAAGAAAGTAATCCAAGACAGCTGTCGAGGCATACCTTTGTTACCGCACAACAAAATGCTTTCAGAATGTTTCTTTGAAAACTAGCTCCAGTTTGGTAAAGTTCAATAAACTCTGCTGCAGTTAAAGAACAAAGAGTATACGTACACGCAAAAATGTATGTTTAAAGACATCTTTTATACGTATTGTTATTTAGCTCCATCGTTATTTTTCGCTAGAATTAGAAGCATCGTCATTGTGTTCCTACAGGTATACTCTATTGAGTTGATTCCGTTCGCCGTATATTGAATTGAACAAAGAAATCAGAACAGCTGATCGATAGCAAAAAACATGTTAAATAACTCGCAGGTAGAATAGGAAAGTTTGCGAGAGAATATGCAAAGAGCCATACTAAACTGACAAACAAACTCGTTTATAGGAGAATTGATGGGGCGAACGTTTCAAAGCCGAATCTCCGGACAAACAACGAGGAGCAAACGAAGTTATTAAACGCATCTACGAAGATAACTTTAGTACCCTGACTGTATACGTAGCTTTTGGAAGCATTTATATGTGCAAAGCGAAGGTATGATAAAATTGAAATTTTTAGACGAAAATTAAGGTAGGAACGATAGAAGTTTGAAACGTTACACGTTCCTTTTAAATGTGATAACATGTTATTGTAACATTCTATTGTTCTTAAAATATGTTCATGTATACATTGCATGTTATATTATAACGCGTAATAACATGGTAATAATGTATTTGTTTGTGCACCGTTCTCTAGGGGAACTCGCAAACAAGCTGATAATTTATACGAACATCATTTCACTGATCGATTTTACAGTGACATTTTATAAAACTGTATCCAACATAAGTAAAATAAATTCTGATTATTTCTATCGAATATAACGTTTTGAGTCTCTTTCCTAATTGATACAGAATTAAGACCATTATCATTCTTGTTTAAAAGGTAAATACTACTATAGTTTAAGTTTAAATCCCATGTTAAGCAAGTCCTCTGTAAAAAGACTACACTATGTAATTCAATATTGTATTTTGTAAGTGTACTTTGTATATATAATTTTTTAAAAGATGTGTGTTGTAGAGTGTCTGGCCGCATCTTCTCTACAAAGGAACACCTTCCGACGCGGTGGTAGTCAAAAATGACTCAGAAAGCTATCCATGTGATATTATTTTGAATAAAACATTTTGAGTTTTGAGTTTGAGTTTGGTATAGCGCCACTATGGACTAACAATCAAGCAAATTTGGAACCTCTATCCCAAACAACTAGGTATGACGTTCCGAAACTCCACACCGTCGCAGATTGCGAAGTTGGAGCAGACGTTTTAAAACTTCCATGGCAAAGAGCGGTAATTGATCCGCCACTGCTGGGATGCACTCCGCTGTAATGCGAGAGGTTAACTCTGTTTGCTTTACCATAACTTTATCTTTTGAATGCTGATGCCAATTAAATTGAAGGGTATGTTATTCATGATGCAGTTTTTGGGATGAGTAATATCAATTGTTCTCTGGTTTTTATGAAGACTTCAGGTGGTACGTTGTTTCTTAGAAGTTGATATTTGTTTTATGCTCTGCGCTAAATGTATGAACAGTTCACTGCAAAACTAAACCTTGTGCTTGGGCGTGAATCACAATAGTTCGTACCGATCGATTAGTCATTAACCCACTGTGGTTTCCAAGTGCAGTGGCGTTAATCAACATCTTTCGTTTATCGATAACTACTGAACCTTTTTCTGAACTGCCCCACTAGACAACGTGACATTCTATTGGCGTTGACGCTAGTAGAAAATGACAGAATGTATGGATTTGACATTAGCGATCGTCAAAATGTTTCGATCGCCAATGTCAAATCCATACATTTTGTCCGTTTCTACTAGCGTCAACGCCAATGGAATGTCACTTTGTCTAGGGGGGGTGAATGGAAAGAGAAATTTCTAATTAAAACGATTGTTTGAATAAAACATAACCTAGATATTTGTCTGTTTACCTAGACGCCTAAACATCCAACTGTGATAGGGTTTCCAACTAGTAAATGGATCTTAGTCATAAATCTCTTAGCTGAGTCAACATTGGATGTGATTGGGTAGAGTAATAACTAGATTTAGTTAGCAAAACAAGAATAACAGTAAAATGTTTCAAAAGGGAAATCTAACAAAATAGATCGAAATAAAATTCGGCGATATGGTAGAACCGAATTTCATATACCTATACATATGTATTCCTTGGGCGTACGGGATTCCCGTAGAAGCTTCCAACTCTATTTTCACATCTATAGCGGAGCGGATCTACCAAAGCGGAGCGGAGATGTGTAAAATCAACTAAAACTAGCTTAATTCTTTCAAGTGTGAAAAATTGAGCAATTCGATTGGTTGATTTTACACACTCCGCTTTAGTAGATTCCGGGCCATCTATGACTTCTAGATTTTGAAAATCTAGAAAACAAAAAAAATACATTCTTGCCAAATTCTCAAGTATCATAGTATAAGAAGGGCTTTATTGTTTTGGAGATTTCGTGATGACTGGATTTGGCGTTTATACAGGGTCCTTCTTAATATGCTGACACTTTTTTAAGGGGATGACCAGACCATCAAACTGAACAACTTTCTCCATGGGACCAACATCGAAATCGCGAAAAAAAAATCTACTACTCCATACAAAACTGCAAACCTACTTTAGCCAATTACATGGGACAGCTGATTTTTTTCTCGCGATTTCGATGTTGGTCCCATAGTAAACGTTGTTCAGTTTGATGGTCTGATCATCCCCTTAAAAAGTGTCAGCATATTAAGTTGGACCCCGTATATATCGATTTAGAACACCCTCGGGTAATACAGTCAAGTGCAAATACATACATACATTTTTATTACCACGCAATCAAGTCAAGGCCTGTATCAAAAACATACTAAAATACGAAAATCCAGAAACATGGCTCGATAAAGATATAAAGGTAAAGCAACCAGCTGCCTTCACATCTGCCCCATCCCGTACCACGTGTCACGAACATGATAAAAAATCCGGCTAACTGTATCGCTCGGCAGATGACGTTTATAATGGTAAATGCCTTCCATCTGCCTGTTGCCACCTTTAATTAGTAAACATACTTGTCACAGCACCTTTCGAAAAGACTAACCTTTTGCGTAATCGTTGAGAGTTTGATGCTATCAGACTAATGTTACAGGTCCAGCACTTCAAACAACGTTTTGGATTTGACATGATTGCGTTCGCACATGCGCACTTGGTGCAAATTGTTTTTGACATATGTTTAGGGTTGGCTTACCACGCATCGTATGAACATCATCAATTAATCTACATTTCGTTACTTTTTATTATTCGTTCTGTTATTAAAAACAGTATTTTATATAATTACTAAAAATGTTATTTTAGCGTTATTTTTCAACGTTTTTTATGCACTGATAGGACTCAATTTTATTTAGTCAGATACTACGGGTGCACGCGCCTGACTGCATTCCCTTGCTCGGCTTCCCTCAAGTTTCCCAGAAAGTGTGAAGTGAGGTGGGGGATCTGAAGTCAGAGGGGACGGGGAGTGGCCGTTCTGTATGTAGAACTATATACTATTTACCTATTCTGTGCTAATGTCACACCTTGCGACACTTAGGGTTGAACACAGAAAAGGATGGAGCGACAGAAAAATGCGATGCGGTGCTGGCAGATGAGGTTCAACTCTTAACTGTCATTTCATTTAAATGGGAAAATTTGACAAGAGGGAAGCATGTGCGATACTAAGTGTGAGCGAGACAGGAATACGCCATTGCCTACATTTTTCATCACGCTTCCTACCAAGGAGGAGAGGTTAAAATTGGCGGTGGGCAGGGAGTGTCCGTACTGTATATAGTACTAGATTACTGTGCTAAGTTCTTGTACCATCTAATCATTAGTTTCATTTTCATAATTTGGTTTTATGGAGTAACAGTAATTGTGACTCAATTCGATGTTAAACTGTTCCTTAAATAATCGTGTGTGAGTTTCAGAATTTGCTAAAGAACACAAGAATTATGACTATTTTAGCAATAAAGAGCCTATGCACTATTTCAATAGGACTATCTGAAAATACAATCTTAGCACATATAAAATAAAAACTTTCGGTATTTTAATGATTAAAATTTTCTGTTACTCGTCGTGTACTTGTTATCAATGTAAAAAAAAAATTGAGTGATTTTTTTCGTTATATCTTTAGACAGTCCTGTTGGAATAGATTATGTTTCGATGATGACCTAATTCTAAGGTAAGTAAGCCTTACCTCGCGCAACTCCTTGATCTTGGATCCCGCTTTGCCGATCACGCAGCCTGCTCTGCTCTGGTGGATCAGTAGACGAACGTCCAAATCGTCGCCATTACCGCCTTTTGGTCCCCCCTAACAAAAATAATTGCTTTATTTTTGGAGTCCAATGTACACTTTTATACGGTAGCTTTAGGAAATACTTGAGTCATAAATTTGTTTACTATCACAGAACAGTTAAAACAAAAGGAAATGCAAAACACATGTATATACAGGGTGTAATTGATATAATTAGCATCCTTTTAAACTAAGAGTCTACCCATCAAACTAAACAACTTTTACTATGGGAGCAAACCGAACGAAGCAAAAAAAATCAACTTTTCCATATTAAACTACAATGCCTACTCGACTCAAATGTATGCAACAGCAGATTTTATTTTTACTCCGATCGGTTTGCTCCCATAGTAAAAGTTGTTCTGTTTGATGGGTTGACTCTCTTTGTTTTGAAGGGTGCTAATGATATCAATTTCACCCTGCATAAAACATGTAATGTATAATCGTGTTTTTTTCTGTATAATAAAATAGAAGACCTATAGATTATGACAGTAAAATTAAAACAAAAGCAGACCGATGGTACTTACATCAGCCAGGCTCGGCAATATTTCTTTCACGATTTCCAGAACCGTGTCGACATCGGGCGCCGCTATCGATAGAACGCTGAAAAGTTAATCAACATCAACACATTGCAATCGCGAGATTTGTCGATAAAAAATCACAACACAATATAAACGGTAACGAATCAACGGTCAGGGAGCTCTGGGCTGAATCTGTACGTAAAGCATGAAGGCGATGATTTTCGACATGTCAATTCAATCGGAAGAATCCAGTGTGGAGAAGTATTGAGATAGGAAATAGTCCTGAGGGAACGTTGGAAGTTGCAGTTAATGTGTAGGTGGGGACGCAGAGGTCTCGGAAGTAGAGAAATCCAAGAAGCGTCGTCCTGAGGTGAGGACGGTAGAGGTGAGCCTAACGGGAGCTGATGATACTTCAAACACGTTCCGACCGACTCCTGACTGTTGACGTGACACGGGCTTTAATTTGTAGATGTTGGCGATATAGTTTACCGTTCGGGGCCGGGGCAATCTGGGACTGTTATAGAGGCTTTGTACTGCGTGGCGGGGCGGCGCGGGTGCGGGGCAGCGGCGTCGGCGGGGCGGGACCGGCAACCAAGACACGCTGTAGCGGCGAGCCACGCGCCTCCGGCCAACACCCCCGACCATCGTCAACCAACCCGTTTACTATATCTCTCTTACTTATTTTGCCGTATTATCAATCTTACAATAAACATGTACGATGTGCAACATCTCATATAAGTTGCTGCTCCGCCACAAAATAGACGGAAAATCGTAAATGTTTAACAAATAAAATTCGGCACTTTTATCGTAGGAGCTCTCGATGCAATAAAAAACGTTGTAAACGGGTACTTTTGCGTTTATCCGTATTTTTATAGACATACACATGTCGGTTGGGGTTGAGGATGGCCGACGGTGGGGTCGGAGGCGTGGGACGCGTCACGCTACGAGCTAATGGCGTCTCGAGGGCGCTAAAGACCTGTAACTGGCTGCCGGGGGGTTATTTCTAGGCTATCGACTGGCCGCTGGTGCGAGCTTCTATGGCCTGAGTGACCTTTGAAACTCACTCTGCTTTCATTATTATCAGACAGTATAGAACATCGTGAGAGCAGAAGATAAGGGCCCGGTCAAAGCGGTACGGTTTTTAAAGAGTGGTAGAACCTGTAGTGACAAAAGATAATTAAGACATTCGAGTTCTTATATATTGTAGCTTAATAAAGAACGTATGTAAAATTTATACCATTTCTACCTGCAGATTTGTAAAGTGTTGAAATGTAGAACAAAAATAATAATTTTAGCTACGACATAAAACGAATGAATAATTAATATCTATTAAAAATGAAAACGTAGTTTTTCATTTTGATACACGATGGAATCCAATGTTTATTCATGTGTGTATTTTTTCGTGATATAAATACTGACCTGATTTCTGAGTTTTGATATATTCGTGCCACCCTTCCCAATGATGGAACCAGCCACCTGTCAAAATAAATTTATACGGTAAGGTGTGAAAATAAAATCAAGCCTGTCGTGACACCTAAACCAAAATTAAATGAAGCAGACATTTACTTTTTTCATGAAATACAGGAATACATTTTTCGTATCCATTTATCTAAGCTTAGGATTCCCAGGAGTTTTAGATAAATTACGTAGAAATTTGTTACAATTACGTCGTCTCCGCGGGATACTAAATGTTTCGTCATGGCCACGTTCTGTATTCCATTGAACTTATTTATCTGGCCACGAACATCGCAATATTTCGTGTAAAACAGTATTCTCGATTGGTTTTTAATGACATTTTTCCAGTGACAACAATATTAGACGCCGCAGTCAAATATTTCAACTCTTTATTAGATTTATATTGAAATAGTATGGATCGTACACACTTTTCGATTGGGGTACTGTGAACTGTCAGGCCGGGTGCAAAAGGAAAACATTACTACAACTGTACGCTAAGGTGGTTGGTACTTGTAGTAAAGTTTATGACCGCGCGAAAAGATAAATGGATTCTCGAGAAAGAGTATTTGTTTTAAAACCGCATGCTTGGTGTATTTTCACTTGTCTTATACGTAGAATATTAGAAGCCGGTGTCTAAGATTTTTCAATGTTTTTGCTGATTACTTACCTTGCTGGGAATAAGGAAGGTGACCTCGTCATCTGGCTGCCGCTGCCGTTTCTGAGCAGGGCCCTCGTCCCCGTAGGCGTCCCGCTTCATTATTGAATCTATAAATAAGGTTCAATTTAAACATAATGATACAATTTATACAGATTCTTAAAAATTGTGTCCAAATATAATAGCTTTGTCATAAAAGTACAGATATTCAGATAAGACCTTACGTAATAATAATGAATCTTTTTATTTACAATCAACGATCCAAAAATGGCAGAACCAAAAAAGCTCTTTATTTTACTAACTGACAGTAATAATACGACCAAATACGACTAAATTTATGAATCAAAAACACCATATTCGTGACACCCAACAGCAAGCATACTTGATTTGATGGGTTATACTTGTGTCAGAGTCGGAAAACTTGCTAAGATTTTGTATAAGACTTGGAGTCTATAGTATTTATGTCAATGATCTTTCATCGTCAAAGTATTTAATTTATTTTAGTTTTTAAGTAGTTAAACGTTTTCAAAGGAATTGTTCTTGTCACAAAACAAAATATGATCTATTTTCAATCACTATTTAATTAAATACAACAAGCACAAGATCAGTAATTAATTACAGAACCTTTTAAGGGATCTTATTTAATTTCAATTAAACCAAATCTGACAAGCGGAAACCGCGAAAAAGCTACCGAAATGAAGTATTAGCAGATTTTAAGGGGAAATTTCCATTAAGATAATCAGGAAATGTCAAGCACAGTTTGAGATCAAAAATATAATCGTGGAAGCGAAATTCTCGCCTTTCTTATGTTAATGTAAAGGCACTCTTGATGTGGTGGACTGAGGGATGAAAACAGACGCGTTTCAAGCACGCAAAACATTTCACCGTAATTATAAGGGATTTGGGAAGCGGTGTATTAAATTGCTGTTTTTGTTCTAAGGGTGAGTGCTGACGGGTACATTTCATTGCTTGCTTTTGGAGAATTTGCATATAGGGTCCTTCTTAATATGCTGACATTTTTTAAGGGGATGATCAGACCGTCGTACTGAACAACTTTCTCCATGGCACCAACATCGAAACCAGGAAAAAAAATCAGCTGTTCCACACAAAACTGCAAATCTACTTGAGCCAAATGTATGGGTCAGCTGATTTTTTTCGCGATTTTGATGTTGGTCCCATAGACATCAATTTTCAGTTGGATGGTCTGATCATCCCTTTAAAAAGTGTCAGCATATTAAGAAGTACCCTGTATAAGAGAGATGACAACGAGATAATATATTTTAAGACTTTCCGTGTTCCTCAAACATTATTTTTACTACGTAACTCAAATAGACGCAAAACTATAACTTTAGTTCGACCTTCGATACTGCTCCACATAGCTATTCTAATCGAAATGTCATCCGCTGCGACCCTCTCGGATCCGAATGCGCTCCATACAGAGAAACGAAACAGTCAGTATCTGCCTTTACATTACATAGCGGGATCAGTGGAAATTACGAACCGTGCCAAAGGTTGCTTAGAACTGCTGATCTGAACCGCAATTACAGAGAAATTTATTTAAAAACCTGCTACAGAGGTTATTTTCGTTTCAAGAGGGTTACATAATCCAGTAAATAAATTACAATGGGATCAACAATAATTGCAAAGAAAATTTACAATTTATGAGTGAACTTTTTATAATTATCAAGTGGTATTCGTTTTACGCTTGTGGCCCAAAATTTATCATTTCTTCGTCTCACTTCAGTTTAAAAAAACTCATCAATTTTCTTTAATATTGCAGATTTTCTTAAGTTTCTGAACAGCTGAACTATAAAGTCAGTTGAATGCCATCAAAGTAGATCAATAAATAAAAAATAATTTTCGATATATAAAACACCTTCAGCTTGAGTTTTGTTATTGTAACAAAATTTGTAAGGCGCGTTTGAGTGGAAAAAGCAGTTATCTGGTAAGAAGCGACCACGAAAGAACATCGATCAATTTGGAGATATATTGAACCGATACCTCATCAAACAGCGTAAACAGGGTTGACACATTGGCAAAACTGACTAGCTTTTATAGGACGACAAAAGTGTGTAAGTATTAACAGTATTTTTGGAATGCCGAAACCTATCGGATCTCCATCTACAACGTGTTAATGAATAAGCGCAAAACCTCTTACACCCCACCTGATTTAGAACAAAATAATTAGATTGAAACAATAATTTCTTTATTTTGATAGTTAAAATTTAAGGTTATCCGCATTTTAAGTTTTGAGGTAAAAATGATCTCTTATTATTTCAGCAATGAATGAAAGCGCTAACGTGCTCATGGATACATTTTAAGAATCTTGTTTTGGTAGTAAGTATCGTGAGAGTGCCCAAGCGCTGGGTTGAGATCGAGTTCAGTAAATTTTAAATATTTCAAACAAATTATATAATATTTAAAAAAAAAAAAAAAATACCTTTGTTGAAACCATGATAATTCGATTCTGCTCTCGATTCTAAACAAACTACTTTCTAGTTTTGCGTTAATTCATTATCACGTTGTATATCGACATTTTAGGGTCAATTCACTGTAATAGCTACCTATCGAAGACAAGTAAGGTGATTAGTTAGTAAATGATTTAAATGATTCAACGACATGTTTATACTGACGCAAGCAGATAATAATTCACGTAAATCGAGTCAAAAAAGTATAACAGCAAGCAGCTGTGTAATTAATTAAATGTATGTAGGTTAGTATTCAAAAGAATTTGATAAAGGATGCTCTATGTGTCGAGCTCTATGTAGCCACAAAAAGATGAAGCTCTAAGGCCAGATTCGACCAAACTTTGATTTATCTCAGAGTAAACTATACAAGGAATAATACCTAAAGAAAGAAGTCGTTGTATCCGTAGTTATTGCAATGTGAGGTTATACATTTTTAATTTGTTAGGTTTATAGGTCACTTGTGGTTTTAAAATCAAATCAACACAAGTGACATGACAAGGACGGACTTAATCTAAGAAGAAAATTTACTCGCGTTTAGTCGAATCCGCCCTAAGAGGAAAAGAAAACAGATTGGCGGCGTATCTCAAAATATGGTCGAAATAAGCGCGTAATCGGAAAAAAAAACGATTATTGGCTCTCGTGCTTCGATCAACAACACACAACCTCTCTTGTAAAATTTTCTCATTTGAGGTTCCCCCCTTTGCGGTGTAGGCGACGAATTGGCAATCCTCAAGACCTACTCTTCGACAAATTCTTTAGGAACACAATCCCTAAAACTCATAAAATTTTGAAAAGGACATGATGCGCTAGGACTTTACTAGCACGGTTAGAATACATATTCAAAATAATTGAACCGATTACTTTAACTAAAACAATCCAACCGTGGCGACTGACTGAAATCAGAAAACAACCATGTGGTTTGGAGACAGGATCCCTCAATACTGGCTACAAATACAAAAATAATTTCAAAATAAGACAAGTAGGAGCAGGTAATAAGGCACTGCGAGCATGGGAAACAGGATGCAGCCCTTGCCGGGCGCGGCCCGGGTATCGATCCTGCTACCCCTCGAATAGATCGAAACAGTCGCAACGAAACCTACAATATTAGCATACCCACACAATTTTATTACAATTAGGTTAATTAAGGTTTAAGCTCTATTCACCCTTCGAGTATCCCTCCCGAAAGGATTGTTATGTTTCATCTGATACCATAATTAGATTGCTTGCGAAAACATGCAAATTTTTGTAAAAATATACCTTGAGCGCTCAATTAAATACAAAGTGTTACAAAAATATAAATAAACATTTAAGGGAGTGAACTGAACAACTTTCACTATGGGACCAATTTCGAAATCGCGACAAAAAGTCGGATGTGCCATACTAACCTAAACAAATCTACCCGAGCTAAATGTATGGGACAGCTGATTTCGACGTTCGTCTCATAGTAAAAGTTGTTCAGTTTGATGGGCTAAGCAACCACCTTAATAGTTTTAAATGTTTTTTTTTTACTTTTGTAACACCTTGTATACAGGGTGTAAGTGAAAGCCTAGCAAATACTGTAACGGTGAACTCAGACCATCAAACTGAACAACTTTCACTTGGGTCGGGTAGGTACAGCAGGGTTGTATGGGACAGCAGATTTTTTTTCGTGTATGCTGAGGTAGGCTCCATAGTGAAAGTTGTTCAGTTTGATGGTCTGAGTTCACCGATTCAGTTTGCGAAGGGCTGTCTCTTACACACTGTATTTTTAACAATTTTCATACTATAATTTTAGACGCAAATATCATATTAACATATAACTCTTTGAAATGAATATTGTGATTATTTTATCTATAGCTAATAATCAGATTTAAATAAAATGGTTCTTGTTTTTCGACTATTTAGTATCCAGCATCAAGCACGGTACGGTAGGAATCATGGAGTACGTATTAGCGATTTCCAGAGAAACAAAAGCCTAGTCAAGACATAACCTCTATATGAAAAGCTACAGTATATTTAAGTTAAACAATACAGGGTGTTAGGGTAAACAGTTGCATTGCTTTAACCCAGATACTACTACCGTCCGTTATAACGCCCGAGTTTTTCAGGTAGTTTGGAATTTATTCAGTATTTTTTTCGGGTCTTATTATGCATATATGTAAACATATTACAAATTTGCGAGAATATGAGAAAATAAATAGTTTCAGTAACATCTGGGTTATGGAGTGATTGTACCCATGATACTGAACAAGTTTCCCTAAGAAGCCTATAGGAAATTTGCAAAAAATATTTTGGACTTTCCATACTAAATGCAATCGACTGATCGAAAGTTTGTATGAAAAGTCGAAGTCGTCATATTCAGTATGATGGGTACAATCACCCCTTAAAGTAATGCAACTGTTTACCCTAACACCCTGTATAGGTTGATTTATATCGTCGCTTTTCTTATGAAGTGACCTAACTGACATTTAGAAGTTCTATCGATTTGTCTTATTGACATCTCCTACCATTCACTAGTTATCACAATGGCGCATAATATGCTCATTTGCGAAAAATATATCTTACTATAAAGTAATATAAAGATGTGTTTTTTTGTAACTATTAGAGAGATTTTTGCTACTTAATTAATAACAAGGACGTAAGCAGTTACTTCAAAAATTAACAGTTACGTCACTTCGTAAGAAAAGCGACGATACTAGTCAGTGACAAATGTTACTTGTACTACAAAGTAGTTTTCGTATAAAGAATTACCCCCATTACTAAGAAACGTGTAATTAAAAACAAAGGTAAACTTTTCAACGAACTTGCATGTCGGCGACTCTTGAAAATGTTTCCTTGCTCATGCAAGCTTCAAGTTTGCGTCTGGCGCCTTATAACGGTGCCGGTGCAGTCACAGCTGCACTTTGCAACTTGATGACAATGCGTCACAAATCCTGTAGTGTTTTCTAGCATTTGCAATGTTGATTATAATATTGTTGCGGTCGAGAAATCTTCAATTGCCGTTGTTTTCGTGTAACAGATTTACCCAGAAAACTACTATATTCAGAATCATCAATTGGAAATTTGGTATATACAGGGTCCTTCTTAATATGCTGACACTTTTTTAAGGGGTTGATCAGACCATGAAACTGAAAATCTTTCTCTATAGGACCAACATCGAAATCGCGAAAATAAATCTGGTGTCCCATACATTTGGCTAGGTTTGCAGTTTTGTATGGATCAGCTGTTTTTTTTTGCGATTTCGATGTTGGTCCCATAGAGTAAGTTGTTCAGTTTGACGGTCTGAACATCTCCTTAACAAAGTGTCAGCATAATTAAGAAGGACCCTATATGACGATCATCAATCTATGTCAGACACTTTAATATTCTAGGCGATTCGGAAATCTTGTTACAAATACGTTTGTCTCTGTATTTACCTATATTCACAATTCGGAGTTGTGTTTTTCTTTTACCGACAAGTCTGTAATTGCTGATTAAATAAAGAAAAAAGAACCAAAATGTGGGCATCGATTAAATTATTACTGGGACACCTCAGAGAGATATTTCAGCTAACATTTTTACTCTTTCATAAAATATTAGACAATAATGAAGTTAAGCGAACCGTCGGAAAAAGTGGAATTAATCTGCTCTGTCATTAAACTGGCAACGAATATTATTTTAAAAAACATACATATAAGAAGTTGTAAGAACTAGAGGAAATTTCTTAAAACTTGGAGTTGAAGAAAGTATCTATCTGTCATTTCCAACGTGTATTCTTTAAGACTTTTGTTATAACGCCTCTAGAATGTAATTATTCACGTCCAGTCTTTTTTATTTATGACAAAAAATGCGACTCGCTACTATACTATACAACTATTTATATTTTCTATACTATACAACTATTTATATTTTATATAGTGTACTTTAAAATGATGTTAATGCTCAATGCCCAAAAAGGATGTAGGTAATATGTATTTTAGACGGATATTTGCTAAAGCTCATAGCGACAAAGGCGAATAATTCCAATACTACCATCCTTTTGTTCGAAAACTTTTTCTTATGCGAAACAGGCAGGTAAGATGTTCCGAGAAATTCGTATTGAGGATAAAATCGATTGGCAGGATAAAGGCGGAGAAAAAAACATGTGAACCACATAGAGCTACTAACAGCTTGAAGTTTTCGACTTGTCCAACGTCCAGCGTGGCACCATCTGCGTATGGTAATGCGAGCTTCGGTTCGGGCAGGTGAACAAGGTCGCTGACACCCCCGCAGGTGCAGAGTCGCGCCAATCGCCGCACAAAGCGCTTCTACCCCGTCACCTTGTCAGCGTCCTCAAAGCGAAAACTTTCTTTAATTTCCTGTACGTTCCCTTTACTTCTTTAGTACTTCGATAGCCTGAATGGTACATTTCATTATACGTTATTAAACTAAATTTATTACCCTCTAGAGCTTAAGACACCATAACGTTTAATTAACGACTCATTCCTAATTTAACGTCTACATTGATGGGAAATTTCGGGTTATGCGTACTAAAGCTACGATTGATTTTTGTCGCGAAACCGTATGAATTGTGAAATGAGGTTAAGGACGATTAAAGGCGAGTAGCATCGACTTATGAATAGAACAGGCATGACTGGCTGAGCGGCGGCAGGTGTTTGCAGCACAAAGACCGAGTACCTCGAGCAAAAAATGTAAGAAAAAAATATATACGCCGAGCACCGCGCTCAAAATGTCACTACCAGCTGTCCCACCTGCTCCATTTCTTACCTCGACCCGTCTCCTTTCAGCCGGTCCTTTTACCCGATAATTATTTCCCGCGAAAAGAATCAAAGGAATAACGCGTTTCAACCTTATTGAAAGCGACATTTGTGAGCCAGTCCCTTCATCTTCACAAATAGATATTATTAGTCGTTATACTTTTCGGTGAAAATAATTATACAACGAAAATAACACGGAAATCTCAAAAGAAAATGTTGGAATTGCTTTATAAATTATTAGTAGAAAGAAATAAAGAGTTAGATTCTTTTGAAATTCAAATAGGAGAATTTAAGAACTGAATAACTGAAAGAACACAATAACGAAACAATAAAAATGACTTTTTAAAAATATACTCACCAATTGTTTACCAGGGGCGCTAGGCCAAGGCGGTTTATACCTAGAACAAAGCAAATACCAATTAGATTTTAATCACATTTGAAAAAATTTAAAACATTTCACTTTAATTATTAACCTACATAACTATAACGTTTTATGAGCGCGTGCAATTGTGTCGAAGGGTTTGTAGGAACGCGTCCTTGTGGCATGGTTGCCGCGGGTTGACTGGCACGGAACGGGCTCCGCACGGGCGTTACTAAAACACCCCCGAGACTCCGGGGCGCCGGCGGTGCACATGCGCACCACCCCGCCCCGTCGATAACACCCTGCCTCTCATTGTGCCCCGGAAACGACGACTCGGAGACGAGTCTCACCGCAAGACGACACCCGGTTACCAAAACTATGTCTCCTATGATACTCTGCTAAGTTGTGTTTAAGTTATTCGCGTTCACACCATCGTTATACGCTGTTAGGTTACTAACATCTTTTAGGTTATATCTAAGCTGTACCAGTACCTAACGTACAACTACAAGCGTATAAAACAGTGTATTTCAATGGTATTAAACACTAACGACGATATCGGGGTTGTAAACTTGTAACTTTTTGGCCGAGATTCAGATACGTTTTTATTAAGTTTTAGTTCGTACAACCATCTGACAAAATCCATAAATTTTCAACCCTACTCAACTTAGACTCAACTCACTTGGTTGTCACTTCATTCAAATGGGAAAAACGGACAAGAGGTAACCATAAGCATGATACTGAGTGTTTGTGAAACAGAAATACATCATTGCCTATATTTTCTGCCACGCTTCCTACCAAAAGGGGGTTAGGTAAATATTAGTAGAGAGCAGGGAGTGTCCATGTTGTATGTAGTACCATACTCTTTCTTATACTGTGCTATCTAGTCAAGTCCGTAAAACCTTACCAAAATAAGGATATAGGGTCCTTCTTAATATGCTGACACTTTTTTAAGGGGATGATGAGACCGTCATACTGAACAACTTTCTCTACCGCGACAAAAAAACAGCTGTTCCATACAAAACTGCAAACCTACTCGAGTCAACTGTACAGCTCAAATCAAATCAGCTCAAATGTACAGTCAAATGGGACAGCTGATATTTCGCGATTTCGATGTTGGTCCAATAGAGAAAGTTGTTCAGCATATTAAGAAGGACCCTGTATAAAAGAGGAAAAGCGGTTGCATAATGGGTTACGTAAAAAGTAGTTTTTTAATTCAGTAATAACTAACAACGTAAACACCCACGTTTCTCTCTAGTGGAATTGGAACACACGTGAAAACGGTACCCCCTTTTTCACCTTAGGGAATATTTTCGTAGTCCCTTCTTACTTATGTCCATGACATAAAAGAGATATAAGTACATATTGTAACATCAGTTTATTCTGGGCGTTGACGTCAGTGATGATTTGTGTTCAACGGTAGGTATTTGTGTACAATATGACTGAGTAATGTAATAACACTACAAATTAGGGTTATAGCAATTTATCCTATAAAACAGCGATTCTACTGACACTGAATTTCGGAAGGGTATAGTCAGTCAAACAGAACGACAGTTAACATTCTGGGTTACTTACATACAGAGAGTTAGGGTAAACAGTTGCATTACTTTAGGGGTTAATGGACCTATGGTACTGAACAACTTTCCCTGGTATCACGACAACTCGACCCGGACATCTCATCCCCGACAACTCAACCCGGAAAACCCCCCCACAACTCGAGCCCCGATTTCTTAAAAATAATCCTTACTTTAATTTATCATTCTTATTCAGGCACGCTTGCGCCAAGCTAAGGAGTGCAATTATTATTGTCTGTGATATTTTCAATACTAACCAATCAAACTCAATGAAATGTTGCTGAAACAATCTTGAAACAAATATCGATGCTTGTATGGAGTCCGATTTTCGTTAAAATATACAGTTTCAATGCTAGGATTAATTTAAGATTTGTATGGAAATCTTTAAGACACTGTAACTTAAAACATTTTAACGAAAATCTGACTCTATACAAGCATAGAAATTTGTTTTTAGATTGATTCTGAAAAATTTCATTGAGTTTAATTGGTTAGTATTGAAAATATCACCATAGTACGTTTGTATGGAGTGCGCTCCGAATTATATCCTCTTAAGGGCTAAACTTGTGTTAAACCACCGCTGTGGTAGGTTTAAGTCACTACGTGATAGTAATGTCAAAATAGAGGCAACAATAGTTGTTATAGTTTCATTGTAAGCTTTCCACACCTCTAATAAAAAATTTTTTTATTAGATACTAGGTGTTGCCCGCGACTCCGTCTGCGTAGATCTTAAAAAAGTATCCTATGTGTTAATCCAGATCATATTATATCTGTGTGCCAAATTTCATTAAAATCCATTCAGTAGTTTTTACGTGAAAGAGTAACAAACATCCATCCCTCAGATCCATCCATACTTACAAACTTTCGCGTTTATAATATTAGCAGGATTACACAATTTCGTTAAAAACTATAAAATGTATATGATAAATAAAACCTGTCAAATGCGAGTCGGGCTACTCGTTTACCGAGGGTTCCGTACCATATTAAATTACAAAAAGTTTTGTTTTCCCCGACCTTCAGAGCGAGACCGACTCACACTTTGACGGTTTTCATTATTTGTTGCTATAATGTAGAATTTGTTCTATAATCACACCAAGTTTGACGCTTGTATGTATTACCGTTTTTACGATAGAGCGAGAAGAAACGTTGATAAAAACTAGTTCCTTGTATGAGGACCCCCCTTAAATTATTACTTTTTGACATTTTTATTATATTTCTCGGGGGTCGAGTTGACCGGGTAGAGTTGTCCGGGTCGAATAGTCGGGGTCGAGTTGTCGTAGACTCACTTTCCCTAAGAAACTTATAGGAAATTCGATTTTCATACGAACGTTCAATCAGCTGATTGCATTTTGCATGGAAAATCCAAAAAATTTTTTGCGAATTTCCTCTAGGTTTCTTAGGGAAAGTTGTTCATGGGTTATTATAAGCCCTTAACGTATGGCGCCGCTTCCGATGCCAGCGACTGACGCGTGCTTCAGACGCGCGCGGCCGATGCGATAGACATATGGCTATCCATTGCTATCCCATACATTTGGGTTAATGTTTGCAGTTTTGTATGGAACTGTCGTTTTTATTGTAGAAATTCGATGTTGGTCCCATAGAGAAAATTGTTCAGTTTGATAATCCGATCATCCACTTACAAAACCATCAGCATAAGGAAAGTGATGGGGGAAAAGGATATATTCGGCTAAACTGACGCGAGTTACTAAAGAGTTATAGATATTTCATAATCCGCATCCGCTCATATGAACACTATGCCATCTACCTAAAGATATTTTCAGAACTAGCCCTATGCTATTTAGGTTAATGCATAGTAAAATTGCTCAAAGTTATGCAGGTATTTGGAACATACTTATTCATTTTATTTTTACTATGAAACTAAGGTCCAGCGATACTGTCTTGATTGCTATACAGGGTGTAAGTAACAGCCTAGCAAATACTGAAACGATGAATTCAGACCATCAAATTGAACAAGTTTCACTATGGAGCCATCCTCAGGAAAAGCGAAAAAAATCAACTGTTTCATACATATGAGTCGAGTCGGTACAGCTTTTTTGTATGGAACAGCAGATTTTTTTTCGCTTTTCCTGAGGGTGACTGGTGAAAGTTGTTCAGTTTGATGGTCTGAATTCACCGTTCAGTATTTGCTAGGCTGCCACTTACACCCTGTATAGCATGTAATAGTAGACTTAGGCGCGGTTTATACAGAAGAGACGTGTGGCGGTGGCGGATAGTCAAAGTAACACAATTATAAACATTATAGTACGTAGCATAGCGTCGTTTGGATAATTACGCCCGCGCCTGGAGGCGCGATTCTTCTTTACGACAAAAACGACGCTACGCTACGTACAATAAGGTTAATATTGTGTTACTTAGATTATCCGCCACCGCCACACGTCTCTTCTGTATAAACCGTGGCTTAGGTACTTTCAAATTAACAGATTTCGAACAGTAGCCAAAAAGGTGCAGAATTAAATGAAAGGCTATGAACCAGTTCCTCGGATGTCCATACAAAGCATCCTCGGCACGTGATTGTCCCTCACAATAGTCCAGAATTTCAGCACTCTTTCACATGTCACGTACATTCCATGAAACTAATAAATTCTTTAGCAAAGCCCGGCTTTATTTACCGGAATGCTTTGTTAGCCTTTGCCTACAAACAACATCGGAAATTCTGCAGTCCATTTGACAATTCCAAGCTCCCTGCATAGGTATTACCTATTACCTTTGTTTTAATTCGAAACGGCGCGAACACAAAGAGCTTTCTAATGGAATAGCTCTGCTAATTTACCCGTCGTAGTCTCGCAGTTTAGCTAAATGTGAAAGACAGACGCAATAAGCTTAGTTTACGTGCGAATGGGCTATTACAATAGGTTCGACTTTCAGATCTTTACAACTTATACAGGGTCCTTCTTAATATGCTGACACTTTTTTAAGGAGGTGATCAGACTTTCAAGCTGAACAACTTTCTCTATCGGAGTAACATCGAAATCGCGAAAAAAAATCTGCTGTTCCATACAAAACTGCAAACATACTTGAGCCAAATGTATGGGACAGCAGATATTTTTTTCGTAATTTCGATGTTGGTCCCATATAGAAAGTTGTTCAGTTTCATGGTCTGATCATCCCCTTAAAAAAGTGTCAGCATATTAAGAAGCATCCTGTATTCTTTAGAGGTAGAAAACGACGGGTGATGTGTTCCTATAGGATCCCTCGAGGTTGTCAGACCTTCTTTATTTGCATCAGCATTCTTTGATAACTACTTTCGATATTTAGATTACAAAGGGTCGATTAGATGTAGTAAGTATACAAAAACGTATACATCAAGAAAACCTTCAAAAGAGTTGTAATGACTTACGATACGAGGTTAATATTGTAGTCTAATTAAACAACAAACATCTGAGGTGGCGGGCGGTGGCATGCGACGCAGTCGTTAGCCACTACTAATGTCACCTACGACTTCGCTTAACAAATTGACCACTGTGAATTAAGACGCTCCCCATAGGTAAACGCAGGGCCGGGCCATATTTTGCTGGTTTTTAGAAGCTATCTTCTCGTTATTTGAAAGACATGCATATTAATGAAAAATATAGCAACGATCTTCAACATCTCGGCTTTATTTGCTATGAAGTTTATTTCTTATTTTTCTATAACATACATCTGAAACCTGTGTTCAAAGAAAAGCATAAATATCGGAAAAAAATCTTTATTATGTGCATCTACTTTATAAGTTGAAGTCACTTTTACTCGCGACACACACCATTGTGTAGACAATATTAAGATCTAAAAATGCTATGAAGTAAATATTTAAAAGACCTATTTTTGATGAGTTAATTAGATAAATTCAAAATTTGATGCGAATTCTTATGATTACCGAATTTGAGTTCCTTGGATTAGAAGGCACCAGTGACATAATGAAGGACAAACCAGTCAAAAATGGGTATACCTACTAAAATGATGTAGGTTAGTAGAGGAGAGGCGGTTCTGAAAAGGTCAAAATAGTTCGGTCGGGGATACATCTTAATGTTAATTGCATTTTTACTAGCCAAAACATCAATAACCGACGTTTCGAAGAATATTGACGGACTAATTGTTTTTTCTATGATTTTTTTTCTACACGAAAGAAGACTTAAAATATACACATCAATCATATTCGACCATCTATTAATTTTTCCCACATAACTACGATTATATCTTTATGTGATCATTGATCAATTCTTTTTTCGTTATCGTAAGTAAATCAATAATGGCAGGAGCTTCTAGTAAATTACTTCCACCAGGTCAATCGTAAGATCAATCAGTCTACCACCCGAATAATCGTATCGCAGTGATCAAACACGACAGCGACGTGTCTGTTTGGACTACATTTTGGGGACATGTTTGTACATATTTATACATCTACACGGGTAGCAGTTGTCAATAGCTAATAGTCGACCGATGAGGCGACGTCAAAGACAATCGTTGTTATGGTAACGAGACAACAAACAGAAGTGCACAATATTATGTTTTGAAAGTTGTTTGAAAGACATGAAATTATGTAACTGTCATGTACAAGACTTATATTTCCGGACAGCGGAACCTAAAGTGTTAAAAATTCAATAAACACACAGAGAGAAAGAGAAACATTAAGGAAAGGGAATTGTAAATTATATTTAATGCTATCAAAGGTCGATATTATGGACGTCGATCAAGTATCGTATTCATACAGTAATAAGTAGTTTTTCAACCGATATTATCTCCTAGTAAAAATTGGAATGGAACCCACAACGAGAATTTCTCCCATCAAGCCCGAGCCCGAGCTCTTTCTATTCTGACCGAGAGATGACCTATCACTTTTTTAGCCGAAGAGACCGTGTGAAAAAAGCAGGTGCAATGTCAATGCAGTAAACCCTGTGAGAATAAGTCAGGTGACGGGACAATCATGCGGCTGACCTAATAGTCCAGCAATTTCTTACTAGGAATATTATTTTAAAAAGATAATTGTGGAATTGGAGGGCTGAAACTGAAACTAAGTCTGTAATTTGCTCCAAGCCGGGTGCTGAAATATTCAGCGGGCTATGAGAACGCGGCCAGCACGCCACCCGCCCTGAGAGTGGACAAGTGGGGTGTCTAGAGGCTATCATTGTCCCACACGCAACTTAGGCCCTCTGGTAGCGACAACAACATAATAACTACTTCAAGTTTCCTTAAGACGAAGAAGTTTTAATTAGATATGATTATAGTTCATGTTAGACTTAACTAAAACGGTCTTTAGGCCACGTATGTAGGGAACAAACAGATGCTATAATGGGGGCAAACAGCTTCATGTATAATTATGTCGAGGTACCTACCTATTTAAGAATTCTGTCATCTATCAAAAATGTTCTACATTCAAGCATTAATTGATGTTATTATAATGACGTGACAAATTCTTAAAACATCATTAAATATGTAGAAAACACATCAGAGGTGAAGGTAATAAATAAAGTAGGGGTGCAAAGTTATGTAACCTCCACGTGTCCCACCCGCTTCTGGTCCCTTTGTACGTGTCCGAAGGGAAAAGCAGTAGGCGTGGGCCGATGCACCTTGGGCGGTTGTCAGTGACTTCACCTCGTATGATCTTACTGGCTAATGGCAAAAAACCTGACATTGGGGATGTTTCCTTTAGCAGAGGGCACAATGAGAGAATAATATATTACTGAACGAGTAAAAATATACCGAACAACGCCAAGAACATGTGATATTGTCTTTACACAACATTGGCAAAATCATGGAGAATACAATAGAGCCAAGATTTGAAAATTATAATGGAATTAATAACAACCAATTGACGGACAGCTTGTCCTAGGGATGAAATTATTCATACGAAAATGTCTGCACGTACCCAAAAAATGAGTAAACAGCGTCACACACGTAAGATACGCTCGTTTTAACTACATCAATTTATTCAGTCGCCTTTTACGATGTATGAGATAATTCATGGAATAAATATGCGGTTTTTCTCGGTAATGGAGCTCCTGTAGCGGGCAGGTACGGAAAAAGTACGCGACCGTCTCGTATATTCCGCTAAAACGATTCTTACGCGATAAATTTGGGGACATTTAGAAAACGAGGTCTGCGCAAAGGTTGGCAAGGACCTAATCTATTATTGATAGAGGCTTTGCCAAGAGCCCTTTGGCAAAAGGAGAATTTCGTTTATGGAATACACCTTTTTATTTTCTATGATACAAATGGGCATTAAGGTCTCCGTTTTAGAATAGGGAAAATAAGGTACATACATACATACATAAGCTCACGCCATTGTCCCATGGGGGTAGGCAGAGACCACGGACCGCCACACGCTACGACTCTGGCACACCTCTTTAGCCTCATTCACATTCATACATCTTTTCATGCACTTCCGTCGATTGAGGGTGCTACGCACTTGTCCTTTTCGGAAAAGATCATTGATTTGATCATGGTATGTTTTCCTCGGACGGTGATCTAATAAATTATCTATACGTCGATTTTGTGCAAGTCTGTTTTCTTGCAAACATTTAGCCGTAGCGATTTAAAATATTACTTTTAACACCCGTCTACGGCTTCGACCACTGTTGACTCCTTTCAGTCGTGTCGCAGTGATTCGTATTCGAATATTTTCCTCAACGTGATATCAGTAACACGCACAATATTATAATGTATACAGACGTTTTAAATTAAGCCACGCCGTGGTGGTCCAGTGGCGAGTAACCTTGCCTGCCGTGCAGGGGGCGATGGTTCGATCCCCGTCCAGACCGACTCGTACCATTGAGTTTTTCGGAATTTATGTACGATTTGTAACACCACTGGCTTTCCGGTGAAGGAAAACATCGTGAGGAAACCTGCATGCTTCAATTTCGAGGCATGTATTGTACCCACTGTCGATTATGTGGCGACGGGCTCACCCCCCGTCACACTGGACAGTTTCGGTACTACTGGTGAAATGTGGATGTTCTGAGGTTTCAGAATATCTCTGACTACCCCCTCGGGGAATATAGTCGTGAGCACATGCTTATGCTATGCTATGTCACACCGGTTTTCAGTCTTAATTAAATTATCGTTACAAATCTCTCGGTACAGGCATAAAATCAATACGAGTACTGACGAAATGACAGAGTATCATCGTCATGATTGCCACTTGATATAAAAGCAATTGCTCTTATTTCACGGTTCAGAGCGCACGCCCGCCACGGGATAAAACCCAACGAGGCGTGAACGCATTACTACCTTACTTACGACGCTAACTGCCTAATCTTTGCTACGTTTACATCCTCATAGCCTTTAACGACGCAAATGACAATTAAATACTCATTAATAGATCTAGAGGGTAATAAAGTAAAGGGCTTTTGTATTCGGAAATTGGAAGTTGAAGTTACAATAATATCCAAATTCCAAAGTTAATCAAATACTTGTAAATCCGTCGAATAAGTTTTAAACTTAATAAGAAACATGAAAGTATTCTTCTGGTCTCCTACAAAGACTGAGGCTAATATTCAGAGACGTGTTTTTAAGTTTGAGTTCGAAATTCCGTATGTCAAAATCCATACGTTTGCGATTCTACTCAGAATCAACTCAGGATACAGAGAAAACTCTGAATCTCGGCCTCAGTATCAAACATTGCAGCTAATAAACCCATTACCCTTCCTTTGCGTCGCGCAGTCGGTTAAAAAGATGACGTAGCAAACACTACGATCATATTTAACAAAATTGTTTTTAAAATGAAACAGTTTAGAAAAATTACTTTTCCATTCGAAGAAAGCAGTTATGTAATTAGATAAAGAGGGGAAGTTTGGAGGTACTCGTCCACCCCTTGTGGCCTTTCAGACAACGGTTATCCATTTCGTTTCCTCGTGGGCCGCCGGTGTGCGTGAATATTTGATGCTCCTATCGATCATAACTTCTTTGCGGTACTGCGGAGGGCGGGCGTACTAAGCCTATAGTTTCTGTTTGCATCTACCTATCTATTATGTTTAATCGACGAAGACAATCGAATTTGCATATTGGGTTAACTAATGATTTTTCAACGTGTTCGGCATGGACAATCCTTTTTTTTATATGGAAAATAATATGCTTGTGTAAATTCATGAACGTTAAATATTTCGTCTCATTTGGCCGATATAGATTTAGTCTGGAAACCGAAGGGAGGAACTCTACCAGACCCAGGCTGTAAAGACTAGGGTGGTTAGTAAGTAGTCTAGGTACACACAATGCTATTTGGAGTCTATTCAAATTGCAAAGCAAAAAGAATTTAGAATGACGCATTTAACTTTACAATGGGGTTGTCTTCATGACTTATGGAGACGAATGTGCTGGTAGGGCGGTAAAAATAGTAGTGAATAGTAAGAAAGGTATCGTAGGAGGTTTCGTGAGTGTAATTGGAGAGGCTCCGGGGCGTGCCGCACGCCACGACTAGCCGCGCAGTCGGGCGGGAGACATCTTGTATATGTATTTGCCTCTCTAGTAATTTCCCCGTCCGTCCTTGTATATTTAAGCGGTGGCGTCGTCCGTGCCGCTCTCATGCATATGTCATGAGCAGTTGCTGCGCGACGGTTTGTTGACGGTCGAGCCGCGGGAACCGCGACCATCGGCCCCAGCCCACTACCACCACCGATAATTATTACGTTCTACTTTCGATTCCGGTGGGTATCGGCGCCGCCCCCGCCGGTGGTCGGCGGTCGGTCGTCGGTGGGCGCCGCCCGTCACACATGCGAGGGATGAGGCGACAATTAGATTCCCGTTTTTCTCGAACAGCCCGCATGTAATGACCATGTGGTGTGTATTGCATGTACGATCAAATTAAATGGCGGACACCGTAAAAGCAGTCATAAGTCCGATGCACGCACGCTAGGCAATAAATATTGTGGCTCTATTTAATGTCCCCATAGACAGCCTGCGTTGATGGGTTATTGTAGGTACATACATAATCGTTAAAACATTTTTTATGTACGTATTAAAACACTATACCTAAATTACTATGGTTTTCTTTTTACCTAATGATCCTTCATGGAAGATTTATTCTGAGTATTATAAGGAGAACTATAGGTTCAAATAAATGCTATAACTTAACCATGGCATCGCATCGTTCCCCTGATACTCCATCAGATAGATTACTTAAGAGATTTCATAGCTGTTTGACTTTGTGATGGATTGCCGAACCTACATTTAGGGCGAGAGCAACCCGTGATTAATTAAAGATTGATAAAAAGTTAACATTTTCGGGTTTAAATGATTTTAGCATCAACAAATTCGATCGTTATGGAATCTATGATTTCTTGCTCTTCATCACTGATACGACACATAAGTGACAAAATTAATATACTTTGTACATACATACAAAGATTTATTTTCAAAAAGACATGCGTTTACATTACACAGTGAGTAGATCAGCAGTCTGTAACTGTCTGTATGATTAGTAGGTTTTCTTAAGAGCAACATAGAGATCAGAACAAAAGTAATTCGCTAGATGACTCCTGGCTCCTACTTTAGATCATGAGTAATGAATACGTATTGGATACTTAAGACGCTCCCATAGGTAAACGCAGTGCCGGGCCATATTTTGCTGGTTTTTAGAAGCTATCTTCTCGTTATTTAAAAGACATACAAATTAATGAAAAATATAACAATGATCTTCAACATCTTGGCTTTATTTGCTATGAAGTATATTTCTTATTTTTCTATAAAATACATATGAAACCTGTGTTCAAAGGAAAGCCTAAATATTGTAAAAAATCTGTATTATGTGCATGTACTTTATAAGTTGAAGTCACTTTTACTTGCGACACACACCATTGTCTAGACAATATTAGGATCTAAAAATGCTAAGTAAATTTATTTTAAGACCAATATTTAATGAGTTAATTAGATAATTGTAAAATTTGGAGCGAATTCTTAATAAATATATAATTCGAAAAATTGGATTTCCTTGTTTTAGAAGGCACCACAATGACATAATGAATGACAAGCCCGTCAAAAATAGGTACACCTACTAAAATAACGTAGTTTAGTAGAGGTGCGGCGGCTCTGAAACGGTCGAGGTCGTTCGGTCAGGGAAACCTCTTAACAATTTGTAAGGCATTTTCTTATAAAACTCTCCATAACTAAAAGTAATTTTAGGTACTAAAGAACCTAAATTATGAAACTAAATGCCTCCTTGAGATTTATGCCACCCCTAATCATCATGAACGTAATTTAAAAACAATTCACTATCAAGTACAAGGCGATTATCAGAAATTAATTGGTAAGTATGTTTTTTTAACCCCCGACGCAAAATTTGACGCCTATGTCGATCTATCTGTTTGTTTGTCTGTCGTTCGGTCTGTCTGTCTGTGGCATTGTAGCTCCCAAAACGGGTGGACCGATTTCGATGCGGTTTATTTAAAATATAAAGCTGATTTTTTCGAGTGTTCTTAACTTTGTTTCATGAAAATCGGTTCAGTAGTTTTCATGTAACTTTAAAAATTATGAAACAACATCAAAATTACAAATTTAGAAAAAACCCCGACGCGAAAAACAAACATTTAAAAAGTAAAACATAATTCGGTCACCTATTATTTTTGATGTAAGCAAATGTATGTTTTACATTTGCAAAAATGAGACCAAGTAACAATTATATTATTGACACAAAACATCTACGATTTAATAGGACATTTAAATTAGGTTAACTCATTACAGGTAAAAAACATGGATTTATTTTAATACCCAAGCAGAAACTATAATAATGTTACTACGCATTTGTCCTATATTATCCTATATACGTCCTATATTGATTGATAGATAGATAATATAAAATAATGAGTACACAAAGTACATACTAATTGTCATGGTAATTACATGATGCTGGCTGTCATTACAATAAAAGTCTCCATAAATGGGTGTAAAATTCAATGTGTTACATCATTACATATTAAACAGGGCACTTCAGACAATCAAACTGAAGAATTCAGTATGAAACACAGGCTTTTAAGTGAATTAAATGTTATGGCTTTTTAGTGATAAGACCACCTTATTTGTACCGTTATAATATTTTTTTTCTTTTTTATGCTGTATCTGCGTGTTCATTCATTCATTATTAGGTAATTATTATTGAAGCTTAGGGCCGGCTGGTTTCACCACTTCCGAATAAGTTCTTGATAGCTTGTGCTTGATTAGCTAAAGAACTTATGCAGAACTGTTCTTCTTATCATGGGCAGCAAGCCCAACACGTCTAGCATGATTTCTCTACTTGCGCGCGACTCTGCTTTTTCCCATACAACAAGTCGCGGCAAGCGCGGCTTTCGCTCTCCGAAAAGCGCGGGAACAGGTTATTTTCTATGCAGCGAAGGTGCGTCGCGCGCGTGTAGAGAAATCATACTAGACGTTCTGGTGTCAGAGTTTTTTCAAACCGCCTTATGGCCTCTGATGTGGTTCTATATGTAAAAACTACCAATAGAGATAGTAGCCGGGACCAACGGCTTAACGTGCCATCCGAAGCACAGAATCATCTTTCTTTTCAGACAATGAGGTGATTCAGACTGTGTCCTAACCAATTGGGGAAAAACGCACAAAATGTCATATCACTAGGTTTTCCCCGTGGGAATGGAACCCACAACCTCCATGTTAAGAGCCCAATGCTCTTAACCATTAGACCACGGAGGCAGTCAGAACAAAGCAGAACTGTTGAAACGAGTCCTTAGTCTCACATTCCAAAGCAGATTTTATATTAACACAGCCCCCTTTGCTTTGAGTTTTTCACTCTATTGCCTATTTGAAATTTGTTCATAATATACCCAAAACTCAATGTCAAGCTGGGAACAGCAGATAGACCCGTTTAGAATGGTTCTAGAAAAAGCTATCTATATCTTGATTTGATAAAACATAGTCCTTAATATGCTGACACTTTCATAAGAGGATGATCAGACCGTCAAACTGAACAACTTGCTTTATGGGACCAACATCGAAAACGCGAAAAAAATTACTGCTGTCCCATAAATTTGGCTCGAGTAGGTTTGCAGTTTCATACCCTGTATATATTTTTCTTTTTGCTCTGATCGGTTTGCTCCCATAGTAAAAGTTGTTCAGTTTGATGCGTAACCCGTCCATAATATAAATAGTCTAAGAATGTGAAACATTAGAATAGATGTTTTATTAGCTAAATGTTTTTTGCTTCTAATACAGGTTAGAATAGCCAAGCTTAAAAATAATGTTATGAATGTTTTAATGACAATCTTTAGAAACCTGTCTAGAAATATTATTTTAAACGAGATGATTTATTTGTTACGAAATAATGAAAAAAAACATAGATGCCAGGCAGAATACCATAGGGCGTGTGGGCACTCAGGAAAATCTAAGACTATACCCTCACTGAAATAAAGAACCTCCAATGTTCCAAAAGCAGTCGAAAATAAACTTTTAATTCTTTACCAAAACGGACAGCGTTTGATCAATGCAATAATACTGGTGCTACGGATCTAGAAAAACATAAAAATATAAAGCCGGCCGTAAAATAATCGATAGCGTTCAACATGACGTGAGACGTGAGCACCTTTAGGCGTAATTTTAATATAAAACACAACTCACCAGTAAATGCAGGAGATTAAATTTATTCAACAGCAATACTTTCTGGATTATTTGTATTGTGATACTCTCTTTTACAAAATAAAATTGCAAATCACCAGAAAACGAAAACGACGAAAATGGCGGCAATGAATAGTAGAAAAGTAGAAATTGGTAGAATTCGTAAAAGTTTGGTAGTTTTTATTTAATGGTGTTGCCTACGTAAAATATATAGAATATAAGGGGCTGTTACACGATCCGAGTATTATGATTTTAAGTCTTAGGGTGAGATTCAGAAGCGATTTTTTGTCTTAGCTCCAGCTAAGCGAGGCGAAAATGTATGGATTTTGACATATGGGAGTTCGAACTATGACTTTAAAATCGTCGTTAAAAATCTCGGCCTTAGTTCGAACTCCCGTAAGTCAAAATCCACAAATTTTTTACATATCCAAGTTTTAATTTGCTTGAAGGTGTAATTTTTTTTTCTAAGAGACACTACACAAAAACATGATACAAAATGGCGTCGCCCCATACAACTTTGTTTCAAAGCGAGATGGCGGAAGACAAAAAGTGGATCTATTTTTGTTTTCTTTGTAGCAGGAGACTGTGAAGAGATTGTATATATCTCTATATTCTGTCATTATGAACTATGGTTTAGGTTGCCATAGAGATACTTGACTGTTATCTCTCTGTCAACTATTATATTTTTCTCTTACGTATATTTTCCATTATATATTAAAACTATTATTTGCTTTGACCAAGTTATTATTTATTTGTCATACTTATATACACACAGTATAAAAGTTAATATGGTAGCAGAGCGTTTAAAGTGAAAAACGTTGTCACGACATAATGGTGAATGGTCATTGAACATTGTGCCGCAAACATGCCGAAGACAACATATCACGTTGATCCACTTGATAAGGACAACTATGACACTTGGGCAATTCAGGCAGAAGCCGTATTGATAAAAAGCAAATTATGGAAACACGTAGTTACACCCCTAGCTCAAGACGCAAGTGCCGAAGATGCTGAAGGAGACAGACAGGCAAAATCTGAACTTATTTTATTAATCGCTCCTTCTCAGCTCAAAGAAATAAAAAAATGCACCTCTGCAAAAGCCCTGTGGGATAAATTGAAAGAGATTCATGCGAGTAAAGGTCCCGCACGTAAAGCATCCCTTCTCAAGCAACTGATACTTACCAAACTTGAAGGTAACGATGTACGTGCACACTTAAACAAGTTTATGGACACTGTTGACAAACTGGCTGATATGGACGTAAAAATAAATGAGGATCTACTAACAATAATGATGCTATACAGCCTATCCTCAGAGTATGAAAATTTCCGTGTTGCTATAGAGTCACGCGACGTCTTGCCAAAGCCGGAAGAACTTAAAATAAAAATAACAGAAGAAAGTGACGCTCGTCATCATAATAATGAAAATTTTGAATCTGGTTCACAACCACTTAAAGAAGAAAACGCACTGTACGCATCTTGCAAATACTGTAAGAAGACGGGAAGCAAAATCTTTCAGAAAAAGACTCACAAAATATGTTCTAAATGCTGGAAGAAAAATATAAAGAAGAAGTCTAACACTAATCAAAACGATGACTCTCACTTCGCCGAAGAGTGCCTTCTTACATCGAACCGGAACCGTCAAGACGACTGGGTACTTGACAGCGGCTGTACTTCTCACATGACGCCTCAGCAAGAGTTTTTCAAAGACATGAAAACTGTGTCAAGGAAGCTCAACTTTGCATCAGAAGATCACTCCACTGAAATAAAAGGTGAAGGCAGAGTTACGCTGATCAACACATTTGGGAGAATACACCTCGAAAACACGCTGTTTGTACCTACACTTTCAACAAATTTACTATCGGTACCAAGTATTACCGATCATGGTGCTTCAGTAAAATTCGTTAATGACAAGGCAGTCATACGCAATAAGACGGGGAAGTTGCTAATGACCGCAGTAAAGTCAAATGGCCTCTACTATATCAGATCGCCAAAAATTGAACGAAGCTTTGCGGCAACGCCTGCAACGAGTTCAACAAACACAAAACAAGATTCCATACAAGATTGGCACAGAAAACTCGGCCATATGAACGACAAAGATCTCCACCTAGCTCTCAAAAACGAGACACTGATTGGATTGAACTTCAATAAAAATGAGACTTTGTCAGATTGCGAAACTTGCATTCAATCGAAAATGACTCGAGTGCCAAGCCCACCCCAACGAACTACTCCTCGAACTACCGAACGTCTAGAGATTGTCCACAGCGACGTGTGTGGCCCAATCAGCACACCTACTTACGCTCAGAGCAGATACTTCGTCACTTTCATTGATGATTACAGTAGGTACGGACGTGTATACTTCTTGAAAAACAAATCAGAAGTTTTAGACAAGTTTAAAGAGTACAAACAAGAAATGGAAACATTTACGGGCAACAAAATCAAACACTTGCAAACGGACAATGGCACGGAATATGTCAACGCCAAATTCCAAGCCTATCTGAAGGAACATGGGATTGCGCGACGCTTATCCGCACCCTATACTCCCCATCAGAACGGTATCGCTGAACGGAAGAATCGTACACTAGTGGAGAAAGCCAGGGCTTTGCTTATTGACGCAAAAGCACCAATGCGCCTATGGGCAGAAGCAATTAATACCGCGAACTATCTGTCTAATAGAAATGTAAACAGTGCTATTGACAACAAAACACCATTTGAAAAATGGGTACTAAGAAAGCCCTGTATAAATCATCTCCATCCTTTTGGTTCGAAAGCCTTCATACTGATGAAAGGATCTAAAGGTCATAAATTTGCTCCCAAGGCTATACCAGGAATATTTGTTGGATATTCAGATATCAGCAAAGCATACAGAGTATATGTTCCATCCAAACGCAAGACAATCATTTCTAAAGATGTAAGAGTTGTAAAGGCAAACTACTACTCCAACCTTACAGACAATGTAAGCAACCATTCTTTCTTCAACGAAAGGCAAACGACTTCTGAAACAACTGAAACACAAGTTGATTTCGATGATGCTGGCGACACTCAACAAAATGACTTTATTGAAAACGTCGTACACGCAGATTCTACTCAAAACGGTGAGGAAAATACTACTGATTACGAAACCGCTAATGAACAAGAACAAGATGAAATTGAACAACTACAAGATAATGATAACGAACAGGTACAGGATGAAATTGATCAACTGCCTGAACTAAATCGCTACAACCTTAGAGACAGATCAGCAATGCAAACGCCACAACGGTATGATGACTTCGTACTGGCAGCTGTCGCTGAAGTTGAAAATTTACCTAAGGATCCAGTGAATTACAAACAAGCATTGGACTCAATCTACAAAGAAAAATGGCTTGAAGCCATGCTGAGCGAGATAAACTCGCTGAAAGAAAATAAAACCTGGGATTTAGTGGAATTACCTAAAGGACGAAAGGCCCTACCATGCAAATGGGTTTATAAATTGAAAACAAATCCAGATGGCTCTATAGATAAATTTAAAGCCAGGGTAGTTGTCAAAGGTTATTCACAACAACAAGGCGTCGACTACGATAAGACGTTTAGTCCTGTGGTTCGACTCAGCACTATACGAACAATTATAGCAATTGCTGCTAAAGAAAATTTAAACCTACGTCAATTCGATGTATCAACAGCCTTTCTGAACGGTTCAGTTGAAGAAGTTATACACGTAGAACAGCCCGAAGGCTTCCAAGATGGAACAAAGCGGGTATGCAAGCTTAATCGCAGCCTCTACGGTCTTAAGCAAGCGCCGCGATGCTGGAACTTATGCATTGCCGAATTTTTGACAAAAACTGGCTTCAAACAAAGTGAAGCAGATCCTTGCTTGTATACAAGAATCAGAGGACAGTCCAAAGTTATAATTGGACTTTATGTTGACGATGGACTTGTGGCATCTACCACAACTGCTGCAGGAGATGAGTTTATTAAGGAACTAAAAGCTCGTTTCAAGATAACAACCAAACCTGTCTCCTACTTCCTGGGCATGGAAATAAAAGCAGAAAAGGGAAGAATAACAATATGCCAGCAAGCATATACAAAAAAGGTCCTTGAAAAGTTCGGTATGATGAACAGTAAATCAACACCGACTCCAATAATCAAAGAAAGTATCAACGATACGGAACCGAACACTGAAAGCAGGCCGAATTTCCCGTATAGACAGGCCGTTGGAGCCCTTACCTACTTAGCTGTGGGTACAAGGCCCGATATAGCTTATGCTGTGAGCAAAGCATCCAGAAAACTAGAGACACCCACTATGAAGAATGTTATGCTAGTTAAACGGATTTTCCGCTACTTAAAAGGAACTACAGACAAAGGCCTTGTATATAGACATACTATAGAAACACCAAAAAACATGGTGTGCTACTCGGACTCCGACCTCGCGGGAGACCAAGCAACAGGCAGATCGACATCTGGGATGGTGTGCCTACTCTCAGGAGCAGCTATCAGCTGGAGAAGTCAACGACAAACTATTGTCTCTCTCTCATCAACTGAAGCTGAGATCATTGCAGCCAGCGAAACAGCACAAGAGATTCTGTGGCTGAATAGCCTAGTGAAAGACTTGACTCATTTGCAAAAACCTGTGCTTTATCTAGACAACGAATCAGCTATAAAGCTTTCTCACAATCCTAAATATGAGCACCATAAGCGGACCAAACACATCAAGTTGAAGCATCTGTTTGTACGTGAATGCGTAACCAACGGTGAACTTGAAGTAAAACAAGTCCCATCCATGCGACAGCTGGCGGATATGCTGACAAAGCCACTTTTTGGTCCAAGATTGGAAGAATTAAGTGGAAAAATTGGATTAAAGAAAATCTCCAAATTTTAAAAGTTCCGTGGGTGTGAAGAGATTGTATATATCTCTATATTCTGTCATTATGAACTATGGTTTAGGTTGCCATAGAGATACTTGACTGTTATCTCTCTGTCAACTATTATATTTTTCTCTTACGTATATTTTCCATTATATATTAAAACTATTATTTGCTTTGACCAAGTTATTATTTATTTGTCATACTTATATACACACAGTATAAAAGTTAATAGAGACACAGCTTTAAATTGTTTTTTTTTAACCAGCCTGTCAGCATAGGTAGCATGGCACCGTGATATAGCGCTATAACACCTTCGCTCTCTTTCTATTTGCATGTGAACGAACGAGATAAAAGACGTGAAACAGCCGTACACGTGTAACATGCTACGGCTTCAGGGTTGCTGTGAGCAGGCTGTGAGGCAAATAATGTTGCCCACCTAAATATAGACATTCTACTATTTCGTTTTCGCTGGCTGTCACTGTCAAGTTAAGTTGACAATACAAAAAATTTGAAGTGTCAAAAGTAATAATTCATGCGAAGTTATTTTTGAGAAATTTTATTTTATTTTTACATTTTATCGATATTGAACCATTTTAAATCTATTTTCGAGGTACTAAAGTTATTTTTGTACGAGTAATAGTGTTTTACGACCAGACATGTCATTAGTTTTGCTAAGTTATACGTATAGTTAGTGAAAGTAAAAATATTTCATAATTTGCGTCTTTTAACCCCTAAACAGACATGAAAGATGAATAATAGTTCCGATTACATTTACTGGTCTGAGCTGCACTGCTCGAAGGATGCCCTGACTGATACATATGGGTGGTTCATGCAATTTCTCCTGGCTGTTTTAGCATTCACCTGCCTTATTGGTAAGAAATTCAAATATTGACAATAGCTCTCTCGGTCAAGGTTTTGGCCGTTCGTTGGATGTCTGTATGGCTTCAAATTAGTGGCAAAGGTCGCTTGATAAATCTATATGATAAATTGGCGTAAAAATATCATTACACAAATTGCACCTTAGTGTATATAAAATAAAGTCATGTTTAGATTCTTTCAGAAAATGTTAGTTTGCACTTTGAGTCTATTGCTGTAATTTATTTACAACAGTTTAACAAAAGTGTGAATATATTTACAAGAAAAAGATTATGATACGGTTTGTTTGTATAATATTCCTGACTCCAAATCAACCTTTTTAGAATTTTTGTCTGTTTTTTCGAGGATCACGCTAAAACTACTGAACCGATTTTGATGAAACCTAAAATCTGAAAACTTATGAACTTGATGAAACTTATAATTTGTGCGGACAAGTAGCGGGTAAACTCTAACTGTGGTACAAATAAAAACTTACTTATTCGATCCTTATATTAGGAATAGTTACGATTAGAATAAGCTAAGAATAAGGAGAAAAACTTAAAAAAAAAATGTTTCTATGATACAGAACAGTTACACTGATGTTATACTAGGTTTAAGTTGTTCTGGGTTTATTAATAGATTTTTTGTTTATTCTTAGTTTATTCTTGGTATAACATTTTATACCACGTTTATTAGTTCCACAGTATTAGTAAGTAAAAGAAGTAACGTAATGTTATTTCTTGGCAGGTAAAAGGTTCTGTGAGCCCCGCTACGCGAGGAGGCCATGGCTGATCTGGTTCTACGACACATCGAAGCAGGGTCTGGGGGCGCTCATCATACATGCGGCCAACGTCTGGCTCTCACCGCACCTCACGGGGAATCCTTGTACTTGGTTTGTACTCTTAAATTCTAACGTTTTACTTCACCTTCTGCCATCAACAAATTAATCTTTATGAGGGTTCCGTACCCAAAGGGTGGCAACTAAGCCTACTAGAATATTTTTTTCTTGAGGGGTGGGAGGCAGGGTTTGTTAAATCATGACTTTTTCCCTGCAAAGTTTTTGGAGATACTGATTTCTAATGTTGAAGATCTTGTATGTGTTTATTTACACCCTTCAGCTTTTGGTTGGAATCCAGATTTGGTAGTGCTTTATTTTCTGGTTTCCAAAATAAAGGTGTTGTAGTTGTTTGTTCACTACATTCCCTAGGATTGTAAATGACACTTCAGAATTAAGACAGAAATTATATGGAACCACCACCATACGGTGGTACAGTTTAATGTTCAGAATTTCACTAGCAGTGACCAACCAACTACCACCGAGAGATACCAACTGCTCTTAAACGGTGAAGAAAAACATCCTTGAAGAAATCCTGCATTTGCTGAAGAAGGAAATTCTGATGCATATTGTAAAGTCTACCAATTCTCATTGGGCATGTATGACCCTCCTTGAGGGTGGGCCTGTGCCCTGCAGTGAAACATATACAGGGTGTAAGGAAAAGTATCATTAACCTTTAAACCACATACTCTACCCATCAAACTGATCAACTTTTACCACGGGAGCAAGTGTCAGCGCAAATCAGCTGCTCGATATGTTTGAGTCGAGTAGGTATTGCAGTTTAGTATGGAACAGCTGACTTTTTTCTTGCACTGATAGGTTTATTCCCATACTGAAAGTTGTTCAGTTTGATAGGTTGAGGATTTGGTTTAAAGGTTAATGATACTTTTCCTTACATCCTGTATAGGTGATGATGAATAGCAATAGCCGTGCTCAAACTCTGTCTTCACAAGAATTTGGCTGAAAAGTTGTATCCATTCCTTAAATATCTTCTAGTAAATACCATGTTTCTTTATCAGGTATATAGTGAACTTCATGCTGGACTCAACGCTAGGTCTTCTAATAATATGGGCAGGCATCAGGCTGGCACAGTACTGCGCCAGGACTTATGACATTCCACTCATCAATTTTGGTGAATATGGTGAGTTTTACTTTGTTTTTATAAGACTAACTTTACAGCTGTTTTTCTCTTACTCTATACGTATTAGTAAGTAAGTTATAGCCTTTATGAATGAATCCCACTGCAGGGCAAAGACCTACTCTCATGAAAAAGGGTGAGAGGGAGTGGGCCATACTCCACCACGCGGGCGGACGTTGGTGGAAGCAAGTAGTGGTCAACTTACTGTCAGAGAATTTTCAAGCCGCCTTAACAGGCATCTGACCTGGCTTAACGAATAGTTACAACGACACCTGACGGAACTATCCGAGACCAACTGCTTAACGTGTCTTCCGAAGCATGGAAACGCTCTAAATGAAATACCACTAAATGGTCACCCATCCAAAGACTGACCGGACCTGATGTTGCTTAACTTCGGTGATCGTTTCCAATACCGAAGCTCCACTACGCCAAAGAACGCTATACGTAATAACATGAATATTTATTTGTACATACATACATTATTTTGGGGGCGGACTGAAACCACACCTCGGACACTTAGCTGTCATTTCATACAAATGGGAAACATGTACAAGAGGAGTCACTTCGCAAGTTCTTAGTAACTAAACGTGTCTGAACAATGAGAATTTAGTCGAGCAGTTTAGCAAGTAATTTAGTTGAGTCGATAAAATTTTTTTTCTTTTTTTATTGGGCGAGTAGCACCTCGCACCACTACTGGTTCACCGGCTAAACGAGTCTGAACTTGTTTTAGTCGAGTTCATTAGTTGCCTTAAAAATAACATTTCGCTGGAGCGAAGAAACAACATTAAAATGTGTGTCTAAATACAGGGTGTCTCAAAAGAAATTTTATATTTATTTAGCTTACTGCGTGAGCGCAACGTATCCGAGGGGCGCGGGGGTTATGTCAATCGGTAGCCTGGCTCTTGGGAATTCAGTCGCTATGGAGCGTTTCTCGGGAGCAGACCGCGCGTTGTGCGTGCGAGAGTTTTACAAAAACGGTGATTTGGCGACTGTAGCGCGTAGAAAATTCTGCAGTATTCGAGGTTTTCGCCACTTAAATGATGCGCCAAGCATTCCTCTCATTCGACATTGGGTTAAAAAGTTTGAAGAGACCGGTACAACGCTAGATAAATCAAAATCCGGGCGACCTAGGTCATCAAGAACGGTAGAAAACGTGGAGAATGTTAATCAGTCTGTTCGTGACGACCCGAACCTTTCAATTCGGAAGCGCGCAAGTGCTTTAAATGTGCATAGATCATCATTACATCGCATCATGCACAAAGACCTAAAGCTGCACCCCTACAAAATTCAATTGGTGCAAGAATTAAAGCCCCAAGATGCCAGTCAGAGGCTTCATTTCGTAAATCAGGTGATTGAGCGATTTTCAACGTTTACCAACATTTTGTTTTCGGATGAAGCTCATTTTCATCTTAATGGCCACGTAAATAAGCAGAACTGCCGCTACTGGAGTGCAACGAATCCAAAACGCAAACATCAGAAACCCGATAAACCGACTTCACTGGCCCATTTGAAAGAAAATATCCGTCACGAAGTGGCAGCCATCCCTGAATCCACCTGCCGAGCCGTCATAAGTAATTTTACTGTTCGATTAAATGAGTGCCGATAACGCGAGGGTCTACATTTAGACGATATCATTTTTAAGAAATAAATCCCCAAAAAGTGTATTTCAATAATTAATAAACATTTTTTCTATATACGGCTTACTTTTTTTTTAATCGATCCACTAAATATAAAATTTCTTTTGAGACACCCTGTATTTAAAATATTCTAATGATAATTCTTTCAGATGACAATTCGTAGCTCCTAGTTCATCTCTTCTATTCATATCCATTTTCGCACCAATCGTTTTTTCTTATTCATCACACCAATTTCTTCTTCCACGTCTTCTAAAATAGCCATTAAGATAAGTTTTTCCAGCTTATTCACTTTATTACGTTGTAGTCTGTTTATCTTACAAACCCTTCACTTATGTACTGTACACGGCCGTAGTGCGAACGGTTTTAGGGCAGTAGCATGTATTTTAGTTACTAAATTACTCGCCACTCGACTAAAATACTGGCATAGTCAGAACTAGGCTTGAGCGTGGTGTTTGCGATTTTGCTTGCCACGGGGCTCTGCAATCTCTCTCAGTTGTGTTTTTGGTCAAAAACAATCCTTGAGATTGGGATAGATACTTTCACAAACTATTTGACACTGGCGGAAATGCAGTGCTAGCAAAAGTCCATTGATATAACGGTAAAAAATAAAATTACAAGAGGTAAGCATGTGCGATACAGAGTGAGTGCGAGCGAGACAGAAATACGCCATTGATTACATTTTCCGCCACGACTCCCACCCATACTCTTATACTATGCCAAAACCGTGCTATAACTACTTACCGACTTTTACAGTAAAGTATTTGATGAGAGAGCTGAAATGTTATGGAGTTAAATTAAATGAGATTTATTTGCTAGAACATAGTGAATTGCATCCATTGGGTATCAAGGCTAAAATGATTGTCTTTGTCAGTAAGATAAGATATGTCAATAAACATTACACACCTACATAGAATGATTACTTGTGTACATAGTTATGTATTGTGTAGTTAACAAAGGTACTATAGGTTTAAAATAACAATTTTTATCATGTACAATACACACATATCCTCAAAAGGCGAATATTTTGTTCTACATCATTGGGCCTAGCATACCACCCACGACAAAACGAGGACAGCCAGTTGACCACTAACTTGCGTCCTCCAACTTTTTTGTGGAGTAGGGCCCACTCCCTCTCACCCTTATTCGTGAGAGGCCTTTGCTCTACAGTAGGATAGGCTATAACTTACTTTTACTTACTACCTCCACCAATGTGCGTATTCATATTATTTACTAGCAGCGACCGCAACTTCATACGTGCAGACCACTGACTTTAAATACTCATAACTTTTGATTGAATGAACCTATTGCCATGAAATAAAGCGTAAATGTTAATACAAACTAAGCCCTAATTAGTTCTCTAAAATTCTTAAAATACGTGGTCGTCGTTCATTACGTATCCTGAAACCCCCAATAATTTTTTTTGCTAATATCTTAAATGTACATTATCCCTAAGTTTACTATTTTATTATTATGTATAGATAAAGATCAGCTCAATACGATTTGGCATACATTTCTTTGATTTTTCGAGCAATGTTTGCCAAATCGGGCCTAACAAATAGGGCAGTGTCGCACCTATATTGTGCTCATGTCGCAGGTAAGCCAGCGATGTGCTCGGCGTGGATATGCCAGTGCGTGCTGTACGCGGCGCTGGCCACGTTCGCCAAGTCTGCGCTAGCGCTGGTGCTGCGGCTGCCGCCCGTGGTTGCCGTGCTGTCGACGCTGCGGCTCTCCCCGGTCTCCGACCCCAGGCTGGAGCTCGCCGTCGTCATGCTCATCATACCATTCTTTGTTAATGTAAGTGTTTCTACCGTCAAGCTTGCGCTGGCGCTCGTGCGTCATAATATTTTAGTAATACAAATGTTCAAAACAAAGCGCGTGTTTTGACGTCTGATGAGAAGTTGTTGTTGTTGATTTAACTAGTTGGCAAATAGCCTATTGTTTTTATGTTTACAATTTGCAAGTGCAATGAAAATGCTTGACTTTGAGCGCAGATATAGGAGTTTTGTTCCGATTGGACAAGACCTATCCAACGACACCTCACTCGATTTAAAAATCATAACTACTACATTTCTGTTTTTGGGTTACTGTAATCTGTCTTCATGCCAAATTTCGATTCAATAGGTGAAGAAATGAGCGGTGCAATATTTAGGCGGGGCATACAGTCGGACAGACAGAATGGACGCAAGTATAAGGGTTCCTTGTTTGACTAAGGAACCCTAAAAAATTATCATAAAAATCGGTTCAAGAGTTTCAATCGATCATAAAAATAGATCAGAAAGTTTTGATTTCTAATAAAAAATGTTGTTTTGGAGTCAGGGACACCTAAAAACATCATAATACTGATTACCCATTTGATTACCACAAAATATCAAACACGTAATATTATCAAAATGAATTCTGGCGCAGTAAACCATATCATAACATGCTGCTTATCTCAAATATAAAATAAAACTGCAGTAAAGCGATAGCCCGGGATCGTGATTTAAATATTACAGTCTATTTACAATATCAGCTCCAATTACAAGATTTAAAATGCTGGACGAGTATTCAAATGATGGCTCATGGACCTCATAACATCAAACTGAACATCGACTCGAAGAGAGAAGATCCAGAATCTAGCCTGGAATTGTATAATGTTGACTTGTCAACGAATACAATCCTTATAATATCTGTGACAATACATTATACAGATGCAAACATCCATGTCTTGGTTATAATTATAAAATTCGTATTCACCACATATATATTTGCTTTGTGGGATTCGAACCCGCGACCGTCGGTACAGCATGCAGGTTTACTAGTGGATCACTACCGACTGACCTATCGGGCCGTCAAAGTTGATCAGAACCATAGAATAATAAAATAAAAAATGAATAAAAAAATAAACCATAGAATAATGAGTATTAATTATTCTTAGGCGCGGTTTATACAAAAAAGACGTGTGGTGGTGGCGGATAGTCAAAGTAACACAATATAAACCTTAAAGTACGTAACAAAGCGTCGTTTTTGTCCAAGCGACGTCACCTGGAGGCGCGGTCGCGATTCTCCTTTACGACAAAAACGACGCTATCCTACGTACTATAAGGTTTATATTGTGTTACTTAGATTATCCGCCACCGCCACACGTCTCTTCCGTATAAACCGTGGCTTATGTAAGAACCTCGGTTGAGAGGTCTACAGGAGACCAATCGCTCTAAATACATCTCCACTGAACCGTGATAGGAACGCATGCTAACTACAACTTTTAACACATTCGGTATTGTGATAATCATTTGACAGCTGTTAGAGCCGTTTTGATAGATCGCTTAGACGTTAAAGTCTGTCAGTCATATTGTAAATAAGTAAAGTTAAGCGCGAGTCGCGCTGCAAGTCTGACGGAGGGTGGACGCGTGCGTGTTGGCCTCTCTTTGGCTTGCACGTGGCTCCGCCATTTTGTGAAGCTCTTTTGTGTTTTAACCATAAAACAATTACTTGAGATTATAAACTACTTGACATTGGCAGAATTGCCGCGCTAGACGCAAGCAACCGGCCATTAATTAAGAAAAAAAAAGTTAAGCGCGATACGGAATTCAGCGTAGTTGAATTTTGCGTTGCGTTGCGCTTTGATATTTGAATCGCGTAAATTTTGACGTATTTTCCACAATTGACAACAATACATTTTTTAACCACCTGTTTTTAATAAAAAATAGGTTAAAAAATAAGAGATACGTATTTTTCCGATTTTATTTTTGACCGATATTTCTATTTTTAATTTACTTTAGAATTTTCTGAAAAACAAAGGTTTTATGGCTAAGATACCTTGGCTGCAATAACATAAAAATGAAAACTGTCAAATACAATAGAAAAGTATTTTTTTTTAGAAAAGCCAAAGGAATAAAATCTCATTCAACCTCTATTATATTTTTCAGTATTTTTCAAATAACTCGAGAAATAATGGATAGAAAAATCTGATAATTTTGATATAAGCTTTGAATCATATAATCTCCAAATGGTTTTCTTATTTTGGTACCTTTCTTGAAATAAAATGTTGTCAATTCCAATAATTCTTCCTCTCCAGTAAGTCCGAAAATTCGCGGTTCAATTCCCGGGGAACTATTTGATATTTATAATTATTTTAATACATAAAAAATTCATTAATATTTATGCCAATGTTTTGTTCACAACAGTGATACAAAATACGAAATTGACGTAATAATGATCACATCTGTATCAACAAGGTAAAAAGTCGAAAGACATGGTTGTATCTACCCGAACTTGTTTCATTTGTGTCTAGACCCATAGTCGGGGAAATCTACGGATTTTTGTATGGAGTAGGTTGCATTAATTGCACTTTTGGTGAAAATTTGGAATATAGTAGATACATACCTGAAAAATATAAATTCTCAATAATCCCCGATTTTTTATGTTGTATTATTGAATAATTAAGACATTTACAAAACATTAAATTTAGTTATGAACAAAAAATGGAAAACTGGTGATTTTGTGCAGGATGGCTTCGTTCAATACGTTTTACTTATAACAATAATAATCCCCGGTTAATATCGTTAATTTGGGTAGATATTTAATATTTTGTAAGTCTTCAAAAATTATAACCTCAAAACAAAATTATTTACTGTTTGTTTTTACACATTAAATTTGCCAATTGATAATTAACTGTCTCTATTGCTGGTATGCTGATCGAAATATTTTTAGAAATAAGCTTGCCATTTGTACTAATATCTTTGACTAATTATTATAAGGACTAGCCTTGCGGTAGCATTTCCCCTCTGCCACGGTATAAGCACAATTGATCTTGTGCATTTACATTCAATTTTACACCTTATCACTAAACGAGACAGCCTATAATTGCGAAATAATAACTTCGAACTTAGAACGTTTGGGGTTCACACGAGACTACTTTTCATGATTTTTAACATTCAAAATTAGAATCTAAAGTTACGGGGAATAAAATCCAAAGTTGCGGATTTCATGTTACCTCGCCCCCCGCAAAAAGTGGCAGAAATGTTTGTTAGTAGAATTACAAGCGTAACCAGTCCACATATAAATAGTCAAAGATTAATATCGATTTTAAGGTATTTCTCAGGTTCCTGAGCCTATATAACCACGAAATCTCGACAAAAGTGTTATAAACTAACAGTAATATTATTTCAAACACAATTTACTAAAGTGTCTTTAATGCAATCTCAAACCTTATTTTTCCTAGACTACCATCCGGATCATAAGAAATACTTTACGATTGTAACACATTCCGTCCCCATGTAGTTCTATATCTACTTATATTAAAAAAAAACGTGTTAGGCTGTTTCAGAGTCACGCTTAGCTTAACAGGCGTTTTAGTCCGATGCAAACGCGCATGTGCATTGCGACCAAGGCTGTCGACGAATGACAGACCAAATATTACGAAAGTTTTGCGTCGTAGCTGTATCGCGTTTGTATCGATGCTGTATTATGTTTGCATCGAATCGATGCTGCATCGCGACTGAATCGATGCAGAAGCGCTGCTTAAGTTGCAGTGTGTGAAGGGCTCTAATCCAATTACTCTAAAATTTTATTTCCTTATTTGCGATCAGATTCTGGTAGACCTATAGTATTTGGCATTACTATGTAACCCTTAGGCTCTTAGTGCATATTATATTCATCGGCGTTGTCGCTTTGCTGTGAAATCACGAAAGTTAGTACGCGACGAATTATTTAACACGTTCGTGGACAGTAAACTGCTGGCTATAGAAGTGAAAACAATAAAAGCTCTATTTTGTCTCGTTCATTGTCCACAAACGTGTTAATAGTTCGCGACGAATGATTTAAGCAGCAAATTATTATTTTCAAATGGGCGTTGAAACAAATTCGAAATACGAATTTTAACACCACTAATCTTTCTCTTTCAGATATTAATATTCTGGGTGACGGACAACTTCTTGATGTACAAACCGAGAGGCGTCAGTAGCAAAATTAAAACTAAGGTAAGGAAAATATCTTTTTGTTATCTATCGCACACTCACCTACCCGTTGCAAGTAAATACTACGTAACTATGACGTATCTTAGTTACTAATTGACTTTAAACGTGTGTGCGTTATAGTGCTAATTATGTTGACTCAGTAGACATTCCACTGTCTATATTTGACAGTGGAATGCTTTTCAAATGATCGACACATTCTTGAAGGTACAATCTAAATTATATAATGAAGTATCATCCGCACCTTAATCGTTTGTTATAAACGATTTTATTCAAATGAATTTTATTGACTTTGGAGACTAAAATATATAGGACCTTTACCAGGCAAAATATGTTACCTCTAAAGCTGTGCAGGAAAGCAACTCATGAATCATTCATGCACGATAACTATCCAAATTAATTAAATTAAGCGAATAGAGCATATAGACAAAGTGACCTTTCTATTGGCGTAGACGCTAGCATTTGTCTCTGTAAATAGTTCTTCCATCCAAAGGTTGTCTGGAAGAAATCGCTTTTAGTGACAAGACCGCCCTTTGTGCCCTTCTCATTCTTGTTTTAAATTGTATTTTTCTATTCTTGAAGTGCAAATAAAGAATATTTGTCTTATCTTATCCAGTAGAAATGACAGAATCTATGGATTTGACATTAGAGATCGAAACATTTTGACGTTTGCTTTCGTCACCATACGTGAAGTCCATACATTTATATGTTTTCTACTGTCGTTAACGCTAATCGAAAGTGACATTCTATTGGAATTCATCATGAGATGAGTAACTCCATAATGTAGTGATACCAGATAAGTCGGCGATAACCTTTACCTCTTACAAACCACGCTTAACTCTCAACCAGGTACGTTACCAGTCCATAAAGAAGGATAAGTCAGGGTCTGAAGATGAGGAGCAGTCAGCAGACGAGCGGCTCCTGGGCGCCAGCGTATGACCCTCCAGAAAGCCCAGTGTGACTCGGGCGTAACCGCAATCTCATAGGCTGGGGTCAGACTCGAAGGAACCGAGCGGAATGTCCGTAGCGGACATTCAAAACGTTGTCACATTAATTTGAAAGCCATGTTTTTCTGAAAACAATAGATATGCCTAAAGAAATCTTGTTGGGCAGCTACGTAGCCAAAAAACATTATTTTGGTTTTTTTCTGAAAGTTGAATTAAATTGTATATACAAATTATGATGTACGCATAAATGCATATCGATGGTTTTCAAAAATTCTAAATTAAGGTTTTGAAATTACGCTTGGTTTTTTTTTCAGTCTGACTTCAGTCTTTACTTTAGTCTGCTCCTTTGTCTTTGTCTTTAATTAACAAGTGTAGCAGGGCTAACATGCCACCCCCGACAAAGCGACAAAACGAAATAACCGTCATGTGTCTCCTCATACGCAAAGTAATAAAGACAGAGGCACGTCTCGATTTTTGTTGTTTTCTCGACGGTGGCATGCTAGGCGAATAGGAACATCATATGTAGCTTGTATACCTTTTCGTCAAAGGCATATGGCTGACAATGGAATGACCTTTTATTTGGCATCGATAGATATATTTTGTTGATTTTAGTTTTTCGCTTTCTAAGATTCTGTTGGGCTATTGTGTAACATGACGACCATCGATCGTATTTGTTAAATGACTGTTCTAGTCAATTCGTAAATTATGCTCTATTTTCCCTTCATTTAGATGAAAAATTATAATATAACATTTAGATTATTATCGGCCTATTGCACAATAGCACCCCTGCGCCCGCGGCATGATGGCGCGATAAAGCGCTATCCCGCCCTAGTTCCCTTTCTTTTTGCGCGCGATCGAACGAGTTACCATGAGATAAAAAGTTTATCGAGGCACCATGCCGCGGGCGCTGATCAGGCCTCCGTCACTCGGCAGTAGGTATGAGATAAGTACCTACACTTTGGCGCATCGTAAGCGATGCGCTGGCTTGATTTCTGCCACTCGCGCCGGACGTCAACGTTGCATACGCCGGCGTCGCGCGCTGTACGAAGTAATAACAACGCAGAGTCAAGCTTCATTACATACATTTTTGCGCGTAGCGTCTGGCAGTAAGTAATTCAAGCGGAGGAATTTATCATTTTCTAAGGCGCGGTTTATACGTGTGGCGGTGCCGGATAGTCAAAGTAACACAATTATAAACCTTATAGTACGTAGCATATCGTCGTTTAGAGAATTACGCCCGCGCCTCCAGGCGACGACGTCACCCGGAGGCGCGGGCGCGATTCTCCTTTACGACAAAAACCACGCTTTGCTACGTACTATAAGGTTTATATTGTGTTACTTAGATTATCCGCCACTGTCACACGCCTCTTCTGTATAAACCGTGGCTAAGGAAGTGATGTATCTGTTATGTTAGTTACTAGTAATCTGTGCCCTAATTCTTAATTAGTTAATGACCTTGAGATTTTAGAAGATAATCAAAAGATAATGAATATCATTAAGAAAATCGCGTATCAATCGACGAGAAAAAATATTGTTCAAGTTAAAAAGACAAAGGCAAGTTTGTAGGCTTTTCGAAACTGTGTAATATAATCATGTATCATTGGAAAAAAATATTTACACATTACGTTATAAGATGTATTCCAAAATGTACCTAATGAATAGTTTTGTATATGGGGCTCGATGATGGATTATTTTTTTATTTAAACTTTGTAACCTTGTTCAAGAAGATATGCATTAAAATCTGTAGCTTTCCAAACCAAACGCTTTACACCAGTGCGACGTTGCCGCGCAGTCGGTAGCGCCACAGGTCCTGCACTTCAAACAAAGTTTTGGATTTTACATGATGGCGTTCACACATGCGCACTTGGTGCCAATTGTCTTTGACATATGTGTAGGGTTGACTTTCCGCGCATCGTATGTACATCATCTACATTTCGTTACTTTTAATGTTCGTTCTGTTATTAAAAATAGTATTTGAGCTAGAGAATTACTGAAGATGTGAATTTAGCGTTATTTTACAATGTTTTTATGCACTGAAAAGACACAATTCTATGTAGTCAAATACTACGGGTGCGCGCGCCTGACTGCATTCCGTTGCTTGATTTCCCTCAAGTTTCCCAGAAAGTGTGAGGTGAGGTGGGGTATCTGAAGTCAGAGGGGGGGCGGGGAGTGGCCGTTCTGTATATAAAACTATATAATATTACCTATTATGTGGTAGCGCTGCAACTGCAGTAATGTGAAGGCATCTGCTGCTGCCGCGCTGCTAAGTCGCCTAATGTGAAAGCACTCTTTTATTTTTTTGAATTTTTATCTTTACATTTCCAGACTTTCTTTCCGGAATATCTATTATGTAGGTACGAATTTTTTGAAAATAATGTATAACCTCTTGAACAGGATGAATAGTAGTAGGTATAGGTAGCTTGTTTTATGACCAAAGCTGTATAGGCTTGTGAATATTTGAATGTACTGGCCACTATTTTTAGGGGCTATAACTTATTTTTAAATAATATTTTGTGGCCATGCTAGCGATATGTTAAGGCAGTTTATTTTGAAATTTGTATGACGGTTTTAATATAAAAACCGGCCAAGAGCGTGCCGGATTCGCCCATGATAGGGTTCCGTAGTCATATAAAAAGTTTACCCTGAAATATCTTATGAATAATATTACTTATGTAAATCTTCAAACGCAATCGCACGATTCGTTCAACGCCATCTAGTAGCAAGCAAGAAAATCAATTTATAATTTTGATTTAAAGTTCTATAAGTTATTGAAAGCTATGTTTTAAAATATTCTATGGGTGATTTTTTCCATTTTACAAGACCTATACAACGACACTTCACTAGATTTAATAGAAAAAACTATTTTGTTTTTCAGCCCCCTTTTCATAACCACATTCTGTTTTTGGGTCACTGTTATCTGTCTTCATGCCAAATTTCGATTCAATTGGGGCAGAAATGAGGGAGTTATTGAGGTGGAGCATACAGACAGAGTGGACGAATAAAGGTTCCTTAAGAATAGCGTTCCGTAGGGAACGCTTAAAATGAGAATAATCTATGAAAAAAAAACTCATGAAAGTGATTACCATTGGGTTCCTCGTTTGAGTACGGAACCCTAAAAATGAGAATGCTCTATGAAGAAATATCTTATGTCAGTGATTAGGTACCATTGGGTTCCTTGTTTGACTACGGAACCCTAAAAATGAGAATACTCTATGAAAAAATTTCTTATGAAAGTGATAACCATTGGATTTAACATGTTTATTAAATTAAGATGATGGAATTGATCTAAGTTTCTGCTTACAAGCTTTTTATATATTTTTATTCTGGTGACGATAATGCGATCTAAACTAATGTACACACGGCGACACATCAAGCTATACAAAACCAACATAAGCTGGCCGCTCGAGGGTTGAATAACGTATAACGTTGCGCGGTCAGGTTATTTTAGTTTTGTATAGCTTGATGTGTCGCCGTGTGTACCTAAATGAAATGCGTTGAATTGACTAGACTGGATTTGACCATCGTTACACCCATAAAGTTACTAATAGAGTGACTAACAGCTGAAAGAGCGAGATGTACCTAGCGGCACCACTGTATAATAGAAAGAGATACGTGACGCGAGGCAATAGAACCGTTTTTGGGGATCTTATCGCAGGGTAAAAATTCGGTTTCTGTGAATAATTGTGAATCTAAAGTGAAATGGTAGATAATATTGTGAAATATACTAACACTATTTCATTAAATTATCCACGATTTCACGTTAGATTCAGAATTATACACAGAACTCGAAAGTTTACCCAGACGATAATCTCCTGAAAACCTCCAAAATCGGTTTCATTTGACAATTCATGTCAGTTCCTCTACTCCTGTAAGGTATAATAACTTTATGGTTATACCACAGTTAAGAGGATATTTCTGATAAATCTCTCCATACAAAACGAAGTTATGTCCTAGTTTGGACATTTAGTACTTGAAAATAGTAAAAAAAATGTTTTTAACATAATCTAGAAACCAATATCTATGTCGGTACCATTATTATTATTGTATCTCTTGAGGTATTTCACGGGCCGCAGCCCGGACCTTTGGAAGGCTTGCGTGGGGTAACAGGTACAACACGTAGAGGCCCCTTTGAGACACTTTTATCTAAATGTGATGGGATGCACCAATTATGGTCTATCTCTGAATACATAATGCAAATGCACCAGTAAACATACCACGTTCGGTGCAGAGACTATTGTAGAAGGTAGAAAAGTTAGTACTTTTCATTCCCTAGTGGATTATTATTATTATAACACTTTATTGTACACACAGACAAAATAATACACAATGTTGAGGAAACATGTCAGAATTGATGTCAGATTTCCGTTTCAATATTTAGTTCCAAAGCTACCGTGGGCTAAAGATTTCGATAGAAATCTTAAATTAGTCTTAGAATTGAAACAACATATTTAAATCGAAATCTGACAAGGTACCGACACTGATAATGGTTTCTAAATTGTGTTAACATCATTTTACTTTAATTGTTTAATATTGAAAATAGGACGAAACTTCGTTTGTATGCAGCGCGCTCGGGCGCCCTGGCGTGGGTATTTTCTTAAAACCCGTGGTTAGAACTAACCGCGTTACCAGGCGGGCCAGCATCAAATCCAGTAGATAGAATAATTTCGGTCACCGGAACAGAAAGGTTTGTTGCACTATAGAAACCTATAACAGTAATCGAGCCAGTAGTAGAAAATCGATACTGTTTGGTTAATATGAGGTGCTTTTAAAATATCTTCCATGGCTGCAATGGTAGAACAGAAAGTATCGTGTATTCAAGGTGTTACAAAAATACAAATAAACATTAAAGGCGGTGGTTTAGGCCATCAAACTGAACAACTTTCAGTATGGGACCAATATCGAAAAAATCTGATCTTCCCATTGTTCTTCCATACTAAACTACAAATCTTCTCGAGCTAAATGAGCTCTTTTTTCGCGATTTCGATGTTGGTCCCATAGTGAAAGCAGTTGTTCAGTTTGGTGGTCTAAACAACCCACTTGACATTTATTTTTACTTTTGTAACACCTAGTGTAGATTACGATAGGGAAGAAATTTCGTGCCTCGGTATCGTTAAATTAAAATTTTGAGACAAGCTTAAGGGTTTAGCCTCATCTGGTAGCACAGAATCGTTTTTTTTCACGCTCTATCCTTTTTTTGTCGCTCAGGAACGTCATTGGCCAGAGCGAGAAAGGTCGCAGCACTACAAGTGCTGCCGTGTGCATTCGCATTCCCGTTATTTTAATCGCTCTAGCAATGATGAGGTTCATCCCTATAGCGGAAACGCCTTTTAGCAACAGCCTCCGTGAATTTGTTTGATTGTTAGAACGGAATGTGGTACTCGCGGGCAACAGCCGCGGCTTTCAACAAATACTACTGAACGGTTAAAAAAGAAAAAAATACAACTTTAAAAAAAAATTATGAAAAAATTTATGATGGGCATAAAATTTCTACACTATCGTAATCTTTACAGGTTGTTAGGGTAAACAGTTGCATTAATTTATGGGGTGATTGTACCAATGATACTGAACAAGTTTTCCTAAGACTTTTTATACAAACGTTCGATCAACTGATTGCATTTAGCATGGAAAACCAAAAACATTTTCGGAATTCCTATTGGTTTCTTAGGGAAAGTTGTTCAGTGTCATGGGTACAATCACCACTTAAAGTAAAGCAACTGTTTACCCTAACATCCTGTACACACAACACTTTCTTCCGTTGCAGCCGTGTTAGATACCTATATTAAAAGCGCCTTATATTCAAGGTGTATGTGAGGACAGTTTCATTTAATTAAAGGGTGATTTTACTCATGATTATGATACTAAACAACTTCCCCCACGGAACCACTAGGCATGCGCGTCTTAATAAATGCAATCAGCTGATCGATCGTTTGTATGAAAACTAGAAATGTTTTAGGGAAAGTTGTTCAGTATCATGATTCATGAGTACAATAGCTCAGGCCTGAAATGTCAGTTTTCCTAAAATGTATTTTTCCCAAAATGTCTGCTTTTCCATAAAATCTGCACGTCAATTGCATAATGTCATCTTCTTATAATGCCTGTCTCCAAGAATGATAGTTTTCATATAATGTTGGCTTTTCAGAAAGTTCTTAATCCCAAAATGTCTGCAACCTCGAAATATCCGCCTTCTTACTACTTTGGCATTCCATAAATTCCATTTTTATATTTAGAAATTCCATTGATTTGAAAATAAAGCAGACATTATGGAAAAAAAAACATAATAAGATGATAGCCGTGAACATAACGGAAAAGCAAAAACTTATGATAATGCTAATGTTATAGGAATGTAAACATTATGAATAGACGACCTCCTGAGATTGTACAGATTTTAATAAATAGCAGACATTTTGAGATAGCTGACAAAATAGAAGTGCTAACATTGTGAAAACGCAGACGTTTTGAAAATTGTACATTTTAGGAAAACAGATATTTCAGGCCTGAGCCAATACAATCACCCTTTAAAGTACCCAATGAAACCGTCTACACCCACACCCTGTATTGATTGAGAAGCTTATTTAAATGCCAATGTATTAAGGGTTGTACAAAATAATATGCCAATGCTTGAAAAGTTATAAAAAAATATTTTTTTATCTAAATTATTTACATATTTCCTAAAGTGGTGTTAGTACTTAGATCCTCATAGTAGTGCCATGTATTTTGAAAAAGAAAATGTACATTTACATCGAAAAAAGACTGAAAAAGTCGAGTAAACTTTTAAAATCTTCCTAATATTCTACTGTGTTGTTCCATGTTAGTATTAACTCATTTCCAGTACCTATCTGTAAACAGCTAACAAACTCCAATTAATTTTTTCAGAGATTTCAGAAATCATGTTCAATCTTAGAAAATGTAAACACGGCGTAAAAATGCGTTACATATCGAACAGAGTGCTTCAGACCAACAGACGGAACAACTTTGATAATGAAGCCAAGAAATCGGCTGTTTCATACATTTTGGTCGAGTAGCTATTGATTGGTTGAAATGTAACTACAGACTGGCAATATCAGTGAAACAAATGTCACTTTATTCAAGAAAATCAACCCAATCTCAACCTTATACTAACGGCATAACGAAAAACCTCCTAACGGATCTCGCTTATTCTAATAGACGTTTGTCATAAGTATGAATCTTGGATTTGGCACAATATCTATGCAGCTCCCTGGTCAATAAATGTCAAGTAGCATTTTTATGCCTATACTGTTTATTGGCTATGTGCGATGTGGTGATGGGAACTGACAAATCGATCGCAGCACCCGGGTGGCAAAAATGTGTACTTTTGTAGGACAAGCTGTGTAAAATATGCTTGAATCTATGCAAATCCACACACTAACTCAACACCAAATCTCCAATACTGTTAAAACTAAATATCGTGGAAATAGGTGTATTACAATTTTTAAAATCTAGCAAATATGTGTTTTAAAATTTTTAAAATCGATAATGTTGCTAATTTCTTCAGTTTTTACATTATTTTATTATAAAAATAACAAACTTTAAAATAAAATGTTACTTTAAATAATTCACGGCGGTCCGACACCGCTAGGGGCGCTAGTGTCGTGCACATAGCCAATACATTATCTTTGCTATTTTGCTATTGGCATCTTTTTCGCGATTAATTGGTCCTATATTAAATGTTGTTTAGTTTTATGGTCTGAGCGCCCCCTAAAGTATGTAACGAATTTAAGATTACATCTGTATACTACATTATTATTAAAAATTAAGTTTATGTTTTGTCAAACCGTGATGTATAAATATGGAACTATAATATTATAAAATATGTATGTGCATCTGTTCACTGTTTGTGCGAATATAATTCACATAAAGCGTTATATGGTCTTTAATTTTTACATTAAATAACATTGTTTTACTGGCAGATTCAGAGAGCAATATTCTGAACTACTTAACAAACCAATTACGGATTAATGTATTCCCTAGAGTGCCTAGAGACTTCATTTTGTACTACATATTAAAAACTACCCCAATTCTTCTTGTGGGTGTCATACGAGACGACTAAGGGATTTAAAATTTGATTGGGCACGGTTTATGTGGGCAAAATGCTAGCCAATTCTCAAAGCTTAACACGTCGCTCCATGTTGAAACTTAAATTGCTAAATGTGAGCATTACTACAACTACATTCTTAAACAGAATGTTGGTAGTTGTAGCCATGTTTCTCACCACCCCAAAAGGGATTCCGGTCGTGAGTTTATGTATGTATTAAACATTTATTACAAAAGAATTAAGACCAGAGGGCCTACCATGAGTTTTCACTGTACTTTAACTACTGTAGCCAATTTCGTATGGCAGAAATTAGTTCTCAACTTAACCACTTGGAGCGCTGTACGAAATTCAATACAAAATTGGTGACGTAACTGCAGTAGTAAAGTACCTAAAGTACAGTGAAAACTCATGGTAGGCCTACTGGTGAGTATACCTATGTAAACTTACCAACTCTTTTACAAAGTACCTATCCTTTAGAAAGTGTTTATTTACAAAACAATCGTTGCTATGGGGCGTTACCATAGAAATTGATGTATTTAAGTTGTATTGACGCTGACTGTTGTTCAATCAAATCTGACACTCATTTACGTATGATTTTCATTATACAGTAAAACTATTTTATTTTAATTATTAATCATTATTGTTATGTTTAATTTTGTTGTTGTCGTAGATGTTTAGTTTGTCGTTTTCTACAATTTGAGATTATAACAAAACTTGACAATGGAAGAAAGCGAATTAAGGAAACTTCTGCAAACGAAGAATGGGTGTAAGATTCCCAAGATGCTCCCATTACCTGATGTTCATATGATGGATAAATTGCCCTTCGTCCCGCTGCCACCTTACAACAGAATTAAGGTAAAGATCTATGAATTGTACTTAAACGTTAGATATAATGCTTCAATGGGTGCTAATTCTAATTAGTCCTAAGATAATTGGTTTCTTGACCATCCCGCATATTTTATTTCATAGTTTAATTGAATAAGCATACCCATAAAAGACAAATCTACTTAGAATTTTTGAAGTGACCTTAAAATTTCTTTTTCCAGGACAAAAGAGCTAAATTCCGCCAAGTACTTGAAGAGAAAGCTACGGAAAGAAAGGTTGAAATCACTCGTCCGCCTCTAGAACTTTGCGAGAGAGACCTCCTTGAAATATCTCAAGATAGGCATATTGCCGTCATCCGTGAGTGCGCAAACAAGATTCAACCCCCGCCCATGCTCAAATCATGGGAACGAAAGATCATGAGCTTGGTCCCCTCAAAACTCCTCACTCCATACCCGTTCTTCACTAAGGAGCTGATCAAAGAAAGCAAATCCGAATGGGATAAAAATCTCCACGAGCTCGCAGTAAAAACAGTCATCCGCGACGTACCAGGTGTCTCAAGAAAGAGGTACGAGGAACCCTTCTTCAAGTTTAAAGGCATCACCGAAAACTACGACAAAATGTTGAAGTTCAGGAATAAACTTCGAGATGGTTCGCTCCTTTTTCATCCGTTTATTAGACTCATACTCGAATCTTCGGAGAGAACGTTCCCGGAGTTCATCATAAACCTAGAGAAGTACAGAGCGAGAGGCCCGATACCATTGCAAGAGTTCAAAACGAAGATAATGGACGAAATAAAGCGCGCTGACTATCTCGTTTCCAGTACTTGGTATGGCATTCTTATCAATTGGTTGAAAAATCCTAGATGCCTAAAAGGTATGCGAAAGAAGAAGATACCAGATTTCGTAAGATGTGCATCCAAAATGATTTCGATGCAAATACAAGAGTTAATGCGAAGATCAATAGACGCTATCATAGATGCTCTTAAAGATCCGAGTACTGTTCCTATTCTAAACTTAGAACTGGATTTCGACGAAGAGTTTAATTATGATGAGACACTCGAAACTGTATTTGATACTTATCATCAAATTGCGAATGCAATATCTCATATCGCACAAAGGCTGATGCCAATAGAGCAGTACCTCAGAATACCGTACACTCACGATGTTTTACCAGTTAACTACAACGAGTGGTTGTACAACGATGGTCACGAGAGGTTGCAGATTGAACTTGACCAAGTATTCGCGACGCTCTTCCAGTATTTAGCTGACTTACGTGTACAATACAACATGCTGTACGGAGTTGAAGCTAAAGCAGCTCTCTTACAATTTATCAAAGAAACAGATGAATTTGAAGTTGGACGAGAGAAGATATTGTACTTTCAAAGTATCGATTATGATATCACCGCAATCTTAGAAAACGAGTACTTTAATTGTGCCATAGTTTGTCAACTAAGAATGGTGGATGGATTGAAACGTAGAGCTTCTCTGTTTATTAACTACATCATAGGAGGCATAGTTAAAACCCATATGGCGGAAAATAATAGCATTTGTGGCGAGTTTGAAATAATAGCAGAGAAAGCTCTCACGGATCCAAAAAATGCGACTGAGTTGGTAGAACAAGGAATATATATTTTACATGCAAAGACTGGTTTAGTTGAAGCTTTAAAAGTAAGAATCATGAGGCAAATCGACATAGTTTCGGATCTTCTTGAAATGACAGAATTATCAGAAGAACACGTAGAGTCCAACACTGTGACAGTGAATTGGCTCAAGAAAATCAAACCAATATTTGATAGAAACGCTGCTGCATACGAACAACACAAAGCTGAAATGGAAGAAAATCTCTTAGCGAAGATTGCATACCTAAACCAAGAAGTCAAAAACATGATACCGTTTTTGGAATTATTGGATAACATGGACGACGTCGACCATACGCTTGAATATCTGGAATATTTACGAAAGCTAGTCCATCGCCTGCACGCTTGCGATGATCTCGTAAAGTGGATAAATAACGAAGAAGCGACGTTTAAGTTTCCCGTATCACAGTATCCTGATTTGGAAGAGCTGAAAGAGTACATCATACCGTTCCACAGTCTCGTGTTTTTAGTCCACCGATGGAAACGCAGCTACTATACGTGGATGGACGGACCATTCGAATATATGGACCACAATCAAATCGAACAAGATCATGACTTTTATTATAAAGAGTTTTTGAAAATAACAAAGAATTACAGAAATAAAATCAAGCAACAAATCGCAGAAGGTAATGAAAGGCGATTCCAAGGGCTCGCAGATGACCTTGATGTTAATATGCAGCCGGCGCCTATGAAGTTATGCGCTCAAGCTATTGCTGAACTAAAGGAATGGAGGCCTAACGTACAAATGGCACATATTATGTGTAATCCTGCGTTGATGCAAAGACATTGGGATGAAATGTCGCTAATAGCTGGATTTGATTTAACCCCCACTGCGGGCACTACTTTAAAAAAGATTATAGCGTTCGATCTATGGTCTGAGATTGACGAATACGAAATCATAAGCGTTGCAGCTACGAAGGAGTTGGCTCTTATAACGAACCTGAACAAGATGATTGCGGAATGGACTGACATTTGTTTTAAAACAAGCCCATATAAAGAAACCGGTATTTTTATACTGTCTGGTCTCGATGACATACAATGCGTCCTCGATGACCATATTGTTAAAACCATTGGTATGCGCGGTTCTGCATTTGTAAAACCATTTGAGACTCAGGTAAAATCGTGGTACGAAAAAATAGTAAGAGTCAATGCTACCATAGATGAATGGGGCAAAGTACAGAGTCAATGGCTTTATTTACTGCCAATCTTTTCATCCAAAGACATTGTCGCTCAAATGCCAGAGGAAGGAGTAATGTTTTCTGAAGTGAACAACATCTACCGACGCTATATGGGTTCTGTTGAAAAAGATCCCCACGTTATCGATATTGCCGGAGGTCACGGTGTGTTGGAATCCTTCAAAGTGGCCACCGGTTTGTTAGAGAAAATTAACGACGGTGTTAATAACTATTTGGAAAGAAAACGACTATACTTCCCTCGATTCTTCTTTTTGTCTAATGATGAAATGTTAGAGATTTTATCAGAAACTAAAAACCCTCTCAAAGTCCAACCTCATCTCAAGAAATGTTTTGAAGGTATAAATAGATTGGTGTTTGATCCGGAGTTCAACATATCTACTATGATTTCTATGGAAGGTGAAACAATTGATTTCCTCGAAATTATTAGCGTATCTGCAGCAAGAGGCTCGGTAGAGAAATGGTTGGTTCAGGTGGAAGATCAGATGCTAAAAGCGGTGAAATCTGAAACCGAACTGTCCTATTATGACTATCCTAATTTGAGTAGAGTGGACTGGATATTATCTTGGGAAGGTATGGTAGTTCTTGCTGTGTCCCAAATATATTGGGCGGTGGACGTCCATGAAAGCCTTCAAACTCATAAACTTAGTGAGCTTCAGCAGTTCCATGTGGGATTAACAAAACAATTGAATGAGACTGTCGCCGTAATCAGGCGTACCGATTTGACTAAACTAAGCAGTATTACTGTAAAAGCTCTTATCGTTATCGACGTTCACGCTAAGGATGTTATATTTGATTTAATTGGCAAAAATGTGATTGAAGTTACAGACTTCCAGTGGTTAGCGCAACTGCGTTACTACTGGGAAGAAGAAAGAGTAACCGTTAAAATCATAAATGCAGTTGTCAATTTTGCTTACGAATATTTAGGGAATTCCGATAGATTAGTAATAACGCCTTTAACTGACCGCTGTTACCGCACTCTGATTGGCGCATATTATCTTCATCTAAACGGTGCGCCTGAAGGACCTGCGGGCACTGGAAAAACTGAAACTACAAAGGACCTGGCTAAAGCCCTAGCTGTACAATGTGTAGTGTTTAACTGTTCTGATGGATTGGACTACAAAGCCATGGGCAAGTTTTTCAAGGGTTTGGCCTCGTGCGGTGCGTGGGTGTGTTTTGATGAATTTAACCGAATAGATGTCGAGGTATTGTCTGTAATAGCACAACAAATTTTGTGTATTGTCCAAGCAGTAAGGCAACACGTGGAAACCTTTCTTTTCGAGGGCACTACTTTAACGCTTAATCCAGCTTGTTACGTTTGCATTACGATGAACCCTGGTTATGCCGGGCGTTCTGAATTGCCTGATAATCTTAAGGTATTGTTCCGTACAGTAGCCATGATGGTTCCCGACTATGCTATGATAGGTGAAATCTCACTATATTCTTTTGGTTTTATTGATGCTAGGACTTTGTCTGTAAAAATTGTTACTACTTACCGATTATGCTCGGAACAATTGTCATCTCAAAATCATTACGATTATGGAATGCGAGCTGTGAAAACCGTGCTATCGGCCGCCGGTAATCTGAAGAGAGCTTACCCAAATGAACACGAAAGCATATTGCTTCTAAGATCTATCACAGATGTCAATTTGCCAAAATTTTTGTCGTTCGACGTGCCCTTATTTGAAGGGATCATATCTGATTTGTTTCCCGGTATTTCGTTGCCGAAACCAGATTACGATGATTTCTTAAGCGCTTGCAATGAATGTTGCGTACGCAATAACCTACAGCCCGTAGATTGTTTCTTGATAAAAGTTATTCAGACGTATGAAATGATGATCGTTAGACACGGGTTCATGTTAGTGGGTGACCCTTTTTCCGCGAAATCAATGACATTAAAAATTTTGTCAGAAGCTTTAACTTTGATGTATGAAAAAAACTTGCCTGGTGGAAGTGAGTGCGAATATAAAGTGTTAAATCCCAAGGCCGTGACAATGGGGCAGCTTTATGGTGCATTTGATCCAGTATCCTACGAGTGGACCGACGGCATCGTTGCAACTATGTTCAGAGATTACGCAGCGGAAGATACTCCTACACGTAAGTGGATCGTGTTCGACGGTCCAGTCGATGCTGTGTGGATAGAAAACATGAACACTGTTTTGGATGACAACAAGAAGCTCTGCTTGACTTCTGGTGAGGTGATGGCAATGTCTAATGTTATGTCGATGATCTTCGAAGTAATGGATTTATCACAAGCCTCACCTGCCACTGTATCTAGATGTGGTATGATTTACATGGAGTCCGCTACTTTTGGATTTATGCCGTTTTACAAATCGTGGACAAAAACGCTTAACCCTATATGGACAGATGAAAATGAAGAGTATATTTACGATATGTGCGATTGGTTATTTGATCCAATGATTTATTATATACGAAAGAATTGTACTCAGCTGGTAACAGCGGGAGAAGTTAATTTAGTTATGAGTACTCTTCGGCTTATACAGATGTTAATGGATCACGCTATAGAGGGCGAGGAGGACACAAGATTCACGAGGACTTGGTTTGTAGCTTCTTTCATGACTGCTCTTGTATGGGGCGCGGGAGGAATATTAAATAGTGACTCGCGAGAAAAATTTGATGACGTTGTAAAAGAATATTTCAGAGGTGAAAAAGGCATACCACCTAACATTGAGAGAATCGATGTTTCCATCCCCCCTGAAGGGTTAATAATTGACCATTATTACATGTATAAAGGAAAAGGTGCCTGGAAACCATGGTACGAATATGTAAAATCTGTCCAAGTTAAAGAACAAATTAATCTTCTTCAAACAGTGATACCCACTCTAGAAACTGAGAAATACATCTACCTACTGAAATTACACGTACAGTTTGCAAAGCCACTGATGTTAATAGGACCGACGGGAACTGGTAAAAGCTTTTACGTTCAAAATTTCTTGATGACTAGAATTGATATGGAAAGGTACACACCTGGATTTCTAACCTTTACAACGACCACATCATGTAACCAAACCCAGGAATTAGTACTTTCCAAACTAGTGAAAAGAAGAAAAAATAATTATGGTCCAACTAAAGGTAAATTAGCAATAATATTTATAGACGATATGAATATGCCTGCTAAAGAAACATATGGCGCGCAACCAGCTATAGAACTTTTACGATTATTTTTCGATCAAAAGCATTGGTACGATCTTAGAACCACTGACAAACTGTACTTGCATGATACATTCTTCTTCGGAGCCATAGGACCAGTCGGTGGCAGTCGGCAATTGATTTACCCAAGAATGTTGCGACATTACAATATTTACTCGATCAACGAGTTTTCTAAGGAGAGCATGACTAAAATATTTACCACCTTATTGCAGCTTGGTTGGAGAAGAAATGGATTCGGTCAAGATACACAACCGGTCATAGTGAATATAATATCTTCTACGATGGAAATATATGACCGAGCCACTGAGGGCCTGAGACCGACTCCGGCAAAGTCTCATTACATCTTCAATTTGCGAGATTTCTCAAGAGTCATTCAAGGATGTGCACTGTTGAGGAAAGAATCTGCTGATAACAAAAAGACATTTGTAAGAGTGTGGGTGCATGAAATAATGCGGGTGTTTTACGACAGGCTGGTCGATGAAATAGATCGCACTTGGTTTTACGAAGTTCTTAAAAGGACAACAAAAGATTTCATGAAAGATCCATTTGAATCCGCTTTGGATACTTACCAGGATGAAAAAGGAGAAGTCCCACAAGAAAGTTTGAAGAAATTAATGTTTGGTTGTTACCTGGATTTGGAGAGTCTTGAGGGGGAAAGGCGTTACGACGAGATACCTTCTAAAGAAGTTATTTTGGGTGTAGCGATAACAATGTTAGCCGAATACAATGCAATGCATAAAGCTAAAATGAACATAGTATTGTTTGATTACGCATTGGAGCATTTATCGAAAATATGTAGACTTCTATCTATGCCTATGGGAAATGCCTTACTAGTTGGTGTTGGTGGTTCAGGCAGACAATCATTAACTCGTTTAGCTAGTACTGTACTAGGCCAAAGTATGTTTCAACCTGAAATCACTAAGTCGTACAGCGTGAAGGACTGGCAGGAAGATGTAAAACTGGTACTCCGTGAGTCTGGTGGTCTAAACAAAGATGTGACATTCTTGTTCACTGAAAGTCAAATTCAAGATGAAGTATTCATCCAAAACATAGATAGCTTGCTCAATTCTGGTGAAGTACCAAATTTATACGGTTTGGATGAAAAACAAGAAATTCTTGAATTAGTCCGTCTAGCGGCTCAAGGTGGTAACAGGAATCTTGATATAGGACCATTGGAAATATTGTCATTCTTCGTTGCTAGATGCAAAGCTAAATTACATATCTGTGTATGCTTCAGCCCAATAGGAAGTTCGTTCAGATTGCGACTAAGGCTCTATCCGTCTTTAGTAAACTGTTGTACTATCGATTGGTATGACAGCTGGCCAGAGGATGCTCTAGAGATGGTGGCTAACTACTACATGGTCAAAGTAAATGTACCAGATAGAGTAAAAGCAGCTGCTGTTATAGCTTGCAAAAAATTCCACGTAGATTCTCGACAAATTTCAATGGATTTTTATTCTAACTATGGAAGAAAAACTTACATAACATCAGCATCATATTTGGATCTGATAAAATCATTTACAACATTGACAAACAGGAAACAAAGAGAGTTAAAAGCAGCTAGACTAAGATATACGAATGGTTTAGATAAATTAAATCTAGCTGCTGAGGCAGTATCAATTATGCAACATGATTTAAATATATTAAAACCCCAGCTTATAATAATGGCTGAAAAATCGGTTAAAATGATGCAAGAAATTGAATTGGAAACAGCCACAGCTGATAAAGCAGCCGCGCAAGTGAGAGAAGACCAAAAAGTAGCCAATGTACAAGCTGCTGCCGCCCAAGAACTAAAGAAAGACTGTGAGGCGGATTTAGCACTTGCTCTGCCAATTTTGGAAGATGCTATAGCCGCTTTAAATACTCTGAAGCCTGCAGATATTACAATTGTGAAGTCCATGAAGAATCCACCAGCAACGGTGAAATTAGTAATGGCGGCAGTGTGTGTCATTAAGGGTATTCCACCGGATAGGATACCGGATCCAGATAATCCTGGAAAAAAGCTAATGGATTTTTGGGGGCCCAGCAAAAGAATATTGGGTGACATGCAATTCTTAGAAACCCTAAGGAATTTTGATAAAGACAATATCCCTATCGATGTAATGAAAAAAGTTCGTAAGGACTACTTGTCTCACAAAGATTTCAAACCTCATATAATTGCCAAAGCCTCTACAGCCGCTGAGGGTTTATGCAAGTGGATTATTGCTATGGATATGTATGATGCCGTAGCTAAAGTTGTTGCACCAAAAAAAGCGAAATTAAACGCAGCTGAGAAGGAATTCGCTGAGACAATGGCAATCTTAGAGGAGAAAAAAGCCACCGTCGCGCGATTAGAGGCTAGACTAGTAGAATTGAACGACGCTTTAGAAGAGGCCAACATTAAAAAGAAAGCACTAGAAGATGAAGTTCAACTGTGTATTGACAAATTATACAGGGCTGAAAAATTAATTGGTGGTTTAGGAGGTGAGAAAGTTAGGTGGACTAATGCCGCAGAAAACTTGCAGAGGCTGTACGACAACCTGGCCGGAGACATTTTGGTTTCCTGTGGAATAATTGCCTATCTGTCCCCTTATACTTTACCAGTAAGAACAAAAGTAATTGACAATTGGCGAGACCTAGTTATAAAACTGGATATGCCCCATTCTGAAACATATGCACTAAAAGATATTTTGGGTACTGATATAAAAACTCAGAATTGGTGTATCGCTGGTTTACCGAGAGATTCCTTCTCTATTGACAACGGTATCATACAAGATAATTCAATGAGGTGGTCTTTGCTAGTAGATCCTCAAGGACAAGCAAATAAATGGGTTAAAACGATGGAAAAAGCCAATGATTTGCAAGTGTTGAAGTTTACTGACGGAAATTATATGAAAGTAATTGAAACGTGCTTAGAATATGGTAAACCTGCTCTAATGGAATGTATTTTGGAAGATGTTGAGGCGCCGTTAGATCCAGTTTTGCTAAAGAATACATATACACAAGGTGGTAAGGAGTTTATTGCTTTGGGTGAAAATGTCATAGAATATCATCCCAACTTCAGACTTTACATGACTACAAAACTCAGAAATCCTCATTATTTGCCTGAAGTATTTAATAAAGTTACGCTGATAAATTTTGTGCTAACTAAAGAGGGTTTAGAAGATCAACTTTTGGGAATAGTGGTTGCTAAAGAAAGACCAGATTTACAAGAAAAGCGTGAAAAACTAATTGTTCAAGGCGCTGCTAACCGTGCTGCATTGAAGCAGGTGGAAGATGACATTTTACGTACATTACAGGAAACTAAAGGTGATATTCTCGAGGACGAAACTGCTGTCGAAGTATTAGATTCATCTAAAATATTGGCCGATGATATTATGAAAAAACAAGAAGCTAGTTTAGAAACTGAGACGATTATAGAGACGTTTAGACTTGGTTACAGGCCTATAGCTTCCCATTCGGCTGTACTTTATTATTGCGTCACTGAACTACCAAATGTGGATCCTATGTATCAGTATTCATTAACATGGTTCATTAACCTTTATATCTTATCTATCGAAAATGCCAACAAATCTAAAGATTTGGAAAAGAGATTGAAATTCTTAAAAGAAACTTTTACATATAATTTGTATAGCAACGTGTGTAGATCACTTTTTGATAAAGATAAACTTATGTTTTCATTTATTATGTGTTCGAAAATGATGCACTCAACTGGTGAGATGGACCATGATGAGTATCTATTTCTCATTACAGGAGGAATAGCTATCGAAAATCCTCTAAAGAAACCAGTTGAATGGTTACCCGATAAAGGGTGGGATGAAATCTGTCGCATTAATGACTTACCTGTATTCGCTGGATTCAAAGAAGCCTTCCTGAGCAAAATAAACCTTTGGAAAGAAGTTTATGACGACTTGGAACCGCATAATAAACAATTACCCGTAGGATGGGACGAAAAATTAACGCCTTTTCAGAAACTGTTAGTCGTAAGAGTATTGAGACCTGATAAGTTGACTAACGCTATATCAGACTTCGTTGAAAAGCAAATGGGTAAAAAGTTTATAACGCCACCGCCGTTTGACATCGGAAAATCTTTTGGAGATTCGAATTGTTTAGCACCTTTGATATTCATACTATCACCAGGTTCAGATCCCATGGGCGCTCTAATTAAATACTGTGAAAGAATGGGCTATTCGAATAAATTCAACTCTATATCATTAGGACAAGGACAAGGACCTATCGCTAGAGCGATGATAGAAAGGGCTCAGCAAGAAGGAGGTTGGGTATGTTTACAGAATTGTCACTTAGCAGTTTTTTGGCTCCCTACACTTGAAAAACTTATCGAAGGATTTGATCTAACAAATACAGACTTGAGTTTTAGGCTTTGGTTGACCAGCTACCCATCCGAAAAATTTCCTCAAGCCGTTCTTCAAATTGGCGTGAAAATGACAAATGAACCTCCCACAGGTCTGCAACACAATCTTAATCGTTCTTACATATCGGAGCCGTTAAAAGAACCAGAATTCTATGAAGGATGTCCTGGTAAAGATAAGATTTTTAGTAAACTTCTGTATGGTATTAGCTTTTTTCACGCAGTTGTACAAGAAAGGAAGAAATTCGGGCCTTTGGGGTGGAATATTCAGTACGGTTTTAATGACTCGGACTTTCAAATATCCGTGATGCAATTGCAGATGTTTTTGAATCAGTACGAAGAAATTCAATACGTTGCTATAAAGTATTTAACTGGTGAATGCAATTACGGGGGCCGAGTGACAGACGACTGGGATCGAAGGTTAATTGTTACTATCTTGGATAACTATGTGAATCCCGGAGTTGTAAATGATCCCAACTTCTTGTTTTGTGAATTAGGGGCACAATACGGGCTGCCACGTAGATGTGAATATCAAGATTATCTCAAACACATAGAATCGGTGCCAGTTAATCCTCCTCCTGAAGTGTTTGGTTTACATATGAATGCGGGAATAACGCGTGATTATTCGGGGTCGATGAATTTGACAGCAGCGTTAGTACTAATTGAAGGTGGGGGTGGTGGGGGTGAAGGCGTAAATACCGAAGTTATTCTCGTGCAGATGGCTACAGAAATATTGTCCAAATTACCGCCAAAGTTTGACATTGAAGAAGCTCAAAAGAAATTCCCAGTTGATTATACTGAATCCATGAACACCGTACTCGTTCAAGAAATGGAACGTTTTAACAAACTTTGGAGCGAAGTGAAAAAATCTTTGGTAGACTTACAAAAAGCGGTAAAAGGGCTCATAGTGATGTCACCTGCATTAGACTTACAGTCGAATAACATGCTGCTTGGACGAATTCCTGATAATTGGCGAAAAGTTTCCTATCCGAGTTTAAAACCCTTGTCTAGCTACATATCAGATTTTGTGGAACGCATTAATATGTTAAACGATTGGTATACTAAGGGAAAACCGACAACGTTTTGGCTCTCTGGATTTTTCTTCACCCAAGCCTTTCTTACAGGGTCGATGCAGAATTATGCTCGAGCTAAGAGAGTGCCTATAGATTTGTTAATTTTTGATTTTGATGTGCGTAAAGTAGATTACGAGCTCGAGTCACCGGAATGGGGGGTTTATGTGCATGGTCTTTTCATGGACGGTGGCCGTTGGGATCGTAATGAGCACGCCATCGCTGAGCAATTCCCAAAGATACTTAACGACAATTTACCTGTCGTATGGCTGTACCCGTCTATAAAGAGTGATTTTGTAGAGGGCTCAAGATACAAATGCCCACTGTATAAAACGCTAGAGAGGAAGGGTGTGTTGGCGACTACTGGGCACTCTTCTAATTTCGTATTAGCATTCTATTTGCCATCGAATAAGCCTTCCGCTCATTGGATCAAACGAAGTGTTGCTTTACTGCTTCAGTTGGACAACTAAAACTACTTTGGAACAGCAATGCGAGGAACAGCGACGCTCTATTAACTATTATTCGGTACTTTTAGCTATTATTCTGTAGGCACAGTAATGATAAGAAAAAAGGGTCAATTTAAATTCCAGGAAACGAATGCGTGTTCTCGTGTAGAAATAAATATTTGCGCAATAAACCGTTATGAAAGTCTAGGTTCTACTATATTTATTCAATATTATTCACAAACCCATTTCGAGGGTCACCATATTTTCATATCAATCAATCAAATCAACCCATATTCATTCCCCGTTGGGCCTAGGCCCAATGATATTTAGGGCGAGTTTTTGCGCCATTTTTCTCACAGTCTTGTGCTAATCTATACTTCATTCCAAATAAGGACGACGAGATTTTCCGATTCCTATTTAGCTTTCTGGCCAATTCTGATTACCAAATGTAATTAATTTATGGGATACATATACTATCCGACATATTACCTATTATCTTGGACGTTACTAAAGCTGTTTTAAGAATAAGTGAGAGGAAGTGTTTCAAATCTCTGTTCCTGTAATGCAAAATAGCCTTAAAATTTCGTTGTTATTTTGAATGGAGTATAGTCCAATGGATTTTGGATTTAATTTGCTTTTACTACTTACTTATTTATTCATTATTGATAATGATAATACTTATCATATTTGTAGAATACTATTTATTAAAATAACTTGCTTATGTGGATATATTTATGGCAATAAATTATGAAACTAAAATTGACTAATTTTTAGTTTGATTCATTGTTTCTTCATCAAGTCACGTCTGGCATCTTCAGTTTCAACAAGTTTGCGGCGTAATTTGAGCATTATGGCGTTGTTTCTTTTCTGCAACAACACGTACCAAATTTTAGTTCTTTTAGCCCATTTGGTAGAATAAATTCGCTGGATCGTATCCGGCAACGCAACGACAAAATCTATAGCTTAACTATTATAAAACTGTAACAGAAGTGTGTCAGTACATTGAAGAGATACAAAAAAAAGATGAAGATATGGTTTTCAGGTGGCCCTGACTCCAAATCAACCTTTTTCAGAATTTTTGTTTTGTCTGTTTCTGTGTTTGTTTGTGCGAGCATTACGCGAAAACTACCGATTTTGATGAAACTTTTTTTGTTTGTTAACTCTAGTAGATAATAATAGTGTAGTTACTAATCATATGGTAATGATAAATCAGTTTGAAATTGGACATATTCTTAATGATCTGTGGTTTGAAACATGTTGAAATTCCATCTAGGTAGATACCTAAGTAATCGAATTTATTGATTCTACATGTATGCCACGTTAGCTTAATCAAATTAAAGATCGAAAACGACCTGCCTATCCGAGGCATGCTCCACTCCAACAGAGCGGGCGGGGCGCCGACAGCTCTGTCGTGGGTTCGAATCCCGCTCGCCGCCCGACTTTTTCAATCTTTAATTTGATACCTAAGTAGTTATGCTAATAGATCATGGTTTTGTTTAAATTTCAAAGGATTAAATTAAAATAACCTTAAGTACAACGCATTCTCTTTCAATAGCCTCACTTTCATTTTCGATAGCTAGCGCTTCTTCGACTTGCAGCTGATTCTTCTTATCAATTTGATTCTGTTCCTGGCGTTCTAGCTCCTGCTCTTCTGTCTCCTTCTGTTTAAGCTCTATGTTACGGAGCTCTGACAACTCGTGCTCTGATGGAGTGGTGTACGTAAAAATATACGGATTAAATGCAGGTAAATGGATGCCCATAATACGGGGTGCAAGGGACAGCCCTCCGCAAACTGAAGCGGTTAACTCAGACCATCAAACTGAACAAATTTCACTATGGAGCCTACCTAAGGAGACGAGAACAAAAATCAGCAGTCCCATACATTTGAGTCGGGTAGGTACAGCAGTTTTGTATGGGACAGCTGATTTTTTTTCGTGTTCCCGGAGGCTCCATAGTGAAATTTGTTCAGTTTGATGGTCTGAGTTCACCGTTTCAGTTTATGGAGGGCTGTCCTTTACACCCTGTATACAGGGTGTTAGGGTAAACAGTTGCATTACTTTAAAGGGTGATTATACCCATGATACTGAACAACTTTCTCAAAGAAACCTATAGGAAATTCGCAAAAAAATGTTTTATCTCTAAAATCGAACGTTTGTATGAAAAGTAGAAAAAAAGTGGGAATCCTTATGGTGGGGTTTCTTAGGGAATATTGTTCAGTATAATGGTTTCAATCACCCCTTAAAGTAATGCAACTATTCACCGTAACACCCTGTAGTGTCATAAGGCCTGCCACATACATACGGTATTTTTCCGGACGAAATTACGTTTTTTTACGGATTTGAGATTCTTTTGGGAATTCTGGAGGAGAAAAATCCATATTTAATCCTATTCTAATTCGGAATTCCGTATGTGTGTGGCAGGCCCAAGACTTATTGTGTAACTACCCGATTCAATCGGTATCAAATGGACATGGTGTTTTTAATTCAGACAATGGATATGATTGCCTAGTCAGTGCCTAGTTTAATCTTAATCTTAACTATTATAAAACTGTAACAGAAGTGTGTCTGTACGTTGCATTGAAGATATTTACATGAAAAAGATTACGATATGGTTTTTAGGTATCCTGGTCCAAATCATCCTTTTTTTAGAATTTTTGTCCGTCTGTTTGTTTGTATGTTTGTAACAGCATCTCGCAAAAATTTACTGAACCGATTTTGATGAAGAAGTCGCGGGTAAACTCTAGTAATAGATAAGTACGACGTTAGCGATCTTATATATCTCTGTATTGCTTTTCTTTTTTAAATTGAGTAATGTCAAAAACATGTTCGAAAAACGAATTTTTCGGCCATTGGGAATTGACTCTAAATTGAATTAATAAAAATTAACATTATCTTATTACCTACCTCTATTAAACATGACATCAAACTCGTTTTTATGATCATTTAGGAAGCTTAAACGCGCCTCTATTTTACTCGCCTCTGCTGTTTTATATATTTCCACCCTTGAAATTTCGTATGCAGTTTCAGATATTTTATCTTTCAAATCCTGAAAGAAAGTCTAGTATTAAAAGCCTAATGGATAATTACGTAATTGATTATGTTTCCGTATGTAGTTAGGTACCTCTAACTGCATCGATACTTCCTCTATTTCATTTCTCAACGTGTAAAGTTCTTCACAAAAAGAACGTTCGATGTTTCGTAGTTTATACACACTTCTCTCCTTGCTTAGCTTCAATTTTGTAACTTATGGAAAAAATTATAGATTAGTGCGTAGGTAGTAAGGACCTATACTCCATTCCAAATAGCAACGTAATTTGAAGGTCATTTTGCATTACAAAAACAGAGATTGGAAACACTTCCAGTCACTTATTCTTAGAGCAGCTTTAGTAACGTCCAAGATAGGTATGTCGGATAGTATATGTATCCAATAAATTAATTATATTTGGTAATCAGAATTGGCCAGAAAGCTAAATAGGAATCGGAAAATCTCGTCGTCCTTATTTGGAATGAAGTATAGGTATATTATCAATTACTGAAATTAAATTTTAGTTACTACCTAGACTATTTGATATTTAGTTAAATCTCAACATAACTATTGTGTGAATATTTGGATAATTTTACTCACCTGATTTTAATTTCGAATGCAGTATCTCTAGTTTACTGTTAGAACTACACATCCTGAATATTTTTTTATAACTCTATTAAAATCCTAACTTTTAAGTAATGATTTTTATTTTTATTAACAGTTTGTAAACTTTAACAGTATTCAAACTTTAACAGTATTCGTTAGGGCGTTTGTGTTTAAATTTTAGCGCCCTTGGTGCCCGGATATCCGGCTCATAGACGGCATTGAACCTGCAAAACATAAAATCAAGAACAAATCTTTATCTATGGAAGTCGATGGAAGTGTTTATTTTTAGCTTAGATGATTTTTGACATGGATTTATAACCAATGGATCCATAACCCCCTTACAAGCATGGAAACACAAAAATTGATCATGGCGGTCGGTCATTTGCGTCTTTCTTTTGTACGTGTCTGTCGTCGATGTTTCTTTTTTTACGTTTGTCCCTTTCTATCAATTTTTATCGTTAAATTAGAAAGGAACAAAGTTGACGTCAGAAACAACGATAGGAATTTAAGAAAGGACGACCATTGCCGCCCGCAGTGGAGTATTTTCATGTTTCTTTCACCGCTTGTAAGGCAGGGGCGCGTTCAGAGCCTACGCCCAGAGTGCACTCTGGGTGCAACTTTTCGCACTAACGCCGTTCAGAGCCTCGGTGAAAAAACGCCCTTTGCAACTGGGTTGTCACAACTCAACCGTTCCGTACCTCTGACGGGTTGCAACTTTTAACCATCAAATTAGATGGTTAAAAAACACTCTGACGTTTTGATTATCTGTGATTACTTGACTTTTTGCTCATTTTGAATAAAAGTTAGTTTTTTTCAATTTATTTTTATTCACTCTTTGATTCTTTAGCATGGAAGATGAGTTTTTATTGTATTTGGAAATGATGGAAGCCCTGGAAGCCCTGGAAGCCCATATTACTGTCAATGTCAAAATTTGAGGTTATAAAACAACCGGGATCGTTCCGTACCTTTTGGCGAGTTGAAAAACAACCGTTCGTTCCGTACCTTAGAGTGAAAAACAACCAAACAACCGCACCCGAAGGCTCTGAACGCAGCCCAGGGGCGCGTTCAGAGCCTACGCCCAGAGTGCACTCTGGGTGCAACTTTTTGCACTAACGCCGTTCAGAGCCTCGGTGAAAAAACGCCCTTTGAAACTCGGTTGTCACAACTCAACCGTTCCGTACCTCTGACAGGTTGCAACTTTTAACCATCAAATTAGATGGTTAAAAAACACTCTGACGTTTTGATTATCTGTGGTTACTTGACTTTTTGCTAATTTTGAATAAAAGTTAGTTTTTTTCAATTTATTTTTATTCACTCTTTGATTCTTTAGCATGGAAGATGAGTTTTTATTGTATTTGGAAATGATGGAAGCCCTGGAAGCCCTGGAAGCCCTGGAAGCCCATATTACTGTCAATGTCAAAATTTGAGGTTATAAAACAACCGGGATCGTTCCGTACCTTTTGGCGAGTTGAAAAACAACTGTTCGTTCCGTACCTTAGAGTGAAAAACAACCAAACAACCGCACCCGAAGGTTCTGAACGCAGCCCAGTCTGCTTTCCATTTTTGAGACAATACCTATTACAATTTATAATACCTATTCCAACTTCCTGATATAAACCAATGGATACAAATCTTCCTTACAAGCATTGAAACACGATAATTTTTCATGGCGGTCGGTAATGTTCGTCTTTATTTCGTACTTCTTTCGTACTTGTCCGCCGTCGATGTTTGTTCCTTTTTATTAATTTTTGTCGTTGGATTAGAAAGGGACAGAGTTGTCGCCGGAAACAACGACAGAAATTTACGAAAGAAGGACGAAAATTACCGACCTCCAAGGAGTATTTTCATGTTTCACCGCTTGTAAGGCAGTCTGCTCTCCAGGTATAGACAATACCTATGCCACCTTCCTGATTTTCGGTTACTTGAAAATACAGCCAAATAGCCCATTACCTAAGCCACTATCTTTAAAAAATCACAGTTTTTGTCTATGTTTCTGTCATTTTTTCTTTGACATTTGTGATTTTCGTGAGCGTGCTTGTCTTCTACGAATGTTCTTTTCCGTTCTTTTCTACTGCTTTTTTCTCAGCAGAATGTAATACTTTGAAGTAATAACCTAAATTTATTAATAATTCTAACAGAAGGGGAATGTTAACCAGTCGCCTTGATGTGTAAATCATCAAAAATGGTGTCGGGAAGTACAAGGGTGATACAAGTCACCAACATCGCGCCGCAGGCCACGAAAGACCAAATGCAGACGCTATTTGGTTATTTGGGTAAAATAGATGACATACGATTATACCCTACCATCAGAGACGTATCCTGTCCGGTACAATCACGGATATGTTACGTTAAATATTACGATTCTGCGACGGTGAATGTGGCCCAACATATGACCAACACTGTCTTTATTGACCGAGCGTTGATTGTGATTCCTGTGCAATCCGGTGAGATACCAGACGAGCACAGGGCGCTGGAGATGTCGAACAACGGTACGTTGGTGCCGGGGCTGAGCTCTGTGGAGCCGCGGCTTCCTATCCACGTTATCAACACGCTGGACGGCGTCCCGCCGAATCAGGTGATACAGACGCACGACCCGACGCTGGCGGCGGCCGGTCTCCCTCCATACCCACCCCTGCCGGCCACTTACGACTCTAGGAAAATAGAAGAAATTAGGAGAACAATTTTGATCATGGATGTTGGTTCGCTGACGCAGCAGCAGTTGACGGATCACTTCTGTCAGGCCGGGGAAATCAAATACCTGCGTTACTGTGAGAGAGACGCTGACAAGTTGAAGTATGTGCTGATAGAGATGACCGAACAGGATAGCGTAATCAAAGCTCTGCAGCTGAATGGAACCCTACTGGATGGGCATCTTATCAAGGTTAACATTTTATATTATACTAAAGTTTATCCACAACTTTGTCTGTACAGGTTCCTGTTATCGTTGCGAGATATTTGATATAGTCTAATCATAAGCATCCAAACACAAAAAGTTTGCGTGCGGAGACTCCAGACTTGGATTCGGAGGGACATTTAAATTTAGGGGGGATTTTTGTTGAAAAACGATGAAGAAATTTTAGTTAGCTGTAATCACTTCCATACAAATATTCGGATTTTGGGGGGAATAAATCCCACCTATCCCTGCAGCTGGATACATGCTTTGTGAAACTTAATATGCTTATTAAGTTTATGGTACATCCACACCAAGTTTAGAATTTTATTTTATGTATACATGAAGTCCGCAGCTCATTGGCGGTGTTTTGTTCTTATGGCGTGGCGCCCGTGTAGTGTGCAGCCAGGCTTTATTGGTTTATTTGCTAAATTAATACTTTGTCTACTTAAATATACTTTTTTATGCAGGTGCATCACGCAACGCAAGCTATATGCAAACCTCAAACGAAGAGCAACGAGGCCGCACAGAGGGAGATTGAGGAGGCCATGTGCCGTGTGAAGGAGGCCCAGAACCTCATCTCCGCTGCTATTGATCCTGTCATCGGCTTACTTTCTAAGGATAAGAGGAGGTAAGCTGAATACAGGTTCCAACTTAATGTGCTGACGGTTTTATAAAAGGATGATCAGACCATCAAACTAAACCACAGCTGTTCCAATGTTCCATACAAAACTGCAAAATTCGTAATTTCATTAATGGTATGGGACCAACATTCCCATATAAGTATATTTCGTTCATTCTTATTTTTGAGGTCTACCAATCTACATTGGTCACGCGTGGTGGACTTACGCCCATGTTTTTTTTTAACGATGTTATCTTTACTGGTTTGGTTAGGAGATTGCATCTTCATCGTCAGTCTTCAGTGGTGCATTACATGATTGGATGGTTTCAAATCTTCACGCAAGACATGCCATGTATCAATAAGTTTTTCTAGGCGTCCAAATATTTTTATATGGAGAATTTGAGTGGCATCAAGTGTCACATTTTTCCGGTGTCCCCTTTGAAATGTGAAGTTTTGCTTAGATTTTCCAAAGAACATTTCTTATTTGTATTGACTTTAGATATCGATTTCTGTAAGAATTATCCAGAGATGCCATACAAAAGCAGAAGAAAATGTGGCCAAAACTCTTTGTACCCCTTTTCTAATACAACGACTTTCAACTAATGGTTAAATAAATCTTTTCTTTAGGACACGATCGCGATCGCGGTCGCGCCGGCGGTCGCGGTCACGTTCCCGTCGGTCGCGGTCACGGCACCGCGGCAAGCGGTCTCGCTCGCGGTCACGGCAGCGCTCCCGGCGCTCCCGCTCTCGGCATAGACACCGCTCAAGGTTAGTTACATCACTTATATAAAATACTAGAGTTAACCCGCGACTTCGTACGAACAAATTATATACCATCAAATCGGTTTAGTATTTTTTCGCGTGATGAATTTGTGTCAAACAAACACACACAGACAAAAATTCTAATAATATAGCCCTCCTTCTGGTGCAGTCGGGTGAAAAAAGGTTGATTTGGAATCACCGAAAAACCATATCGTTATCTTTTTTGTAAATATCTTCAATGTACAGACACAATTCTGTTACAGTTTTATAATATAGTTAAGATATAAAGATAGCTTATGTTTTATACCTGACTTAAATAAAACACAAAATAAAAAACCTTTATTCTACTACTTTTACATAAAAATAAATTATTTTGTTAGTAGTTGTCGGAAGGCTTCTGACAACTATGAAAGGGATTATAGTCAGTGAAATACGATCATCAATTATATTTCCTCCTCGCCATTATTAAATGATTTAATGGGGAATTATAGTCAGCAGCCATGCAGAAAACGAATAATAATTCATAATTTATGTCGTTCCTGTCAACGATATGTCACATAAACATTTATTTCATAAATTTATATCTTTACAGCAGGTCGCGTTCCCGCCACCGCAGTTCCCGTCGCTCGCGCTCCAGGTCCCGTCACCGCGCCTCTAAGTCTAAGCGCGACCGATCCCGCGATAAGGACCGCGACAAAGACCGCAAGGACAAGAAGGACACTAACGACAAGGACAAGAAAGACAAGTCCAAGTCCCCCGACAAGGAAATCGACAAGGAAGAGGTGCGAGAAGTACAAGAGATCAAAAACGATACGCCTCAGACCAACGGAAACGGTACCGAAGTCAAGTCCAAAGCCTCGACACCAGCCGACGATAAAGACAAAGAAAGCGATAAGGAAAAAGAGAAAGAAAAGGAACTGTCGCCGGCGAAGAGGAAGGAAAAAGATAGGTCACGGTCGCGAGATAAGAAACGCGATCGATCGCGGTCGAAACGCAGATCTCGATCTCGTTCGCGGAGAAAGCGCTCCCGCTCCCGCAGGAAGTCCCGGTCCAGGGAACGAAAAAGGTCGCGTTCCAGAGACAGGAAGCGCTCACGTTCTCGCGATAAAAAGCGCTCTCGATCGCGAGACAGGAAAAGAACAAAGTCTAGAGAAAGGAAACGTACGCGTTCCAGGGATAGGAAGCGTTCGCGGTCGCGCGATCGCAAGCGCTCTCGTTCCGTTAGTCGAGCTAAAAGCCGATCGCACAGGGATTCCAAAACACCGCATGACCCCAAGTCCCGTGACCGCAGTCCGGCTCTAGCGCCCCTCCCAGAGGAAAACGTCTCGATGATCGATAAACCTATAGATCTGGGAGATGATAAACATTCACCAGATAATATGGACATTTCTAATTCACCGTAATTTCTATTGTGCACAAGTAGTTGCAGATTATGCTTGCTCGTTTTTTTTACCTAGTATAGTTCGGCCGTTCAGAGAATGCGTTTGACAGTTACCATAAAATTGTAAAAAACTGAATGAAAACTATAAATGCCGATCATTATTTAGTAGCTTTTTGAACTTAAAAGGGCAGCTAGTGCCCTGTGTACTAGAGTGAGGTAAACAATATTTTCATTCAGTTTTTTACAGTTTTATGGTAACTGTCAATCGCAATCTTTCAGCGGCCGGACTTTAATGAAATGTGTCTTTTCAAGTCAAGATATTTCCAATTTTAATTAAGAGTAATAAACTAAATAAGTGAATTTGTGGTTTTTCTTGACAATTTCGAATCCAAATAATGTTGTCCACATATCATGGCGCTGGACATTAGGTTTTTGTTTTGAAAATGTATCTAAAAACGCCTCCCTATACACGGGGCTACTATCTGAAACTTCTCAAGATACTTTTTCGGTAATCTCTCATAACCCCTTAGTTATCTCCTATTCAATTTACGCCCTGAATATGACAGCGTTCAAACCTGGGCACGCTTGTTACATATCACTAGTCTTACTCGGGTGCAAAGACTAATTTAATTGCTCGGGTGCCACAATAGCTGCAACAAAGGTGTGTTCAAATTCAAAGTGTAGCTAACTATATTTCCTCCTTTATAAAGATGACATGGAATATATCAAATTAGAACACAGCTTTGTTGGCTTGTAAGGCCGGCTACACATTACGAGTTTCTAATAGAAAAATTCTAAAGCTCGCCGGATGGCACTCCGTGTATACAGTTCGTACGCCGTTTCGACGATTCTGATGGGTGCGCGGGATTTTCCTATACAAACAGTCTTACAATTTGCTATAATGTTATCCTGGAGGACTTTAAAATTGACTCACTCAAAGATTGTGCAATATTTAAATACTAGCTCTGCTCTCAGCCTTTGCTCCGATACATAGGTACACACATTTTTACTTTATGATTGACGGAGACGTAACAGGCCACGGCGTACTTTTTAGGGTTCCGTAGTCAAACAATAGCAACCCTTACACTTTCCGCTATTCTGTCTGTATGCTCCGCCTCAATTACATCTTCATTTTTGAATCTATTGAATTGAAATTTGGCAAGATGACAAATAAAACAGTAACCCAAAAACTGACACATGGTAGGTAAGCTGTACCAGGATTACCTTCTTCTTATACAGTGACTACGGAACCCTATCATGTGCGAGTGCGACACGCTCTTGGCCGGTTTTTCCTTGATAAAATACTGCATTCCTAATGGAATGTGGTAACGAACACTTTTTAATGTTATTTCATATTATCAGTGGAAAATGTTTGAAGAAAATCCTTCATAAACAAACGAACAATCCAATATCTTTACATTAGCAGCTATAATTTCACAATTAACTAAACTATTATTGTGTAATAAGTATTACGTAACATTATGTAATACGGTGCAATATGCACTTCAATTCAATTCAATTCAATATAATTTTATTCAATATAGGAGCTTACAGCACACTTATTAAACGTCAAATCTTTTTTAAAGCTACCACCGCGTCGGAACGTGTTGTCGCTGTAGAGAAGATGCGGCCAGAAACTCTACAACATAACACGACTTAATAACTATTACAATATAAATTCTTAAGCTAAAGTTATGTATACAATAATACATAGTCTATTTAATAAAATAATTGATACTATACAGTAAAGTAAATAAACTATAAGCTAGTGACCTCAGACCCAAGCATTTTGATCATTTAAATAATCATCCAGTTTATAATATGCTTTCTTACAGAGGACTTTTTTGATTTGAGTTTTAAACATGTTTTCGGAAAGATTCAAAATGGTCTCGGGGATTTTATTATAACAACGTATACAGTGACCCATGAAAGACGTGTTGACCCTACTAAGCCGAAAGTGTGGAGATAACAGTTTATTTTTGTTTCGAGTGTTGTAATTATGGACATCACAATTTTTTGGAAATAACGACAAATTTTTTCTTACATATAAAATGTTTTCATAAATAAACTGTCCATAAACTGTTAAAATATTAATTTCCTTAAAAAGGTCGCGAAGCGAATCACGACAGCGCAGACCATATATAGCTCGAATTGCCCGTTTCTGTAGGATAAAGACTGTCTCAATGTCTGCAGCACGACCCCACAATAAAATACCATAGGACATGATACTATGAAAGTAACTGAAATATACGAGTCGGGCTGTTTCAATATCAGTTAGTTGTTTAATTTTTCTGACTGCATATGCTGCAGAGCTTAGCCTACCAGCTAGAGTTTCAATGTGGGAACCCCATTGCAGCCTAGAGTCAATCGTTATTCCCAAAAACACTGTATTATCAACAAAATCTAGACTATCTCTGTTCAAAGTTACTTGGTTATCTACAATTGGTACATTTGGCAAAACAAATTTTATACATTTCGTTTTTTTTGCATTAAGTGCGAGATTATTTGCGTTAAACCAGTTCAAAACTTGTTGAAGGGTATCATTTACGTCGTCAAGTTTTTGGTCCTTCCTATTTACTTTAAAAATCAGAGAAGTATCATCAGCAAATAATACTATGTTCGACAAGTTTTGTACCATATGTGGCAAATCATTTATGTAGACCAAAAAAAGGAACGGACCCAAAATTGAACCCTGGGGCACGCCTGTTTGCACATGTGATCCAGATGATTTAGATCCGTTCACTAAAACTTTTTGGACTCTGTTTTTTAAGTAGGAGTCCATCAAATCAAGAGCTGAGCCATTAACTCCGTAATGTTTTAGTTTTAACAGCAAAGTTTTATGATCAACGCAATCAAATGCTTTGGAAAGATCGCAAAAGACGCCTATCGCATTTTGGTGCTCCTCCCAAGCGCTGAAGATGTGCTGAATCAGAGTAACTCCTGCGTCTGTAGTTGAGCGTCCTTTGGTAAACCCGAACTGCTGATCATGCAGCAGTTTATTTAGATTGAAATGAGACAGCATTTGATTGAGAATAATCTTTTCGAAAACCTTGCTGAGAACTGGTAATATTGAGACAGGTCTATAATTGTTGGGATCATGTCTATTGCCTGATTTAAAGAGAGGTACGACTTTACTATGTTTCATAAGATCGGGAAAAGTACCTTGATCGATGCAGATGTTAAATATTGATGCCAAGTAAGGTGACAGGACACCAATGACAGATCCAAACAACTTAACCGACATACCCCATATATCTTCCGAGTTTTTAAGATTAAACTTTTTATAAATTTTAACAATTGTATCAGGGTCAACATGCCTAAATCTGAATTCGGAAGTGCATGCATTTACATTCTTTTGTAGTATTGTCTCGGCCAGAGCAGATGAGGAACCTAATGACTCTGTAATCTTTACTGGAATGTTAGTAAAGAATGTTTCAAATTCCTGAGCTACTCCCGCCTCTGAACTGATAATACCGTGATCAGTTTGAATAGTTATGTCTGGATCACGTGGTTTTGTTTTGCCTGTTTCATGATTTATTACTTTCCAAACGGCTTTGATTTTGTTATCTGAACTCTTAATTTTTCTGCTAATGTGTAGTGATTTTGCTGTGATACAGACTTTCTTGAATGTTTTTGAATAAAGTTTTACAAATTCAAGAAACTCATCATTATGAGTATAGGTCTTTTTATCATATAGATCAAAAAGGGTTTCTCTACTTTTACGGATTCCTTTTGTTGCCCAATCGCTGAATTTAAATTTAATTGATTTTACAATATTCCGAACTGTTTAAACTCTTACAAACACTCTACTGTATGAGGCACTATTCATTTAGAGAGAATCCTCGTGTAAGTTACAGTACAATCAAAGCTGCACAGTAATACATACTGATAAAGTGAGTTCTGTGTTTCAGATTCTACGTTATACGTTACCTATATGGCAACAATGGACTCTTCAATAGTTATCCAACTTCATAATTCAACTGAAGAAACTAAAGGATATCTGGAACAAGGTGAGGAAAGAATTTATGAGCGTTCAAATAATAGAGGGAGGTCTCGCGATAGATCTCGTGGCAAATCTAGAGGGAGACCTAGTAGCAAATCTAGAGGGAGATCTCGTGGCAAATCTAGAGGGAGGTCCCGCGACAGGTCTCGTGGCAAATCTAGAGGGAGGTTCCGCGATAGATCTCAAGGCAAATCTAGAGGGAGATCTCGTGACAGATCTCGTGGCAAATCTAGAGGGAGGTCCCGTGACAGATCTCGTGGCAAATCTAGAGGGAGGTCCCGCGATAGATTTCAAGGCAAATCTAGAGGGAGATCTTGTGACAGATCTCGTGGCAAATCTAGAGGGAGGTCCCGTGACAGATCTCGTGGCAAATCTAGAGGGAGGTCCCGCGATAGATCTCGTGGCAAATCTAGAGGGAGGTCCCGCGATAGATCTCAAGGCAAATCTAGAGGGAGATCTCGCGACAGAACTCGTGGCAAATCTAGAGGGAGATCTCTCGATAGATCTCGCGGAAATTTCAGCGGAACACAAGAGCCGATCATTACGCAGCCAGATGAAGAAGGTGCTAATCTAGCTCAAACTGGTTGCAAAAAAGATTCAAATAAAAGAAATAGAGATCCTTCCCGATCCAGAGGGAGAAATCTATCCATGGACAAATCAGACAGCTCTAAGAGCAACTCCAGAGAGAGATCTAGGTCCAAATCTAATGGTAGACAAGAACAGACCGAAACACAGCCAGATGAGGACGTTATTCTGGTTGAAACAGGACGAAAAAGAGATTTAGAATGAGAAATAGAGATCGGTCTCGATCTAAAGAAAGATCTCATAGGTCCAGAGGACGATCTAGAGGTCAGTCGCGAGATAGGTCTCGGGGCAAGTGCAGAGAGCGATCTAGAGGAAGATATGAGAAATCTAGAGGAGTCAAGGACAAATCTAATTAATAAATTAGATGAGAAAGATCTAGAATAGTTCTAAAAAAGTTATAATTCTATATCTACAGAATTCATTTAGATATACACAGAGTGGTGTAACAAAAGACCCATGAAAATTGTTAAGTTTGATGGTTTAAACTACCCCATTAAATAGTATTAGGGTCTTTTGTTAGACCCTGCATCATAGGTATCTACCTAATCAATGCTTTATAGGTATTAAAATAATCTTAGCTAAATAATCCCACAAAAGAAAAAAAAGATTAACTTTGTGTACTATACAAATTAATTATAATGTCACGTGTAGAAGACGTATAGCTTTATCCTATAATGCAATGTTATATTATAACTATCATATTAAAACACTTATCTTTCCGGATAAGTGCACTTCCATATTACCGTACGATATCTAAACATAGTTATAATTAACTTAGAATAACTATGTACCCAATTGTATATGAAGTTATAGACTTTCAAGTAAGATACATTTGTATACCTAGTACTATGTTGTTTACTAAAACTTTGTGATAAATTCGTTATTCATCAAACCCGTTAACCGGGTTGTAGAAAATTTTATTTTACTTTGCCACAACAATGCGCTTAAAAATATTAGGTGTTAAAAAATACAAATAAACATATAAGGGGGTGGTTTAGACCATCAAACTGAACAACTTTCACTATGGGACCAATATAGAAATCGCAAAAAAAAATCGGATGCTCCATACTAAACCACAAATCTACTCGAGCTAAATGTATGGGATAGCAGATTATTTTTTTCGCGATTTCGATGTTGGTCCCATAGTGAAAGTTGTTCAGTTTGATGGTCTAAATAACCCTCTTCAAAGTTTTAAATGTTTTTTTACTTTTGTAACACCTTGTGTATAGATGGTAGAGCTGTAGCAATGTTCCTGATCACCCCCAATAGGAATACGGTCGTGACATGAGCGTATGTAGGTATGTACAAATGCAATAAGCTGGCTGCATTGTCTGGGGTTCCGTAATCGGGATGTTGTAAACAAATTTGACGGGAAACCAAAATCTGGATCATATCAATCAATTTTATGCAATGTGTAAGAATGATTTGCTTGTTTCTAGGGAAACCAGTTATTAATAGATATATTAGTAGTTTTAAGAAATTCTTTACTTCTGGTATTCCAGGGCTACCTATCTATAGCAGCTTACATCCACTACTTCACACCGGGCAGCCTGAAAATACAGACCAAGATCTACGCAGTAAGTTCATCTGAAATAAAAGAGCTTGTCAGTGATCAAGTACTAGATCTTAACTTAAATACGAGGAGAAGATGGCTGCCAGTAGGAGAGATGCCTTATCCCGGGTATTGCAGAGCTCCAGGAAGCGCTGTTTGTCTCCCTGTGCTGTGCAACTGTGCCAAACTTGACGAATTATGGAAAGTTTTTCAAGCGGAAAATTTTAGAATGGCTGAAGAAAATGCGGGAAAGACAGACATAGAAAATCGTTTTCAGAATAAACAGGAGACAGAGGATAATCAGGAAAAAGGATAATGAGAAAAGATATTAAGAAAAAGGAAAATATAATGTTTTAACAAATATTGTTTTATTCATTATTATAGGTTACATTTCGTTCGTATTACAATGCTTGTCGTTTATAACATCTCAATTATACGCACAGCCCAAGTCTTTTCGAATATAAATACTAGTTGGAACAACGAAAAATTTTCCCGAAAATCTCGTATGTTTTTGCTATTGCACAAAATTTTTCCTCAAAGATCCGTGTTCAAGATTGACAAAGTTTAACGCATTAATTCAATTCATTTATTTTGTGTCAGATTATAGATCCATAGTAGGTGTAAGTATTAATGCAGGGTACACAAACCCTCTAAGTGTAGGCACAGTAGGCCTACAATGAGTTTTAACTGTAGTTTACTAATGTAGTTACGTCGCCAATTTCGTATGGCAGAAATTAGTTCTCGACGTAACCACTAGGAGCGCTGTACGAAATTCAAAACAAAATTGGTGACGCAACTAAAGTAGTAAAGTACAGTGAAAACTTATGGTAGGCCTACAGAATAGGTAACAGTCACAGATATACAGAACGGCCACTCCCCGCCCCTATCCGACTCCAGATACCCCACCTCACCTCACACTTTGCGGGGACACTTTAGGGGGAGCCGAGCAAGGGAATGCTGTCGGGCCCACGCACCCGTAGTATTTGACTGCATAAAGTATATTTTATTTGTATCTTCTCAGTAAAAATAAACGTTCTTTAGCTTAACATTCTTTAGCTTAAATACTATTTTTAATAACAAAATAAACTATAAAAAGTTACGAAATGTAGATGATGTTCATACGATGCGTGGTAAGTCAACCCTACACATATGTCATGCACAATTTGCGCAAAGTGCGCATGTGCGAATGCCATCATGTCAAATCCAAAAGGTTTGAAGTGCCGGACCTGTGGTGTAGGGCCTACACTCCTGGCATACTGAGAGGGTTTGTGTTCATGTGTCCAGGGATGTGACCGTGTAGGCACAGCCCTGGACACTTTGCTGTCACTTCATACAAATGGGCTATGAGTGAGAGAGCCTGAGAGAGGACTACAACATTGCCTACTTTCTTCCGCGAGGAGAAGTAAAAATTGGTCGGGGGCAGGGAGTGTCCGTACTGCATGTAGTACCTACCATAAGTACTTTTTCTTATACTGTGGTGTAGTTATGATAGTTGCTCAGATCATCAAACTGAACAACCTTTACTATGGGAGCAAACCTGAAACCGTATAAATAAATTTGCTGTTTCATACATTTGAGTAGAGTAGGCATTGCAGTTTAGTATGGTCGATTTTTTTGCTCCCATAGTAAAAGTTGATCATTTTGATGGTCTAAACCACCCCAGAAAATTTGGAAAGTGTTTACAAAATGACCCAGTATAACATGAATATTGATTTACTTTATTTCTTTTAAATACATTTTCGAGACACACCGACTCAAATTCAAATACGAAGTTAAGTCATTGTGTTCCTCCCAGTATCATCATTATCAGCCTCTATCGTCCCCACGCAGTATACTTATTTCATATTTTTGTATAAATCACTCACAATAGTCGATTTAGGTTTGACCCATATCTGTCAGTACCGAAATGTTTTTTTTAGAAAGATAGCAGCATCGTCGCATGCTACCGCGCGCGATTGCCACTCACGCTATCTTTTTCGCGCTAGTAAATGACGTTCCCGAGCGACAGAAAAGGATAGAGCATGGAATAACGCGATTCCTTGCTGACAGATGAGACAGACAGTGTTGCCAGATCCATGTCGTGTTTTTATCGCAACTAAAATTCCCAAAATTATCGTAACAAACAACTCTCTTAGAGTAAAAGAGAACCAAATGTTGCATGAAATTCAATTATTCTTAGTTACATTACATGCCAGTATTTAAGGTTACCTATTTTTAGGTAGGCAAGTACACAGGTTTATGGAATCTTAGTAAAAACTCTTTATTGAAATTGAAATGACAATGAGGAAATATTTTTATCCATCTCAATTTTTCTCATTAGAATTTCAATTTAGTAATATTTGAACACTGTTTTTTAACCAATACCAAATTTAAAATAGTGATTGGATACACAGAATTCATTCTAAAATAATCATGGAATTTTTATGAATTATCGTGTGATACCAGACTTTTATTTTCTATCGCATGCCACTCAAAAATATCGTGGATTTAGGATAATTATCGCATGTCTGGCAACACTGCCTTAACCAGCTAGCATTTTAGCTCCAAGTACGATTCGATTCATTACATTTTTAACTCGAATTGTCCTCAAAAGTTCATCGTTAACACACCAACAGTTAATATAAAGCACAAGTTCAGTATGGCAATATGTCGTGCATAGCGTACCGCCACGTCCACCGGCGCGCGAGTGCTTCGAACCTCGTGCGATCTCTGACGTACATCTCGCCTAATTCCGGCTCCATACATACCTGCCACAACAAGTAAAACATTACTCATCATCATACATACATAAACTCACGACCGCAATCCCTTTCGGGGTGGTCGGAAACATTGCTACAATTATAGGTGGACCAGAATCTGATGGCAAATAGGGAAATCGAATTTTAGAGTAAGCAATACTGGGGTAATTAGATAAGGGCCGAGTTTGCTTGGCGCCATTGCTCTTGTTGTGTTTCGTCGTATTTGAAATTCGTAAAAAATTTGTTTTAGTGATATTTGTGACATAATTTCGTGCGGATTGTGTACAAAATAGTTGCGTAAAGCGACCGACGTAACAGGAATCTCAAATAAATACGATAACAGAACATACGTTTTGGTTCAAGTTAACTCGTACATGGTCATTTTGGCGGCAACGCGCGAGCTTACGAAATCGACCACAGATTCATCGTCATCTATCATCCCATCATCAAATAAAGAATATAAAGAAAAACAATAACGAATGGCTCAAAAGAACTAGTATCCAGAGCCGTTAAAGATATTTGGAAGAAAAAAAAAGATAAGGGCCCTTTACACACTGCGACTTTTGTGCAGCGCAGAAGTGCTGCAAAAAGCATCGATTGAGTCACGATGCAGCATCGATGCAAACGCGATACATCCACGATGCAAAACTTTCGTAATATTTGAACAGTTATACGTCGACAGCCTTTGCCACAATGCACACGCGCGTGTGCATCGACAAACATGTGTGTGCATCGCAACAATCACACGTTTAAATCGATATAAGTTCGTTGCGGCCCAATGATTCTACTATTATTATGCATTTGGCCCACCAACGTTTGAGTTTGACATACCTGTGCTAGAGGGTTAGCAGATTCTGTATAGAGATGAGCACCTTGCAGATGGTAAGTGTCATGATACTGATTATATTATAAACTAGAAGATACTCACGGCAGTGTAGGGGTCAGTCAGTAGACTCTGTATGGAGATGAGGACCTTGCTGATGGTAAGTGCGAGGGACCAGTTGTGATGCACCGAGTCTATCCCGACGTCACCGTGTCGGGACACGTTGGGGTGGAGGATGCGTGTTAGGAAGCGCACCACTGGTGGGCTCATTGGATACCTGCCGATGTTTTTAATCATTTAGTGTACATACGAACGAACTGTATAAAAATCTGCTGTTTAATACTCGACCCAAGTGTAATCGATTTGTTTTTTGCGTTTCGGTATTGGTCCAGTTCTGTTGTTGACATTGATGGTCAAAGTTTGACAACGCTTCACAATCACGATCGTATTTCCGAGGTAGACTGAAGCTACACCGTTTAAATAATTTGATTGAACTTTTGTCTTGTTACTAGTTAATTACCGTTGTAACTTGTTACACAGAAAATTTAACATCTTAATTCCCAGCGACATCTATTAGTATTCGATTGAAACTTTTTTTGCGTTGGTGGAAAGAGCTAAGTGGCCACCTAATTTGCTTTCTGGAGGAGAAAGTAGGTTTCAGTTTAAGAAAGAAAGCTGTACTATATACAGTATTGACACTCCCTGACTCCCCATCTATTTTTACCTCAACCGCTCGCGGTAGACGGGAGGAAGACAACAGTTGGCAATGGTGAGTCATCTATCACTCGCACTCAATCAGTATAGCACGAGCTTACCTCTTATTGTTAATGCGAGTCCGTTTGTATAAAGTATCCAGTAGTAGGGATAGTGTGCCACGCACGACAAGGCGAGAAAACTGTCATGCGCACTCGCTTTCGCCTACGCAAAAAAACAAAGACAGAGCTACGTCTTGATTTTTGTAGTTTTCTCAGTGGCATGCCAGGCCCCCTGGGTAAGCCTGAGGTCACATTGCATCTCTATAGTTATATAAACAAATTACTAACGAGTAAGGTACTTGTATGTAGAGGAAGAAGACCCCGCCCTCGTACGGAGACCCCACGGGGCCTGTAACGCTGGCCTGCCAGTGACAGCACTTAGGGTCAAGCGGGGTGGCCGCTATGCCTTCCGGCGGGTCGTTGCGCATCATCTGTGAATCAGTTTTGTGTTAAAGCCCTGACCTGACTGACATCAACGACTAGGATGAAATAAAGAAGGTGCAAATAATAAAATGCTTCGTTCAAACCATTACTAAGTTTTGCGATGCCAAATTTTAGAAATCCGTCTGTAAATATGGTTTAAATAGAAACGTTCAGTGGCGTAGGGTGGGTTTCTGCCGCCCGGGGCACAGACCGATTTTGCCGCCCCGTTATCTTACCTTCACAAAAAAATAACGGAGCAATCGACAAATCTTTTGGTTTATCCATTCAAAAATAGAAACTTAGAGCGAGCGAAGCGAATTTTAGAGCCAGAGCTTTTTACGTACAAAACATGTGCAAAGTAACCTAAGTAAAAGCTATAGATCGAGTGAAGTAAGCTCGAAATTTTTAACACCACCTCTTAGCTGTGGTCTTTAGAATTATGTGTAGACACGGTAATTAAAAGAGAAGAGAAACAGAATTAGAAGCTCGGCTTTTCTCGGTTCTACGAATTGGCTATATTATGCTCAATCAATCTATATTTTTCCCGAATTTGCCGCCCCTTGTAAAGTGCCGCCCGGGGAATTTGCCCCCTCTGCCGTCAATCTTCGCGGAGAATGGGTTAATAATATGGTAGTACTGTTGTACCCTATTTTTTGTCAAACTACTATCGGAACTCATCGGAAAGTCATTGTTACTAACCTTGAGCTCGATCCTCAGTCGGTTTCGTCGCCACGCGTTCTCCTCTCCGGCCGGCTGCGCTTGCACACACATCTGCACGAGGCAGTTACGACAGAAACAAGACTCCACCAGCGATTGGTATTTCTACGGAGAGACGTTATTTGAATCCATTAAAGGAATCTAGTATATACATTGCACACAAAAAATTGGGATAACACGACCGCTATGCATTTACCAACACTATGCACTACTTCTAAATAATCTACACATGTTACTAGCTTGTCACACACATTATCTAGTACGATTTATCAGAATCGAACCCGGACTTGTATTATTCGATATAAAGGGATTCGAACCCGCGACCCTTGGATCAGCAGGTTGGTTTACTACTAACCGCGCTATAGGGCCATCAAATCGTAATAGATTATACAGTATTAATACAGTGATTATGGTGTTACACATTCATTACCTCTTTTTATTGAACATTTTCACTCAGTGCCCACTTTGAATTTGTTTACTCTGTTCCCATTTTCCATACGTGTATGTATTTGTATGGACGTACGTATGCGATCTGGGCACTGTTATGATTATGACTTCCCAAAACGCGCATATGTGTTGGAGGCAAAAGTGAGTTGTGTATAATTTAATGATCCACCTATTCAATAGTAAATTCACTCTCCCTGAGAGGTCTGTGCCCTGCAGTGGGACGAATCTAGGCTGATGATGATGATTCAATAGTAAATGGATAGCTCACCTTATGCCAGTCGATTTTAGAGAACAGGGGCCTGAACAGCGGCCAGCGACGGGCGGCGAAGGCAGCCCAGCGCGGCGGCGGCACGCGCGCGCGCACGAGCCGCCACCAGCGCGCGCACACGCACGCGCACGCGCACAGCGACATGTCGTCCAGGTACCTGAATATACTCAGCAGCACTGCGGAAAGAACAGACTGGTAAAGGCCCGCATAAAACATGTCAGTTCCAGGATTATTTTATTTTTATAGTTCCAGATTCCAGACCTTGTGTGAATAGAAGGATAGCATTTAAAAAACTAATTCGGTTCTAAAGTTTTTATTTTTCACGAAATATTTCACTTATAAGGTATGTGAATCCGAACGTAATTTCAAACACCAATCAGAGCAAAGTGACGAAGGGATTAGCAACTTGCGTGCGTTCGAAGAGTACGGCAACATATTATAGCGGATGATTTGTGATGAGCTTCACGCGTCATGCAAAGGAGTGACGTCACGTCATGGCAGTGAGCGTTTTGGTGCGGAATTTTATGTCAACTTTTATTTGCAATAAATAAATGATTTGTGAATGTTTTACCATTTTGTTTTTGGTATCTTTATGTAAGCCTTAAATATTTATGATACACTAAAAATATAAAACTGTGCAAGTTCCCCATTGCCATAAGATTTGACTTAATTACTATGAATACACCACAAATTAGTTCCCAGAAGAACAACTTCATACAAACAAGCGAAACACACGTACAACCACAAATTGATATAAGTACTGGAATTAGATTAACTTGATGCGAGATCGCCCGTACGTACACGTCTGTGATCTGTTTCGCTCGTTGCGTGAAGCCCTTATTGGACCTATTTTTTGAACATACCTTCAGAAGGCAACTGTTCAACGAGACCGGCAGTAAGATTGTCGGGTGGCCTGGCAGTAGAGAGTGCTTGCAGCGAGCGCGCCAGGTTGGGTGGCTGGGGCGGGGGGCCCAGGCCGGCGCGCTCCTCGGGTACCTCGCGCCGCGCCGGCGGGGCCCCGGGCGCGCCGCCACTCCCGCTGCCGCCACTGCCGCTCCCGCTGGCACAGGGACCTGAGTTGCTTGCACGACTCGCCTCATCTTCTGGACTTGTTTCACTGTCTAGGGAATTCTGCAAGTTTTGTGAATAATGTTGAAATCTTTTGATTTAATAATGAAGAAGCACATTAAAGCCCAGGCCGCAAAGGCGGGATTGCGGGAAAAACGGTGCGGCGGCGGCGAATGCGTTCCGGGGCGTGCTACATATAAAATCGTACATTACAAAAATCCCGCCCTCGGCCCGCCTCCGGTACCGTCTCTGTACACCTGGCCTTTTGTCTACATTGTTGCTGACATTTTCGGCGGGTTCGGTGTGGATAGGCCTTGTCCGCGACATGCACCTGCGCGGGTTACCCGGCGGTATCACAATTAAATACCCCTACTGTTCAGAAGCTTCAAACAAGCGGAAGTGGTCGGTGCACTTACACATTGCACTTACACGTTGCGGGGCGTAAGCTAGTAAAAAAAAATACTCATCCAACTCCAACAGTTAGTACATACCCTGTAATACCACCAAGCAGGCAAAGGACATGTCCTATTAACTCTGCGATCTGAACTGTAGTTCAAGTCCGACGGTTCATCATTCCCAGAGTCTCCGTCATCAGTCTTCTCACTGTAGAAATATGAGCTGGGAAGGTACGAGGGAAAGTCGGGGAACAGGAACGCATGGCATGTCATACAGACCGGCTCACCAAAACTTGGGCCATAGTAACCATTGCATATGTAGCAGGTTGAGTTCTGTAATAGAGAGAATGTAGAAGATATAGGGTCCTTCTTAATATGCTGACATTTTAATTAAGGGGATGATCAGACCATCAAACTGAACAAGTTTCTCTATGGCACCAACATCGAAATTAAAAAAAAAAATCTGCTGTCCAGTACGGTTTGCAGTTTTCTATGACTGGTGCCATAGAGAAAGTTGTTCAGTTTGACGGTTATATGCATATTCAGGCGTCCGTATCAATTTAAAAAAAAAAATAATGTAAGGATGTTATGATCACATCCAGGATTGATGTTTTCACAAAATTTCAGTACATCCATTTAGTTTTTGGTGCTTGTAATCACAGAATTAAATAATTTAATTCAAATAGTAAAATAAACATACACATCATTGAAACATGTTCTTTACTATTTCCCTTTTTGTTGACCTCCAATAGTATTTCAGGTTTATTTATTCAGGAACAATTTACATTGCAAATGAGTGAATTAATGAAATATAGTTCTTTTACACCAAACACTGTTTGTGTAATTTTCATTATTTTCGTAACTTAATACCATAATGTATGTTCCTTGACCAGATCAGACATATAATTTATTTGTTATTCGTAGAGTAACCTTGCCTGCCGTGCAGGAGGCGATGGTTCGATCCCCGTCCAGACCGATTCGTACCAATAAGTTTTTCAGAATTTATGTCCTATTTGTAACACCACTGGCTTTTCGGTGAAGGAAAACATCGTGAGGAAACCTGCATGCTTCAATTTCGAGGCATGTATTTGTAACCACTGTCCATTATAGGTGGCGACGGGCTCACTCCCCGTCACACTGGACGGTATGCGGTACTATTATTGAAACATGGATGTTTTGAGGTTACAGGATATCTCTGCATACCCCCTCGGGGATTATAGTCGTGAGCATATAAACCCTGTATACAACTTGTTAATGAATTAACGCAAAACTAGAAAGTAGTTGGTTTAGAATCGAGAGGAGAATCAAATCATCATGGCATCAACATTGGTAATTTTTTATAAAATATTAAATAATTTGTTAGTAAAATTTAAAATTTACTGAACTTGATCTCAACCCACCGCTCGGGCACTCTGACCTTACTTACTAACCAAAAGAACATTCTTAAAATGTATACATGAGCATGTTAGTGCTTTCATTAATTGCTGAAATGATAACAAATCATTTTTGCCTCATAACTTAAAATGCAAATAACTTTAAATTTTAACTATCAAAATAATGAAATTATTGTTTCAATCTAATTATTTTGTTATAAATCTGTTGGGGTGTATAAGGTTTAGTGCTTATTCATTAACTTGTTGCATAAAATATAGGTAGCATTTTTCTAAACCCAATCCTACATTATTTTTGTATGTTTTTTCATTCGCATTCGCACCCTGAGTGATTTCCACACATTACACGGACACGACCCGGATGACACGGACCCACAGAAATAAATCAAGATAGAACAGTGAGGTGTGCGGGGCACACGTGCCAACATTAAGCAATAATTTCTTCCTTTTTCCTACTTTTACTCATTACGCACTAAGTTGCGCTACGTTAAAATCGGTGATATCACAGAGAAAATGCCTTATTGCTGAAGATTTGAGTACTCAATTTTAATTAAAAACATTATTTAATGATGATTAAAATAAAATTAAAAAATGAATGTTTCGTCGGAGACAGGCATGCGCAGAACACAAGTAAAACAATTATTGTAACCGTTCTATCTTTATTTATTTCTGTGCATGGACCCCTGTTTAAATAAGATGACTGCAATGGCACCCAGCCAGGAATAGATGTACATAATTATGGTTATCTCAATAACAGTATTACTAGATCCTAGTCTCAGATTGAGTAGAAATACTGGATAAACCTGTTCAACAGCTTGTAAATAAAATACCTTTACTGAATACTGTGTATCCAGTAGCATAAGTATGAGAATAATATTTAGTGGTCTAAATATCAGAGAATTATTGAAAAATTATTAAAAGTAAAGATACGCACATTGAATTCAAACTCGATTGGCTGTTCTAATGGTGTCACTGAAATAAGTTTATCGCCGTTGTCTTCCAACTTTTTGATGTAGTTGTAAAACTCCGGCCCCACGGCAGACATTTTCACAAAGCTCACTTATAAGTTGTCGTTTCTTTTACGTATTTGTTATTTATTTCCAAATTATTGCAACAATCAAAGCAGGAAACAAGTTTCAGCTGTTAATCAACTGTCAATCAATTTGTCAATGTCAAAAGTGTTCAATGTTACCAACTCTATTGCAGGTATTGGGGCTAAACCATTACAGATGTCCAGCGGTCCTATGACCGCTGGACATCTGTAATGGTAGTATGATGCGCACGATAAGGCTGTATCACGCCTTATCTCATTCGCTCGCGCGCAAATCGAAAGACCTGCATGGGTAGCATGGCAGCGTGATATAGCGCTAAACGAAACAAAAACGAAACGAACGAAATAAAAGGCTTGATACGGCTCTCGGCTCTCGTTCGTTCGCGTGAAAATAGAAAGAGAGCTAAAGGGTGATAGCGCTATATCACGCTGCCATGCTACCCATGCAGAGGCCGTAGCATGTTACACGTGATACGGCTGTATTATGCCTTTTATCTCGTCTTCGTTCGCGTGAAAATAGAAAGAGAGCTAAGACGTGATAGCGCTATATCACGCTGCCATGCTGGGCCGTTTTAACCGTATTGATCGCCGGAGTGCCAAAAAAGCGAGCGTATTTGTTAGAACATCAATTTAATTGTTGTAGTGAAAAGAGATTTACATTGGCTTGCGCATCATAAGTCGCAACTGAGCAAGCCGAATGTGCCGAAAGCTGCCTATGAGGCGTATTTGGCCAAGATTCAGAGACGATTTTTTTTAGTTTTAGTTCGAACTAAGACCAAAAAAAATCGTCTCTGAATCTCGGCCTCAGCCTTTGTGAACAATAGTTTATAGGTAGATGAATGTTAAGTAATTTTCAAAACTAGCAGATTACGCATGGTATGTGTATAAGGCGATCAGCTTGCAGCCGTAGGTCTCTGCGCCCGAGTGCCACGCATCCCTTGCACCCCCGGGTAATGACGGCGGCCCTGTGACTGAGGGCGAGATTCAGAGACGATTTTTTTGGTCTTACCTCGAGCTAAGCGTGGCGAAAATGTATGGATTTTGACATACGGGAGTCCGAACTATGACTTATAGATCGTCTCTGAATCTCGGCCTGACTGTGACGTAGATGTGAGGTTCCCTCACATTAAACTTATTTACATTTTGATCGCTTCTCATAAAGTGCTGGCAGAGTTTAGTAACTACCAAGTTAATCTGTGGCTTGGTGTTGGTTAGCCAAATATTTTAAATATATGGTTAGATGAGTGGAAAAGGGAAGCCCCGAAAGGACTAAACTGGCAACACTTTTGTTCCTTTTTTAATTTTTTTCCTTGAGGAAAGTCAAAGGGAACTAAGCCCATACAGTCAAGTGTGAACAGATTTGAAAAATTTTCGTCTATCAACATCCCTCATCTCACATCCGCTCCGCGCTCGTGTGAACATCAAGATAGCGGGATCAAATCCGGCGTTTTCTACCACCACCAGGTACACCTTTATCTGTTGGTCCTACATCTCCGATTAAAAATGTAGCATATCGGTACTATACTGTACTATTACAGTATAGTAGTACTCCATTTGTACTAAATGTACCCTTATTTTGAACATTATGGTCACAATACACCTATATACAACGTGTTAATGAATTAACGCAAAACTAGAAAGTAGTTTGTTTAGAATCAAGAGCAGAATCGAATTATCATGTTTTCAACATAGGTAATTTTTTTCAAAATGTTAAATAATTTGTTTGTAAAATTTAAAATTTACTGAACTCGATCTCAACCCACCGCTTGGGCACTCTCACCCTACTTACTACTAAAACAAGATTCCTAAAATGTATCCACGAGCACGCTAGCGCTTTCATTCATTGCTGAAATGATAACAAATCATTTTGGACTAAAAACTTAAAACGCAAATAACTTAATATTTTAGTATCAAAATAATGAAATTATTGTTTCAATCTAATTATTTTGTTATAAATCAGTTGGGGTGTATGAGGTTTTGCGCTTATTCATTAACACGTTGTATAGGGTATGGTTTGGATTGGGACCTATCTTACCAGTTTTTCACCAAGGGTATGGTGGGTCCACAGGTTGTTAGGTCGCCTCTGTGACGCCTTAGCTTTTACCTAAAGGGGATCCGGTCCCGACCAGTCCACCTCCTAGTGGCCCAACCCGTCCGCAGGGGGATAACCAAAAGTCATAGTCCCGGCACTCCATGCCAAGATCTGATGATGTTTCAATAACTGTACTGGAACACAAACAAAATGGCAGACATACATAAATCCCAGACAGCGCATCGTTCTAGGACATGAGGTCCCGCCGGGTCTAGGCTAAGGAATATACAACTCTCTACCGAGAGGTGTTGGCCGGGACTTGCCCGTGGTGTACCACTTTTTGCCCGAGGAACCTCCTGTATAATAATCTTCTTATTGAATACATTTTTATTGCCCATGGTACCACGTGTGAAACCTTCTTTGACTTAATGTATTGGCTCGACAACTATAACTTTTGTCTAAGACATCTCCAGAATACATTCTCATCTGTGTGCTAAATTTCATTCGAATCAGTTTAGTTAGCCGTTTATCTAAGAGAAAAGAAGAGAGATCGTTTCTCTTAGCCGTTTATATTTTGATTGAGTCACGAATGTTCAAACACTATTACAAACTCTTATAAATGAAAGTTTAAATGAAAGAGAATAAATTTGTAGTAGGAAATAAAACAACAGAATCGTTTCTTAAGATTATTCTTAAATTATTCTTATCCAGCACATTTTTTTCATTCTTGTATATTTTTATTGTTTTGTCATTTTTCTTTTGTATGCTATTTTTTAAAACTTCATACAGAAATTAAACAGGAAATATAAGACAAAATAGGTAGGTACATCACATTGTACTTTACAATTTTTGCTCTGTTGGAGAATGAATAAAGTTACACAGGAATAGAATAAATTAAAACTCTGAAATTAAAAATTCCCAAGCAAAAAGGGTCGATGAGTCTACCGGCGAAAATCAGAAATATTTTAAAACTAACGATATTTTATTCATTCTCCAAAGAAAAAAGATAAATCGTAACTATAATTTTTCTGCTATTACAAATATTACTTTCTAAAGTGTCCAAAATGATGCGATTGTTTGGTGATGATATGATAACTCACTGCTTTCAACTATATTTTTGCTACAGTCTATGTTAGTTATAGCCAAGAAGCACTTTACCTAACCAGCGCATTTCAAAGCCCAGTAAAATGTGATAGATCCTATCAAAAGGGAGCAAACACATGAAATGTCTACATAGTAACTGGGATTCGGTGGACTATAACTATAATAATTACACACAAACGATGTTAAGATGTCTGACAGCATTGATGTCTTATAAAAAGAGGTCAATGATGACGGCATATTTTTGCGCGTACGCAGTGAATTAAATTCATCCCACTTCTGAAACAAATAGCGGCTATTCGTTTCGTAAGGGGGATGAATCTAGTCCGCGCCTCGTAGTTATGAACTTTAATAAATTAATATTTTCGTTTCCAAAAACTACCCTAAATTCTCGTATTTATCGATATGGATATCGAAGATGGGCTATAATCGCATCACGGACATAGGTAATTAATCTATCACTGAAGCTAGCAATTCTAACATTTTCAAACTTCACAATATTCTAGACATTTAGATGCGATATGAATATCGATTGCTGTGCTTTATCCATTTATAATTTACAATAAATGCGAAATTAATGGGAAAATATAGGTAATTATAAGAAAACGAAATACGATAAATTGTGATCTTACTTAGATCTACATACTTAATAAAGTTTCCATCACGAATCAATAGGATTCTTCGCTTTCCACAAACGTTGCCAATACTCGTACGCAGCTAATGATTAGCTACAATCTTACATTTCCTATTCAAAGTCCGCTTATGATATAAAAACAGCACAACACATACCGAATAGCGGGTTTAAAATCCATCCTTATACAAATAGGTCAAATAACATTAGAATTAATTATGTGATCTTAACAACGGCGGAATCTGCGTCGAGATGAGCTTAACAATATGGTTTTTAATGATTAAAGGTGGAGCTAACGTCCGGGCGACGATGTCGCCGCGCGTCGCGCTAACTTAGCTAAACGCACTTGCACTTAGAGATCTAGAGCGGGCCGCGGCCGGGGGGCGGGGGCGGGCTCCCCCCCTCTACCGCACTCAGTACGGAGAGTAATACATGCCGCGCCTGTAACCTCTGCAAACAAGGCACGGTATTAGTGACACTGCTACGATTTCGCATCAGCGCGGTCGGACCGGCCTCTTTCACATTAATCTGTTAAAAATCGTCCTAACTGGACATAAAATCTACTTTAGTTATACACAGCATAGAGTAAGAAGAACTAAAGAGTGGAATTCGCCCTTATTCTCCATAAAAAGCTGCATACACCGGAATTTAGTACATTCTAGTTCGCTGGATGTCGCTATGAGCATGATTTCGCTATTTTTGCTTCAACAATTTCGGATCTACTACTCTGCTTAGTTACCTAAGCTACCTCGCTAACATAGTTGGTTTGGTTCATAATATTGGAAGACTAATCAAAATTTCTTAGCGTATGTTGAAAATTCATCTACTCGCGGGCAAGGAGTCAGCGCGATCTAAGAAACGGGATTTTGAGCTTTTCCCGTGGTAAGCCACTTAGTATGGAGAATAGCACTCTTTCTTATCTCCTTTACTTTATGTACTTTATGTAAACTTATGCTTATCAGTCTCACACTGTCTAAAACTTGTAGCAATATGTTTTAACGACTCGGAGGCCGGTCGGACCTAACACGGATCAATACGGCTCGGCATGCAAGTAAGCCGCGCCATCTAACGTAATGGCGAGGCCACACTGCACCCCCGGCCGACATGAGCCTCTAAATGTGTCAATAACTTACCCATCTTGTTAGAGGTGTGGCCTCACCATAACTCTACTGTTTAGCAACGGTCACATGCAAGCTTTATCGTGCGCACTGACATGTATAAGCCACGCTCGCTTCTACTGCAAAGGCGTGATAGTTGTTATAACAAGTATAGAAGAATGTGTAGTAACAACTAAGTTTGTAGTTATATGTCAAGTCAGGCCGCGTTCAGAGTCACAAGTTTGGTTAAAACCAGAGTCGCATGCGCAAATCTGTAGAGTGGTGACGAAAACACTGTCTTTTTTACTGCCACATGGTTCAAAATCGAATTTTACACCCAAAACGAGAATTATGAAACAAGACGTGCCAATCCACGTGTATGCGGCGCGCTATACTTTAAATTGTGAAAAAACATGGTTTAGGATGATAAAGACTCTGAACCCGGTATACCTCGACCAGCAGAACACTGCGGTGCCGAATCTGCAAAGATAAGCGTTGTCCACCTTCCCGCACCAATACGGTACCTCAGATATTCTGACATTATATAAAACTATAGCTAGTTATACCATCTGTAATTATAAAATTTGCGTCAGGAGTTCCCAAAACTGTCTACGAATACAATTTGCATAACATAAATACCACCTTTACCTATAAATTATATTTTTAAACAATAGTAAAGCATGCAAAATATGCATGCTAGGCATAGCTATTTATTAACAAAACAATAAGAATCTACAACAATCAAAATAATATAAAATAGGCTCAATTCGCGTACCAACTAAAGAATGCGTGACACAGTTTGAGAACCCCAGCTACTTTAGATTCCCATTTAAATAAATAGAGAGAAGGTTGTGCGAGACAGAAACGTTACAACTACTAGCAACAGAAGGAGAAGGTAGGATGCTGCATTGAAAATACATATTTTTCTATCACAACCTTTATTCAAAAGTATAGTGTAAAGAGAATATAAATATTTCTTTTTTATCAACATAATGTAACAATATTAAGAATACTACCTACAGGTAGTAGGAGATGTCACGACATAAGTCATACGAGGCTATCTTAGAAGTCGAAAATTACTTTAATTTGACCGTAAAGGAGATATAAGGTTGGAAGTGACATCTCCCACAGGCCGGCAGTTACGTGGCTTGCGACGCCGACCCATTGCAACGACATGTTCTGCCTTCGTTGGGAGTGTCGCGTCTTCAGTATTATTGGTAGGGTTCTCAAACTATGCAACGCGTAAGCTAAAGGTACGTGAGATACAACAGTTCGTCAAAGATTTAAACTTAAAATTGCTTCAATACATTAAAATAAAAAGCATGTATCATAATCGTAGTCGCAAGTCACATAATGCTCAGTCTATTTCATACCAAAAGGAGTGATGAAAATTCGCTCCGTCTACATTCACCATACAGCGACCGGTTTGTTCATAAGATAAACAAAGCATGAATAAGCTTTTAATTTTTATCAATCGATTAAATAATTTTTACACGAAAACATATTTATACATTTGTTATAAGCCTTTGCCGCATGTGCTTATTGGTTGACACTCAATTGCATATAAGATATCTCAAGTTAAGTCTGTACATTGACTTACCAACTACCTGGACGTCGGGTCCGCGCTTAAAGTGTCCGAACCAAAAGAGTAACAAAACGTATAAAAAATAACAACTACGCGCTAGTCTTCGTTTGATCGACCGACTCCGCGCACGTCTATAGTGCCGTGCCGCTGTTGTAAAAACTACGCAAGCAAAATGAAAAAATAATTTCATCAGTTTCATTGTTTTTAGTTTGTTTATACTACTAAAACGTACTTACGTTTACGTAAGTTAGTCTGGGACACTTTTTTCGGAAATTTTGTACGAGACCCGGCGTCCATTAGTTTTAAGTCAATGAGTCTGTACAGTTAAAAAGACTCGAGCTTCAGATTCTACTTAAATGCTCTTATGCGTAAATCAAGAGCTTTTAACGCAACTGCTATTAAAGCAGCGCTTATCGTGCGTTAATACATTCGTGCACCCTGACGCATATGCGCGTTTTGTGTACTTTATAAAGGTGCTCAGACCGCATATATGCATTATGCATCCAACCATATGTGGGCACATCGCGAACGAATTTAAAGTGAACCGAGTGAAAATCTAATCTTATAAACAAACCGACCGCTTTAGAGTCAATGTAATGACTTATTCAGTGTGAATAAGAGGGTGTAACGGTGTGGAGCGTATCTCGTGGTTCAAATAGACAGTCAGCTAGCTAGTTAGTAAGGGTTGTACCTGCCGCGCCGCATGGGTCTGTAGCCCGAGTAGTAAGGCGAGAAGCCGCCGCGGAAGGAGCGGCCTCGGCCGCGGGACCCGCGCGGCGGCCTGTTGGTCGACGACAGGCCCGGCTTATTCGTGCGTTTGGGCATCACCTGCCGGAATACAATGTTACCATGTCATCTTTTATAATGTTAATGTGGAACTGGGTGGGACACTTGGTTAGAAAGGGAAGTTGCCTGTGGAACAAGGCAGTATTGGAATGGTGGCCCACGGCCAAGTAAGGATTGCAAAACAGAAATGAATCAGATTTGATTTTGACGGCTCGATAGCACAGTCGGTAGTGAACCTGCCTGCTGTGCCGAGATTTGTATGATGAATATGAATATTTGTACCCGAGTCATGGATATTATTAATGTACTCTATTTCGTTTTTAGTTATCATAATACAAGTCCAGGATAGATTGTGGTACTTTAAATGTGACTACCTATAGATAATTTGTGTGACAATGTCCAAGAAGATTAGCACAGGACCATGGCAATAAAAAGGAGGCCTATGTCCAGCAGTGGATTGATGTGGGCTGATTTAATTGATAGATTTTTAGAGTATTCGTTGTCTGGGCTATGTGGTTATTTTACAATATAGCAGAAGGAAATATTTAACCATTTTCTGATTAAAAAAAACTGCGTGGGTACCTTAATCTGACGCCCTCTGAATAATGATTCGTCCATTGCCATAGCTGTCTGTACACTGTCTTTATCACCAAACTCGATGTACGCGAAGCCTTTCGGGTGCCCGTCGAATTTATTACATAAGATTGTAACCCTGAAATAATTAAAAAATTCTTGAAATGTTAAGCAAATTGTGAATTAAGATTCAATTCTAGATATGTAATTGGTAACCAGGTCAAACAAGCATTGAATTGCAATGTAATAGTATGGATTAAAAGAATTATGACGATTAGTTCGGATTCTGCTTTTATTATCATTCTGGATGTTGACTTGTTATCACTTAAATCAACATCCTTTATCTATTGAAAACTTTTTCTCCACAAGTGCAGAACAAGACAATTGTTTTAGGTAGCATCAATTCGAAATTTAAATAAATAAATAAAAATAGTCTTTCACTGACTTCAGTACACGCACTTACTAACCTAAATTTATTTATTTATATAAAACTATAAATTTCCAAAATGCAAAGTTGTAAAATTATTCTAAAGCGAGTGCTCTTGGCGCCATAAAACAGGGTTCGAAATTATCAAGGTAATTAATTTCTTTGATAATTATCTGATAATTACCCAAGCTGATTCTTAGTTTTGAGAGAAATTTATAACAAAAAGTTCTATAATTGCTGTTTTATCTCTTATCCAGACCAAACAGCACCTAGTCTTTGAAAATATAGTTTCTCATCACAATGAATAATAAATAATTGAGAAAAACAACAGAAAACAGTGAGAAAAATTATTTCATGTTTGTGAGCTTCTTTTTTCGCGAACCATGACCCGAAATACATGGCGTGACATTGCTAGCGCAAGCTTTTTGTGTTTCCAATCAATTTTAAAATTATCAAGATAATTATCAATGATAATTATCATTTCGAACCCTGCCATAAAAGATTAAAGTTCCTAGGATAATCAGTATGTTAGATGCGTCATTAGCAAGTAGTAATCAAAAGCTTACCTATTAATAGAGCCGCAGCCATGGAAGTGCTGTTCCAGTTCCTCGGCAGTGGCTCCGTAGTCCACATTGCCAACATATACTGATCTGTTATCTGCCTCTATCTTCTCCTCAATAGACATGTTCAGTGGACTTGCTGTTAAAAATAATGTTCACTAAAGATATGAGCTAAACATTTTTTTTTTAGGGTCTTTTATAGACATGTACATACTAGTCCCTTCATACCCTAAAACTTTATTATGTCAACCAATGAGAAGATAGTCACATCATTGATTCACTGATGAAGTCACACAGGTAAACAACTTTTTAGCTTCATCTGAACTAGAGCTAGCTAAAACTTTGTGAAAAGCACCTACATCAAATTTGTTCATCCTAAGTTCCCTCATCAATGAATCCCGAGCTTGATTTAACTTGACACATTCCACCAAAAGATGATACACATCCTCTACTACATTACACTCCTCGCAATTTGGGGAGTACCATTACAATACTGGATTAAATCCATGTGTGATCAGATCATCCATTTCGGAGAGAACCTTGTCACCTGCTGCCGAATCGATCTTCCCTGAGGCGCATCCCGCAATCCCGCATTAATAGCGGAGCCCGCGATGCGCAGACCACTGACTTTAACTTTTGTTTGAGAGGACAGATTGCAATAAAACATAGCTTAAATGTTGATCCAAACTAAGTCCTACATGCGTCTGTGAAAACCCCCATTCAAATCGGTTCAGTAGTTTTTAAATGATGCATGAACCAACAGACAAAAATTATAAATGGTCTTAATGAATTCAATTGTTTCGCCATTTCGCCTAATATGTATAGATTAACACATACATGTTGTGCTATTTCAAATCAAATTAAAGATTGAAAAATGTAGTCTTAGATAGGACTGGAACCTGCAACCTGCCAAACCGAGGCTGTGCTTTCGTCCAACTAAGCTACCGACCCATTACGACAGTAGCCCTAAAATCTAAGGTTCCTTCCATCATGTCATAATTCCCAGCCCGGTCTTACATCCATGTTTTATGAACTAAATAAGATTACTTACTCATTCCCGGAGGGCTGCCCATGCTCATTTGCTTATCAACTTCAGTTTGCATCTGTTTGAGTTTCTCAGCTTCCTCTTCCATCTCTCGGACTCGGGCTTTGATAGCAGCCAGGTCCGGCACGTCGGCACCCGCTGCCTCGTCTCCGCCCTAAAATCAAGTCTGAACTTTATGTTTGCATCTACGTATTGATATAGAAATTGAAGCGGAGTAATATGCATCAGGGATGTTATGTTTAACCCATGGACTGCCACAATTCTAGGCACAATAGATAATAGTTTCTTTGTTGCGTAGATCTAATATGCTTCTGGCAGTTCAAAGGCATAAACATTAGCCACTTTCTCAGTATGTCATGCACGACAGGACAACAAAATGAGAAAGCAGGCATGTGTGTACACTTTGGCATGCGTCAAGTAACAGATTAAGACAGGCACATCTCAATAATTCTCGTTTTATCAGGGGTGGCATGCTAGGGACATGGCATAGACAAATTAATGCAATAACTGATTTGATTACAATTTCCCAGGATAATTCTGTATTGATAAATCGTGATAACAGCTATGCATAAAATAAAATAGCATACTAAAAATATATAAATTGTCATAGAATCTCAATTTTTTGTCGAAACAAGTAGTAGGAAACAGATGGTAGGAGTAGCAAAAAAAGACACTTCTATTCTACTATAGTATCTTCAGTGAATGTCACCACTGCTGGAGGAAGCACTACCACCTTGTGGGGGTGGTGTGCTTGTCTTGCGGCAACTTACATGGTTAATAGCCGTTATCTATTAGACAACACAGGAACTTTTGGGGTCTGTTTCACCCTAAGAGGAAGGATCTCCATAGAGTCTGCATAAATTTACGATTGTAGTTGGTCTCTTTTGTCTTATGACGTACATTTAATGTATTTAATTAACGTAGAAGGAGATGGAACTATAGATATTTGTTTATGCGGCCACTTTTTTTTGAGCTAGTGTGTGTGAAAAGTGACCGTAAACATAAGGCCATATGTCCCTTGGTGCCTTTTGTCCATACTACTTGACACCACACACTCAAACCTAAATGTCAAAAAAAGTGGACACTTTACAATTGGTATGGCTCACTCTAGTCTTAAAGAGAGATCCTTCCTCTGAGGTTTCACCACTTCTGGATAAATTCTCTATTGCTTATTTGTCAGATGGTCTGACATATGAGAAAGCGCTTTAGAGATAAACTCACCCTTTTTACACACGGCGACAGATCAACCTACCCATAGTTGGACCTTATATCCATGAACATAGAGTTCAACTATGGGTAGGTTGATCTGTCACCGTGTATACATGTATACTTTAATTGTATTTTCTGTAATGTTATGTGTACAATAAAGTGTTAAATAAATAAATAAATCATTAAAACAACAAGTTAGGGATCAACAATGGCTAAAATTCCATTTATTTTCTGTGTTTTTGGAATTTCAGCCATTTTTTACTGACGTCAGATAAGCTATTAAAAGCCTATACACATGTGGTGAAACAGGCCCTTAATGTGTATAAACACACTCACAGATCATCTCTAGATATGAAACTCAATGGTGTTAATACCAGTGGAATGTGATTTAAACCATATAGGCAGGTTCTTAAGTCTTTGACTGCCAATTGACCGGCAAACAATGGAAGATCTATTGTTATTGTGACCCGACGGCGTTCAACATGTTAAGCATGCAGCAGCAAATGAGTTAAAGGCAGGTTTAGACGATGACAATTTTGCGTCACCAATTTTTTCGCACGAACCAAAAGCACAGCTGGCAGTCGTTTTCATAGTGCTCATTTTCAGCACCAATCTTGCTCGCATGCGTATAGATTTGCTTGAGATAACCATGCCAGCAATTAGCACCGAAAAATAGATGCGTGCTCTATTCCGTGCTAATGTTCGCATGCCGCAAAAAATTTGTGCGGAAAGTGTTTATACAGTGCTTTTTTTAAGGCGCCACTTGTCATCGTATAAACCTGGCTTAACTGTATAATTTGAGACAACCACATTTGCCTCGATTGACCTTATAGAATATAACTGTCTACTTTGTAAACCACTGATCAAATAAGTCTTATAGTTTAGCAAAAACATTACCTTGCAAGTAGCAGAGTTAATTTATTCATTTTTACAGAAAGTATACATTATTTATGGAAAATATTTGCATAAAACTATTCATTAACTCTGTAATCCATGACTGAGTAATTCATTTACCGAACAGAGCAGGCTGTTGCTTACTCATCTATCAAGTTTTTATCAGGTTATAGAGCAAACCGAGGGTTTCTTGTGTAGTTATACAGCAACTACAAGGTGATATTGATATCATTAGCATCCTTTTGAACTAAGAGTCTACCCATCAAACTGAACAACTTTTACTATGGGAGCAAACTGATAGGAGCAAAAAAAAATTACCTATTTCATACTAATTTTGCTCCAATAGTAAAAGTTGTTCAGTTTGATGGGTACACTCTTAGTTTAAAAGGATGCTAATGATATCAATTTAACCCTGTATATCGTATTATTGTTGATAGTTATATTTAACTTACCCCGAGGCTGCTGTCGGTCATGTTCAGGGAACCGTTGGTCCCGTCCAAATGATTGTTTTCAATGGAGTCTAAATAATCATCATTTTCGGCCATTTCCACTCACTGCTCCTATCATTAATCTGGTATGTACTTTACAAATACACAAACACCCTGAAAAAGATTATCAGCGTTATATTCATTGAGATAAATTGATGATTACGGCGAAGCCAGCTATCTGACGTACCGGTAACCAAAATCCGTTATGAAGCCAATGACCTACTTCTAAAATAATGGTCGCATCACCCACTTTCAAACACTTGAATTCACAAAGAGATGAATAGTTTCACGAACATTTCACTACTTTCTCGATATTTTTAGATTTGTTTTGGCGAAATTATTTAGAAATCAAACGCCAAACAATTTCACTGACAAATGACAATCTGTCAGTGTGACCACGACTGAACATAAAATCCAACTAGTTTAGAAGAGCTAAAATAATACTAAAAGGATTTAATCATTCTTTATCATATCTTATTAGTTGTAATACATGAGAACACACTTGTTGATAATATTTCTACTATATAAGTCGTGAGTTAAAATATGATTGAAGGATTTGAGGACACCCTTACAAACTCAAATTCAACTAGAAAGTAGAAAATTAGTGAGTGGTCACACTTTTCGAAAAAAGCGATCATTCTTGTCTATGGTTCGGTGTTATTGCGTTTATGTTGTCCGCAAATAAACAGTTATATTATGTGTGAGAACGGTAGCGTTCTAAAAATATTACATTAAGTTTATCTCTTTCAAACAGTGCAACGTGACGTGAAATTGTGCCATTGAAATGAAATTCACCATTAAAAAGAAATTTTGTTGATTGTCGAATGAATTTTCATGAATTTTGGGATTTTTGCGAAAACGAAATTAAAATTGCAATTTCCTAAGACAACATAAATAAACAAATGCTTTACGGCACAACATGGTGTAAAGCTATTATTGTGGTAAGCCAAAACTGTAATTTTAACCCTTAGTCTTGCAGCCTCAAGCCATTGTTGATTTTGTTGTTATTTTGCAGGTATTTGTGTGCACCAGTTGGTTTCACGTGGTGTATTTGAGTTGGAAGCTATCAACTAGCTTGCAGGATGCCGCTCACGGCTGATGTGGCCGCACAGCAGGTGCAGGTAAGGAAGACTGTAAGGGCTGCAATTTCTCTACTCTTTTTAACATATCAAATGTTTTCCAAATGAAAGCTCTTTCGTTTAGGCGAAACATTAATTTCCCGAGAAATATAGTATATAGTTTTATGCAGAAATCATACTAGATACTAAACATGTTATTTGTATTGCATCTATCCCACAAAATATTATGATGTTCTGAGTTTTCTGAATATTACTCTGAACACTCATTATTCATCAGCATGCATCTTCATCAGAATTTCTTTTTTAGTGTATGCAGGTTTCAAACACCAATGTTTTCCTTCACAGTTCGAGAGAAGTCAGTATTACGCACATAAATTAGGAAAACTCATTGATACATGGCATGTCGTCCATGCGGATTCGAATTCGGCCCATGATTGATTGTCTGTGCATCTCCGCAACGCATCACTGATGCTCTATTAAATAGTTACTGTGTAATAACCGTGGTGGGTCTAGTAGCAATAAATTTACCTGCAGTGCAGATGGCGATGGTTCAATCCCCATCCAGACCGACTCGTACCAATGAGTTTCTTGGAATTTATGTACTATTTGTTCACCACCGCTTATGCTGTAACACAGATTATTTGAGTCTCAAATTGCAATTCCAAGTCTTTGTTAAGTAAACAATTTGATTCTCAGGATCGTCTGCGATCTCTGCACAGACTGATATATGAGATAGAATCGGAGAGGAGTCGCAATGAGCAGTGTATCGAGTCAATATTGAGAACGGAGAAGGCTACCGAGTCACCACCATCCAATGATGATTCATCCGGCTCTTCACAGCAGGTATGCACCTCTATAATACTTAAGAATAATGGGGTGGGTAGAAATCAGGGCGCTACTACGGCAGGTTTTTATTATTTCGAAATTCAATTAATCTTTTGAAAAAAAAAACTTTAATTCTCTAAACCTAACATAAAACCAGCTTCAAAACCTCAGATAAATTAACGAGATTAAATTCCCGTTAATTTATCTGAGTTCAAAACTAAAAGTAGTAAATAATACTTTTCATACTCTGAAAGTAGGTCATTGTTTAGGTCCTTAGGGCAGAAAAGTAATTTAAAAAAAAACTACATCAATACTGAGCAAAGGCAGAAAACTATACAGCCACACTTCAATAAAATTATAAGAATTCTTATTATTATGATCAATATTATTTGAATTATAATAGAAGTTAATTTAAATAACAATATTTTTTTGTCATTTGGAGACTTTTGTAACATCAATGAAGCAGACAGAAAGAAGTGATCCCGATTAAAATATCCTCAAAACCAAGTCAAACAAAAACGGGCTGGCTGGCTTAAAAATATAAAATCCATATAGTTGCACGAAAAAGAAAAGGGGTGGTAAAGCGAGGATGTTGCTAATTTTTCGTAAGGATTCGTTTTAATGTTTTCTGGAGCAGGTCATACAACCTACCCTCAAGGGTGTATAAGTGTCAGTCTCTACCCATGCCCGGATTGGGTTTCAATATTCGAAAATTAAAATGTTACCCTTGTTCACAGCAAATGCAACTGAAAACATTGTACAAATCAGGTCTAACAGCAGCGGAGCAGGAAGAGAGGCTGCTCAGAGCAGCGTTGTCGCGTATCTATGAGATCCGCGCCATCAAGAACGAGAGGAGGATTCAGGTTTACTTTAGTTACTATATTTCTATCTTATCTTTCCCTTGAATTATATCATCTACCCAATGATTTCATCAACCTGTGTACAAATCCCCCTGAAAGTCCTCTCATGAATAAGTTATAGGGAATGTTCTGGGGTATGTATATACAGGGTCCTTACCAATATACTGTCAATTTTCTGGTCTGGTCTGCATATTAAGAAGGACATTATATATTCTTACAATATTCTGGCAGGCTGGTGGAGGAAAGATAATGGCCGCATCTTCTCTACAGCGAAAACATGTTCAGATGTGGTGGTAGTTTCATCAAAAGATTTGACGTTTAATAAGTGGGTTTCAAGCTCCTATATTGAATAATTTATGTTGAGTTTGAATGATCAACTTACAGCCAGAGGATTTTTAAGCTGCCTTGATGGGCCATGACCTGACTTAACAAATGAGCAATAAAAAATACGACACACACTCTGTTTTAGCTGAACTGTTTGCTAATTTTGTCTCTTGTAACTGGATTCATTAACTTATTCTTATTTTTCATCTAATTCATGAAAAATTTTCCAACAATGTCACTGTAAAAATATTGTAGGCCCGCCATGCTGGTAACAAGGAGACAATAGGCTGCGGGGCCCTTATGAAGATGTTGCTAAGTGCAGCGCAAACGTTGCCCCTGCATGTCGGTCGAGTGGGGGAACGCGCCCCGCCGCTGTGCGGCGCGGTCCCGGCTGACGCGGGACACATAGCGCGACCTGGGGACGCAGTGGCTGCCCTCGTCAAAGTCTCCGAGAAGGAAGAGAATTGGATATTGGCTGAGGTAAGAGACGGAGGTGATATATACAAATACCATGTTGTCTTTCAGATGATCAGAAGCTTTGTTACAAGTACCGACTTCTGTATGCAGTTCAAGCAGGATAAGGAATTGTGTCAAGTAATTAGGCTGGATACAAAATTAAATCACAGACAGAGGTTAAAGCAAAATATTTCTGTCTGCAGTGCAAAATAATCCCGCGCACCAATCAGAATCGACGTACGGTCGGCAAAATTCCGTGCGTCGATTCTGTTTGGTGTGCGGGATTTTTATGAAAGAAAATTTCAAATTCTTATACTGTAAATCTCCCTTAACCAGACAACTAAGTATTTTGCTTTAAAGTGTACATAATGCAATGTAGGATAAGAACATTTGTGTGCGCAACATTGTGCGGTAGGTATGTTTTGTACGTTTTCGTAGAAGTAAGTCTTTTCTAAACCACCAATAAATTAATTCCACAGGTAGTAAGCTGGCACCCAGCTCAAGGTAAATACGAAATAGACGACATAGATGAAGAACAAAAGAACCGGCACGTTCTCAGCAAGCGCAGGGTCGTGCCCCTACCGCTGATGAGAGCGGACCCTCGCACCGACGAGCAGGCCCTGTTCCCCAAGGGTGCTGTCGTGATGGCCCTGTACCCTCAGACGACCTGCTTCTACAGGGCTATCGTTAATCGTCTGCCGAGCGGTGCTGCTGATCCTTATGAAGTGCTGTTTGAGGTGAGATTTCACTTTTATGGTATGAAAAATGTAGGTAGGAAAACTACTGTTGTATGGAACATCTTTTTTTTGGCGATGTTATATTTATCTCTGTATTAAAAGTTGCCAGGTTTTAATCTAACGGATCTAGAATATACCCCTATATTGACAACTTTTTCCAATGTTCACGGTTACTATAACTAACAATCATAAAAACTAGATTATAAAAATAAAGCACTTCAACAAAGATCTCAATCCAACAGTGCAGTTGATTTTAGTTTTAGTGGAATACTGACCGGGGAATATTCTTGGATGCACTTCTAAAGGGTGTTAGAGTAAACAGTTGCATTAATTTAAGGGGTGATTGTACCCATGATACTGAACAACTGTCCCTAAGAAACCTGTAGGAAATTCGCAAAAAAAAATTCGCACTTTCTATGCTAAATGCAATCAGCTGATCGAACGTTTGTATGAAAAGTCGACATTTTTTTTTCTCGAATTTCCTATAGGTTTCTTAGGGAAAGTTGTTCAGTATCATGGGTAGAATCGCCCCTTAGAGTAATGCAACTGTTTATCTTAACATCCTGTATAGTAGCTGCTCAACATTTAAATGACATACCTATGGGCCCTGGGCTATACCTAACCTATAGTGTGCTGGCTTCGGCCCCTAGCACGTCGCACCTAGCGGTCCGGAACTTTTAGAGCCGTATCACACAGGCGAATTTTAGCGTAGCATAGGCGAATTCGCAACAGCACTACAACGACGTTGATACGCCGCGATTTGTACTAAACGTTATCGCCGCGCGATTTCGCCACGACATTGATTGAACTCAGAAATATCGCGGCGGAATCGTGGCGCTTTCGAATCTAGTTTTTCGAGCGTATGCGTTGGCTCGCTCAAAAAATGCTTGTGTAATATGGCTCTTATGCCAAATAATGATAATAACAATAACCCTTCGTTGTCAGGACTCTTCATACGCGGACGGTTACTCGCCGCCGGAGCGCGTGGCGCAGCGCTACGTGATCGCGATCAAGGAGGGCAAGGGGCGGGCCACCTGACCCCACTCGCGGCCCGCCTCCGCGCGATCCTCCCCTCTCTCCTCTTCAGACTCCATGCTTTAAATAGACAAAGCTACCTGGGATGGTCGTCCACTTAGCTAATAGATTCCACCGACTACAAACAGGCGTTAATGCAACTAATATTTCCATTGCGCACTGGAGGTGAACGATCGTTCTCTAGGATTGTATTCAGCGAGTCATGTTACTTTAACGAAATGCAAGATTTTTTATCGATTACGTGGAACACTGTATGTACGAGTTTATAGTACAAACAAGTGCGAAAGACTGCCAGCCAGCAATTTGCCAGTCTTTATAATCTCGTGTATTGTGTATCTCTTTGTTTGAAGCACGTGTACGCATTATTTTAATGTTGCTTTAGAAATGTACAGAAACTATTTTTGTGTATGTGCTTTTGTTTGGCGTAGTTATGGTATATTTCATGCGACAAAATACGGCGCCGATCGTTCGGTTGAATACGCGTCTACTAAGATAAATGGCGCGTACTGGTGTGTCACCGATATAGGGAAAAGCATTGCGCGCGTATTCAAACGAACGTTCGGCGCCGAGCGTTCAGGTGTGTCGCTACACTAATGCCGACCCAGGTGTGTAGCATATTATGTAATATATTTACTTATAATGGTTAAGATTGCAAACTACGGATATGTATCTTCGAAATAAAAACAACATTATTAGAATACAATCTTTTATTAACCTTAATTATAGGCCAATATCTCTCAACGCAACCTTCGTCCAGTATAACTTGATACCTGTCTTAGCCTTGAGACTACCTGTATAGGGACCAGCCTCGCGGTAGCATTTCCCCTCTGCCATGTTACAAGATCAATTAATCATGTGCATTTACATACAATGTTCTACCTTATCACTAAACGAGACAGCCAATAATTGCGGAACAATAACTTCGAACTTATCACGTTTGGGGTTCACACAAAACTACTTTTCATGATTTTTAACAATCAAAATTAGAATCTAAAGTTATGGGAAATAAAATCCAAAGTCGCGGATTTCATATGACCTCGTCCCACGCTAAAAGTGGCAGAAATGTTAGTAGAAGAATTACACGCGTAACTCGTCCATAACATAAATAGTCTAAGGTTATAGCCGGTGATTCCATCCGCTCAAATGTCAAGTGAAACTGTACGACCGTCGCATTGACGAAGGTTTCATCTATAAAACTACTAGAATACATGATAAAATGGTTATGTCCGAAATATACAATCATTTAATTTTGATTAGAAGTTAAAACAAAATTGATTTTATAACACTTCTTTGATAACTTACAAACTAAGGAATAGTGATATAATTAATGGAAGAAACTAAAAAACTGAATTATAAAAATTCAGTGACAAATGTAAGAGGAACTTGTGTACGATTAGGTAATTATACCTATGGACATGCAGATGATATTATTACATTACGGTCAAAGAATAATAGAAAGACTTGGACCACAATTTCAGTCAGTACAATAAAAGTCAAACAGAAAAGAGCAAAGTCCATTAAAGTATGTCTTAGTACTCATAGTATACTTAAATCAAATTCTGGCTTCGTCGTTAAATCATTGAATGACACAGCCATAAGACTCCATAATAAAAGAAACTTAATAACAAGCAATGAGCAACTTTACGGTTATGTATGGCATAATCAATACTATTCACACTCAATATAAATAAGAAATGAGATCAATAAGCTGCGATACCACAACTCAACATTCATTTGTTATTGAATTGGGATATTGAACCATATTAGTATTTTGATAAGTCTCTCATTAGCTTAAAGGTTTGCTGAGCGTTTTTATGATTAAACTTTGCATCGCATTTAGCACCGATTAAAAATTTTACATGGAACCAGTCCGTAATATTGTGACAAAAGATTAAAGTCAGCCTTCAAAATTGATTTTTGTACTAATTTAGAATTCGTCACATATTTAAATACTTAGCGTAAAGTCCGCTAGAGAGCTAAAAGCAACATTTTTGGTAAACGAAATACATATTGTATGACTTAAATTCAATTGAGTGTTGTGTGGTATTTGAGTTGAATTAATCTGAAAGAAAAGAGAAACAAAGTGTTAGAAATTATTGATCAATTGAGCGCTATTTTCTTCGAGAAACAATATAAGTAAACGGATCAAAGAAGAGGGTAATGGAGTTAGGGAGCTATTACCGCTTTATGGCAACGGCAGATGACCATTGTTGAATGTAATATAGTTCAGGCAAGATGCTGAATTAGCTTCCTTCACAAAATTTTGTAATAGTACAGTCACCATCAGATATATCATAGCAAACAAGGTGGTCAAATATTTCTAAGCAGTTCTAATTTTCAATAATTTCTTTACACATAACCAATCAAACATATCTAAACGCCTAGAACATCAAATATGCAGTCAGGGTGATCATTAACTTCTGTGCTGTTTAGGAAAAACAACCTTACTCCGTTGTTTTACAATTCAGTTTTAAATAAAATTGTAAGGAAATTATTGAAAATTATCTGTTCAGATATTTATGACAAAATACATGTTTTGATATAATTGGTAACATTAACTGTAAAGAATTTATTGAAAATTAGCACTGCTCAGAAATATTTGAACACCTTGTATGCTACGACATATCTGATGGCGACTGTACTAGCTTACTAGCTGATAGATACAGAATGACAGCTCCCTGTCTCTAGATACCACACCCCACCCCGCACTTCACCGGTTGATTTAGAGGAACCGAGCAATAAGCACATACGCGTGTGCGAGTGGGACGGCGCGTATGCCGCCGCCATCTTGTTTCTACTATTACTATTCAAGCATCTTGATCTTGAGGTTGTTCTATGGAGCATCGGGGGTGTGATAAAGGTCAGAATTTAGCGATCTATAGTGAAGTACCTCTATACTGCCTGGCGGTCGGTCATGAGGCCCTGCAGCTTGCGCGCGACGCCGGCGGCTCCGTAGCGGGCTCGCTTCACCACATCGCCGAGCTCGCCGCCGCCGCGCTTCACGCCGCCCACCTCGCACGACACCATCGTGTTTATTGCGTGAAGGTCCTGCAATATATCAACAATACTTATTACACACCATAAAACAGCTATAAAAGAAAACGAACAGCCCCTGTACCTATATGGTTTCTCTACTCGTGCGCGACGCGTCTTCGTTCCATAGCTTTTCAAAAAGCGAAAGCAGCGCTTGCCGAGACATGCAGAGTGAAAATAAAAAACAGGGGCGCGCATCTAAGGGTGAAATAATACACCATGCTACCAAATACCATTTTTGTGAACATTTTATTTACGCACGAGCCCGAATGGCGGTAACGATCATTCGCGAAAGGCCAGGGCATCTCCTGCCGCCTACATAGTAAAAGATATTAGGTTAAGCTGGTGGCGCTTGGAGATATAAATGCTAACCTTGGCAGGGCTCCTGCTGAAGCGGTAGGTGAGGTGGTGGTTAGCTGGGGGCGGGGAGGTGAGCGGCTTCACGTAGAGCTGATGCCGCTCGGAGACTCGCTGGCCGGCCGGAGAGTACGTCGCGTCGCCGCGCTGCGTCGGCAGCGGCGATAACCCACACTCCTGCGCGTTACCAATTAGTTTAGTCAACATAGCTGCAGCTCAGCTTATAAATCCATAAAGGTTTCACTCTAAGGAACACTCGAGTCAACCTGAGTAAGATCACGGAGCCTAGCATGCCACATCCGAGAAAAGGACAAAAATCCAGACGTGCTTCTTGCATGCGGCTTTCTTGTTTTGTCGCTTTCTCGTGTGGAGCATGCTAGCCCTACTGGGTTATATTATGTGGGCTAAAAATCATAAATTACCAACTTAATCTAGAGTTAATTCCTAACTCAGACCGAGGCAAATGGGCTTAAGCCATAGGTCAATCGTGCATTGCGTGCGGAGATAGGACCCTAGTCGAAGTATTATTTTACCTCATACCGCGGTGTAATTGTAACTAGGGCGCCAAAAAAACGAAATCGAATACGCGAAATGACAATGTTTACGAACACGTGAAGCAGACTACATGGCTCTTCCATTGGATTATATTCAACAGTAGTTCGTGTTATGAATTAATACCGTAGTTATTTTTAAATTTATACTCACATCTCTATGCTTGCCAGTAAACCGCAGGGCAAAAGTCTGCATACATTGCACATACACTTTGTTGTAGAAGTTGATCAAATCACCTCGCTCCGGAGAAGCTGTAACAACATTTTAAATAAGTTTAGCGTGATTTCCTACGACATACAGCACACATAATTTCCTCGCGTGAAACTAAACTTCTGTTAACATTTTACTAACTCCTTTTTTTCGATTATATTTTTGGGGACAAATGTTCTTAGTACGCCAAAGTTTATTCTAATAAATCAATAATCGTGTAAGCATGTAACGCGAGACCTTACATGGTTACATCGTAGGACACACACTCGTACAAAGTTACGTAGTTCGAACGATCCCCACTCTTTGCTCGCTGCTTCCCGCTGAATGGTCTAGTGACCAGTCATTCCATAGTTCATTAACTCACTCATTTCGTTCGTTCGTGGTTCTATATCTAATTTTTTCCTATGTTCGTTTTGTTTTCTTCATACCGTTTTCATGTCGGTTTGGAAATAAACTTTTGTAAAACTCAAGTCCAGTCGTTTTATAGTCATCAAGTTTTACCAGAGTAGGTAGGTTGCATGAAAGAAGACGACAATTAACAAAAATCATTGTGTCAATTGCAAATTGGTAGAAGTGCGCCAGTAGCCTAATTGGGCGAAAGCACAGCCTTGCATTGGTAGGTTGCAGGATCAAGTGTGATCAAAAAATACAGGGTGTAACAAAACACCCTAGTATTTCTAAAGGTGATTTTTTTTCTCGACTTTGGCTCCATAGTGAAAGTTGTTCAGTTTGATGTTTTGAATTATTAGGGTGTTTTGTTACACCTTGTATAAAGTAATTTTTTTTTGTAATGTGCTTTATTTGACACCAAAAACACGGTAGTTTAAATGTAAATAATACTTACACTCTCCAGAGCTCATCTCTATGAGAACAGATCTATAAACATGATTATCAGCTAGCGGCCTCTGTCGGTAACATCTCATGATTTCAGCAAAAGTCCTCTCTACTAGGTTACTTGGGTTGTTTGATACCTGAAATAAAATTCACTTAATTAGTTACGAGGTTCTGAATGTGCATCTTGCTCTGCTCCTCTAAAATTACCTCTGAAGTGGAGAGGCAAGGAGTGGTCGTTTTACATTAGTAATATACTTTTATCCATTCTTTGGCGTTGGTCTGCCTACAGATTACCCATTGCCATATTATTTAAGCAAGTCTTTGGGCTATGACAGCTACTCTGGTTCTTCTGCGGATTTCTTCATTTCGAATTCGATCTTGCAGGGAAACTCCGAGCATAGCCCTCTCCATTGCTCTTTGGGTGACTTTCAGCCTTTTTATGAGGCCTTTAGTGAGCAACCATGTCTCGGTTCCATGTCATCACTGGCAATGCATCCTGGTCAAAGACATTCATCTTGGGACGGTATTTGGGACGTGAAGATACTAAGTAGCTTCCCGAATGCTGCCCAGCCGAGTTTGATTCGACGGTTGATCTCTTTCTCGAAGTTGGACCCCCCTAGATTAAAACAATAACAATATATTTTTCAACAAACCTTGCATATAACATAGACAGCGCACATGAGTATCTGGTCAAGATGCCTGTCCCTCATGAGCTGGGTCTGGTGCATGATGGAGTGCTCGAGGCAGGTCCAGATCTTGCGCTTCAGCTCCTCGTCCGTCAGCCGCAGTCGGGTGCAGAGGTCGTTCATGCGGACCACAGCTAAACTGTAGAACTGTCGAGCAAAGTTGAGATATCGTAAAGTTGAAAGGGCTATTATTGGGTGTTTCACAAGAGAAATTAAATACTCTACTACGGTCAGCTATTTTGGGTTTACGAAATCATGCATCCTAGGATAATCAATGTACAGATATCGCATTTGTTTAGGCTGTAAGATGGTAACTTAAAAAACCTACTTACATCATCTTTGTATTGGCTTCAAACCTATTTTACAAAAAATATGGGGCCTTTCTTTAATGTGCTGAAGGTTTTTTTAATGGGATGATCAGACAATCAGACTTTCCCTGTGACTACATGGAAATTGCGAAAAAAATCTGCTGTTCCATTCTAAACTGTAACCTACTCTATCCAAATGTAGGGACAGCTTATTTTTTACGCGATTTCGTTGTCAGTCCCATAGAGAAAGTTAAGTTTGATGGTCTAATCACCCCCTTAAAACCCAGCAAACAATTCGGTCGTATTAGGCCCACATTTACACGACTATTTTTAGTTATAAAAGTTATATTACTGTAATTTCGTCATTTACTGGTGCTTCAAGCGTCTAATGTTCGACTATACGACAACTATATGACTAAATTGTTGGTTGGGAAGGAACGCATCTAATAACGAAACTCTGTATGGCTTATTGTCTTAGTGCTGATTCAGTTGTTGTTTCTTTATACAGGGTCCAACTTAATATGCTGACAGTTTTTTAGGAGGATGAACAGACTATCAAACACGAACAGCTTTCTTTATGGGACCAACATCAAAATAGCAAAAAAAAAGCTGCTTCATACATTTTGCTCGAGTAGGTTTGCAGTTTTATGTGGAACATCAGATTTTTTTTTCCCGATTTCGATGTTCGTGCCATAGAGAAAGTTGTTCAGTTTGACGGTCTAATCATCCCCTTAAAAAGTGTCAGCATATTAGGAAGGACCCTATAGATATAGAAGAAAGAGTTAAGTTACCTTTCTGAAGAAGAGTATTAATGAATTATTAGCTTTCTTGGGCGTGGATGTGGGTGTCGTCGTTTCTTTGCTGGCGGCTTGTGATGATTGCGATGTACTTTGCGGACTTGTTTCTTGACTTGCTACGGAGTTTGTGTTAACTGAAAAAAGGAGTTTTAAAAATGTCATGAATATTAGCAATTATGATAAGCAGCAGGGCTAGCATGACACGCAGGACCGAGAACAAAGAGAGGCACATCTCGATTTTTCTCGGTGGCATGCTAGGCCCACAGGTTATTTTTAATTAAAAATAAACGGCAAATTCACGCGGTAAATCAATAACATATTTTTTATATAAAACTCCTTCAATAATACATTTTTCTATATTAACAATTTAGGATAATTTACCTAGAAGTGACTGTCCAGGTTTGATGTTATCTTTGAACAACTGTTTCTTAGCTTGGTCTGCCATCGGAGTTATGAAGCGGTCTATTGCAGCCGACACTGGCGATTGTAAACCACCTAGAAATAAAGTAAAACCATCAATTACAAAGGCATCTAACACACAACACTTAGACTATCTATAATATGGACGAGTTACGTGTGTAATTCTACTAACAAACATTTCTGGTCTATGTCAGCTACTTTGGTTCTTCTGCGGATCTCTCCATTCATTCTACTGCCATATAAAAATATTAACGTGAAATAATAGCGAACCCATATTCCTGCGAGCTAGCGGCGAGTCCTGCACGTAGACTTCAATGGACGCCGGCACGGGGAACCTGGCGAGTTGTTCCCACAGCGGCGACTCGGACGTCCACACTAGAGATTCTAGAACCTCTTCCTCTACCTGCAGGAGATAGTTTGTAAATATATTATTTAAATGTTATCTTGGACATTGTCACACTTTAATATAGTTTCAATCGACGTATCAGCCTTCATAAGCAGCTAACTGGTAGATTCTTTAGCAGTACCGAAGATCCCAACAGCATTACTGCCGTGCGTATCAAGACTGTAGTAATTATTTTTGTAAATTTTGAGCTACATCATTTTCGGTGTCCTTGTCACGAGCTCTACAAGGATCGACCATACTTGCTGCACTTTTGCTTAACATTTCTACCTCTTCCGAATGATATATTACATTAAGGATCAAAATTTCATTACAGAGCTCGTCACGAGGATTCCAGAAACATAATATATCTCGCCAATAAATTACTTACTGCACGGTCTTGATAAGCACGGCAGATTGTAAAAATTATTGTTTTTACCCGACTGCGCCAGAAGGAAGGTTATTTACATATTGTATTGGTCTTTTGCAGTGATAACAAAAAAAGCGTTTTATTATTTTATGCATGCATGATCACAACTATATTCCCCGAGGAGGTAGTTAGAAATACATGGCAAGTTATTTTCAGTGCAATGTGATCCTTATAAGGGCTATAGCCGATCACCGAAGTAGTTTCGTTAGACTATACGTATATAAATCAAAGTAATTCGATACAGCTCATACTAACACTAATAAAAATCCTTTAAAAACTTTAAATAAACTTACAGCATTCAAATGTTTGATAACATCGCGGCTAAGCTTATCGAAGACAGCCTGGACCACGAGTTCGATGATCTTGTAGAAATGGAAGGCGCTCAGGCCAAATATCTGCAGGACTCGAGGGAACCGCATAGAGTGGACGCCGTACGCGTGGAGGACCACTTCCGTACAGCACGCGTAGACTGTTAGCTGGTATGTTTCTTGGGTGAGAAGCATCTGCGAGAGATTAAAATAAAGTTAATGCAAATGTAGTTTATTTATCTATCCTCCGCTGCCTCCTCCGCCGAGCTGCCTCCATGGTCTAATGGTTAAGAGCATTGGGTTCTTGACACGGAGGTCGTGTGGGTTCGATTCCCACGGGGGACACCTAGTGATTATGTCCCTTTGTGCGTTTTTCCCCAGTTGGTTAGGACATTGCAGGCTTAATCACCTGACTGTCTGAAAAGAAAGATGATTCCGTGCATCGGATGGCACGTTAAGCCGTTAATCCCGGCTACTATCTCTGGTGGTAGTAGTCATTACTTAAAAAACCACGTCAGCGACCGTAAGGCGGTCTGAAAAAACTCTGACGGCAGGGTCAGTGCTTGTTTGTAAAAAGGTATTTCTGCGTCCTGTTTAAAAGTAAACAATACTTTCTTTTTTCTTAAGTATACATTAAATTTATACACATAAAAACATACCTGAAAAGAGACCTGCGGCTTCTTCCTATGTTCTTCCCTGATGATATGTTCAAAGACCTTGTAGTAGAGACACGTGACCATGTTACATCTGAACCGGATCGTCTCCGCACTACAGTTGGACTCCCGCAGGCTGCTCGAGAACATCTCCATCCACGTGTTGCACGGTTGGATCACGTTTGTTGTTATTGTCTCTTCGCTTACACCACATTCACTGTAATTTTAAAATGATTTGGTATCTAATTACCTTTTTATCTCTCTTTACCGAAGTGTATAGCACCAACCACAGATAATAGGACAAGAGCTCCAACTGGATAAGCATCCTCCAACTGTTATAATGATAGTTAAATTGTATATTTTGCGAGTTTAAAAACAAATGATTGTTCCATACTAAACTGCAATGCCTACTCAACTCAAATGTATGTACCTGCCAGCAGTTTTTTTTGGCCGATTGGTTTGCTCCCGTAGTGAAAATTGTTCAGTTTGATGGGTAGACTCTTAGTTTAAAAGCATGCTAAAGATATCAATTTCACCCTGTATAATTTGTGCGGACACAGTCGCGAGTTAACTCTAGTAACACGTAAAATGAAAATCAATAGATATCAGGTTTGCTTGGCGCCATTGCTCTTGCTGTGTTTCGTCCTATTTGAAATTCGTAAATAAAATGGTTTTAGTGATATTTGTGACATAATTTCGTGCGGATTGTGTACCAAACAGTTGCATAAAGGGACCGACGTAACAGGAATCTCAAATAAATACGATAACAGAATATAAATTTTGGTTCAAGTTAACTCGTACATGGTCATTTTGGCGGCAACGTGCGAGCTTACGAAATCGACCACAGATTCATCGTCATCTATCATCCCATCATCAAAATAAAGAATATAAAGAAAAAAAATACGATTGGCTCAAAAGGACTAGTATCCAGAGCCGTTAAAGACATTTAAAAAAAAATCAATAGATATCAATATCTGAATACAATAAAACAACACTTACGCAAACAACCTCATAAGATGCGAGGAGGGTTGTGGCTTAGAGAGACGCAGGTAAGCGGCGAGGCGAGCGAGACTGTTGGTAGCTTCGGACACGGGCGTCAGTTCCTCAGCGCGGCGAGCGAGGTACCGTCGCCCTGTCAGCGGAGTTTCAGGACACGCGCGGTTGCTCTGTTGTAAACATGCTTGTTGTAGAGTTCTTATATGTCGGCAAAATTATAAGAGTATGGTATCTACTACATACAGTACAGGCACTCCCTGCTCTCATAAATTTTATACCTATTCCTTTTGGAATACTGGGGAAGACCACAGTATGCTTAAGTGTGGGTTTACGTAACACAGTGCTATAAAACACGTTTCTTGTATCGGTATCCCCCTTTATTTTTAACTCTTTGTTATTTCTTAGTAAGTCCGCTTTAATAACGCATTATATTCTGTGAAAATATCAACCGTCCAACCTTATGAAGCTATGACGATCCGGTTGGTGTAATGGTTGCCACGCTGGACTGCCAAACCAGGGTCCTGGGTTCGAATACCGGTTTGGTTATGAATATTATATGATTGTGCTGTTGTTGTATGGTTCCCATAACAAAAAGCCGAAGACTTACTTGGGTTTATTAATTTTTACAATGTATGTGCCTGTGAGCATTCTTTATTTATTTATTATAGTTCAAAAGATAGCCATTATAGGTAGGACAGACAGGCAGAAAGACAGACGGACAGACAGCTTAGGTTGATTATAGGGTCCCATTGGCACCCTTTGGGTACGGAATCCAAAAAAAAATCAAATGTGCACAGTTTTACAACATTCAGGTTTTCAGGATGGATGATAGGTGGATGAACTTTCACCCACAAAATCAAGATGGCAAATATAAATCCCATGGCAGTTCATGGCCTGCTAGACTTTGTCAAACACTATGGCTTCTGGATTAAATTTTAAAACATAAATAATTTATATACATAAATTCACGACTACAATACCGTGCAGACTGGTCAGAAACATTGCTACAGCTACCAGCTGTCTTGCATGCAGTTGTAACATCGCTAACACTTAGCATATTGACGGTTTTTTAGATAAAATGACGTGTAAACCAGTATTAAATAGTTATAAAGCCTGCAATACTGTTTGCAGTTGTCGCAATGTTTCTGATCACCCCGAAACGGATTATAGTCGTGAGTTTATGTATGTATTGTTGTCATCAGGAATGCTTCTACACTTACAGGTCCAAACGTAGCAATAACTTGCGATATCTCATCTCCAGAAACTTTCCTGGTCCCAATCTGTTCATTTGCATGTTCACCTGAAAGTTGCGCAAAAGTCGTTGAAAGTAAAACATAATAGTCACTTTGCTCGAGTTGTTTATATAATCATTCCAGCATTTACCTTCATAATCAACAAAGCAAGCTAAAATCGAATTGAAAAAGTAAAATTTAGACATTTTTCACATGCATTGACAACTAGACAAATTCTGACATATCAATTTTTAATTTTAAAACAACAAACTGTTAGTAAATTAGCTTCAAAGAGATTTGTAGTTGAAATAAAATCTCCTTTATACGAAACTTACCCAAAAATATTCTTTCATCAAAATCTCCTACGCTGAGTACATAGGTTTCGTAGGAATTGTTCAATGATTTCAGGTTGATGTCGAAGTTCCCGACATCCAAAAGTCCAGTTAGTTGGTCACTGTTGCCTCGTAGCATCTAAAAAAAGTCAGAATATATTGAAGAGCAACTATGAATATATTTAAACCAGTAAAAGTAAGGTTGATTTTAGTATTGATGGTTTAGATTAGAGCAGGGTTTCTCAAACTTTTTGTAGTCGAAGAACACTATCAAAATTGCAAAAATCTCATGGACTCCTTTTGAATAGAATTGTAGAAAAAGAACACATATCTGAATGAGTGGACCCATGCCGGTCTCGGCACCCATGACAAGGACCCTAGGTTAAGAAATACAGGATTAGAGTATCCTCGGGAATTGTTTATCCCTGTCTGCGCGAACGAAGACTGACAACACTGTTAGTACTGCGTAGATAGTGAAGACACCGAAAATTCAATCAATCAATCAATTATACTTTATTTTACACCAAAAAACATAGTATACAGAGAGTAAACAAACAGGAAATACAACCTTAGGGTAGAGGATAAGGTAAAAGAAGATTGGAAAAAAAGGGGGAAAAAAAGAAAATTCTATGTCCATGTTGTATCAGGCTTCTATCACCCGGTCGTAGGTACCATAAAGGTACTAATAATAACTTTATCGTAGGTACCGAGATAAGTACCTATACTTTAGCGCATCGTATGCGATGCCCTTGCTTGATAACTGCCACTCGCGCCAGACGGCAACGTCGCATACGTCGCGCGCTGTATGAAGTAATAACAACGCTGTGGCAAGCTTCACAAGATACATTTTTGCGCGTACTGTCTGGCAGTAGGTAATTGAAGTGTTTGAAACAACTAGTGATCTGTGGTTGTACTGTCTACTTACGCCCTTCTCAAAGAATGTTTTGATGACAGGTCTCCAGCTGTACTCTTTCATGGTGGCGGCCTCGAGAGCAAGCCCCTCCTTTATTTCACACAGCGTTGATATGATGCAGGGCGGTTTACTTGGCACCTCAAAATCATCCTTCAGCCAGTCACTTGGTAAACCTTAAAAGTAAAGAGTAGCTTTAAAATATGCTTCATGTCATTAATTTCTAAGATCTTGCTTGATATGGTAATGATAGCATTCTAGCTTCAACGGTATGTTATACAAATTGGGTTATTTTAGGTTATTGGGTTGACTGCATAAATATGTGTTAGTTTTATCGTCGATGTCCGAAAATAATGTTAAACTTACTTTTTGAATACTATTTTTAATGATAGGATAAACTATAAATAGTAATGTAATGTTGATGACATCAAATAGTACAATTTGTCATACAAATTCTCATCAAACAACACACAATGTTTTTATTTTGTTTTATTTAATACTCATAGGCACAGTCTTCTAAGACTGGGGAAATGAAGCTGCATAGTCATTAAATTGAAACCTTTGATCACTGTGATTGAAGGAGATTTCCAGTCTAACTACACATAAAAATTATTGTATGCCGAAGCAAGGTTCAGACAGATTATTAGTTAAAATAATTTAAATATGAACTTAAGACAGCTCGCTCTAATGTTAAACTTCAGTGTGAAACAATAAATATATGCTATTATTAGATATGGGTTTGGTTTACTACATTTATACGGGACAATCTGTATAAATGTAGTATGTAGTAATATCAAACATGGTTTTTTTTTTGTATTTTTCCCTGAACAGATATAAACTCATCTATCTCCTGTTTTCGGCTTGACGTTGAGTTAGAACATCCTGTATGTATTCACTCAAACTGAAAATCAATCTATCAGAATCCATGACAAAGTGACCATAAAAAATTAAAACAAATACCTTTAAACTCGGGATTGATCAAATCAATCCTATGAGCCATGTAGGCGTTAGCGAAGACAAAGTCCAGACAGGACAGCAACACGTGGTACATATCGACCAGGTCATCGGCAGAGTTGTGGAACTCCCCTTTCACGCAGATGTACAGGCACCACGCAAACTCAAAGAGAGCATTTGTAGTGCACGGCTGTAGCCTGTAGAGTTGAGAAGTCACGTTATTTAAAAAAGTAAGAATTATTTTTCTAATTATAAATATGAGAATGTTTGCAATGAATACTTATAACTTTTGATTGAATGAACCAATTGTGATAAAATAAAACATAAATGTTGATCTAAACTAAGCCTGATCATTTAGTGAAAATCTGATTCAAATCGGTTTAGTAGTTTTTAAATGATGCATGCACAAAAAAAAGGCAAACAGATAAACAAACAAAAATTCTAAAAATGGTCACTATGCATTCCATTATGTATTCTAAATGCCCCCAGTACATTTTTTTGTACATATCTTCAATATACATCCACACCATGTGTAGATCCAAGAATAGATAAATACAATTTAAATCACATAGAATCAAGAAAAATAGTGCAAGCCAACACTTATTTTTCTTAATGTGAGACAGACAGGTTTCATTTCATCTTGAACATTGTCATAAAAATTATCTAGTCACATTAAAAGTACCAGAATCTAGCCTGGACTTGTATTATGATGACTAGACAATGATATAGAATACATAATTACATATGTGGGATTCCAATCCACATCCCTCGGCACAACAAGCAGGTTCATTACTCACTGAGCTATTGGCCTATATAATTCATATTCTTATTAATAAATATTGGTTATATTTGATGTCCAGTTTCATTTATTTGGCAGAGGCAGGTAGTCCACAGGGTGAAATTGATATCATTGGCATCCTTTTAAACGAAGAGTCTACCCATCAAACTGAAAAACTTTTACTATGGGAGCAAACCGATCTTCAATCAATCAAAGAGAAAGGACAGTAAATCATCCTAAAAATAAAATGAATTACAGTGATGCCTAGCAAAATGCTAGTGACAAATATTACTTACTTGAGTTTTTTGCTCTTAGTATGAGACTTCAACGGCTCATTAGTCAGTCCTGCAAAGATCTCCTGGAATATCGGCTGGAACTTTCTGAAGAGCACGGTGGACACGGCAAACTTGCGCTCTAGACGAGATATTCTGTCTTTGAAGTCGTTTGACATAGATGCCATCTCCATCCAGTTCTTGATTTTATTGAAAAACTGAATGAGGCTGTAAGAAAATAATGTTTTAGAATCTTCTAAATCTCATTTTGGAGGCTGGCAAGCAACACTTCCACCTATTGTTAATGCCACAACAAAATCTTTTGTGTTGGTTCCTACTTATTTATTTCTTCACCACTCAAAAACATGGTAAATGATAGGCAATTCCGTTCAGGGGAAGAAACCTATAATCCCCCGGTTTGGGACCATCTCCCAGGAGCCACAAGCAATTAGCTGCCAAGATATTACAGTAAGAAGCAAAGTTTTACATAAACATGTTAGAACCACCAATAATAAAAAATGCAGTCTTGATAAGCAAGGTAGTACTCTAAATATTAGTACTTTTCATAACTATTTTGGGTCCGTTCTATACTTTTTGATAAGCATCCCTTAAGGGTAAAAGCCTCCTCCAAGTATTTCTTTGAAGTCGTTTGACATAGATGCCATCTCCATCCAGTTCTTGATTTTATTGAAAAACTGAATGAGGCTGTAAGAAAATAATGTTTTAGAATCTTCTAAATCTCATTTTGGAGGCTGGCAAGCAACACTTCCACCTATTGTTAATGCCACAACAAAATCTTTTGTGTTGGTTCCTACTTATTTATTTCTTCACCACTCAAAAACATGGTAAATGATAGGCAATTCCGTTCAGGGGAAGAAACCTATAATCCCCCGGTTTGGGACCATCTCCCAGGAGCCACAAGCAATTAGCTGCCAAGATATTACAATAAGGAGCAAAGTTTTACATAAACATGTCAATCCCACCAAAAATAAAAAATGCATTCTTGATAAGCAAGGTAGTACTCTAAATATTAGTACGTTTCATAACTATTTTGGGTCCGTTCTTTACTTTTTGATAAGCATCCCTTAAGGGTGAAAGCCTCCTCCAAGTATTTCTATTTCTCAGAGGCATAACCTAACTGCCCACTTACATTTACTCAATCTTTCAAAATACATTTTTGTAATTGAATTTTCGAAAATAAAGGTATCATGATCATGTTTTTTTAAAGCAAAATAAAAGGTGCTACAAAAATACAAATAAACATTTAAGGGGGTGGTTTAGTTATACCATCAAACTGAACAACTTTCACTATGGGACCAATCACGAAAAAAAATCTGATATTCCATACTAAACTACAAATCTACTCGAACTAAATGTATGGGCAGTAGATGTTTTTTCACAATCGATTTTTTTTTCGATGTTGTTCCCATAGTGAAAGTTGTTCAGTTTTAAACAACCCCTTATAAATTTTAAATATTTATTTTTACTTTGGTAACATCTTGTATAGGTACGGCATGCTTTTAGAACAATAGATATGAACAAACCTTATATTGCAGAGCCTCAGGAGGCGAGTAAGGCTGACACAGTTTCCCTCCAACACCGTCCCTGTCTGCACCGTCGGAGTGATGGAGTTCCGACACGCCACATACAGGGCACATGCCATCCAATGGTGTGGATCACCCTAGAAACAAATTATTGTCGTTAAAACTATAATTGATAGTAATAATCGTCTGTACAGTATTGTAATATTGTTTGCTAGTTCCAAAGAATGAATGAATGAATACTGACGTAACAAAATTGGTGGGAAAGTAAAGTCAATACTAGAACACAAGTCGCAAAAATTGTCTTTTACTACAGATTCTGGATAATGATCGAAGCGTAAATGTTAGCCAGATTATGGATAGGGTGAAATATTACTCAGTTATACTCACATCGAGCGTATAATTTCGTTTTATCTCTAGAAATGTATCCCTGGATTTCTTTGCAGCGACTGGATCTACGTTTAACTGCGAACACAGGTTATTCATCATTTCGATCAAATCTATCTCACTATCTTCCGATTTCGACATTTTTACAATTGATTACACACAACTATTATACAGATTTATAATGATTTTTATAAATGAAACCAAAATAAACAACGAAGGCACAAATCCCTAAACTTATCCCAATTTTGACAACCCTTTGACGTTTCCTTGGCGGGAAGCACGCCTCCTCCTCCCACGCATTATCTGTGGTTGTAGGATTGCGTTCGATTTTTTTTAACATCGTATTTGTCTATGGAAATGGAAATTTGAATTATTTTTAGGAGCGAACGCATCTTACGCTGCGTCCCGAATTACGCCGACAGCGCTGATAGCGTTCTACCAATTCGGAACGCTAGATATCGCGCTCACACCGTTCACACCACAACATTCAAATATTCACATTATTTTCTTCATCACTAATCGTTATTAAACTTTTATTCGTCTTTTTTAGAACATAATCAAACAAAGTACTACTAAAGAAACCTAAATCGAGACCTAAACAAACCAAAAATATACGACAGCAAAACTGTCAAGCGTCACTTTTGAAAATTCGCTCAAAAATTTACTAGAACAAAACTATCAAACGTCACTTTTGACAACTCGCTCACAGTGCTAACGCCCCGAACCGTGAGCACTGTTATTGCAAGATGGCGTCGGTAGTGACGTCATGAATGACGTCACGTTTTCGATTGTGGACGCGCTCACGTCAAATCGGAACGACATTTATCGCGCTCACAGCGCTGTCGGCGTAATTCGGGACGCAGCGATAGTTAATTCTGAACGCATTGTACAACCAGCTGTTTTTGACAGTTTGTTTGATATGATTCGCTTGGTTAGAATTTGGATTTCAAAAAATACAGTTTTCACACTTGTTCTTACTCAGATCGATGTTGATTGTTGAATGATTTGTGTAGTTCTGTAACTTAACTCATTTTAAAGCTAACGACCTTTCTTAAAAAGTACTATTCAGTCAAAAAAATTGATAATGCTTCGTCGACTGTACCATGTCTCTTGTATTAGCTATAGTTTAAAAAAACAAGGTATAAAACTGAATAAACTACTCAATCCCAGGTCTAAAAGGTAAACATGCATATCATAAGCAAATCACTGAAAAAATAATACAGTACTGACATCTATTTTTCATGAACTCAAAACATAACCTCATGTTTCTTTTTTTAGGCAATGGTATCCATCGGATGTGTTAGAAACCCAGGCGATGCCTACCATCAAGAGTTTGACTAAAGTGAAACGTGAACCAGGGAAGCAAGGAATTAAAAGATTGGCGATGCTAAATAAATTGTTTATGAAACAAATAACTGATCTTATATCCACTGGCACAGTCGGGATGCAGATTGTTGGTCGTGGGATTGAAATCTCTAAAGTAAGCAGCAAACAATTAAAAAATCATTTATTGTGTATAATTGTAACTGTTACACCTAGTCACAGAACAGCACGTCTAGCATGATTTCTCTACTTGCGTGCAACACGGCTTTTTACCATACTACAAGTCGCGGCAAGCGCGGCTTTCGCTCTCCGAAAAGCGCGGGAACAGGTTACTTTCTATGCAGCGAAGGTGCGACGCGCGCGTTTAGAGAAATCATGCTAGACATGCTGTTCTGTGACTAGGTGTAACAGCTACAATTATTTTTTAACTAGGTACAAGTAACCCCGGACTTCCAGACAGTAAATGTGTTCTGGGTATGTAAGGGGGATGCCAGGGATGAGGAAACGGAGGCCGTGCTGAACAAGACAGCTGGAGCTCTACGACATGAGCTGTCCACGCTCAGGGTGATGGGGGAAGTGCCTTACATTGTGTTTGTTAAAGGTTTGTTGACTTATTTGTAAATTTAGGTACCTTTATAACTGTCAGCCTATTTCAGATGTAACTGTAAAAAATACTAGGTTGTTTAGTTACATCCTGTATCAGCCTCATTTTTAGTACGACTTCACAGGGTCGTCGGGTTGTACGAAAACCAGTCTTATCAGTCAGTTTGTGACAACAATGGGGAACTTGCACAGTTTTATACAGGGTGTCAGGAAAGGTAAAATTAACCTTTAAACCACATACTCTACCCATCAAACTGATACCTTTGAATCGAGTAGGTATTGCAGTTTAGTATGGGACAGCTGACATTTTTTTCGTTCTGACAGGTTTGCCCTCATAGTAAAAGTTGTTCAGTTTGATGGGTAGAGTATCGCTGCGTCCCGAATTACGCCGACAGCGCTGTGAGCGTGATAAATGTCGTTCCGATTTGACGTGAGCGCGTCCACAATCGAAAACGTGACGTCATTCATGACGTCACTACCGACGCCATCTTGCAATAACAGTGCTCACGGTTCGTGGCGTTAGCTCAAAAATTTACTAGAACAAAACTATCAAACGTCACTTTTGACAACACGCTCACAGTGCTAACGCCACGAACCGTGAGCACTGTGAGCGTGTTGTCAAAAGTGACGTTTGATAGTTTTGTTCTAGTAAATTTTTGAGCGAATTTTCAAAAGTGACGCTTGACAGTTTTGATGTCCTATATTTTTGGTTTGTTTAGGTCTCGATTTAGGTTTCTTTAGTAGTACTGGGTTTGATTATGTTCTAAAAAAGACGAATAAAAGTTTAATAACGATTAGTGATGAAGAAAATAATGTTAATATTTGAATGTTGTGGTGTGAACGGTGTGAGCGCGATATCTAGCGTTCCGAATCGGTAGAACGCTATCAGCGCTGTCGGCGCGCTAACGCAAATGAAACGGGTTTTAGCGCTGTAATCGATCACAGCACTGTTTTTATGAATCGGAACACACCGTATGTGGTTTAAAGGTTAATGATACTTTTCCTTACACCCTGTATTTTTAGTGTATCATAAAGATTAAAAGCTTACATAAATATAACAAAAACAAAAATGGTAAAATATCTATCAAAAAAGCAAATCAAAAGTTGACTTTTCAAATTCCGCGCCAAAACGCTCACTGTTATGACATGACGTCACTTCTTTTCATGACGTGAAGCTCATCACAAATCAGCCGCTATAATACGTTGCCCTACTCTTCTAACGCACGCAAGTTGCTAATCGCTTCGTCACTTTGCGCTGATTGGTGTTTGAAATTACGTTCGTAATTTCTAATTGAAATATTTCGTGAAAATAAACACTTTAGAATAAAATCTTTCAGTAAAGTTCTATTCACAACTATTATACCTAATTGAATTATTAAGATAATTTCTCATTGATTATAATTTTGGTGCAATAGATAATCTGTGTGACAATGTTCAATAATAATATTTATTAATTTCTCGCCACAGATGAGTTTTCTGATGTATTAAAAATATGAAGATTTGACAATGTGTATATTGTAATGCCATCAGATAAACACGAAGCGCAATTAGTAGATCTGGACCGGCGTCTAGCCGTCGCAGACTATGGGGAGGACTACACGCCGTGCGACATGGGCAACGTTCTGAAGTCTGAGTTCACTTTGGACACCAAGCTATCTCCTGAGATTAAGGTAATAAACTAACTACAAATTTCCGCGCCGTTCAACCATGTGTGGTTTTGAGTTTAGACTCCTTTTACAGTTCAGTAGCGCCCTCATCACGATATTAAAGACTGCTCAATAAAGAAAGCCTAAATTAGAAAGTGTTACTCTAATATACTACACAAGCGATATGAATAAAAGAGGAATATTTAGAACCTATAAAAGTATTCTATCAAAATTGCTTTAAAATATTGGAGTATCTCTTTAGCTTTCTTTATAAAGAAATTTTTAATATTGTGATGACGGCGCTAATGGACGGTAAATGGAGCTTTAAATGACTAAATAAGGGTCAATTCCCACTGAAAGAGCAGCAATCGGCAGCGCACGTCATTTTACCTGCATATTGAACTTTATCTATAGTGAGAAAAGATAAAATCGCGGCGGTTGAACTACTGTCATTTTATTCTGTCAATAGGAATTTTATCTAATCTCTCAGGCTCTGGGAGTCACGTTGCAGGTTCTGATCCGAGCACTTGTCTCGTGTGTTGTTCGCGCATCGCGTTTTTGCCTGCCACGAGGCTCCGCAATCCTGAATCTCTTCTTGTTCTTGATCAAAAACAATCCCTGAGATTGGGATAGATACTCCCACAAACTACTTCTTGACATTGGCGGAAATGCAGTGCTAACGCACAAGCAAAAAGTCCGTTAATAAAAAATAAAAATAAAAATCTATCTGTAGATAAAGTTCAATATGCTGTGTTCAAAACTGCTAAGCGCTGCGCTGCCGGCCGCTAAGCTCACATTTAAATTATTCTGATCCTATACCTACAAGGCTTTTCATTATGAAATCAGACAACAACTGAAACATTACGTCTTTGATCGAATCAGGATTTTAACCTTCTGGATCATAATTCCGGCGTGGTTAGGGTTACCATCACACGAACTGGATCTTCAAATTGGAATAGATCACTCCATTTCTTCTCGTGGGTGGGTGTTGTTTGAGGTGACCAAGAGATAAGGTTTCCGAGACAGTGTTTTTGTGGGCCGAAGGCTAGCTTAGCCACCCTATCGTCACTTGACACGGCATTAATATTTTTCAAACCTTTAATAGGTGAGCTTTGCTACTACTTTATAGCTACTTACATATATGGTTGGTAGTTATAGCAAGGGTTCTGACCTCCTCGAAAGGATTATGGTCGTGGGCTCGAAGGCTTAGGACCTCTAATAGGTCTTAATACCGCAATAGTGTTATGCGATGCTTCATCTGTTTGATATCAAAATAGGCAAGATAAGTTTTATGTAAGTTAACTTACAGATACATAGAACAAAGTTTATAGCCTGTAGGATCCCACTGCAGGGCAAAGGCTTCCACTCACGAATAATGGTGAGAAGGAGTGGGCCATTATTATTATTATTGTTGTTGGCTGGGCTATTGCAAGCAAGGGTCGTCGCTGGTTTATTGTGTTCGCCCCAAGCTCACCCAAATTTTACACATACATCCGAACTATTTTTTTATTAAACCAGAATTAAACATTTTAACATCTTACCGCGTTTAGGTATGTTTGAGTTCCCGATATTTCGGCAGTGTTACAACTGCCATGATCTCTGGATGACTGAGGAACTAACCCGTCAAAATGTTTAATTCTAGATTAAATAATAACCGCGTAACTCTCAAAAACGGTATTTTTTTATTATTCTCGGGTATGCAGGTTTCCTCACGATGTTTTCCTTCACCGCCGAGCTAGTGATAATGATAAATACAACCGTACATAAATTCCGTAGAACTTAGTGGTACAGGCCAAGAATCGAACCGCCGCCTCGTGATTGAGTCGCTAGCTCTTTTTCTGTATGGACTATCATCGCTCTAATAGGGCTATAGGTCCAGTAAGTCTTTGGATGGTCTCCGTGCTTCAGAAAGCTCGTTAAGCAGATGGTCCCAGATAGTTCCGTCAGATGACGGAGTAACAAAATTATCTGGCAGCCCGTTAACCACTAACCTTGCCTCTGCCAATCCGCTCTGGGCACGCGTGGATAGAGCTAAGAACATTCAAATATTCTCGACTCCCTTTCAGGCTAGGATAAAACAGTTAGAAGACGAATTAGAATTAATAGAGGAACCAATACCAGAAATGACCCACACAGTGTTCGGATTAGACCACGCGAAGATCATGAACAGGCTTATAGCGGCTCGCAAGAAGACCAAGGATGCTTGGATCAACATCGACGCCGAATCGCCAGTTATATCCTATAGGACATCTGATGAAGGGATTCTGGACAATGAAGTTGGGAATCAGAGACAAGAGTTAGCTGAATTCTTACTGAAAAGACAGGTTTGTTGAAAATATATCACTTACTAGTCTATGTTCTAAGGTGCTGCCTAATTTATTTATTTTATTTATTTATTTTATTTTAACTCTTTATTGTACACACGGAAATATATATGAAAACAGCATAATAGACAATTACAAAGGGCGAGCTTATCTCTAAAGAGATTAATCCTCCTAATCGATGCTGAAGCGAAATCATACATTAGCTTTACAAAGATGACAAGGGATTATTTTGTTTTTGCAAATAATATCGCTTCACGCATCGGTCATTATGAATGCATAGCAATATAATTATAATAGCTATTAAAAAGTAACTAGTAACTTATAAGTTACGCGCATTTTTCGGCCATGATGGCTTGATGTACAGACAGGGCCAAATTATACAGGATGTAAGGTACAGCCGGAAGCAGTTAATTCAGACCATCAAACTGAACAAAACTGCAGTACCTGTGACTCAAATTCCGAAGGTCGTTTCCATAATCAATATTGTTCAGTTTGATGGTCTGAATTCATCGTTTCAGTATTTGACCGGCTGTCCCTTACACCTTGTACAGCAGTCCCAACTTTATCTAAATGGCCATTCTCTTCTAGATCCTCCAAAACAAACTGCACAAACAAATGCGCGCCCGAGACGCAGTACAAGTCACTCTCGACGAGAAACAAGACTTCGAGGATACTTACGAATATTACACCGACGACGAGGAACAATACGACGACGATAACTATTTCTACGACGGGTTACACGAGAAAAAGGATAGTTCGAAGTTAGATTGAGTGTCATTCGATAGTAAGTCTCATAAACTTCAGTTACCTACGTCACAGAGGACAAGAAGAGTGCTATGTGGCGTAAATCTTGTCTCATAGATGGCGCTGATTACTTGCCCGCGACGTGAATAGATGAATTGAAAATATACGCTCAGAAATTTTGATTAGTCTTCAATATTATGAACCAAACCTTCTACGTTAGCGAGGTAGCTTATGCAACTAAGCAGAGTTGTAGATCCGAAATTGTTGATGCAAAAATAACGAAATGACGACATCTAGCAAACTAGAATGTACTTATTTCCAGTGTACTCCTCTTAGCCACGGTTTATACAGAAGAGACGTATGGCGGTGGCGAATAATCTAAATAACACAAGTTCGTAATATAGCGTCGTTTTTGTCATAAATGAGAATCGCGCCCGCGCCTCCAGGTAACGTCGCCTGGAGGCGCGGGCGTAATTCTCCAAACGACGCTATGCTACGTACTATGAGGTTTATAATTGTGTTACTTTGACTAACGTCTCTTCTGTATAAACCCCGCCTTAGTATGGAGGATAGCACACTTCTTGTCTCCTCTCTATGCCTACATCTAAGTTGAAAGTTAATTGTGCTGTATAATATTATTTAGTTAATATACGTACGAATATTACACCAAAACGACGAGGTACAATACGACGTCGATAACTATTTCTACGAAAGGTTACACGAGAGAAAGGATAGTTCGAATTAGATTGAGTGTCATATACACATCAATTACCTACATTTAAGTAGAAAGTTAATTGTACTTTATAATAACATTGTTTAGTTAAGATCTAAGAGTTAAGATAGGTAAGAATATTACACCGACACCGAGGAACAATACGAAGACGATAACTATTTATTCTTAGAGAAAGGATAGTTCGAAGTTACATTGAGTTTCATTCGTGAGTTGTAGCATAGGTTTACTTTAAAAAACACAGTCAAATTGATAAACTCGTTCTTTTTTTGAGTCGGTTTTAAACTTACACACGGCGACAGATCAACCTACCTATAGTTGAACTCTGTGTCCATGAACGAGTTAAGAGGATAGACTAGTACCGTTTTGTCCATACAAACGTAGTCCACTGTTTCCTCCCTGGATAATGACACTAGAGCAAAAATTTTTTTAGCATAATTATAATCTAAGTTACTTCTGCGATGTCTCTATGTTTTGCTTTTTGCATAAATATAATTACTGTAAGAACTAGGGACCTTCGAAAATAACCAATTTACCCCCCGTTTTTATACATCCAGCAAACGAATTTGACGAATATAAACAAAAAAGCAAAACATAGACATTGCCAAAGTCTTTCCCATATTATTCTTGAAAGACTTATTAAAATCGGTTTAGTTTTGGTAGAGGAAACAGGGGAATTTCCATTTTATGTAGATAAAATCAGTCCGAGCTGCATTCGTCTCTTTCGCACTCTAGTCGGCGGGATGTGTGGGTGGGACGGATCGGACAAATATGTAAGTTGGAAAAGTGACCTATTCTCCAAATTTCTTCGAGAGCTCGCGTATCCTTATGGGTAGGTTGATCTGTATCTGTATTATATGATAGTCCTATAAGTACGTGATACTGCGTAGTAAAGTAAAGTTATCCTATTATAACTGCGAGGGCATAAAACACAACAAGAGAAATAAACAACTAAGGAGAAAGGATAGTCTGAACTTGATTGATCGTTATTTATTAGCTAAGTGGATAATCGGATTACGAGAGGGACGGACAGACGGGGAAACTCTGTGATTTTAAATTGAATTATCTGCAAGTTTACCTATATTCTTGTTTAGTAAAATACTTGCTTAGGATATTATACTCCGATAGCAACATTACCACTAATTTCCAAACAAATCCGCACCGCAATAGCCGCGTGGTGGTGCTTCTCTTGTTTTCGTGAAATAAGTACCATAGGATAGGTATTATAAAGAGTATCTAGTACTAGAAACCCATAGTGCGGACCCAGTAGTTAATGTTCAACCACGCCAGGATTGCCAGAAGCCGAAAATTGTCCTCGTACAAAAGCAAGAAAAATCTCGTACTTTGCCTATCAAACCTCGTACATTAATTTAAAGTGAGAAAAAACTAAGAATTAGGCTTGAATTAGACATATAAATATAACACATTTTAGTTTTAGATGTTTCATAAAACAACAAAATTATTTGGAAAAAAAACAGGTTTCCAGACAAAAAAATATGATAGCAGCTAATGCAAGAAACAAATCTAAGTGGTGATCGGTTTCTTGTGGATTTCCCGGCAAACGACAACCATAAACATCTGATACCTAGTCTTTGATGGTTAAACTATTAATTTATTCTACAAAACGTCGGCTGCAATGGAAAATCATCCCATATTTTGCCTAAAAGTCAAAACGTCGTACATATTTGTACTGACAGCGTCCTCTTACCTCGTACGAGACATCCCATAACCATATCATATTTGTACGAGGAACCTCATACGTCTGGCAACCCTGGACCACGCTGACCTGCCCTACCTGCGCATGGTCGTGAGTTTATGTACGTTTTATTGTAGAATGTTATTATTCAGTTTGCGATTCTATTTTTTTAGACAAATTCAGGTAAGGATTAAGGTTAAGGTAGGTAAGTACTTCCGAAAAGTTTATAGATCTTGCAAATTCTTTACAACTGGTTTCCAGGTTGTACACTTTGTAGACGCGCGAACTAATGTCACTATTTTTGTAATTAGTGTGTTTTTGGCATTGATCGATTTAGCACTCGTGGCAATTTGTTATAGTGATGGTAGTGTTTTATAATGCCTTGTCCTATGGATAGTTTGTTCGTTCGGAAGGCACGTTAAGCAGTTAGTCATGAATAGTGTCCTGTAGATGGCGGTGTCTTTTCTTTAAGCTACGTTAGAGGCCGATTAAGAGGCCTTGATCTCTTAGAGCAGAGTTTCCCAACCTTTTTTGCGCCACTCCCCCCCAGTTTTAGAAGGTAATATTTTCAGGCCTCCCTATCGAAATTTTGACGACAAGCGCTGATGGAACGTTACTATTTGAGACCTGGGCTGCAATCGCGGTAAATATTCGGTGATTGAACCTTGATTGGACTACGTACGAACCATAAATTTTGATACTTTTGGTATTGCTCTAATCGCGGTACAGCTCTTGACAGCCGTTAGAGCCGTTTTGACAATTCGCTCAGACGTTAAAGGCTGTCAGTTACATAGAGTTGAGCGCAACGCGGAATTCAGCACCAGTGAATAGTAATTGGATTGCAATGTGATTAGAACTGAAATTGGATAAGAATATAATTTCGATGTTTTAACTTAGCGCAATCGGGCCCCTGCTGTGCCTTAACATGTTGGTAGCAGCGAACGAATGGGTGAATTAGTAACAGAATTAATGAGTGGAATTTACATCATTAACTGGATTTTGCTTTAAAATGCATACGCATTGTGGTATCCTTAGGATATCACTACGCCCCCCAAGGGGGGCGCGCTCCACTGGTCGGGATGTCCTGTCCTAGAGGGTAGACTGTCAAAGATATTCTGAAAACTCGGAATATCCACGTTTCACTAGTACCGTAATCTCTGTCCAGTGTTGAAAATACTTGGTGACCGCGTGGTGACCACTGAAGAAAATTGTCTTCTTCTAAAAAGAAAATTTACTTTTATTTTATATTATCGTCGTCTAATTAGGTGTCCTCTTTCGTATGTTCATGGTATGTTGTGGTTCATGTTAATGGTTAAATTAGTTTGATATGATGTGATATTAGTTTTACAATAAGTGGCAATAAATTGAGTTGTTTTTTTAACATATTGTATTATTTGCCTACATGTAGTGTTAGTTTATAAGTACAAAGAATGAAGGGCGTAGTCTGGATTTAGTTTTTTTTTCAGAAGCAAAGCTACTGACTACCAAAGATTTAATACCAAAACACACATATTTTAACATAGGACAGATTTATCTACAATATGATAAAACTATAACAGAATTGTTTCTGTACATTCTAGATATTTACCTATGGTGTTTAGTAGTCTCTGACGCCAAATCACAGATTTTTGGATTTTCTGTCTGTTTGTTAGAGCATCACGCAAAAACGACTGGACCGATTTTGATCAAACTTTAAACTTTGCTTAAGATTAGACTAACAAACTGGTATATATTTTATCTCGCTACGATGAGGGAGGTGCGGACGAAGTCGCGGCTAGTAACTAGTCTTACATAAAATCGAATCAGTTTGGATTTAATCAATATTCGATTTATGTACTATAGCATAATTCAGAATATCCACATTTGCAAAGTCGAAACTGTGACGGACAGAAAACAATACATTAAAATGTAATGTTTAAAAGTTTAAATGATTTTATTCGAAATTAAAAAGTAAAAAAAAAAAATCAAGCTACAGTAACAACTTTCTAAGAATAAGGATTGAATTCCCACCATTGTCTTCCGATGACTAATTTTTTGTAGATAACCACAAAATGTTAGATTAGATTAAATTATTCAGATCCTTTGTAAACATGGAAGTGCATTATTAGACAACGAAAGGTACAATGTAGTGAGTGGGAACATTGTTAATGATGATAATAGGTATGGTTTTAAATGTTACTCATTCAGGAATAGTATAAGAATGAGTACACTTAATCGTTTAGAGCAGCACGTCTAGCATGATTTCTCTATTTGCGCGCGACTTTGCTTTTTCCCATACCACAAGTCGCGGCATGCGCGGCTTTCGCTCTCCGAAAAGTGTGGGAACAGGTTATTTACTATGATGCAACGAAGTCACGTCGCGCGCGTGTAGAGAAATCATACTAGACGTGCTGTGGTCGGCAAGTAATTTTCCGTGGGGTCCGGATACTTTTGAAATGTTTAACGAGGTCCAGAAAAAAAGTTCCAAGTCGCAGGGGACCAAGCGCTCCATCGCACTATTAATCTACCTATTAACTACTTAACAATCAAAACAGTAGCACTGTTACTTAAAATATACTAGAAATAGTAAAATAAATAAGGGTACGTCAACATTGGTCGAAAAACAAGTAAATGTTTGGTCGTTCCATACAAAAATCCGGATCAGCCGATTGATTTTATACGAGAGCTCAACCATTTTTCCTGTTTGTTTTATCCCGGTTAGGGAAAGTTGTCTAGTTTCATTATCTTTCTTAATACACCTTGTACACCCTTAAAATTTTATTGTAATTAGGGACTTTAGGGATAGGGGTTGGAAGTTATACGGAGTCGTTTTTAATATGCTGACACTTTTTAAGGGGATGACCAGACCATCAAACTGAACAACTTTCTATATGGGACCAACATCGAAATCGCGATAAAAAAACAGCTGTCCCATACATTTGGCTCGAGTAGATTTGCAGTTTTGTTTAGTGCTGATTTTTTTCCGCGATTTCGATGTCTGTCGGTGCCATAGAGAAAGTTGTTCAGTTTGAAGGTCTAATCCTCCACTTAAAAAAGTGTCAGTATATTAAGAAGGACCCTGTATAAAAGTTTTGAATTAGGTAGGTAGATAGGTTAGGTAGGTTTGTAAAATTTTTGGCGGTCCAGGTCATTTCATTTATTCACATATTACCTACTGTTGGCGCGTTCCATACAAATGAAGTTTGGTGATATTTACAATACTAACTGATTCAACTCAATGAAATTTTGCGGAAACAATCTAGAAACAAATCTCTATTCGTGTATCGTGTCAGATTTTCCTTAAAATGTACAGTTTTAAAGGTACAGTGCCTAAAAGATTTCCATACAAATCTTAAATTAAACCTAGCATTGAAACTGTATATTTTAACGAAAATCTGACACGATACAAGCATAGAGATTTGTTCCTAGATTGTTTCTACAAAATTTCATTGAGTTTAATTGGTTAATATTGAAAATATCACCAGACTACGTTTGTATGCAGCGCGCATTTACGCATTCGGAATAAACTTCTCTTAAATTGCATGTAAGTACAGAGGTGTTGTGTTACATTATTTACTTGGGTTCCAATGCAATTTTACCCAGGTTTCGACGGTCCGCGTCCGCTGGTTTAGAGAACCATAATTTTGGTAGTAATAATTTGTATTCATTGTAATTTCTAGACTATAAAGTAGTAAGTCCAAGAATATAAATATCGCTGACGAAAAGCAATATTTCAATGCCTGAGCTAGTCGAACTGCGAAATTCCGAGCTCACTAGGCTGCGCTCAAGTTTTCTAATTTTCTAATCTTGCAACATAATAATTGATCATGAAACCGGAGCTTTTACCATTGTCGGACTTTTACCAGCGCTATAGCGTATATTTTGATCTTTCTAAGAGGTTTAATAATATTTATCTTACCGTCTTGATATAACTAAAACTTTTAATTTATTCAAAGCTTAATATCCCTAAATGTTCGGTCTGGTTTAAGCCTTATTTAATTTAATTAATTCTTTACTTAGGTATGATTATGATTAGTCTACAACGGTAGCATTTATCTAATATTGAATTATGACTTAGTTAAACAATTTTCTTTGGACTTTATGTACCTATGTAGTTATAATGAGTTCGGGATTAGGAGAATTTAATGTTTTATTTGTAAATTGGTTCGATATGAATACCACCTCACTGTTCAGGGCTGCAGTCTCCAGAGGGGCCAAACTTCGATAAGATATGACACCACAAGAAGAATTTTAGTTATTTAATTTTTGTACCGAGACTATTTTAATCCAGAATTACTATTAAAAGCAAATTAGGTGTACTTTTTTACCTAGGTATTAATTACTTAGTCAATATGTTTTCGCCAAACCAAAGTATAACAATCTAATTAATGATTGTGTTTACATTATTTACCAATGAAGGTCACTCCGAGTATTAACTTTTTATCTGAGTGTTTATAACGTTATCTGCAAGTTGCAGCGAGCAGAAGGCCGCAGCGTGCATCATCGGTCTGATCATAAAGTGCATTATGCTACTGAACCGCATGTTGCAACGAAAATAAACAACCACTGTGACTGTTTTATGGAACAAATTGTTTAAAACTGGATCCGATGCTATGTAAAGCTCATACAATTGTGGTTAAAGTCTTTACAGAGGAGTCCGTGCGGATCTTTTGTATTCAGTCAGTGGTTTGTTTAATGATATATTGAAGAAGGGTATTGTTAAAATGGTGCAAAATGAAGGAAAAGGAAACGGTTGAACGTCTGTCCCAGCCCTAATAATAAATCATAAACATTTGTAGCAATGTATCAATGTATGTGGCCATGAAATGTAAAGCTACAGGTTTAGGCATCATATCGATCGGCTGCCAAGTCACGTTCGGGGCAAGTACATTTTCGGGAGGTAGCAACTTGAGACTATACAAGTTAGAGCGTATAGCAAACAGCTTTTTATATCGGTCTGAGTAATAAAGTTAATCCAGGTCCTGTGTAGTGTAATCAGGCGGGGTGCGAGGCAAGGAAACCGGCCGGCTCGGTGGCCACCTGTTTCGCCGCGCGGTGGCGCGCGTGAGCCCCCCTGCCCGTCCCCCCCGCGCGCCCCGCGGCCGCCGCCCCGGCACCCTCTCGGCTTCGCTGCGCGCGCTGGTCCCTTCCCTTCGTCATTCGTTCCGCGACGCGTCGTCTCGCCGGCCGGCTTTCTGCACGCCCATTCTCACCGAGTCCGTCACCCGCACCGCACCGACCCCAACTCTAGACATCATGACGGAAAGCAACGACACCCCCGCGGCCGCCGCACCCGAGAAGACTCCCACTGAAAATGGAACCACTGAAACTCCACCGGAAGAGACCCCAGAAAAAGCCACCGAGGAGAAAGAAAAGGAAACTCCACCGCCTAAGGAGATGCGAGCGGTGGTCCTCACAGGATTCGGTGGTCTGAAAACTGTCAAAATTTTGAAGAAGCCAGAACCTACAATCGGAGAAGGCGAGGTCCTCATTCGCGTGAAAGCCTGGTAAGTTCCTTGAATATTAATTAGTTTAACTACCCTCTTTTTGTCACGGTTCTTCGGAACGTTAACTGCGAAACGACTTGACGGTTGCATTCAAATATTCCTTTGCTCGTTTTCACGAAATTTGGCCCGATTAGTTCGTAAATTTTATTCGTAACATAATTAATAATTGTTGATGTTTTGACGTCGTACGTTAAAATAATGTAGGCTTGTTCGGTACCTATAATTAATTTCCCTATGGTAAAACAGTGTGATAGTAGTGCGATAATTTGGTGCGTGTTAATTTGGGCGGCGTACCGTCGTTAATTTAGCAGTGCGATTTCATGGTTGCGAGTACGGTGTACCCACTTACCTAGTGGCGGCAGGACTAGTCCCGTTTTGGTCGTCTCTACACTCTCGTTGCCTCATTAACATCTGCCGCCGCCCGCAGAGCCGCGGCTCATGCCTTGCACTCGTGCAACCGATTCAAAATTCTGCACGCACACTCATCCACTGCCGGTGCGACTGCGACGCGCCCTACAGCGGATTTACACTCCATCGACCGCCGACGAAGACGCTCCATCATGCTCATGGCTCATATTCTGTTTACATTGTTACGTTCTTTCGTTCGATTTCGCCAGATGATTATTTATTCAGCAGAATATGGAAATTCGTTTTCGATCGGCGTTCGAATTGCATTCGTACATGCATGTGCACCAGAGCGTGGTGCGCGGACGCTGCACGGATGGCCACAATAAAAATTAATGTTATTTTGTCATTGGAAGCCGCAGTGGCGAGTTCGTGCGAAAGGGAGTTAAGCGCCTACTGTACTGACATTGTTCTTTGTTCGTTTTTATCGCTCCAGTGCTTGAGATAATGCAGCGGACGACTCGCGTCAACACGCTACTTACGACACATAAGTTATCTACCACTTTTCTCCTTAACGTTAACTGCTATTCGTTAGTTAAACAAATCACCCACTTAACCGTGGATTATTTGTTTTGTTATTGTTTTATGGTTAAAATAACGAGGGATACTACACGGATAGATAGGCTGTACTTTCTTAGAGATTTTCGGATCTGATTAATTGCTCGTTTGCTAGGCATCAACGGGTTGGAACTTTTAGTAAACTCTTCTTGTAGATATGTGTAAATTAACTTATTAACTTAGAATTTTATTAACTTATTTTGCCCGCGACATCATCCGCACCGGCTCCCGTCATTCATCGTAGGGAGATAAATAGTCTAATCATAAGCTTTTAAACACAAAAAGTTTCATCAAACTCAGCCCAGTTATTTCTTAGTGTAGACTTACCAGATGTCAAAAACCTAAACTACTTAGATTCACGTTGTGCAAAGGTATTTCCATGAAAACATCTAACGTGAAGCACTAAGGAGAATTCACATAACATTATCATATCTAACGAAGGGTTTAAAAGCTTTGAAGGAGACTCTGGGAGGAAGGAGGCGAGCGTAGGTGCTCCGAGGTGCGATGCACAAGGCGCATCCCCGCCTCGGCTAAATATAGCCTCGCTTATCGCCGACTAACTATGTAAATGACCGCGACATACACGGTGCCAGCTGCTGCAAAAATATGAACCGACTGGTTGCGTCTTGGTCTCGACCGGTATCAATACAAGTTCTCTAGTCTTGCACCGCAAAAACGTGTGAGTTCCGCCCACACGTCTAGGGCTGTCTGCATGCTGTCGGACCTCAAGACAGTTTTATGTCAGGTCACGGTCAGAGGTCAACGTTGTCTGAATTTTAATACCGTGAAATTTTAGACTTATTTAACCCAACAATTACAGTAAATATGCATGGTCGAAGACTAAAGGGGTTTGTAGATAAACACCCAATAAGTTTACATTGTACGTCCTAATTTGAGTGACCTGGCAACCCTAGGGAACACGAACGAGCGGTGGGCAGGCAACAGCCTGCCAATGTACTGCTGCTAGCTGATATGTATATAGGTGTTTTAGCAGTATCGATCGTTTCTCCCTGTTAAGTCTAGGAAGCTTTTTCTCAAAGCTTTTCTAGACGCCCGACGGACTCACGGCAAGATTTGATTGTACAAATGTTTCTGTATGACGGATCAAGTTATGTTATGTATTATGATTTATACTTTTTCCACCTTCAAATACGTCACTGGTACGTGTTATTTGGGAATTTGTGTTACATTGAAGCGAATTACCGAAAGGCGCAAATAAGCACGTATCCTTATCCTTGTGAAGTGTTTTCTGGAGTACATTTTTCTGTTACTACTTATTTTATTACTGTGACTACGACTTCGCGTGTCGAAACTTTCTCTGCATTTTCGTATCAGACTACAAATAAGATAAATGAGATCACGACTTAAAGCTTGTAAAGACGATTCGACGAAACAAGTTCAAGGTTTTGTGAACAGGCATTGATCTACACGAACTAAATAACTAAACTAGATGTTACGGAGTATGTTGACCCACAATTAAATAGTCGTTATGTAAGTTAACCGCCGAATGTTTGAAGCAGTGTCTAACGTGCCACTCACATGCCCGCCTTCGCGCTGTGGTGACCATGACTTCACAATAACCGAAACTTATTCCATTACCGAACCGTCATAATAAACCGAAAATATAAACATAGCCGAATTACAGTATGTCCGATTATTCAAAACAAACATTTTGACATTACAAATTACGAGAGATTGAAAAAAAAATTAATATTAAGAGAATTTATTTTAAAACAGTTAGATTGCGTAAAACGAACCACTCTTGCGTACAACTGAACTTTAAATAGAAATAAAGTAAACACGAAGAAATATCTCCCAAACAATCGCCCATTCTTGTTGGTTTACAACGAACAAGAGTTCCTTGTTTAATAGCGCTATTAAATTAATGATATGTAACAGTTATAAAATGAAATCCATCCAATGAGGCGTAGTGTTTGGTTGGATTGGAGCCTTGGACAACATACGTTAGTGCCGCCCGCTCTGGCTCATATTATGTTCTTGTAAGTCTTCACGAAGGGATCCGAATGAATAAAGCACCATTATTTTCAATTAGGTCAAGTCAGAGTCTGTAAGAGACGTCTTCCGAGAACAATCGAAGTACTCACGCCTTCTGAGTGGCTTTCTTTTTTATTCCGAGAGTGCTTAATTATATGTAGAGATGAGTGAGAGATGGGAAATGTGATGGTCGGCCTTTTTTTCTTATGTGTTCTGGCATCTGGCCTACATCGTTATTTTAGGGTCATGGGATGGGACTGACTTGTGTGAATCCGTTACGATTTGTTGGTTACTTATATTTAGGGGTATACATTCGCATTTAGTTATCAAGAATTTCACCCCAGTTATCACAATTCGTAATTCTTTATGCGGTGAAAATGTGTGTTAATTGCCTGCATCCTTTCCTTTGTTGGCGTATCAATTTAAGTCCTAAAAATAGCGTCTGCCCCTCTGATACAGTTGCCGAGCTCTCTATGGTATAAAGTGCAGTATTGTGCATTTTAATGGGCTTCGAAGCCACATAAGATGGGAGAGATGAATTTGTTTATTACCCTCTTCCTTATTGAGAGCGTCTGTGCAAGATAGCTCTCTTCCTATGAGTCACTAGAAAGTTATGTTCTTGAGTTAACTCGATTCGAATAACTTGCTGGTCTACCTGATTGCAACTGAGTGGGAGGACTCGCTTGCATGCAGTATTGCACAGTTGTGTGGGTATTCGCTTATTTTATTTTGTTAAATATCGAATTCAAAGCTCTTAATAATCTCTTGAATACTGTGAATGAAATCTAAGCATCTCACTTAATATTTAAACTCTCGTTGCTAGAAGAACGTTGAGTGGAACGAAATCGATATTTTAATACCCTAAATGAAGTCATTATTATCCATCTATAGAATTAACTCTCTAACAATGTGTTTTGTTATTATTTCTGGCCCATATATTTGTTCAATTGATAATTTATTGAACCCCTATCTGACGATTACAATAGCGTTGATAGACTGATTGCTATTGTATTGATTTCGTTTCAGTGATTTATCTCAAGCTTTTAGTTCTTAAACCCAGTCATTACCTATCCCAGTTCATAAGCCAAATTATTATCAATCACGTTTGTGTCAGGTATTATATTAGGATTCTCCAAATAACAGGTTCTGTCACACCCAATCGTGTAATCTTGTTTTATAATAACATATCATCGTTAGTATGACCCGTGAGATGCAGTCCATCCATCAATCACTCGTGATGGGTGACAGTGACAGGTAGTGCGCGATGCGCGTGCGTCTGTCGGTGTGTAACGATAACTTGGATTGTCTTGTTTATGGTCACAACTATTTGTTCGACATCGTTTAATTTACAGTATAATCGAATGAACAATTAGTGTGGCAGTTAAATTGTATGTGTGATGCGTCATGACTTTATTCTCGTGTACTCCCGAGCAAGTTACGCACATGAGTCAGACCAAGTTAGGCTATCGCGACCAAACTGACTCACCTAACATTAAAACCGAACGTTCAATATAATCATATCCGTAGTCCGTAGTCGGCAATTTTTAATGCATCCGTCTGCACACGGATCCCCTGCAATTAGGGAGGGTTATTTTAACACAACGTTGACCTATGTTCGTTTCGTGCCACTGAGTCGTTTTATTATTGTCATTATTTTTAATAATGTTCATAAATTCTACCAATTGTTTTGTACGGTAAAATCTATTGAAATCGGCTTCCGATGTTAATTAGTTTTCTATGAAATTAATAATCAACATCAAAACGGAGAAGGCCTATAATAATACAATGGTGAAAATGATTTGTGTAACAATTAAAATTTCCTTTTAAATTGTAACTTATTTTAGCTATAATTGGAACTTGAATTCTTTTCATCATAATTTAATTTAGCACTTCCAATTCTAAACAGGTATTCTACCGTGAATGAGCAATGTAAATCCATTTCCTTTGGAATCAGATGTATTTAATGAGTTTCCCGTAAAACGAGTTTCAACTAACCGAGATGAATTAATTATTTCCTCTCTAATTTAATATGCTACTTGCTTATATTTTCTCTGGGATAAATTCAGAGTTTAAAGTAACTTAGAACGCGTAATTACATGCTGATCATTATGGTCTAGTCCCAGAGTATTTGCAAGAGTCGCATTAAGGAAGTACTTAGTTTCTTCCCATCAGGTCCGCGGAACACCTTGATCGTGACCTAAAGAAAGAAAACTTACTACTTATTATATTTTTCAAGACCTGGTAGTTCTGTTTCAAAAAATACATTGAGAGTGAGGAACCATGATTCTCCAGACAATTTATGCATAGTTCGGAAGTTGGGTGGAACATATGCTGTATCTGTAATCGTAAAAATCCTTCATCGCAGGAGATAGCAGATGCGGCAGGCGGGTCGCGAGTCTTGCCGCCACGGCCGCCGCCCGCGGGCACATTGTTCGCGGAGTCAATGAACTCACGAAAATGCTCCTTCGCTTATTGTGACCATAATCGAATCAACTCGCCACTCTATATGGAAGTAAACTTGTCGCATTTTTTAATCTTATTTTTTTGCGAAATAAAACTCGAATGACAGGCCACAAATCACCGAAATATCCAGCTCGTATTTCTCGGAACTTTGATGTCGCATTTTGCTTCTGTTTAGATTTCAACCTGATCTTTATTTGGCAATATTTTTTTGCGATTCGTTAACTTTAATGATCTGATCACAAATAACTATGGTGTATAAATGTACCTAATACTGGCAATATTTGTTATTCCTCATAACTTTGGCATTTCCATCTATGTTCTACATTCCCATCGACTATTATTGTTTAGGTTTTCGATTGCTGAGTAAATTGAATTGGAAAATCCCGTGACTCGATCCTCGCATGAAAAAGGGGTGTGGTTGCGTTTGCCCGGGTGTTGGGTAGGGGGTGTGCGTCGCACTCGGGGGTGAGGGTTGCGAGTGCTTCTGTAATGTCTGGCGAGGGGGAGGAGGGGTTCGCACGCGGCGACCGCCAGATCAATACGGAGCGTCCCCTACCCGCGCGCCCGCCGCCCGACCAATCTCCGCAGGCCCTTCGTCTTTCGACGCCAATGCTTGTTTTTTATAGCACCCATTAACCATACTCTCCGATAAATGAATAACAGCATGTGTTAGTTTTTTTTTCACGTTAGGCTAGCGGAATTCCTCGGGGTTTATTTTTTCAGCGTTCCGAATGTTAATCTTCATATCCGTCAGTAATATCTTCCGTTCTCGCTTTCATTGTGATAAATCCGGTGATTTAGGGATTCGCCGCGTGATACTTCCAAGAGTGCGTAACTTTGATGGACCTGTTGAATGTGCGTGTTGGATGCGATGAAATATTTTCGATACGCATTCTTTTGTGTTTGTATGTACTGAGTACAGTACATAAATAGGTATTGTAGCAGTTATAGGTACATTTGTTGGGTAGACAGGTCTCTGGAGCTTAATAATTTTTATGGAAGAATACTGAAAAAGTCTTTAATTTTTAAGAATCCGAAATCCTACCTGCGTGCCTCTCCAGGATAATTTATGTATGTGGACGGAGGTGCAGCCAAAATTTTAAATGTAAAAAGATTGTTATTGCCCTCAACCCCTCCGGCAATGAATTTACAGGAGACGAATTTTTACGGCGAAGTCTCGCGAGTGTTTTTATTTTAGAAGGGTCACGGCCGTCGCGTTCGTGTGCCCATAAACAGGAATTGTCCTTTGAATTCTAAACACATGGTCCCCTTAATTTACATTTAAATTGCGAATGTCATCATTATGATTCCTTTGTGTCAGCAAGCCTGAAGTAAAAACACATGTGATTAAAACGTTTAAAAATTGTTTCTATGAAGCAGTTTTTAACCCCCGACGCAAAAAGATTAGGAAGTTATAAGTTTGACGCCTAGGTCGGTCTGTCTGTCTGTCTGTCTCTCTGTCGGTCTGTCTATCTGTGGCATCGTAGCTCTCAAACGGGTGGACCGATTTCTAATTTTTGTGAGTGTGAGAGCTTTGTTAATGAAAAACGGTTCAGTTTCATGTAACATAAAAAATTATGTAAAAAGATTAAATTACAAATTTCAAAAACCCCCAACGCCAAAAACAAACATTTTAAAACAAAACATAATTCGGTCACCTATTATTTTTCATGTAAGCAAATGTACTATGTTTTACTTCTTAACTCTCTTTAAGATATTTTATCTAAAAAAGAGTTAAGAAGTAAAACATATTATATCAAAAATTATAGGTGACCGAATTATTTTTTACTTTTTAAATGTTTGTTTTTGGCGTTGGGGGTTATTTACACAAACATTTAAAAATTAGAAGAATTTATAATCTATTCTTGAAAATGAAGAATTAAATTCTTTATCTCACCGTAGGCTTAGGATTGGGTGCATAGTGATATAGGTACACACGGCGACACATCAAGCTATACAACACCAAAATAAACTGGTCGCGCGTAGGTCGAGTAACGTATAACGTCGCGCGGCCAGCTTATGTTGGTTTTGTATTACCTACTATAACATTTTATAACGGTAATCTTAGTCACCTCACGACCGTCTGACTATAAAGTCATTTATCATTGAGGATCAGTCAGACACAGGACTTCCACTATCCATTACTTTTTGTATAACAGTAATATGATATTAATAACAGTATAATAATATATTTTACTGTGCTGAAGGATAAAGATATAAATCTTAATTTATATCTTAACTTTTTCTATAGTATATTTTTACCTATAATATATTTTTTATTCTTTACATTGGTGTAGTCGATATAACAATAATGTTCCTCGCATTCTGGTCAAATTCTTCTTCTTGTAGTGGTTATGTATTCGATTAATTTATCTTTTTAGAGTTTCTTACCAAAATTGGCAAAATATGGAAGCTGTTCTGGAATCAACTCGGTGTCTACCTGTTTGTCCGTCCATCTGACTGTCAAAGGCATTTTTCTCAGACTCCGTAAGACACAGGAAGCCGAAACTTGGCACAATTTAAGGAAATATAATTCGGAGCGCGCTCCATCATACACACGAAGTCTGGTGATATTTTCAATACTAACCAAATAAGTCAATGAAATTTTTCAGAAACAATCTAGAAACTAGTCTCTACCCCAACAGCACGAATGTCTACAAAATATCTAACAGATATCTACAAAATATCGATGTGTCTACAAAATATCTAATAGATATCTAGTGGGTATTCTGTGCTGTGTGGGTATGTTTGTTTGAAGTCAGATTTTCGTTAAAATGTTTTAAAGTTACAGTGCCTCAAAGATTTCCATACAAATCTTAAATTAATCCTAGCATTAAAACTGTATATTTTAAAGAAAATCTGACTTCATAAAAACATAGAGATTAGTTTCTAGATTGTTTCTGAAAAAGTTCATTGACTTTAATTGGTTAGTACTGAAAATATCACCAGACTTCGTTTGTATGCAGCGCGCATTTACGCATTCGAAATAAACTTTTCTTAATATCGGAAAATTATATGAATGACAGCCAAATATAAAACTGAAAACAAACCGACAAGCCCGCCGACTTGTTACTGGTGTTGTGGCGTGAGTAAACTTTATTCTTTGTACCTACTCTCACCTGCTCAAAGATTCAAGGTAACGATTCAATATCCGCCTGAACAACATCCCTTCTGGACACCTGTCCAAAAATTAATAGTTACCTACATATTGTAGGTAACTTGTAATCTTCGCTAAGCCTGTTCGAAGCCGGTCGGTACAACGCAAACGTGTTTAGAGTATAAATTCCGGAACGTAGTTGCGGATCTATATTTAGGTAGTAAGGGCACCCTTGCGCCTCGCGCCCTAATATGCTTCAAGATCCGATGTTAGAATTTAGGGTTACCACTACCAACATTTGGAACTAATAATTTGATATTTGAGCTTATTTAGGTGTACGTTAGTATAGAATGTTCATAAATAAGGATTAGCCTTAAAATATATTACATTTTAATACAACAAAAAACACTTCAATCATGCACAGACAATCCGGCGCGGCTAAGTTGGGTGGTGACCCTATTACGGGCATCTTTTTTTGCTTCCGAGCTTCGGGACGGCCACTATATGATATTTCGTTTATTACCAACGACGTTTTTTTTCCGAGCCCGCATATGTTAGTATGAGGGTCTGGGTTACATTCAAATGAATGATTCAAATATTATTGGTTTGTTAAAAGTTTTGTAACATCGTTAAGTGTTTATATTCCGCTTTGCTTCCTTCTTTTAACGGCCATCTGTTTCTGATTCTAACAATTACGTCAAATCTTTCATTTATTGTGTTTTAGGAATTCTAATAACATGCATGTGAATTTTTTTCGCATCTGTCTTTCCGTTTTAACACTTTATAAATCACCATAATTTATTCTAAGTTAGTCGGAGATAGAGAATATTTGCATTTATTGAGTCAGTAAAATATCACTTCATAAATATGTGAGGTGGAATGGAATCTCGGCTATTTCCGATGCTAAATATTTGCTGACTGTAATGATATATGATTGTACAAATATGAAAAGGGATAGATAGATACCTATGGGTTTTGTTAGTCACATCCTTGTCACATCTCATCTATCGCTATTATTTATACGATTGTTTGAACTATTGTTATCCTTTATTTGTCTTTGAAGAAGATATATTGAGTATTTTTGAAAGTAAACTAGATAAGAAAGGTTTTGTTCAAATCTTTATCAGTTTCACCCATGTTTCATCGAATTCCATACCTGGAGACCGATTGCGCTCTTTAAAACATCGAAGTTCTATTCTTATCCAATTTCAGTTCTAATCACATTGCAATCCAATAACTATTCAACTGTGCAGAATGTCGATGTAACTGACAGCCTTTAACGTCTGAGCGATCTGTTAAAACGGCTCTAACGGCTGTCATGAGCTGTACCGCGATTAGTGCAATACCAAATGTGTCAAAAGTTATGGTTTGTATGTAGTCCAATCACGGTTCAATCAGCGAATATTTACCGCGACTGCAGCCCTAAGAACTTACTAAATCTATCATGGAAAAGTCGATTCCATGTCTAAATCCGAGTCAAATGCACTTTTAATTTGTCACAATGGTTAATAAGAAACACGTTTTGATAAATCATGTCCTCTGTTCTGAGACTTCCAGGCACGTAGCGTTATTCGTGACCTGTTTATTATGTTTAACTCATAATGGAATCCTGCCAGTCCTGCGACTAATTTGATCCATCCACGCGTTTCTGTGCCCACAGCTATAATTTTGAAACAAATATGTTTTTCCCTAACGTCGTCTGTATTAGCATCAATAAAGTATCGTCATGCCATAGCGTCTGTGGTCATGCGTTGTATGTATTCGCAAGTTCTTCGCTATAGTTGATGGAAAACGGCAATAATAAAAAAACCGGTCAAGTGCGAGTCGGGCTACTCGCGCACCGAGGGTTCCGTACCACACCACCACACAACATAATAAAGAAATTTTGTTATTGTCCTGGACCTTTAACACAAGACCGACTCACACTTGTCCGATTTTTATTATTTGTTGTTGTACTGTGGAGTTTGCTCTAATAATCACACCAAGTTTGACGCTTGTATTTATTACCGCTTTTACCAACTAGTTTCTTGTATGAGGACCCGCCTTAAACTTTAACTTTTTGACATTTTCATTATTTGTTAACAAATTCGCCGTAATAACGCATATTCTGTGAAAATTTCAATTGTCTAGCTTAGCTATTAGGACGGACGTACAACGTAGGCTTAATAGGGTCCCGTTTTCACCCTTTGGGTACGGACCTAAACCTGCACCTAAAAACCAAGAAAGAGAAAAGTTATACATCGCCGATCCAAAAGATTTGGTTTTGTTACTCTTAAAAATTCTACTCTCATACTCACAAAAGATGGCAATAAAAAAGTTGTATTGAAAACGAATACTTGCTACTTACTTAAACAAAAAAAGTTGCTTTCGCTCGCATGTGCTTTTATGTAGACACGTACAAAAAGTACCTACAGGTTATTTGAAGCACTTGGAGCTTGAAATCAAGGGCTATTATCAGTTATTGTGTAGCCGCTGGCTTTTGTAAGCGATAATTGTCTTGGTTTATCAATCGGATTCTTGTCTGTTTTATATCCCCTATATTCAACTCATAAACAGTGTTCTTCATTGTCTTTTAATTACTGTGTGTAAGTTGTTGAACTACGAGTATGTTATGTAAGGTCATTTTATGCTGTCTAGTCAACCCAAAATTAAACGTCCTGCCATCTGTGGAATGCAAGCTCATTTCCTGAGCGGACAATTAAACCTGATGACAATGTCATATGTCTGTCTGTCATACCCAGCCGACCTATGAGGCCTCCATCTCGGACACTAAAATTGCAGTAGGTAGTTAATAGCTCTTATGCGTTCTAGACTTGTTCTAGATCTAGATTATTTCTGGGTGTGTCATGTCCTGAATTTAAAAGAATGTTGCGGAGGAATCGTCCAATTATAGAGCATTGTTGTCTGTTCCAGATGATAGTAAAACAATAGATTTATAGTACTTATAATTAACAAAGAAGCTGGTACCCACATAATGCAAGTTTCATCAGAGTTGGTCAAGTAATTTGTGTTTTCCGTGAAAGAAGTACAAAAAACTAATCAAACTTTTCGTTTGCGCAAAGGCAAGTTTTCTTTTAGGAACAGCCAACGTTGTTGATGAATATTGACTATATTCGTGCTTTGCTTTGTCTAGAAGACTTTATTATTATATTTACCCAAACTTTGTTCATTAGGCGCTGAAATAATTAATGTTCATTACTCGAAGTTTCTAAATGTAGCAGATCTTCTTCACTTTTGTTAGGTATATTTCAAGCTGTATCGTTCAACATCTTCCCGAGTTCAGTATTGGATTGGATAATATAAAATGTTTTGCTTTATAATAACTTTTAAGAACTGCTTCAATAAATCGTAAGTAAATCTATCCAATTTACAAGTTTATCTAAAACTAGAGTTTACCCGTGACTTCGTCCGCACAAATTATATAGGGTTACTATACAGGTCAATATGCTGACACTCTTTAAGGTGATAGTCAGAACGTCAAACTGAACAACTTTCTCTATTCTATTCAATACTACAAACCTACTTGATCCAAATGTATGAGACAGCAGATATTTTTTCAATGTTGGTCCCATAAAGATAATTGTTCAGTTTGATGGTCTGGTCATCCCCTTAAAAAACTGTCAGCATATTAAGAAGGATCCTGTATACCAGAATTTAAGTCAGATCATAAGCTATCAAAACAAAAAAAAAGTTTTATCAAATTCGGTTCAGTAGTTTTTGCAAAATGCTGTTGCAAACAAACAGATAAACAGACTGACAAAGGTTGATTTGGAGTCAAGGATACCTAAAAACCATACCGTAATCTTTTTCTTGTAAATATCTTCATCCTTTTGTAAGTTAATATTGTGTGGTGGTGCTGTACAGAACCCTCGGTGCGCGAATAGCCCGACTCTCACTTGACAGATTTTATTAAAGTCTAATTTGTGATGTAATGAGGTCTTAATGTACTATAACAGTCACCTTGCTGGCCGGCAGGCTCATCACTAGATCGGAAGCCGATAGCTTCGTCACGCGTGTCACATTCTATTCATTCGGTTAGTGCAGGACCGCTAGCCGGATATTAACACGTTTTTAGAAAAATAAAACTGTATTTCTGCTTGTCAAGTTCCGGGCGTTGTATATTTATTTATGACCGAGGCCTCTACCACCTATTAATACAGTAGGTAATGCATTTCGATATGAGTATTGTTCCAAGATTTTAATATTGTATTCATATTAATCAAATTCACGTTATAACCAATTCGGTTTTTAACCGAAAAATAATCACAGTTCACCGAATGTCCCGGAAAAAATTATCGTATAGTAACACCAATATTCAAATGCGCGTGGTTTTAAATATTTTAAAAGCTAATAAAAAGTTGTTTAATCTTTATCATAGTCGTTTATTCCTTGTTTTAAATTAGTTCATGTATTTAACTTTAATACTAGGCCGCAAGAGTCACGCTAACTTTGACACACTGCCACAATTCTTTACCTACTTCACGCGACATGTTTGAGTTATTTCTGCTATAAACTCGACAAATGAAACTAGGTATAATCACAACATTATGCCTAGTACCTACAAGCCATTATGAACTTTTAAGTTTGAGTTGACCGACGCGACGCATCAATGCCAAAAAACAATTGTCTGTGCGCATTGACTTACCAACTACTGGACGTGGGGCCCGCGCTCAAAAGTGTCCGAACCAAAAGAGTACCAATTACCTAGCAAACGATTTGTTTTTCTATCTTAGGTACGAATAATTCGTAGTTTCTAACCTGTCCACTTTAAATTGGTAAACGGAGCAGGACAGACGACATCCAATTTCAGGCTAGCAGACCCAGACGTTCTTTATTTATTACAGCAAAATCTTATCCTATTTAAGCAGGAACTACCTATTTACCATCGCCTCTAGATTTCAAATGTATCTTCTAAGAGGAGCAGAAGCAAAGAATACATAGTAATATTTGATCTATGGTAGGAGTATACCTAAGCACGGAATATCTAAGAGTAATAAGTAAGTAAGTAGGTATAGTTAATTACTTAGATGGTTTTCTATAATTTCTACTTATAATATTAAGATTCGTAAGATCCATAAAATGATTTAAGGGTGACACTTGAGAACGTTTTAAACACGATCTTAGATACTGATATTAATCAATGCCTGTGGTTTGTCCATTTTTTTTTAAAGTTCACAGTTGTTCAAAGATTTCCATAAGCACAAATGGGTATGAGTGAGGTTGTATGGAGAAAAACTTACTTTTTTTTAATTGGCCATTAATAAAACTTACATAGGTTTTTAGAATACATTACCTTTCAAAATACATTAAAAAACATCACAATCATTGCTAGGCTGCATCGGAGCTGTGCTATTAAGGAACAAATAACTTCTAAGTTTGTATGGGAGAAATCGTTTTTACGCTAAGGCCGCTTTGTTTTGTATCTTCTGTATTTCTTTACGGTATATTTTGCTGAGTAGGTAATATGTTTCGATTGATGGATTGAAAATGTGTTGATTCTTAAAGGTTTTGCTTACAAAACCAAAATAAGCTGGCCGCGCGACGTTATACTTTATGCTACACCCGCGCGACCAGCTTATATTGGGTTTGTGTAGCATGATGTGTCGCCGTGTGTACTTAATGGTCTTCTAAAATGACACACAAATACAGCTATTATTAGTGTGACTAATTAATGATAATAATTAATTAATGACACATTTTTCATTTGTTTACTACTAAAAGTTGGTTTGACCAATAAATATGTGATTCACTACAACGAACGGTTCAAAGGACAAACCTACAACCTTTACACATTCCTATGATGTCGTGTAGTACCGAGTAATGCCGATTCAGACAAATTCTTTCCTTGATTAGCAACAATAGCTTAATATCTGACTCATACATGTCTCAGAGTAGTGATTAGCAGCATTGATTCATCCAATATAAGCAACGTAAATTGAAACCGACTGCTCTGCTTCCTGTGCTCTGTATTTGTAACGTAATAGCGCTGGTTTATTGTAAATAATGTACGTAAGTGTAAGTAAGGTTGCCAACTAACCGTTTACCTAATAAATTTTAAATATTTTGACACTGACATCTATCAAGCTATGTATTTCAAACATCGTTATAAACCAATGGAGGAGTCACGTTGCAGGTTCTGACCCGAGCACTTGTCTCGCGTGGTTTTCGCGCGTCGCGTTTTTGCCTGCCACGAGGCTCCGCAATCCTCAATCTTTTCTTGTTTTTATCAAAATCAATCCCTGACATTGGGATAGATACTCCCATAAACTACTTGCCACCGGCGGAAATGCAGTGCTAACGCACAAGCAAGAGTCCATTAATTATACATAAAAAAAAAAACAATGGAGCACCTATGGCACATTTCTGATTTCAAATCACATAAGTATTTATTTTTAAGGAAGAATTAGGGCCTTTTTCACCACTTCTGAATAAGTTCCTGTTAGCTTATATGACAGATAAATTGACATATCTTTCATACGAAATATATCTGTCAAATAAGCAAACAATGACTTGTCCAGAAGTGGTGAAACAGGTCCTTAGAATTCCTTCGTATCCTCGGAAAATAAAGTTTACCACGTCTAATTTATGAAAGCCGTCCTACCCCTCCTGCTAGTCGATACCATTCGATAATTAAGAAATTTCATCCATTATTAAAAACACCCTGAATTAGGTCAAACATCATTTAAAAAAAAAATGTCATCGCATATGTTAGAACCTACAAAAACAAACTAGAAAAATGCTTTTAGATTCACTTGCCCCTCAAACGAAAATTAATTCACGTCCGGCCTTTCATCAACGGCTACACGTCCGGATTTCGCAGTTCTCTAGCTGTCAGCGGCAAGAGGCAACCCTAGGGTTCCTCTACGCACGGAATACTAATGATTCAGAAAGCACACGAACGAGGAAATTCCATTCAGTACGATAGTACCAGCCGGGGTGGACGTGGCGATAGGCATGGCAGAAATACAACTATGAGCTATTTCTATTCACAAATGTACTTTGAGTATGGTACCTCTAGGTACTCTGCTAATGAAATGATTCATGCCGCTTACCTACTCTATACAATACTCCATTATATTCCAATACGAGTTAATTGTCTGCCAAGAGTGTCGACTTTATCATATCCCCTCTTTGTGAGTGATGGTCTTGTTACCTCCAGTTGTGGACAAGATGGTTAAAAAAAATATTCTCAAAAAAAACTTCTAGTGTTGTATAAGGAAGTCTAGATAAACTTCATTTAATTTGGTTTCGAAAAGATCGACTTCCCACTTTTACACTTATTGCTGTCTCCCGTTTGCAATGGAGGGAAAAGTCTGATATTTTTTTTTCCTACTGCTCCTCCTACTATATTCTTTGATTAATAAATTCATTGCGGGTTCCAAGACAGATTAGAGTCATCCCCCAGGCTCGCTGGACTTCATTGTCTAGTGTTGTGAATGGTCGCCGCTGTTGATCCTGGTTCACAGGAGTTACAGCGGTGAGAATATGTGGTGGGCCTATGCCCTATTTTCTCCCACCTTTACGTGTGAACATTATCATAGATTATCAGCAACTTGTCGTGTGTCTAAAGTCGGTAAAAAGGTAATATCAAAATGTTACTAGGGCTCTACGCTAACCTTATAGCTATGTAGCCTCCTTTCCAGACTTTTTAAAAGCCTATTCATTACGTAGAACGCCTAATTGGACCCAATTAGTTCTGATTATATGAGTTTCGCGAGCTTCGCAGGAGAATTCAGCTTTGTTTATAAAATATATAGCGTAATATTTTTTAATATGCTTCACTGTTTCCCTCAGGACGAATTTAAGGTCTGGTCGTCTTTGTGTTATTAAAAATCTTATAAGTCACAAGATAATTTATTAGAAATGTCCTATACCTACTACTTAGATGTTTACAAAAAATTTACTTAGGTACCTACCGCAATACAGAATTTTCAGTCATCATCATCAACATGATGACTGGAAATATATGTATTGAGGTAGGTAGATCATCGCTGTTTAATACATACACATAATACATGGTGTAAGTGACAGCCTAGCAAATTCTAAAACGAAAAAAAACAGCTGTCCCATACATTTGAGTCGGGTAGGTACAGCAGTTTTGTATGGGACAGCTGATTTTTTTTTGCTATTCCTGAAGTAGGCTCCATAGTGAAAGTTGTTTAGTTCGATGGTTTTAGTTCACTGTTTCAGTATTTGCTACGATGTCACATACACCCTGTATATCTCAAATGTAATACCATAAAAGATATTAAATATTTTTCGATGTTCACGACACGAGGACTAAATACCTAGCTTCTAGGCAGGTACACGTGAAACGCGAGTAGAATGTGTAATTTACACATCCTACTCGCTTTTACACGAATGTGTAATTTACACAGTGTAAATCAATATAATTTCATTTAATATCAGAATGCGTCCCTACTATTGTTTTATAATCAGGTTACGCTAATATAGGACTTAATCAAATGTGGCTAGTGTAGGTAAAATGAATAAAGCGAAGTGTCGTCATTGCATTGTTATGCATTTTGTGTACGTTGCACATTGTTATATGTAAGTACTGAATATTCCTAGTACAGCCTAACTAAAATTATATATTATAAAATTTTATAGCTGCCATTTGGAAGATATTTTAGTATAAATTTTCCAATACCGTTGAGTTATAGGTATACATTATAGTTCACGAAATATTTTACCACGGCCAATTTTTAGCTTTACTTTCTAACTGTAGTTTTCATAAAATATTGCCCGCGGTTTCGTCCAGATGGTCGTAGACACAGAGGTCTGTGGATTTCATGGTTAAGAGATTAGGTTACTATTATTAGGTAGATACGAAGTCGTTTTATCACCAGTGCTATTTTAGAATCGTGAGATTCAAAATCATGATCGAATGATTCATAATCCATAATAATTGTGTCGTTTTGTACTGCGGATTTGAACGTGTTACTTCCAAAAATGACACTCCAGACTACCTTAATTTAACTGTAACAAATAGACCGCAAAACTTTACTTTCGGAGTTCATAAGTATAATAAAGTTATAGTTAAGTCTAATCTCATAAAACCATTCTCATAAGATCACTCCAGACGTTTCAAAGTGAGGCGATAAGTGCTTCCAGTATCAGCTCGAACATGAAACATGAACCTTCTAGCGGAAGAGTGTGAGTTATGTGCCGAGCGCCGCGCTGCATCGTAATGAAGTTTAGTCTATAAGTACTGCATCGTGGGTCCTTTATAAAAATGAGAAATTTTACTTGCTTTACCTATCTAATAACTATCAGCCTTATGCTTCTTGCACGTTTTTAACTTCTGAAAGAAAAGATGTGTGGTGCTTGAAAACGTAGTTTTAGGAATCGACTATACTTCATTCGAAATAAGGACGACGAGATTTTCCGATTCCTTTTTAGCTTTCTGGCCAATTCTGATTACCAAATGTTATTAATTTATTGGATACATATACTATCCGACATATCTTGGACGGTACAAAAGCTGTTCTAAGAATAAGTGTTTCAAATCTCTGTTTCTGTAATGCAAAATAGCCTTAAAATTCCGTTGCTATTTTGAATGGCTTCTAGGTGTTATAATATTCAAATACCAATTTGAGATTCCAAAATTAAAACACACAGAACACTTAAGATTTTAGAATGATGACGGAAATTTTAAATGGATAATTAAGGAGTAGGCATATCAAGAAACCGTGAAATTGAGCCAGAAAATCGTCTTTGCGTAACGGGAAACAGCGTGGATGATGATGCGCTTTCGTTTTCAATGTGCAGTTTACTGACACTGACCCGGAGCCGTAATGAGCCGTTCAACTTTACAGTAAAATTGAAACTGGAAACAATTTTTTGTATTTTATTTGTACCGGGTAACTACAGTTTGTTTCGGAAAAGAGGGGTGTTATCTCTTATTTTTGCTTTTCAAATCAAATCCCAAGTCACATCATGGAGAAGCAAATTTAACTTTAACGTATGCACGGCGACAGATCAACCTACCCATAGTTGGACCTAGTTGGACCTAGTTTGTCCATGAACATAGAGTTCAACTATGGGTAGGTTGATGTGTCGCCGTGTGTACATGTCAGATGCGAAATTTTTTATTGACAATTTGATAGCGATTTCATACGAACTATCCCGATTCCTTTCATACGTGTATTACAGCTGTTTTCAAATTACAATAAACAATTCAAGGATGTAGGTATTCAGATAATTAAACTAAACAATTTTCCGTTAGTAGTAATTTTAGACGATGATGTGAGTAGGAGGGTCCTACTCACATCATCGTCTAAACTGTGCATTTAGGTATGTTAAAAAGGTGAATTCGAGGTCAAAATTTTTTTTCAACCTGACAGTTTATGACATTTCGGGGAGCACCTAGGTACTACTTATTACTGCGGGCTACATGGGGACTGATATGGAGCACCCTGGCACCCTGGAAGGTCAACCGTACCAAAAGAGGTCAATATCGTGCGATATAGTGCCCAGATCTGGTACTCTTGTGCCAGAATCAACTAGGTATACTGTCAATTCAAAATGTCTAGGAGAGATACATAACTTTACGATAATCCTAGGAATATTACTCAGCACAACCTGCCGGTGTGTCTTTGTTGTCTATATTACCTATTCTTGCGGCCAGTCATTGGTATGAATCATAAACTAGACAGACTATAGTCTGCCACTTCCCCTCTTACGGCACGTACGGCCATTGACATGTTTGATTATTGATCGCTTTCTGCCCAAGTGTTTGTAGCTATGGACAGGTTGAAAACGAAAGTGCAAAGTTTAAAGGAGGATTCTATTTATAGTAAGTATAAGGTTCCTGCCCCTGCCTGGTATCCTGTTCCTGCCTAAGTTGCCAATTGTCTAGTTTGTTGGTGACTTGACCGAAAATTATAGCTCCACATATTTCGAAATTCGATTATTTTGCATGGTTTGGGTCACCTAAGGGTTCGTTTTGGGTGTCGATAGAAGTTTTGAAGTGAAATGTTCTCTCAGCAAACATACTAACTGTTAAAGAACACACAATGTACCTCCAAACAAGTCAAGTGCGCAGTGGGATTTCGCCGAAGCGCAATGGAACGTGACGCCGACATCCGAGTTGTGCAAGTTCCTCGGTAGTTGCTGAACAAACCACAAAATTTGCGCTCTCAAATTAAGAACAGTAAATACAGTAGCGTAATTTATGTCGTCGTCGTACATTATCTTTTGAAATGCCTTGGTAGTTTTGTTCTACCTCCTCGTTATTATCTTCGTCTACGCCGTACCTAAATCTTTGCATGCCGTCATCTTGAATCTTCAATGCCTGTCTGAGATGCAAAAGTTTACCCATTGTGGTGTGGTAGGTCTGCCTTTGTTCCCAGTAGGTTACCCATTAGCTTCCTACCTATCGTGTCTACCTAGTACTTAACTAAGTGCCGGCGTCGCGTCGTGGCGTCGCGACGTTCGACGCCGGCAGGTCGCGCCGTTTCCACCCCGATGCAATTTTAAATTACCCCGAACTGAGGGTGTTCGTTCATTCATTTTAAATGTCCATTCTGAATGATTGTGCACGTGAGGGTGAAATCCTGCGTTGAATGTAATTTATACAAGATTATTCACATACGATTTAATAACCGGAAAGGTTTTAATTTGTTTTAATGGCAAATCTACGCGGAACATTAAACGGATTACGACTTTGTAAACTGCAATTACATGGAGACCCCTAAAGTTTAAGACGTGTTTAAGATGGTAAAGTTGGGTTTAAAGGCATTGCGTGACTTGCGGTATTACGTATTGTTATGTTATGTAGGAGTTGTTTCGAGTTAAACGTTCGATTTTAGGCCGTATCTTCGTGGAAATGGGTAATTAAGATAATCGAAGGAGGGCAGGGTTGTCGACACGTTTGGTGGCCATTTGTGGTAAGCAGACGGTTTTATCGACCTTCCAGCCTTGAGGTACGGTGTTGAGGTGACGGCACGCGACGGCCCGGCCCGGCAACGACAGTTTTAGCAACTCGTTTAAATATTAGTGAAGGAAATTATTCCCCGGCGACTTGGCCGTCTTTCATAAAGAAATAATGTTAGTTCGTCGTGCTCGCCGGGGAACATTATTTGAGAGCTAAATGAAATTCAGCTTCTAATGAAATTGTTATGTCGACCGACACTAATATCGCGTTCGTGAAGGGATTTTTAGTCGCAGCACGGCACGGGTCGGGAATTTCTTTTAAAATACCACATAAGTATCAAAAACAGGAATGTTAAAAGTTTTGGGTTAAAACTTGTCTCGAAACTCTCTGAAATTGGATCTGGGGCAAACCGGCCATAAGCTTTTCAACCATCGCAAACGTGTAACATGAATTTATTGAAAATATTCAACGGAGATTTAACGGATTAATAACAAAAAGTTTTACCTGACGTTTGGAACTATTGTAGTAAAGGAAGCCATTCAATTCATTGTTGAATAACCGATCAGGTAGCGACTAGCATGCGTAATATATAATACGATACGAGTCGCATCAGATAATCCTGGCTTAACATTCCGCCGATATGGGACTATGGGACCAATACAGTTTGTTCGTGTTAAGAACTACAGCTTTTATAGGTATAATACATTTTATTGGGAACCGCAAAAGTTATTATCACAACCAAGTAACATCCTATCACTCAGTCCTGGGCTACAATCGCGGTAAATATTCGGTGATTGAACTACGTACAAACCATAACTTAAGACACATTTGGTATTGCGCTGATCGCCGTACAGCTCATGACAGCCGTTAGAGCCGTTTTGACAGATCGCTCAGACGTTAAAGGCTGTAAGTTAAATAGAGTTTAGCGCGATTCAGCACAGTTGAATAGTAATTGGATTGCAATGTGATTAGAACTGAAATTTGATAAATGGGCAACTGGGCTACTTTCCGGTTCGATCGGTATCAAATCGACGTGGTGTTTTCTGAAAGTTCTTGGCAATACTGATTCTTAATATTTAATTAATCAATTTCAGACAATGGATGATGATCGGAGAAACACAATATTACTTAAAATGTCCAGTAAAGTAACAAGTAAACACATTATTACCTCTCATGTATCGATATAAGTAATCAGAAAAATACACAAGCCCCACTGATCAGAGTTTCAATTTTTATCAGAAGTGGGATTTTTAATATTTCTTCGATGTTTAGATCAAATGTTCGTTTAGACGCTAGAAATAACAATGAATGGCATTAAGATAAACACATGTTTTGGACTGGGTATTTAATTTAGGAATACCTTAAAGACCTTACCTAATTGGATATTACAAACATGTTATCTCGTTACTTAGTGGTGCAATCTCGCATTAGTCACGGGCCTAGTACTTTTCACCCTCTGCCTGCCGGCTAAAAAAGGACCAAGGTTATCTATTATTGTATTGTAATACTTGATGATAAAACGATAGCACCCGCTCCTAATTTATCCAATAAAATATATGCGGGCGCGAACGTTAGGCGACAGCGTGGCGGCTATCGACTCATTTGCCTCCCATGAATTTTACAATCCAAATGTAAACTTTATCATGAAGGAATAAGGTGGTATACTTCCATGATTGGACTACGTAATTATTCAGTATTACAGGGTATAAGTGCATTAATATAGGCATTATGGGGTTGTCATGGGGTCGGTGGGGGAGGCCCCCCATGGCCGTATGTCGTTGGATCGCCATTTGCGATGTATCGTAGGACAGTCAGATGGATAAATAATTTCTAGATAGCATTTTGATACGAAATAAAAGAAGTATGCAGATATATAAAACAACATTTTATGATAGTAAGTTCTATCGAGCTGGAGCTTACTATCATATTTTGTCTGCTGTCCCATACATTTGAGTCAACAGTTTTGTATGAGACATTTTTCGCGTTTCCTGAGGTAGGCTCCATAGAGAAAGTTGTTCAGTTTGATGGTCTGAGTTCACCGTTTCAGTATTTGCTAGGCTGTCACTTACACCCTGTGGGTATTAGAGGAGCGTGTAATATCTCTATGGTGGGTATAGACTTTGATGGAGTCAGCAAGTGAATGCAATATTCTAAGTTTACTGCACTGGATTAATAACTTAATTTCATCTTTGTCTTTATTGATGTAATCGACTGTTTATTCGAAAAACAGTCTGTCACTTTATAACGCTTTGTGATTAAAATAACAAGAACAATCTTCTCATCTCTTGTGAATACCTACTTACTATTATCGTGATTTATCTATGATTTATATACGAGATGATAAACTAACTCTACGAGCGTCTGCGCTACTACGGTTCGTAGCACTCCACCTCCACCATTTGCTTGATGAATATGAATATTGTACCCGAGTCACGGATGTTTGCATGTATATTCAGTATTCTAAGTATATCGACATTGACTTAAGTCAATGTATATCGTTGTCTAGTCATCATAATACAAGTCCTGAAGTGCGATTTTTGAAACTCATACGTTGAACTCAGCAGTTGAAAATGTCAAAATTACTATGAAGATTTGCATCTTTCTGCTGCTGATTCGACTTCCAAAAATCGCACTCCTGGATTGTGAATTTTGAAAGTCAAATCAGGAGTAGAAAGATGCATATCTTCATAGTAATTTTGTCATTTTCAACTGCTGAGTTCAACGTATGAGTTTCAAAAATCGCACTCCAGGCTATATTCTGAAACTTTCAATGGGGCTAGATAATCTGAGTGAAAATGTCCAAGATATTGATTATTATTGTATCTTTGAGAAGGTATTTCACGGGCCATACACCAGGTCCAACATGTAGAGGCCCCTTTGAGACACTTTTATATAAATACGATGGGATGCGCTAATCGTGGTCCTATCTCTGAATACATTGTGTAAATGCACCCACAGACATTCCACGTTAGGTGCAGTAGACTTTTGTAGAATGGAAATAAGCTCGGGTTATGGGGGTGAACTGGGTGGACTAGGAAATATGGGTTAATACGGAGGGACTCTGGATGCCTGCCGTAAAAAATACAGGGTGTAAGTGACAGCCTAGCAAATACTGAAACGGTGAACTTAGACCATCAAACTGAACAACTTTTACTATCGAGCCTACCTCAGGAAACACGAAAAAAAATCAGCTGTCCCATACAAAACTGCTGTACCTACCTGACTCAAATGTATGGAACAGCTGATTTTTTTTTCGCGTTTCCTGAGATTGGCTCTATACTGAAAGTTGTTCAGTCGCGAAAAAAAAATCTGCTGGCCCACACATTTGGCTCGAGTATGTTTGCACTTTTGTATGGGATATGTGATATTCGCGATTTCGATGTTGGTGCCATAGAGAAAGTTGTTCAGTTTGAAGGTCTGATCATCCCCTTAGAAAAGTGTCAGCATATTAGGAAGGACACTATTTACTTTGTTATTATTATAATTTTAGATTTAACAGAAAATAGGTCTCGGTGAATGAAGGAAGATGAAATATAAATGATTGAAAATACAAATTACCTAATGCGTTTTCTTCTTTAAATATTCAGGGTGTTCCCCAGAAAGATTATTTTGTTTATTATTTACTGAATTCGTAAATGTAAACTTTACTAATTACAGATATGTTCACGCTCTAAATTCCCCTTGTTTAATAAGCAATCGTGATTGACTCGTAAATACGATGTTAATTACTAATTACATTCAACTGAATTGTTAAATAAACCTTAAAACTGAATGTTAAAGACCTAAAATACAGTGTGAAATCATAACACAGGATTAATAAATCACCAACCGCACCGTGTGTTCATTCGCTTAGGTATTTCATAATCCTATGGATTAAATGCTCGTGTCCCCTTTTATTAAATTGTTTAAGGATTACAAACGTAGTAAAATGCTGTGATTGCCGTCGAATTACAAAGGGAAGGGTGAGAAGACTATAAACAACTAGAGTTTACCCGCGAATTCGTCCGCACAAATTATTAACCAGATTTTAAATCAAATCATAAGTTAGTAAAACAAAAAAAGTTTCATCAAAATCGGCGGTTTTTGCGTGATGCTCGAACAATCAAACACACAAACAAACAGACAAAATTTCTAAAAAGGGTGGATTTGGATGTCGTCACGCCATGTCCGTCCGTCTGTCCGACTGTCCGCGGCTTAGCTCAGAGACGCTTAGTACTAGAAAGCTGTAATTTGACATGGATATACATATTAATTACGCCGACAAAAATAAAATCTTGAAAAATATTTTTTTTTAGGGTACCTCCTCAATTTATTGTGAGTAACCCAAACTACCTAAACCCAAATATTGTGAGTGTAGGAAAACCATTTTTCGATTTAGGGATCCGTTAGCGAAATATTAAGCTTTAAAGTGAAACTTTTTGTTAGATTCAAATATGTACCGTAAATTGTGACGGGCAACTACGGAACCCTACCCTGCGCGTGGCCCGACACGCACTTGGCCGGTTTTTTTTATTTTTTGCTCCAATCTGTTTGCTCCCGTAGTAAAATTGGTTCAGTTTGATGGGTAGAGTCTTAGTTTAAAAGGATGCTAATGATATTAATTTCACCCTGAAGCTAGACTTACTATACAATCAGTACCTAGTATAGCTACTACGGATATTTTTGGGATTGTTTTACTAGTTCCACACAATGGAATTTCCTTGTTTAGGTGCGGTAGGCGCGTTTACTGCTATGTACTTCGTTTTACGGTGTTTATGTCTTATGTGCTTGCCATAGAGACGCTATTTGGGGAATAGGGAATTGTACGTACATAATATTATATTACATAAATAGGTCGTAAACAGTTCTTTCTACGCTGCTATAAAGTTATACCATATACATAAAGTTCTATACAGGGTCCTTCTTAAAATGTTGACACTTTTTTAAGGAGATGATCAGATCATCAAACTGAACAACTTTCTGTATTGGACTAACATCAAAATCGCGAAAAAAAAATCTGCTTTGTATGGAAGAGGTGATTTTTTTTCACGATTTCGATGTTGGTGCCATAGAGAAGTTGTTCAGTTTGATAGTCAGCATATTAAGTTGGACCCTATACAGGGTGTTACAACAGTAAAAATAAATATTTAAAACTTTTAAGGGGGTTGTTTAGACAATCAAACTGAATAACTTTTACTATGGGACCAAAATCCAAATCGCGAAAAAAAAAATCTGCTGTCCCATACATTTAGCCTGAGTAGATTTGTAGTTTAGTATGGAACATCCGATTTTTTTTCCCATTTGTTGGTCCCATCTTGAAAGTTGTTCAGTTTGATGGTCTAAACTCTTAAATGATTATTTGTATTTTTGTAACACCTTGTATTATACTTCACTTCTGTTTATTATTATTGTATTGTTGATCTAAATATGTACCTACCTATAACTAATAGATAAATAAGTAGGTAGGATAAGTAAACTGCGTATAATATAAAAATAAACGTTGACTCAAAGTTAGATAGATAATAATGATGTTAACTCAATGTGTAAACGTTAATAATACACTGAAACCAGCGTAGAGGGAGAAGAAACTTCTTGGTCAATGGAACCGATTTTCATGAAAGATTCAGAACGATCTCGCAAATACTGGCACAGTTTTACGAAGGGTCCTTTCGCCCTGGAGATAGGTATAATGTTACAGACAGACAGTCATCTCGACGGATTGACAACGCGTTCAACCTGCTATCATTCCTTTGGTTAGGTTTATATTTCTTCCATTATCTTTGCTTCCAACTTATAAAGGTAAAATGTTTCGTTTTTGTTTACAATTTTAAGACCTATTGGAGTTCAATAATATCAATCAATCAATTATACTTTATTTTACACCAAAAGACATAGTATACAGAGAGTAAACAAACAGGAAATACAGACGGTACAAAAATACTACAAAATAGTTTGGAAGTCACAAAAGTTCGGTTATACTATTTAACAAAACATTTTTTTTTCAGTGTACCTTACTTATAAACCCAATTTTCGTTTTGTGGTTAATTGATTTTACAAGATTTGCTGCATAGGTACCTACCTACCTACCTAAGAATAACATAAACGACATTGTAAATTCGTCTCGCCATGTCACTTTCCATCTTTAAAGTAATTTCATTCAGAATTAGCATACAGAGATATAGATACTTGCCTAGTTAAATGTACAACGTGTTAATGAATTAACGCAAAACTAGAAAGTAGTTTGATTGGAATCGAGAGCAGAATCTAATTATCATGGTTGCAACATAGGTAATTTTTTTCAAAATATTAAATATTTTGTTCGTAAATTTTAAAATTTTATGAACTCGATCTCAACCCACTGCTCGGGCACTCTCACTCTACTTACCACCAAAACAAGATTCTTAAAGTGTATACATGAGCACGTTAGCGCTTTCATTCATTGCTGAAATGATAACAAATCAATTTTGCTTCAAAACTTAAAATGCGAATAATTTTAAATTTTAACTATCAAAATAATGCAATTATTGTTTCAATCTAATTATTTTGTCATAAATCAGTTGGGGTGTATGAGGTTTTGCGCTTATTCATTAACACGTTGTATAATCAAATAGAAAAATATATTAGGAACCTATACTTCATTCCAAATAAGGACGACGAGATTTTCCGATTCCTGTTTAGCTTTCTGCCTAATTCTGATTACCGAATGTAATTTATTTATTGGATACATATACTATCCGACATGTCTTGGATGCTACTAAAGCTTTTCTAAGAATAAGTGAGAGGAAGTGTTTCAAATATCTGTTTCTGTAATGCAAAATAGCCTTAAAACTTCGTTGCTATTTTGAATGGAGTATAGGTGTTAACAAAAATATCAACTTATTAAAGATAATTAAATATCAGGTACCTAGGTAAGTACCTAATAGGTACCTTTTTATTAAAATCATCTTTTGCTGTACCTATTAATATTTTAAAAAAATCATTATTTCATGTTACTTATATTTGGTTTTGTTCTTGGGAGGTTTTGTTTACATGATTAGACTTTTCTAGAATATTGTCAGGTAAATACTTAGATAAGACAGCTATATTAGTCACTTTATCTATTAGTCACTTTCTCCCTCGTTTTATGATGATAAGAAAGAGAAAATAAATGGTGATCAAAGCCCCTCGCCAGTAACGTTGCGAGTAGGTAATAGAGTAATAAATAACTAAGTGATAAACTGATTAGAAACTGTCAACAACCTGAGGAAAACATGTTGAATCTTTTAATGTTACTTTCGCTATTAATAGCTGTACTTACCTATTTGTAGTGCAGTTGTGGTAGGTAAGTTGTTTTTCCACCTGTACTTTGACATAATACTTGCTTGTCGAAATGCGTATGGACGAATTGCGTATTTACCTCAAGTGCTACTAGGTCGTTTCATATTATATCGTTTACAAGATTGATATTATGACTGTACTAGGCAATTTTTAAGTACGTAACGTTTTGTTTTTGATCATCAAATCTATTGTCAATTTCACCTAAACCTAATTAACTTTAACCTTAACCTAAACCCTTTAATTAAGTAATAAATATTTAGAAGCAGAATCTCTAAAAAAACGTCATGTCGATGTAAGTAGTTATACAGATCCCTGTTTTGTATGAAGTTTGTATATATGATAGTCCAATAGACACTATAAACCACTTAGGTTTAGGTTAAGAATAATGAGCATAAAAATAAAAGGTAAGATAGACAGACGGACGACAGGCGTCGCGGTGGCGATGGGGCGTAGGCTTAGTTAGCCTTTGTTGGGTACGGAACCCTATAAACGACCATATATTATTCTCCAAACAATCCAAACTAATATTAGGTACCTACTATAATATCTATCATAATAATTTGTTGAAGGTTCCTACTTACTTAGGTACTTCAGGATTATATTTATGTATCAATCAATCAATAAATAATACCTACTTTATTCTACACCAAAAACATAGTATACCTATACAAAGAGTAGTAACCAAATATTACGTGTCATGTGTTATATTTTATGTGTAGTTAGTACCTATTATTTCAGCAGAAATCTATTTTTCTTGTTTACTTATGTACATCTTTCGCCATTTCTAAAGCCAGGTATATTTTAAAAGATGTTTAGCCCGACAAAAATGTTACCAATTTTTGTGAAGGTCCAACCAACAAACACAGCCAAATAAGTCTACATTTTTAGCAGGCACGTTACGTTAGAACAAAAGGCCGCAAAGGTGGCCGTTGCGTTAGCATATAAACAATACATGTGTACCTAACTAACTATATTGTGCTATGTCGTCCAATATGTCCACTCGTTAGGTATGCTGGGTGGGGGGACAATCGCGAAATATCGATTACCTCGCTGCGGAGCGTTTGTAATACATGCACGTATGTTTACAATGCAAGCTACCTTCCTATTTGTGGTTAATTTTGTTTGCTTTTAGATAAATTATACGCAGTTTATGTTGGATACTTGAGTCGTAGTTTGTCAAAACAACTCAACAGACCTAAGCCGTACACTTCCAGTGACTAAATGCCAAACGGGCATGCCCCTAGGTTATTTTACTACACCGACATCATCGATTTTCGATTATTACCAGCTTTCATGTTAAAAATAGGTGGCATCAACGTGGAGCGATCGATGTCGTAAATACACTTATACTATGACGTACGATATCTGGTTTTCAGGTCCTCAAACGACCACTATCTTTATAGCTGTCTATTCAATATTCATGTCGAAACTCTGGTATCTTACCGCCCTCGTAAATATAAATGTTTTCTGTTTTCTCTTTTTAGCAATCGAAATTCATATGACTGTGAGCTTTTGAAACCGAAATTGTGTAACTCTTGTCTTCACGTTTGTAAGAGCTACCTATCGCGGAGAAGAAATGAACAGGAAAATGTAGAGAAGTTTATTCCGAATGCGTAAATGCGCGCTGCATACAATCGAAGTTTGGTGATATTTTCAATACTAACCAATTTATGTCATTTAAATTTTTCAGAAACAATCCAGAAACTAATCTCTATGTTTGCATGAAGTCCGATTTTCGTTAAAATATACAGTTTTAGTGCTAGGATTGGGCTGGCATAACCTCAGGGTTAAAAGCCCCTATTAAAAAATAAATTAAAAAAAAAAGAATTAAAAAAAAAAGTGCTGGGATTAATTTAAGATTTGTATGGAAATCTTTGAAGCGCTGTAACTGTACACTTTAACGAAAATCAGACTTCATAAAAACATAGAGATTCGTTTCTAGATTGTTTCTGAATAATTTCGTAGTTAGTATTGACAACATCACCAGACTTCGTTTGTATGGAGCGCGCTCCGAATTAGATTCGCTTAAGTTTTAAAATTTGAACCCACATTAAGTAGCTAAATAACAATAGTCAAGCCTTTAAGCCTTCAAAGGGCCAATGATGTTGATTGATACAACGTGTTTAAATATTTAAATGCGGGTGTTTTATTCTGTCCGTGATGTCTAACGCATAATAACAAATGGCTGCCGCATTCCATTCCTCACTCCATCAATTAGGTACTGGTTTATTATGATCTCGTATTAACTTGAAGGACGTATGAGTGTTCGCTTTTAGAACTGTATCGCTGATGCGCAATGGATTTAGATTTCTTTGAATATCTGGAAGGCCTTCGTCCAATTTGCTGTGGTGGTCCAGTGGCGAGTATCCTTGCCTGCCGTACAGGAGGCGATGGTTCGATCCCCGTCCAGGTAGACCGTACCAATGAGTTTTTCGGAATTTATGTACGATTTGTAACACCACTGGCTTTTCTGTGAAGGAAAACATCGTGAGGAAACCTGCATGCTTCAATTTCGAGGCATGTATTGTACCTACTGTCCAATTACAAGTGGCGACGGGCTCACTCCCCGTCACACTGGACAGAGTTTCGGTGCTAGGGGGGCGTCCATTAATGACGTGAGATGATTTTTTTTATTTTTCGACCTCCCCTCCCCCCTTGGTGAGATTTCGTGATATTTACCGAGACCCCCCTTCTCCCCCACGTGAGATTGGGTGAGATGTCGCACGACCCCCTCCTCCCCCTAAACACCTCACGAAATTAATGGACGCCCCCTAGTGAAACGTGGATGTTCTGTGGTTTCAGAATATCTCTGACTACCCCCTCGGGGAATATTGTCGTGGTCATATGCTTATGCTTGCTTCGTCCAATTAAAAACTCTTGACACCACAGAAAGTAATATGTCTGAAATGAAGACCCACAAGTTAGGTCTTCGTCGTACAAACATCGTACAAAGTTCTTTGTTTCTAATAACTATAAAGTATTAATTAGACTTCGAATTAAAATTAGCACAGCCAAAGACATCAAAGGCCAAGGAAATAATCCTGGGCTTTAGATAGATCTGTATTCGAACACGAATCAGCAAGATTCTCCATTTCACATTTAGGTATTAGGGATTGGGAAGTCAATGATGCTGATTCATGATACCCCAATTTGAAGAAACTTTAGGGTATCCAATAAACCAGTATGACATTCATTCTGTGACATAATTACTTACTTACTTTACTTCGATATATTGTCCAATAAATCTCACATGGAATGGACAGTGACAGCCATAATTTTAAACCTCCACATTGCGATGATAAAAATCAACTCTGGATCGGATTACCGATTCTAATAGGAAGAAACTAAGTCTATTTTGTTTTGTTACAGCGGCCTGAACTTCCAAGACCTGATCGTGCGTCAAGGCGCTATTGATTCACCTCCCAAGACTCCGTTCATCCTCGGGTTCGAATGCGCTGGAGAGATCGAGCAGGTTGGAGAAGGGGTCACCAATTTCAAGGTAAGGGTTGACCCACATCTGACAGCATAGTTTATGCCCTATAGCGTGCTGCCGCGTGCGATCGTTATGCGGTCGCGTTTGCGTGCTGTCAAATCCGATAGCCATCGCGCTCGAGCGACGCCGAAAGCATACGATAGCATGCTATCGCTCGCGGTAGCACGCGTCAGCACTCCATCGCATCCCAGCCGTTGATCGCATTTTGGCCGTGCTGCCGAGCGCATCGCCGATGCTGCCGTGTGCGATTGCATTCCTACTATCTTTCTCGATCTAAAAAAAAATGTGCGTGTTATTGAGCATACAGACAGACAGACAGACAGAATGGACGAAAGTGTAAGGGTTCTTTGTTTGACTACGGAACCTTAAAAATCATACGCATCTTCAGCTCACCTCAAGTAAAGACGATGAACATTGATGCACTGGAAAAGTTATTACATGATTGATTTCTTTTTAGCCGTTTTAAGTTTCGAGGCAAAAATGATTTGTTATCATTTCAGCATTGAATGAAAGCGCTAAGGTGCTCATGGATACATTTTAAGAATCTTGTTTTGGTAGTAAGTAGGCTGAGGGTGCCCGAGCGGTGGGTTGAGATCGAGTTCAGTAAATTTTAAATTCAGCAAACAAATTATTTAATATTTTGAAAAAAATTACCTATGTTGAAACCATGATAATTAGATTCTGCTCTCGATTCTAAACAAACTACTTTCTAGTTTTGCGTTAATTCATTAACACGTTGTATATGTGTCTAAGGCCGAGATTCAGAGACAATTGTTTTAGTCTAAGCTCGAGCTAAGCAGGGCGAAAATGTATGGATTTTGACAAACATTTTATTGCTGACATTTTTTGGAGTTCGAACTATGACTTAAAATCGTCTCTGAATCTCGGCCTGAGTCTTTGGCACATTTAATTTTGCTACAGCCTAATTAAAATTGTAGTACTTACCTATAAATGCGTGTTTTGTAGAATTATTGATTTAAATATTGATTTTGTTGAGGACTATAATTGATTCTTCCTACCTCACTGGTAAAGAGGCATGACGCGTTATAGATAGATAAATCAATAAAAATTAATAGTAGGTACCTAGGATTATTTAATTACAGTGATCGATTTATAATTGTATATCCTTTACACCTACAGTATTAGTTTCATAATGACCTAATTCAATATTTCCTATTTCATATAACGTTATTAACGTCATATTTTACAAGTAGCTTGATGTTTAACTATCGCTTTCATTACGTCGTAATTATTAGCAATTATTTTAGTCAATTTTCCTTTAAATTTTAACATTGTGAAATTTTTTTTTAATGTCCTACAGGAAACACAATTATTAAGTTAGCATTTACCTACATATTTCGAAGTGGTTTTAAATTTGTTTAATCATTCATATTACTTCCCTTGCAAAGAAAAATGTTGAAATATAGTCCTTATGAACTCACCAGAACTTGTTTAGTACAATCGGCTACATCTTTAAGTCTACAGGCATTCCATACATTTTTACTAGATATACATACATGCCTATTTATACTTAAGTTGCAGCCAACCTTACATGTTATTATACAACGTGTTAATGAATAAGCGCAAAACCTCATACACCCCAACTGATTTATAACAGAATAATTAGATCGAAACAATAATTTCATTATTTTGATAATTTAAATTTAAAGTTATTCGCATTTTAAGTTTTGAGGAAAAAAAGATTTGTTATCATTTCAGCAATGAATAAAAGCGCACATATGCTCATGGATACATTTTAAGAATCTTGTTTTGGTAGTAAGTAGGGTGAGAGTGCCCGAGTGGTGGGTTGAGATCGAGTTAAGTAAATTTTTAATTTTACAAACCAAATATTTAAAATTTTGAAAAAAATGACCTACGTTGAAACCATGATAATTCATTTCTGTTCTCGATTCCAAACAAACTACTTTCTAGTTTTGCGTTAATTCATTAACACGTTGTATACAGCATTTGATGATTCGGGGTTTTATGCCGGCTTTTGACTTTTTAAGCAGGTAACCGCCTGAGCTTTAATTAAACCACTCAAACTCAACTCAAACTCAAGATGTTTTATTCAAAATGATATCAAATGGATCGCTTTCTGACGTCATTTTTGACTCTACCACCGCATCGGAAGGTGTTCCGTTGTAGAGAAGATGCGGCCAGAAACTCTAATACTTACACACATCTTTAAAAAAATATATCCTACAAAGTAAACTTACAAATACAATATTGAATTACATAGTGTAACAATGTCAAGACCAGACATTTTTGTCATTCATATAATCATCGAGTTTATAGTAGCCTTTTTTACAGAGGACTTGCTTAACATGGGACTTAAACTTTTTGCTTAGCAAGTTTAGAATATCCTCTGTAGTATCTTATTATAACAGCGTTTACAGTGCCCCATGAAAGATGTGTTGACTTTAGTCGAAAATGTGGGAATACTAATTTATTTTTATTTCTTGTATTGTAACTACATATTTCTTCTCCAACAGGTTGGAGACCAAGTCGTGGCCCTGCCAGAGTACAGGGCCTGGGCGGAGCTGGTGGCCGTGCCAGCGCAGTACGTCTACGCTCTGCCAGCCGGCATGACCGCCCTGGATGCCGTGGCAGTGACCACGAACTACGTGGTCGCCTATCTGCTGCTCTTCGAAATGGCCAACCTGACCCCTGGCAAGAGCCTTCTTGTACATTCCGCTGGTGGTGGTGTGGTAAGTCTCTTGTCAGATCCATAATCGCTACTGTTTACACCGTATTGATTTCTCCGTCCTGAGTCCTTGATTTCATTGCGTCTCCGGTTACTACATAAGACCACTAGGATAATTACAATATGACTATGGCCAAGATTCAGAGACGTTTTTCAAGTTCGAAATCCATACATTTTCGACCCTACTTCAAAGACGTTAGTAGTTTACTAATGTCATTGCCCTACTTAGACTAAGCTCTAGCACAAAAACCGTATCTGAATCCGCGGCCTATTACCAATTCTTTTTAAAAACATCCTGTTGTTTTTAATTCAATTAATTTCTAGACTCCTCTTATTAATTTAAAACAAGTTATTTTTGAAGGTTCTTGATTTTAAATAGTTAGAACTGGCTGCAATCGCGGTGAATATTCGGTGATTGAACCGAACGTACGATCCATAACTTTTGAAACATTTGGTATTGCGCTAATCGCGGTACAGCTCATGACAGCCGTTAGAGCCGTTCTGACAGATCGCTCAGACGTTAAAGGCTGCCAGTTACATAGAATTTAGCGTGATGCGGAATTCAGCACAGTTGAATAGTAATTGGATTGCATGTGATTAGATCTGAAATTGGATAATAATATAACTTCCGATGTTTAAAATTAGCGTAATCGGTCTCATGTACTTTCAGAAAAGCACTGGTACGTCAAAATCAGGGTCGAAAGAACCCTTCAAATTCTTTACCCAGTGTAAATTAGTAAAATTTTGCAAATGCTGGTTTCTCGTATAGAAGGAAACCGTATAAAATATTTCTCCTACAGGAAGGGGTTGGTAATGCCACCCCTCCCCGCCAAATGACGTCACTGTCTGTTCGTTGACCTTTTTCACGAAGTTTGCACACAGACTGATAGATACAAGTCCACCTAGTAAAAACTATTGGAATTTCAGACTTTTTTCAGTTCTTTCTTACTGTTTTATTTCCGCATTCATTACTAAATCCTTATAGACGAGACGTCTTCGTCATAACGAATAGGTAACTCAAAGAAATCATGAAAATCCAACACTTTTTTTACTAGACGGACTTGGATCTACACAAGTCCGACTTGTAAAAAGTGTTGGAATTTCAGACTTTTTTCAGTCTTTCTTACTGTTTTTTTATTTCCGCATTCATGACTAAATCCTTGTAGACGAGGCGTCGTTGACATAAAGGTAACTGAAAGATATCGTTTTTAAATAAAATAGTTTTGACTGGTCTTTTCGAGCTACTTTAGTTCGTAGTTTTCTATATAATTCACTAATTAATAAATTTAATTAATACTGCCTCCGTGGTCTAATGGTTAAGAGCATTGGGCTCTTGACACGGAGGTCGTAGGTTCGATTCCCACGGGGGACAGCTAGTGATATGTCACTTTGTGCGTTTTGCCCCAGTTGGCTAGGACATTGCAGGCTGAATTACCTGATTGTCTGAAAAGAAAGATGATTCCGTGCTTCGGATAGCACGTTAATCCGTTGGTCCCGGCTACTATCCCTGGAGTAGTAGTCGTTACATAAAAACCACGGCAGAGGCCGTAAGGCGGTTTGAAAAATCTCTATCACCAGGGCTTGCTGCCCACACGATAAGAAGAAGATATAATTTAAAAAATGTTCAAATGCGGAGGTGCGTCAACGTCATGTTACATTAAAAACAAAAAAACGAGCTAAATAAGCGCACAGCATATGTGTAACAACGCTAAAAATATCAACAGTAGCATTGACCCTACAAAGCACTGTTAAGTGCATATCTAAAAGCTTCTTAGAACTGTCTGTGTGTGTGTTTGTGAGCTAACAACTCCGCAAACATCGCAACGAGTTGTCTAATTGCCCCTCTGAATTGGGTGAGAAAAATCCTTGTTTAAAGAACATCTTAGCTTCCGTCTATGACGTCATATAGTTCACCCTTCATGTCAATGACCTGAAACTTGAATCTGCCAATAAACACGCTAATAAAGAGGACAGCTAGGTGGGGTTCATCAATTAAGCCTCAAAATGTTTACAAGGGTAATAAAAAACCAAGTTTTGTGGAATTTACATAGTTATGTGGGCTACCCGGCTACAGCTGTCGTCGACGTCATTTGATTAATAAAATACAGTAATATTTGTTTTATGGGGTGTGTTAAAGACCCCAAGCTATGTTTCATTTCACCCCAGCTAAAGCTGCGAATGTGCCACTTTATTCGTTCGATTACGTTAAACAAGGATATTCAATTTAAAAATCGTGTAAATCTGTAACCCCTGGAGCGTTTTATGAAACATGATGCTATTTAAAACGCGGTTTAGTAAATTGCTTTTGAAAAATACACGAAAAGTTCAGGGGGAGAATGGTCAAAGTTGTACTTTATTGAACACTAGCTGTTGCCCGCGGCTCCGTCTGCGTAGACGTTAAAAAAGTATCCTATGGTTAATCCAGATCATATTTTATCTGTGTGCCAAGTTTCATTAAAATCCATTCAGTAGTTTTTACGTGAAAGAGTAACAAACATCCATCCATACTTACAAACTTTTGCGTTTATAATATTAGTAGGATTTTGAATTGATTCCGGTGGTGATGCAAACTGCTGGGCTGGGATAACTAAAACTCAGTTATAAATTACTTGGGACATTCTTCTTTATTTGTAAACGAAAGTACCTTTCAATTTCATGTTTTAAAATTAAATGCATCTGAAATTGAATATCATCAAAGGTTGAAAACAAGTCATCAAGAACCCATTCAAGACTCCATTCCGAATTTTATTATGTTTTGATTTAATATTGATCGTGAATAGAAGTCTCCATACAAATGGATATAGAAAGGGGATCGAAAACTGTCGGTAGTTTATTTCTATGCTCTTCGATCGACCAGGATCTCTAGTTTGACAGTCTGGCGTATGGTAATTGTGGCAATGGTAAGATATTAAGTTTGCATTATAAAAGTAATGAAGTCTCTGTAAAGTTAAACGTAAATGTATACATCTTTTGAGACATAATGATCAAAATGCTTGGGTCTGAGGTAGCACTAGCTTATAGTTTATTTACTTTACTGTATAGTATCAATTATTTTATTAAATAGACTATGTATTATTGTATACATAACTTTAGCTTAAGAATTTATATTGTAATAGTTATTAGGTCGTGTTATGTTGTAGAGTTTCTGGCCGGATCTTCTCTACAGCGACAACACGTTCCGACGCGGTGGTAGCTTTAAAAAAGATTTGACGTTTGATAAGTGTGCTGCAAGCTCCTATATTGAATAAATTATTTTGACTTGACTTGACTTGACTTTATACTTAGTTATGTTGATAGCGTATACAAGGTGTTACAAAAGTAAAAATAATTATTTAAAACTTTTAAGGGGGTTGCTTGGACCATCAAACTGAACAACTTTCACTATGGGACCACCATCGAAATCGCGAAAAAAAGAAACACCTGTCCCATACATTTAGCTCGAGTAGATTTGTAGTTTAGTATGGAACATCAGAATTTTTTATGCAATAATAAAAGAAAAACACAAAAAATTTAAGGGAACTAATAATTTAGAGCAATTGAGGGAAAAATTATGTTTCGTACCACACCGCAAAAAGTCTATAACACTCGCAATGAAGAGAAAAAACTAGCAATATACCTACGATGTACTACCTACTCTTTAAAAAAATGAGGATTATGAGATTAGAGAATAGCTCAAGACACACATTGGAATTTTATCAATCTCCGATACCTTCGTCGATACCCTCCGATACCTTCACCGAGTCACGTATTCGTATAGATGACTCGAAAAAGTGAAGATATTTGTAAATTATTATTATTGAGTAAATAGGGCCTTAACAGACTTGCGCCTGTGCCACTTCGACCATCGCTGATCTTTTGTGAACGCCCTTTCTACAGTTCCCTATTAATCCCTACAGCAGTTAGAAATCGCAGTGGTTTTTTAACCGGGAGGTTTTGTATCTCATCTGGAGTCAGTACTTGTCTGCCAAGATGAATACTTCGTTTGTGCATTAGTGGACCACAATCGCAGAGAATGTGCAGGGGAGTTTTCATTTCCTCCCCGCAGAACCTGCAGCAGGTGGAGTCGCTTAGTTTCAAGGTGTGCATGTACATATTTGTATAACCATAGCTCCAAAAACGTTTTTCCACAATCCATTTGTAACGACAGTAAATTTACGCAGGGCCAAGCAGTAGCCCAGCTGGCGAAGACAGTGAGCGATGTGACGGTCTTCGGCGTGTGCTCCAAGAGCAAGCACGAGGCCCTGAAGACGAACAACAACAACATCGACCATCTCCTCGAGAGGGGCAGCGACTACACCAGCGAAGTCAGGAAGTAAGTCACCGTTTTTGTTTAGGAATTGCTCTAAAGACAGGGAGAATTCGACACAGTTTAAACTCTCACTAGACTTTCACAGATGTACAATTCCAAGCATTCTATGAGGCTTATTATCAATTTCCTTTAGCTAATGAAAAAGTAACTATCTGTCTTTCTCACTGCATCTTTTCTTAAACATTAAAGCGTTCACTGTTTTTTTACCATACGGTTTTGATACTCCGATAAATCATATCGATCGATCATACAAATTCAATATTATAAACATAATGAAAGCTGATAAAAAGAACTTGTTATTTTCAGTGTTCATTTGATTGTTTACCGCAGAGTACTAAAGTGTATCTAGCTTGTTCATCATTATCAGCCTTCCTTCGAATACTTATATCATTTGTGGTCAGACCTTTTCTTACAAACAAGAGAACAGGGAATACGGTGAAATTAATAAAATGTTTAATCCTTAATCGTTAAGGTCATAAATAACTGAAGGAATGCATGTTAAATACACACTTCACTTATTCACAAAGAAATGTCCCCAATGAATCACAAGAAAGAATAATTTGCTCCGTAATCATGTAGAATTCTAAAAATGAAGGGATGAAATCACGCCTCTAAATATAAGTCGCGCCCACTCAGCGGCCCTTCATCTTACTAATTCCTTGTTTTTATTACACCCGTAGAATGCGAGAATTTTTTAAAATATTTCACATTATTGTCGTCGTAAATATTGACTACGCTTTCGACGTGTCTTCTTTTAGTATCTTGAATTTCTATTTTGTTGTATCATTTCGTTTCAAATAAGGCTAGCCACGTAATAGGTAGTTGGCAATTACGCGAATAGCCGAGGTATACTCGTATAGAGTTAAATTAAAACTAGAATGGTAATGGACCACCAGTGTCTAGTTTATCCTGTTCCTAGCATTTCATTCACACAAACCTCATTTATCAGGGCTACTTTTTATCGTTAGCTCATCAGGTTGCGTGTGACTGTTACTTACATCGATTCATTTCTTCCTTTATATAGACTTTGAAAGATGATCAAACTTGTCAAGTATAGTTTATCTTCTTGTTTGATCTCGAGCGTAACTTCAGAAAACTTTTTTAGGGCGCGCTCATGGCCTGAATTCACAAACACTTATAATTTCTCATCCACGCCCTGACGTTTCCGAGCAAATAAAACAAATTGTTCTCGATCCCAAGCTTTGTTAATTGGTGGTTATTACGTTACATATTTCAGTCCGGGTCCGACTCGTGTGATATGAATACCACCAGCTTATTTTGAGCCGCTTCTCCTCTCTTATTGGGTGTGTCGGTATGAGTGAGGAGAGGGTCGGGTAAGTCGAGCCAAGGTCTGATAAAGTCGGGCACGGTAAACGTTAATTGTTCCGTTTATAACCCGCTCCTTAGGGCAGCTGCTTCATAACAGACGGCGGCATTTAATTCTCGTAAATAGACAAAGATATTTTTATATCTGGTTAGCTCTTCACAGCGTAAACAGACTGAGCCACAAGTTCAAATGTAAATAAACAGAAGCTAAACTAGTTGGTACCTATTTACTGTCTGTATGTAGCACTGGTACGCTCGTCTGTTGAAAGGTACAAAGGTAGAACTAATACAAATTTTATAAATATTACTTTTAACTCTATGAATAATTCATCTCATATATTCATAACGAGATTGTTAACGATGCTGTATAACATTAATTTACCGTGTAAACACTTTAATTGCTTACTTGTAATCACATAACTGCTTAACAGTACTATATAGGTACATACATTTTTATTCGCATATATCTGTTCTAAAATGACAAATGTGGCAATTAACTTTATTATCATTTTATAGGCGGAAAGAATTCCAACTTTTCCTTTCGACTTAAGGGAACCCTCCATTCCTCTTTGCTCGTGTCATGTTAACAATTTATGTATATTAACCAGGATATCCCCGGATGGTGTGGACATCGTGCTGGACTGCCTCTGCGGAGAAGAGTGTAACCGTGGTTATCAGCTTCTCAAGCCCATGGGACGATACATCCTCTACGGTAAGCATAGCGTAGCAAAATTTGTGGGAAATTCTTATTCTTTACGAGCTTTGATTAAAGTAAAATATCGGTAGATAGGTGACAAGCCTATAGCGCATGGACCGCATAAATTGAGCCCCCCTAGCCTAATTTAGTCGCAATACGAGCGGCATTGCGTGATAATCCATGATACTTATTTGATTTTAGGCGGAATAAAGGTAACAAATCACACGGCATTACTTTTCACTCGTAAGTACAAGAAAAGCAGATTGTAAATGCAAGAACGTCACCTTTCTTCCGCAAATATTTTGACTTTTCATAAAACGTTCGATCAGCTAATTGCAGTCGAAATTTTTTTTGCGCCATTCCTATTGGTTTCTTAGGGAATGTTGTTGAGTATCATGGGCACAATCACCCATTAAAGTAATGCAACTGTTTACCCCTGCATTAAATGCCCGTATAAGTACTTGAAGCTGCAGCCAACTGCCCTTCTACAATTTCTTCTAAACTGAAAATTTCTAACTGCTAATGACGTTCTATACCCATGTCATCGTTATGCACACATACACAGTTAAGTACAGTCTACTGAACTTTCTGATCAAATTCATGTGCATAGTAGCTACCTACAGAAGTACATATAGTAAACAATGGTTCATATCACAGGATCATCCAACATCGTGACCGGCGAGACCAAGAGCTTCTTCAGCGCTGCACGTGCTGTGAGTTTTTAATTATTATTTTCATATAAAATCAGGCGCGGATCCAGCCCTCAAAAAATTTGTGGTCTCGGCCACCTTTACAAAATGTATGATGCCCCGGCTAAGACCTTGTACAATGGTTAGGTCCACGCGGGCGGGCAAATAATATAATAACCTTCTTCTTCTTCTTCTTATCGTGTGGGTAGCAAGCCCTGGTGTCAGAGTTTTTTCAGACCGCGTTACGGCTTCTGACGTGGTTTTTCCACAAAAACCTGCCACCAGAGATAGTAGCCGGGACCAACAGCTTAACGTGCCATCCAAAGCACGGAATCATCTTTCTTTTTCTGACAATCAGGTGATTCTGCCATGTCCTAACAAACCTTCAAAATGTTTTCGACTGTTCGCTCCTTTGATTAAATTAAAACAAAGGTTTGCTCACGAAAATTGCAAGAGTACCTAAATGTGGGTGTTTGTTTGCACATAACAATAAAATAAAAAATAAAAATAAAAATAACTTTATTTGTATCTTAAAGTACAAGTTGAGAAACGGTGCCTAGCTCCCAAACTAGGATTCCCTGTCCTATGGGTAGCTAGTATTACAGTACAATACAATATTACATCTAAACTAGACTCTAAACTACTGAACCGATTTTGATGAAACTTTTATAGCTTGAAAGCCTATCGACCTCAATTAAAGTACAGTTTTAAGTCTTTAAATGTTATGTTAAATATGTGACCGATCTTTTCGTCCGATTGAACATTTAAAACGGAGAATGTTCGACACGATATATGAATCTAGAGGAAGCGAAAGAGACAGACCTATAGTTTGTGATAGAAGTTGTAAGAAAATAACTAACACTCCGTATGTACAATTTTTGGAAAAGTCGCGAGTAATTTAGTTCAGTAAAAGAAAAAAAAACAGAATCGGAGTTACGATTTCATTAACTATCAAAATATAACTTTTTTTTCAGAAGTTAGATAAAGTATCGTTATTTTCGGGCCCCATTTCTTCATAAGGGTGTTTTGTACTTTGAGTTAACAATATTTCCTTATAAAAGCCAGCGAAAACTCATAATAAGATTTCGCCCCTTCTATTTACCCCAGTTGCCCCAGTTTACCCCTAATCAAATATGCATAACGCAAGACGCCTTCCCATTTCATTGTTGGTTGTTTAAATGACATATCTTGGTGTAGTTGATATTGCTAGAATTACTTATTCAGTGCGCCTATCTTATAAATTATAGGCATATCTTACTGCAAATACTATGCATAACATAATTTATAAACGGTTCGAGTACTTAGTCGTTGTGAGTAGTTAGTAATAAATAAATGCTTTAAAGTTTTTACTATAATTATTTAGTTTTATAAACTTAGAAATTCACGAAATTAAACATTGAAAAATTTAGAAGCGCTCTCTACTAATTTTCTTTTTTAATCGTCGTTTGACATAGAATTTATTATAAAACTATGCGTGTCCGTCTTAGAACAATTAGATCAAAGAACACTTATAATCCTGACATTTAGATAATTGTCTAAAGTTTCTGTACATTTAATGTTATTGTACACCTAAATTAATATCTAATTGGGGGCGCTTAATACTTAGATGAAAATATCCGCGGCGAAAGAGCCGAAGGAGGCGAATAAAACGAATTTACTTTTAATTCTTCTGACGGTTCGTCAGATTCGCCGCGCATAACTGTGCGTGGTGTCATAGAATTTCATACAAAGAATTCCAAAATTAGATTCTTTCGCCTCCTTCGGCTCGTTCGCCGCGGATAAATATGCGTCCACCTTAAATACTACTTATCTTTTCTTATTAGATACAACACTAACATCTGCAACTCCAATAAGAACTATTCTTTCGACATTATATTCCCAAATACCTATGTTCAGTTTAGGTACTCTTTATTCGCCAAATAACGTATCCTAAAAACTCAACAGTGGTGGCAAGTGGACAAGGTGTCCCCGATCAAGCTGTTCGACGAGAACAAGAGCCTGGCGGGACTGAACCTGCGACATCTGTTGTTCCAAAACGGGCGTGCCGACTACGTGCGCCGCGCCGTCGAGAACGTCTTCACGCTGTGGGGCGAGGGCAAGGTCAAGCCGCTCGTTGACTCCACCTGGGCGCTTGAGGATGTAAGTATACCTAGGGTCTCAGTCTTATGAAACAAATAAGAGATCAATCAATCAAAGAACGTCAGTGACGCGTTGCAGTGTCCGTACGAACGACATGCCATGTACCAATGAGTTTTTCTAAATTATGTTACGTAATACCGACTGCTCTCAAACGGTGAAGGAAAACTTGAGGAAACCAGCTTACGCTGAAGAAGAAATTCTGATATACGCATCAGAATTTCTTCTTCAGCGTATGCTGGTTTCCACCAATCCGCATTGGGCAAATGTGGTAGACTGATGCCCATACACCCTCCCTGAGAGTAGGCCTTTGCCCTCCAGTGGGACGTATATAGGTTGATGATGATGATGAAGATATCAATTGAAAAAAATGAAACAGAGATGGTCCTCACATTTCAGTTCTCTTTGCAAGAATTAATGTAACATTTTCAACTGTCAGAGTAATGGTGTCTTAAAATTTCTAACTGGCTTTCGATTGGGATCCATGGCTTGGTATTTAGTGTTTCGTGAATAGGAATCCACCTGGGCAGTTGTAACAAACATTAGATGCTCCATAAATCAGTACTAAATTAAGTCCATTATACTTACATGTAAAAGATCATTTCATTTGCCAAAACATAATCTCTTTAGAGGTAAGCTCGCCCTTTGTAATTGTCTATTATGTTGTTTTCATATATATTTCCGTGAGTACAATAAAGAGTTAAATAATAATAATAATAAAGGAACATTATTTTCTCCAAAGGTTGGAGAAGCCATGCAGAAGATGCACGACCGCAAGAACATTGGCAAGCTCGTGCTAGATCCGTCCCTGGAGCCGAAGCCCAAACCAGCGACCCCCGCCAAGGGCAAATCCGGCAAGGAGAAGAAGCCAGCCAAAGAGAACTCAGAAGAGAAGAAGGACAAGGAATCCAAGGAGGAGGAGAAGAAACCAGCTGAGAACGGTGAGAAGAATGGCGAGGAGCCGCTCAGTAATGGTAACAGTGATGAAGGTTCGTCTCGATCTATTGTGACCAGGCATGCGTAGAGTAGACGCTTCAGATTATTTTACAGTATTTACGTAACTATAATTTTTATTTTTGGCTGTTATTTAGTATTTTGTCGGAGTACGAGCTCGCTGATAGCATGCGAGCTAGCTATGGTAAGCCAAGAATATTTATTTATTTATTAATTTTACAGCTTTTAGACATGCTTTTATGTTTTGGTTTCTCTGTTTATGGAATTGACATGGGTTTGCCACATAATTATCTACTAATAATAAGTGCTTGAAGTCTAACAATTTGGGAGTTCAAGCAACGTAACGTAAACGTTAACGTAGCAAAAGTAGGTACCTACTTACTTATTCACAAATGCATCAAAGGGTCAAGTTAAGAGGCCCTTTTCCGCATCATTGATAATCTAAGATTACGTAATAAAGAAAACTTTAAATAAAAAAGTGCAACAACAACTTACTACAAAAGCCTGCTAGTTATTTTACACATTAATTTTATAGGTTTTTTTGCATCCCAATTTATAAAGAAATATAAAGGTACTATTTATTCAGATTTTGTAAAAAAAAAAATTGTTGCATTTTATTATTGTAGGTTTTCTTGATTGACGGTCAATTGCACGTACGTTCATTAAAGTTAATCCTCCATTAAATCTCTTGCTAGCTTTTACTACGTCAACAAGACAAAAAGTGACAGCAAGACATTTAATAGAGGATTAACTTTAATGAACGTACGTGCAACTGGCAGTGAGAATCTTAAATTATTAACTACGGCGTAGCTCGTAGGAGCGGAAGGAGGCGAACGAAACGAATTTTCTTTGCACCTCACACACCTGTCAGAAACGACTCGGACGAATCAAGTGGTGTTGCCAGATCGAACAATCTAATCTTGCCTAATTATCGATAGTTAGGCAAGACTAGAATAGTTGACTTGATAGTATCGATATCTCAGAATGACCAATACTATCGATTGTGTGCAATACTCTCCATGGTATCGATACTATTAAAAAAAATCCAGACACCATTAATACTATCGATAGTATCGATAATATAAATAGTATTGGTGACTATCGACATTGTAACTATTTTAAGGGATTCACAATAGTATAGATAGTTTCACTATTGTTAAGCAACACTAATGAATATATAGGTATAGTGAACATGTATGATGGTTTCTCAGTTGGTCATTTGTCCGTTAGGGTCTGAGGTTAGGTTTAATATGGAAAAAGTAAACCGAATTCACTAGATTTAAATAAATAATTAGGTAATTTGTATAAAATAATTAAAACGAGAATAAATCCCCAGAATTTAAAGGAGAAACACCCAAAGGTGACAACACCACGACGTCCCTAATCGTCTGCACCCTTCGCGCCGAATCTGATGGCGTCATCCAAATTCTTCTGGTATTTTAATACCTTCCGAATTCTTCTGACGATTCATTCGATTCGCCGCGGATAAGTGTGCGAGGTTTCAAATAATTTCATACAACGAATACTAAAATTCGATTCTTTCGCCTCCTTCGGCTCGTACGCCGCGAATAAATGTGCGTCCATCTTTAGACGCCACTGAGCGGTAAAAGGCCTCTTAAATAATATCATCATTGCATGGGATAAATTAGATTAAGAGGAGTTACAACAATAAAACATGTCTTATGGCTGAAGACAAGTGTCTGCCTTGGTCATGTCGGTCTTGAGGACCTTCCAACTGTATGCTACAAACATATTTATTTATAAGATAATATTATATTATATTTTGTATGATGGCGTCATTTAATTATACTTGTACAGGGTGAAATTGATATCATTAGCATCCTTTCAAACTAAGAGTTTACCCATCAAACTAAACAACTTTTACTATGGGAGCAAACCTATCGGAGAAAAAAAATCTTCTGTTTCATACTAAACTACAATGCCTACTTGACTCAAATGTATGATTGCTATTTAATATGATGATTTTTTTTGCTCCGATAGGTTTGCTCCCATAGTAATCGTTTTTCAGTTTGTTTGATAGACTCTTAGTTTAAAAGGATGCTAATGATATCAATTTCACCCTGTACATTACAACAATTATCGCACGTAATATTTTGGCATGATATCTTAAAGGCGAGGTTGTACTCTTCTAACGCACGCGAAATTACATAAGCACGTCTCGTTCGGCAACATGCGTTTGAGGAGTACAACCTCGTCTTTACGTCATCTTATAATTCCCGTCTGTAAAGAGCTTAATTTGTAGGTTGCTTATGTAGCGGAGCGGTGTGGGAAGGGGTGAGATATGACGTGTATCGACTGTCGCCCTCTAGCGCAAAAGTACTGCTATGTCATATTTTACCCCCTCCCGCACCGCTCCACTACCTAAGGCGTATAGCAAACAGAAGAAGGCGAGGCTGCGTCGAAGCGCGGGCGCGCGCCTTTGCGACCTTGACATACGGTCGGTAATTGCATATCATACCAATCCGAGCGGCGCCGGCGCTCAGATTTATTCTATCGACCGTATGTCAAGGTCGCCAAGGCGCGCTCGCGCCTCGACGCTGCCTCGACTCCTTCTGTATGCGATACGCTTTAGGAACCAACTCTACTCATTTAGGGTTAGAGACACATAGACCGACGGCGAACGACGACGGCGGGCCCAAACAAAAAACCATGATTAGTATGGGAACGCTTTCGGCACCGTTCGCCGCGTTGACGACAGAGGATGTAGACGGTGTCCCATACTAAACGTAGACCTGTAGAACTAGGCTTTGTTTCCCAAATTTTATATAGAATGCATATAACGCATAGAGACTTTCCATATTTATTGCTAACTTTAAACATAATTATCATTGATAGAGTACCTAGGTTCTGATTTTATTTTGTCATGAAAATGATTTAAATACATTTTTTTCATCAACAATTTATACTTAATAGTTTATTTGTTGGTAATTCCAGAATCGAAGGATAAGGAGAAGGAGTCGAGCTGAATTGTTTCAGCCGAGGACAGAACCCATCAAACCACCGCCAATTGATTATTTTAGAGTTGAAGCCGCTCGTCCGACGCGCGCTCGCGCCGCGACGCCCGCGCTTTTACACCGGCGCCGCTGCCAACACACTATGTTGCCTGATGTTTTATTATGTTTAATCTAAATAAATAAGTCTGATTACGAGATTGCTCGATCAGAAAACATTATACTCGTTATTATCGATGTCTAAAACTTTACTATAGAGATGTTAAGATCGAACAATCTCGTACTAACTCCTAATTTTAGTTTTTAATCGTCCGACTTTTACATCACATTCTCTTTTGTTAGAAATTAATTATGAATTGGAAAAGTAATACGAAGTGCGACAGCGAAATTTAACAATGAATTTGAGTTTATATTCTTTTATTATAATATTAATTTTTGGCCTAAGTTTGGAATTGTTTCTGAACTTGCAAGTCTTATAGTTTAATGTTTAAGACTTTATTTTTAAGATGAGATATTTTAATCTGCAGTTATTTTGAATGGCTATTATATATCTAAGGTGCAGAGATGCTTAATCTTTATGTATGTTAAGCTTTAATATTTTATTAGTAAATGTTTAATGAGGGCTCGGAGCACTTGGGCCTCGCGGCTCGGGTGGCCCCTCGGTCCCACGCGGCCCCACGTGGCCCCACACGGCCCCACACTCGGTCCCTCGTCGCATCTCCACTGGAACTGCTAACGAATCTAAACCTTATGTGTGATATTTTGTAGTAGATATGCTAGATGTTTTTGCGGTATTTTTATGCTGCCTTTAACATGACATTATTTTTTTTATTCGAGCTTGAAAATGCATTGTTTTATATTTTTATACTTAGAAGGTTTTGTAAATTATTTTCTAGTTAAGAAGAGTCGAGGAATTAATTTTTGCGCCAGTCATTGTGTGGTATAGTAATCGTCCACTAAGGCACATCTGTTCGGTTAGATACCTATTCCAGGAGCTAAAGGACGAGCTTATAGGATCCCAAATTATGAACTATTTTTGTGGCTATCTGTAAGTTCGTATGTAATTCAATATAATTATCACCCTTGATGTAAGTCATATTTTTATATACCAATCGACTATAACGAGGTCTATACCTACTTAAAGCTTTTTATGTATCTTTACACAAATATCACATATCTACGCATACATACACGTTCACAACTTGTATATTAGGAATAATATTTTGATACCAATATTCACTGCATTTTCTTTTGATATAACTAGCATTTATATTTATCTACTCTTAATTTTCGTAAGGTTGTAAGTAAACCGCCATGATGTACAGAATGGTTATAGATATATGTACGCAGTACTATATAAATGTTTTATCTGTGAACACATATCATGTGGATGTAAAATGTAAATCTGAGAGGCTGATAGTAGTCCGGGATCAGGCCTCAGTCTGACTAGGCATCTGTACCACGACCACGCTGCTCAACGCGACTGCGCTGCGTTGACGCAACGTACGTTCGCTACAACTGACTTGGTAACACAGACTGTTAGAATTTTTATAAACTTTTACCCTTTTACAACTTGGAACGAGCGTACTTTGCGTTAGCGCGCATTCAGACCACAACCGATGGTTTAACAATTAGCTCATAGCTTATTTTATAGTCCCAGTAATCAGTATGGAGGACCGTCTACCGTTGGTTGTGAAGTAAAGGAGATAAACAGTAGCACCGTTGAATGAGAGTCACGTTCCGTGAGGGATGCTCGTTCACACGCACGTAGGTAGCTTATGTAATGAGACAGAAGGGAGTGAGGCTGCTAGGTCGCTGCTTTTTGTATCGTACGGTGGCTTGGTGCTAGTTAACGTATTGTACGCGGATACAACACGCTTCAGTGTCTCGGACCAATATTTTAGTCTCCCTATCGGTAATCTTCTTCGCTTTGTGTGTCAAATATGTGCGAATTTCTTGTAATGTAAACATTATACTTACTTATTAAATTAATTGTGTATATCGACCTGTATAATGGTTTAGATTTATCTCTTGAATTTTTCTTCTATCTAAGATAAACTTTACTGATGAAATTCAACGGTGATTTAGAGTGCTGGGGTGACCGCGCCGTTGGTGATTGTGCCCAAAATTGTTGTAGGTTTAGTATCTAAATAGATGCCAATGTTTATGATATCAGAGAAGCTCCAAAGGATCGTGTAGACTCGCGCGGTCACGCCAGTGTAAATCATAGGCTGGGTCGTTATTGTATTACACATTTATTTTTATAAGGGCGGGCCAGTGTGATATCTATACTATGAAAATGGATAAATAAATATGTATGATCTGTAAAAATGCTTATTGGTGTCTTTTATTTCATATTCCTTCCCTCTCAACTGAACAGAGTATAAGAAGACTGGTGCGAAACTAGGTAATACAAAAATTTAAAATCCTGTTTATTTCTTTCCACAAACCATCTAAATAATAATCTTTATCATTATGATAGTGATGAAGAAACAAAAAAATTCGTCCGCGTCTTTTGAAAACGCCTGACTAAAATAAAAAGGCAAACAATTACAATATCTACTTTATTGTAAACGCATTCAATCTAAATAAATACCGTAGACGACAATGTTGGCGAAGATGTGATAGTTTTCGAAGTTGTATATGGCATACCCATCCCGTTCGTAGTCCCACAGGAATGAGTGGAAGATGTGGACACTTTGCTGCCTCTTCTGGCCAATGCTTACACCTACTATTATTCGGTATCTGTGGATAGATACAATTGCGTTATTTTCTAAGGCAGACATTTCGTTATTCAGTCCTAAGAAATCACTTGAGCAACAAAAGCCGGCCTGTTACATTCAATAATTTCAACTTTTTTACCTCACAACTTGCGCAACTAACCAAGTCTATACGAGTCATGTCTATCGCCTAGTTCTGCAGCAGTTGCAATATATACAGGCCAGAGCCGATACTCCCGCTATAATTGGCAGCAAGTACATCCTCTGCCGGTTCTTTATCACATTTTCTTTAGTTCCTACACACTGTACATTTTACTAATTTACGAGAAGACGAAACAAGGAGAATTTACAAATAATTTTACGCCAAATGGACAAACCTGTCATAGTTTTCTTCTTTCACAGCGTTGCGCACAGTTTCAGCCAGTGTCAAACAAACTTCGGGAACAACTTTTTCGTTATATTCCACTTCGGCCAGTTCAGAGTCAACAATGTGTTTGAGGATTTTCTCAACTTTCTCGATGTTGAAAGGTTTTCTCGGGTTGAGTTGGAATGTTGGTTGGTATACGCGCACCTGTTTTGGTGGAGGTAGTTGTGGTGGCTCAGACATCTTGTTTAATCAATAGCGTAGCAAAACTATACCATACCGTACTACCTCATAGAATTTAGTATGGTGACAGGAATAGTACAAAAGAAATTTCTATAAATAAAGCTATTTACTTGAGGATAATTTCTGTGATATAGGATGATTACTTAATGTTCATGTTAGGTACGATTATGATTTCCGATAGTCATTCATATAGGTAGTATTGTTTGAAAAACCAAGTCATGATAATGCTCGCGCAAGCTTAGTACAGCCTGCTGTACATCGACTCGTCTGTAATGTGATTGTTACTAGTTTATAGCAGAGCCAATGTACAACGGACACGCCTAAGCTCGCCCAAGCGTTTTGAAGGAAGCATTAGGTAGAAATATTTTGAAGTAAGAAAATATAACGTAGGTAACTAGGTAGTCAAGCAGTTCCGTAGTTTCCCGAAAAAATATACCATAAATAACTTACTATTTCTATGACCTTATCCTAATATTCATAGTATAACTCTCAAACTCTCAAAAACGTAGAACTATTTATTTTGATCTTTGAAGTTACCAGTTGTTTAATTTTCAGACTCAGACGTCGGCTAATTTGACTGAATCGATAAGAGTGTGCTGTCGTCCTCCTATATTCTCTAGACATTTTATTGTCTTCACGTAAACTACACAGGCTTTACTCGTACTAACAAAATAAGATTTGAAACGAAATGTAGTTGGTCGTGCTCGTATCGAATTATCGATACATCGATATTTCCACGGTGATCAATTACTGCCCTCATTCAACGTGTTCCCGCTGCCTTCACCAGCATAGGTAGCATGGCACCGTGATATAGCGCTATCACACCTTCGCTCTCTTTCTATTTGCGCACGAACGAACGAGATAAAAGACGTGATACAGCTGTATCACGTGTAACATGCTACGGCTTCTGCATAGGTAGCATGGCACCGTGATATAGCGCTATCACACCTTCGCTCTCTTTCTATTTGCGTACGAACGAACGAGATAAAACACGTGATACAGCCGTATCACGTGTTAACTGTTAGCCGTTGAGGAGATCCCTCGTACGGAGACATTCCTGGCTTCAGCACCAGATTTTGGTTAAATTTGTGTTTTGCTATCAAAACTGACCGTGTACAAGAAAATTGCAAGTCAATGCTGTTAACCGTTGAGGAGGTCTCTCGTACGGAGACATTCCTGGCTACAGCACCAGATTCTGGTTAAATGTGTGTTGTGCTATCAAAACTGAACGTTTACGTAAAAACTTCTGGCAGCACTCTAGGAGTCCGTGTCGCGTCGTGCCCGCCCGTCATCCGCCCGCGCTCGCACGTCCTCTGTCCGCACCCGTCCGTTCTAATATGAATAGTGCTTTAGAAACCAGCGAATCGAGCCATTTTCACTTTTATGACGTTACAATAAGAGTTCTGACATAAGAATTGTTTCGTGGTGTAGAGTCTCTGAACCTACGCCCCAGGTGCACTCAGAGTGCAACTTTTCACACTAACGCCGTTCCGAGCATCGGTGAAAAGCGTTCTATCCATAAGAGCGAGTTGAAAAACAACTGCACCCAATGGTCGTAGCCCTATCGGCCGGCAGCGTGAGATGACGTCACACACCCTTGGTTACCATGGCAATAGCGTGGAAATAGCGTAAACAATTGATTTCGTGCAATTAAAATATTCACGTAAATTGAGCCATTTTCACCTTTATTACGCTGGAATAAGAATGTTGACACATGAATGTTGGAATTGGTCAAGATTTGCCAAGGATTCCGTTTCCTAGAGTGTTGGTTACTACACGTGTTAGTGAAACTGATCGCTTTATTCTCTGATTTAGTCAATATTTTTCAAAATTTAGATGCGAATGATAGCTGAGATTATTTAACTGGTGGTTGTTTACTAATATCTGCATTGTTTGTGTCCTGGTAGTAGGTAAGTACATGTAATCTTTTAACTCCCTTTACTTACCGCCATGGTAGGTAACGAGGAGCCGACGGACAGAGGCCCGCCGGATATAGCTGGTGCCCGCATGGAAGTAGTCTCTCAAGCACAGAAACGTGCTTTGAATTCAGAGGAAACCCATAACCCTAAATCCAAACGGACTACCCTTGAAACTAACCCCATTACTGCATCAAAGCAACAAGTTTACACCCATCCTTCTCTGGCGAGTGGGTTGCGTGAATACTCGAATAATGACATAGGACCCTTTATTGTCCACATTTCAAAAGAGGTGACAGATCCAGCAGCAACAACTTCCATTCGTGCTATTAAAATCGGCCAACTTCTCGTAAATAATTGCATCAAGGATATCACTCAAGATGGTGTGAAGAAAGTTGGGCGTAACAGGATTTCAGTGGAATTCACTTCTGCTGAGTCTGCTAATAACTTCCTTAAGAACCCAGTTATACAAAACAACAACTTCTCTGCCACAATTCCCACATATAACTGCTCGAGAATGGGTCTTGTTCGTAATGTACCCGCTGACATTTCTATGGAAGTGTTCGCTGAGTCAATTGAAGTCCCCCAGGGCTTTGGCATGATTTTGAAAGCTCGTCGTCTCAACAGAAAAAACAGGACGGATAGTGGTGTGGAGTGGATCCCGACAAATTCTGTGGTTCTGACTTTCCAAGGTCAGAAACTCCCGGAAAGAATATACTCCTTCCATAACTCTCTCCCGATTGAGCTATACCAATTGCCTACTATTCAATGTTTGAAATGCTGCCGCTTCGGACATGTTCGCGATCAATGTAGATCGAAACCCCGCTGCTTCCGCTGTGCACAGAGTCACACCGGGGATGAATGCTCGGTAGTAGAGCCCTCAGCAACATGTATTTTCTGTTCTCGCACCCATTTTGCTACATACAAGAACTGCTCCGAGCACATCCGCCAACAAAATATTAAAAATTTGATGTCCAAGGAAAGTATATCCTTTCAAGAAGCCTCTCTCCGTTTCCCAACATTAAACAGGCTGACATACGCAGATGCCACTGCAGAAGTGCACTCTAATAATTCTGCTCCCCAAAGCCATCGCGAATCTGAGGAGGGTCCGTCGCCTACTAATATTTCATATAGAAAAACAGTGACATATATGCCGCGTCCTAGAACGCCACTAGATAGAGGATATGATCGACACGCACATCAGGATATTATTAGGCCACCTCCTTCTTCTTCTGCTAATGGTCGTGTTTTTCAGAAGGATAATTCTCAACATGAATATGAGGAAAATTCTCCAAATGAGAATTTGCTTGATATTCTTGTATCCCTCATTTTAAATATATTAAATAAATTTGATTCCCTACCGCCCAACGTTGCTCCTAAATTTGAAAAATTTTTCACTCTTATTAACCAGCTCCATGGCTCCCCCCCTTCAAATAATACAGTGGAATAGCCAATCTTTGCGCCCTAAAAAACATGAAATTCTAGAACTTATTAATGAGTATAGCCCACTTGCCTTTGCCATCTCTGAGACATGGTTAGTTCCGGGTTCCCATTTCAGGGTCCCTGGATACTCCTGTCTCCGGGATGACAGAGCTGATGGATATGCTGGCTCTGCTTTGTTGATTAAACGCTCATTGTCATACTCACAGATTCCCCTCCCACCTCACAGTAACAATATTAACGCAGTTGCCATAAAAATTCTTGATATCTCTGTCCTTTCTCTTTATATTTCTGACCCTCACATCAACTTAATCCCAGACCTCTCCCAGATTTTTTCTTCTCTCCCCATTCCCACAATCTTATTGGGTGACTTTAATGCCCAACACGCTTCTTGGGGCTCCTTCAAGTCAGACCCGTTTGCTTCTGCCCTCATAGAATTATTTGATGAGTTTAACCTTTGTGTGCTCAATGATGGTACCCCAACTAGAAGACCCTACCCAAATCAAAATCCGAAAACTGTCCCAGACCTTTCTATCTCTTCGACTTCTCTCTCCTCTTCCATTTCATGGACCACTCTACTTAGCACTCACGGTAGTGATCACTTTCCTATTCTATTGTCTCTTTCCCATAGAACTACCCCATGTTATGATCCTTGCCCTTCCTTTAAGTACAGACTATCTAAGGCAGACTGGATCTCCTATTCTTCATATCTTGACTCAATTGTTTCTTCCCTCCCTCCCCCTAATGATAATAATGCCTTAGAACTTTATCAGAAATTTGAAACAGCTCTCCTCGATTCTGCAAATAGTCATATTCCTCAAAAGTCCTCCACTAAACACCGCCTTTCAACTCCCTGGTGGGACGCAGATTGCTCCCTAGTAATACAGAAACGAAAAAATGCTGAAACTAGATATAACCTAGACATGTCCATTCAAAATTTCATTCTGTACCAAGAGGCAGCAGCCCAATCAACCAGACTTTTATCGCAGAAAAAATTGCAGGGTTGGCGTGGATTCTGTGAGAAATTGTCACCTAGATCCCCACCTTCTATAGTCTGGAAACAGATGAGACGATATCGCGGTGCACTGAAGCAAACTAATGTGTCTTGCACAGATTCATCCCTCTGGCTGAATGGTTTCTCTGGCAAGTTGGCCCCTCCAACTGTCCCCTCCGCTGACACATTCCCATCCCTTCCCTCCTTGCTTCCTTCCTCCGATAGAATGGATGATCCTTTTTCATTTGACGAGCTGACTTCAGCCCTCGAAGGCTTAACTGATTCTACCCCTGGGATAGATGGCATCCCATATTCCTTCCTTAAAAACGCTGGTGACCAAACAAAAAAATTTTATCTCTCCCTCCTCAATACCTTTTATACTTTTGGCTTCGTTCCCGACTCATGGAAAACCCAAATTATTATTCCAATTCTTAAACCTGGTAAAGACCCTTCAGATCCGAGTTCCTATCGACCCATTGCCCTTTCATCTGTTCTTGCCAAGATCATGGAAATATTGATAAAAAACAGACTGGAATGGCTCATGGAATCCCGTCAAATTCTTGCCCAGTCACAATTTGGTTTTAGAAAGGGCTTTAGCACTTTCGACAGTTTGAGTGTTTTAACCACAGAAATACATATTGCCCTTAAAAAGAAACAATACACCTTAGGTGTTTTTCTTGACATTGCTGCCGCTTACGACAATGTGCTACTTTCGGTGCTCAGGCAAAAATTGCAAAATCTGAGTGTTCCTGTAAGAATGACACGTTATATTTGTAACCTGCTTATGTCTCGTTCGATTCGTATCAGAACAAATGGCTCGCTTCTCCCTCCGAGACTCGTTTGGCGCGGCCTCCCTCAAGGTTCGGTGCTGAGCCCATTATTGTATAGTATTTACACCTATGACTTAGAAAGTGTTGTTTCTCCTCACTGCGATATCCTCCAGTATGCCGACGACTTGGCTTTGTATACTACATCCGAATCTATCAGCGAAGCAGAATCGCGAATGAATTATGCTCTATATCAGCTAAGCGAATGGCTTGATAATCATGGCCTTTCGCTCTCTGTATCGAAAAGCTCCGTGGTTATATTCAGTAATAAGACATTTACTCCTGAGTGTGAGATTCTTTTTAAGGACGAAACTTTTCCTGTAGTGGATCAAGTAAAATTTTTGGGTGTCACCCTTGACTCGAGGATGACAGCTAAAACCCATGTGAATCATGTCTTGGAAAAATGTGAAAGGGGAGTAAATGTTTTGCGCGCAATTACCGGCATTAGGTGGGGAGCCCACCCCTATTGTTTAAAACTTATCTACAATGCTATTGTACGCAGCCATTTGGATTATGGATCTTTCATCCTGGAACCCTGCAATAAATCTGCTATCGACAGCTGGTCAAGGATTCAGTCTAAGTGCCTGCGTATCATCGTAGGTGCAATGAAATCCTCACCTGTGAATGCTCTTCAGGTAGAATGTGTCGACCCCCCTCTACACCTCAGGAGACAATACTTAGCCGATCGGTTTTTCTATAGAGCCCTTCAAATGTCTAATCACCCTTTACTTCCCAAACTTGAACTACTTCGTGATCTGGTCGGCAATGACGATAGATACCGCCTTCTTAACTCTTTCTCTCATTTTCTTGGACTCCCTCATCCTATTTGTCAATTAAATTCTAACCCACTTTTCTCCATACCTTTTGAAGCGTTACTCTTTCGCCCTGTCTTTTGTGATTTTGGTATCCCCAAAAACTCTCCTGGTGCCAACAAAATCTTCAACGAAAAGCTAGCAATGGATTGGGATGGCTGGCTCCCGATTTATACAGATGCATCTAAAGTTTCTGAAAATGATCCCGTTGGAGCAGCAGTTTGGATCCCACGAAGCAACATTATATTAAATTTTAAATGTCCTTCCTTCACTTCCATTTTTACTGGTGAAGCTATAGCACTCCTTGAAGCTGTCCTATATGTGGAATCTCATAATCTAAATAAATCGTTGATTATTTCGGACTCCCTCTCATGTTTGAAAGCCATCTGTACAAATCCTTTTAAGTCAAAATTAAAACATCCTATTATTTTTAAGATTAGAGAAACCCTATATAACTGCCATCGTAAAAACATTAAAGTAGTTCTGGTATGGATACCCAGTCATTGTGGCATCACCGGAAACGAATCGGCTGACTGGTGTGCAAAATCAGCTATCCGTATTGGCTCCCCATTGGAGCACCCAGAAGCTTATTGTCAAGATCTCTCTAACTGTGCACGCCCAATTCTACAGAATGAGTGGACTAAATTATGGTTGGATACTAAGCAAATAAAAGGTAAATTCTATGGTGATATCCAACCCTTCATCCCATCTAAACCGTGGTTCTTTAAACACCGTAAATTCAGCAGATCTGTCACCTCTATGATTTGTCGTATGAGATTAAATCATTCTTGCACACCTGTACACCTTGCCAAGATAAGGGTTCGGGACCATTCTCTTTGCGAGTGTGGCCTTGACGAAGGAGACTTAAATCACTTGTTCTTTAGCTGTGGTAAACTCTATGCCTCTTTATATGATTACCTCCCTGTAGAAATCTCCCGCCCTTCTAATATGAAGTTCTGTTTATCCTTAGTAGACTCTCCCTTTGTATATATTATTGCTCGGTTCATTGTATTAAATCATATTAAAGTATAATTTATTTTAAAAAAAAATATATATATTTATATCATTATATTACTCACCAATAATATTAAAATAATAACATCGAATATATCTATACACCCATTCTATTTTTATTATAACTAATTAAGTACAATTGGTTTTGGGATGTTTACAATATTTGTGTTGTTTTGTATTTGTCCATAGATATCTCCGCTCTACGAATACTGATCATCGCAGCAACGATTATTGTGTTAATTAATGCTACTGATCATTTTCCTGCGTGTACTCTCCACATAACGGGACTTTGGCGGAATTGTGATAACACACCGGACGCCATAAACAAAAATTGAATTGAATTGAAGATTTGCCAACAATGACCAACATTCCAACAAAAACAAATAGAGCCCGGATGCTAACGATTAACTCTACATTCCATAAAGAAAACCGGAAATTTAGGCTAAAAGCCTGGTTGACGAAGCAAAAAAAAAGGTAAAATTATTGTCTATGGATTTTCGTAATAATCTGTGGCAGCGTGAATACTTACTCGGTTTTTCGCGGGTTCAGTAAATATTTTTATCGAAATTAACCTAGAAATTAACCAATGGCCTATAAAATTTAAATACACGTAAGACTAAAAATGAGTAGACAACGGCAATCATTAATAGGTAACTACTTCAAAACGAAAGCAAGCTCACCACAAATTACTCAAAAACCGACCATGAGTGAAACTGATAAGAAAGTTAAAAAACGAAAATTGAGCCTAAATAAGCCTATAATGCCAACGAAAAGTCCAAAAGTGACCCACGAGGACAAAAATGTGAAGCAGCTAAGTGACAATGAAGAAGAAATTGCAGTAAGTACGCCAAAAATTCAGGTTATTGACTTGACTGACTGTGACGAAATCGAAGCTGCATCGGACTCCTCGGTGCTCACTGATTTGTATTCACTAAGTCCCGGTACACCGAAAAAAACAGCTTTAACTGAAAGAACATCAGATAACACCTCAAGATCATCCAGAATGTGTCTTAAATTTGAAGACTTCAATGACTCAGATCAGAGTTCCCCTGAAACTATTCAAGCACCTATAAAGTCTGAAAAAATTGATGATATAATCCATAACACATTGGAAAGTACTTCAATAATCAAAAAAGAAACTAATGAACCACAGAGAAAACAGAATTTGGAATCGTGTAACACAAAAATTACCATAGAAGGTGGTAAAAAACCCATAAAAGTTGAAAAGGTAAAAGTTTCTTTAGAAATAGAAGTATCGGATCAAAATACTCCATCAGGTGGTATAACACAAGAGAGAGAGATAATCGTAAATGGAATGCCAATAAAATTCGAAAACTTGGAAAAGACACCGGATAAAAGTTCTCTAATTCCAGGATCAAGGTCAACAAACACTCCACTACCAGGACCATCACAAGAAAGCATCCATATAAATGACACACCCATAAAGTCAGAAAAATCTGATAAAATGTCTATAATTCCAGGATCTAAGTCTACAAACACTTTAATACCTGGATCATCACAAGAAAGCCTCGACATGAACGGCACACCCATAAAATCCGAAAAATCTGATAAAACACCAGAAAAAACATCCGTAATTTCAGAATCAAAGTCTAAAGACACTCTACTACCTGGATCATCACAAGACAGCCTCCACATAAACGGCACACCCATAAAGTCAGAAAACACTTGCGCAACGCCCCAAAAAACTCCACAAAAAACACCAGGAAGTCAAGGCAATTATTTCCAGAGTCCGTCCAGAAGAGAAAAGTTTTACTCGCCAACTAAGAAACGGGGTGTAGTCAAGCGGACTCCGACTCAAGTGAAGAGGAGTTTGAGTATGGATGTGTCACAGTCTTCAGAGATTCATCAGTCGTTCACTAATGCCTGTGACGGCATGGATGACAAGAGTAAGATTATCTTTTTTTTTTTTCTAATTTTTTGAAAGGCTTTCGTCACCCGTGGTGACAATGTCAGCCTCATTTTTTATACAACATTATTTTAGGATTCACGTTGCAGGGTTTGCCCCGAACACTTCTCTTTCGCGTGGTATTCGCGCGGTTCGCGTCTCAGCTTGCCACGTGGCTCCGCAATCCTTCTCAGTTGTGTTCTTACTCAAAAACAATCCTGGAGATTGGATAGATACTCCCTCAAACCACTTGACACTTTTACCGATCAAGGGCAATGGACAGCCCAACAAACTGGTATAAGCCTGCTGCTCTGCTTGACAGAGGATCAGCCAACCAGCAGTTGAGCTACCCATTGTAACAGTTGTTTGTTGCGATAAACCTAACTCTCAGATCCGCATTCCAGACACATTCCAGCATAAAACGCATAAGCTCCTGCACCTTATTTTACCTTAACTATTATAAAACTAACAGAAGTGTATCTGTATATTGAAGATATTTACAAAAAAAGATGACGATATAGGTTTTGAGGTGTCCCTGACTCCAAATCAACCTTTTTTAAAAATTTTTTGTTTGATAACTTATGGTGCATGCACATGTGCATTAGGATCTTGGATGGATCCATCCATAGTAAAAGTCCATGTGTTAGATGGACTTACCCATCCTCACAGTATCCTTTTTGTTTCCAGCAATATTCCTCCTCACTATAATAAACCAATACCTAAACAATGATGCCATCAGATGTCTCCTGGACACAAACAGTCAAGAGCTATTAACCAACTGTCTTAAAGTGGCCAAGCCTGGTATGAGACTAGTTTGCAGACTGTACTGGAGGAAGATGGGATGGTACAAGATGGAGCAGGTTAAACAGATCACTTTTGAGAAGAAGGTAGGCGATGATGCTACGTTACAGGAGATGATAAAGTCGCTGGTGGAACATCAGTTGATTGATCAAGGTGAGTTGCTTTTAGATATTTATAATAAAAATAAAACTGATCAAGTGCTAGTCGGGCTACTCGCGCACAGAGGGTTCCGTACCACACCACTATACAACATAATAACTAAAAATGTCTTTTTTGTCCTGGACCTTTAACACGAGACCGAGATAGAGCGAGAAGACAAAACGTTGATAAAAACTAATCTTCCATAATAGCGCATATTCTGTGAAAATTTCAACTGTCTAGCTATTACGGTTTAAAAGTTACAGCCCTAAATACCTATTTAGGACCCTAGGACAGACGGACGGACAACGTAGGCTAAGTAATAGGGTCCCGTTTTCAACCTTTGGGTTCGGAACCTAATTACTTTCTTTAGAACTCCACACCTTTTAACTTAATCATAGCAAAGGGCAGTTTTTTGTCATTACTATCTCACTATCTATTACTACTATCAACCCAAGTTGTAGTAACGTAAAGTAAAAATATTTAAGTAATAATAAACACAATTTCACAACTTTGTGTACACATCTTTTTGTTATGTTCACAACTTTGTATAATCAATGGCTCCTACTCTGTCCAATCCTGGGAGAAATCCATTATAAAAAAGATCTATACTCCATTTCAAATAGCAACGAAATTTTAATGCTATTTTGAATTACAGAAATAGAGATTTATAACATTTCCTCTCACATTGGATAGTATATCTTTCTGATAAATAAATTATATTTTCAAATCAGAATTGGCCTGAAAGCTATATAGGAATCGGAAAATCTTTTCGTCCTTATTTGAAATGAAGTATAGGTTACCTACCTATACCCTACGAAAACTCTATTAATATCTATCTGACAGATAGGAAGTTTTTCTTAGATTATTCACTGTTTTGAAATACCTGGTTCTGGTGATAGATGATCTGTATCCTAACGATGCCATATTTGTCCTTCTTTGTTTTAAAACCTCTTCATCATCATCAGCCTATAAGCATCCAACTGCAGGGCACAGGCCTACCCTCAGGGAGGATGTATGGGCGTTAGTCCACCACGCGTGCCCAATGCGGATTGGTAGACTTCACATACACATTCGAATTTCTTCGTCAGCATATGCTGGTTTCCTCACGATGTTTTCCTTCACCGTTTGAGAGCAGTCGGCATTATGTACCTAAGTTAGAGAAACTCATTGGTATGCATGTTGTCAGTGCAGATTTGAACCTGGACCCCCATAATTAGGTGTCCATATCTCTTCGCAACGCGCCACCCACGCTTTTTACTTCTTACTAGGTAATATCTATTTCATAATTTGTTGCAGGTGACATCCGTAACATAACTTTTGATGACTACACAACAATACTAAGCCGACCAGAACTGATGCAAATATGCAAGGAACTGAAACTTAAAATGACCACCAAACAGAACGCCATAGAGGCTTTATACAGTTTCAGTAAACGTTCATCGAACATCAGCCATTTTGTTATCGGTTGTACTAGTAATAATTCTAAGATTGTCTTACAAAAGTAAGTACATTTTTATTAAATGTATGTTTCAACCTAAGCCACTATATAAATAAACCTTATAGTACGTAGCTTAGTGTCGTTTTTGTCGTAAAGGAGAATCGCGCCCGCGCCTCCAGAGACTCGGGCGTAATTCTCCAAACGACGCTATTCTACATACTATAAGGTTTATAATTGTATTACTTTGACTATTCGCCACCGCTACACGTGTCTTCTGTATGTACCGTGGCTTAGACTACTTATATAGGGATCAGATTCGCGGTAGCATTTCCCCTCTGCCATGTTACAAAATCAATTAATAATGTGTATTTACATACAATTTTATACTTTATCACTAAACGAGACAGCCTATAATTGCAGAACAATAACTTCGAACTTATCACGTTTCGTCACACGAGACTATTTTTTATGATTTTTAACAATCAAAATTACAATCTTAAGTTATGGGGAATAAAGTTAAAAGTTGCGGATTAAATGTTACCTATGTTTAAAGTGGCAGAAATGTTTGTTAGTAGAATTACACGCGTAACTCGTCCATAATATAAATAGTCTAAGGTTTCAGCATAATGAACATATTTATTACCTACTTAATTATAGAATTATAAATTATACAACAACATCATCAAATCATTCATAACATAATTTTTTTTGCTTAAATAGGCATTGTTATTTTATTCTCTTTCTCTTATTCATATCTGTTCTGTTTTAAAAGCTTTCTTTAGGCTGTAAAGGGCACTATGTTATCATAATAATACTGAACAACTTTCATTATGGAGCCAAGGTCGAAAAAAAAAACAGCTGTTCCATACATTTGAGTCGAGTAGGTAACAGCAGATCTTTTTAGGGTTCCATAGTCAAACAAGGAACCCCTATACTTTCGTCCATTCTGTCAGTCTGTCAGTTTGTCTGTCTGTATGCTCCACCTCGATTATTCATTCAATTTTGCACCTATTGAATCGAAATTTGGCATGACGACACATAATAGTATCCCAAAAACAGGAATGAGGCAGTCATAAAGAAACTAAATCGTCTCTCGAGAGTCTCCTTTTAAAAATAAGGGGGAGAGTCTCCTTTTAAGAAATTTGTTATTTCCTCTTTTTAGGGTTCTGTACCCAAAGGGTATCCTATTACAAAGCCTACATTGTCCGTCCTACCTATTTAGGGCTGTAACTTTTGAACCGTAATAGCTAGACCGTTGAAATTTTCACAGAATATGCATTATTACAACGGATTTGTTAACAAATAATAAAAAGGACAAAAAGTTAAAAATTAAGTGGGGTTCTCAACAAGAAACTAGTTTTTATCAACATTTTATCTTCTTGCTCTGTCGTAAAAACGGTATTACATACAAGCGTCAAACTCGGTGTGATTATAGAGCAAACTCTACAGTATAACAACAAATAATAAAACCGGCCAAGTGTGAGTCGGTCTTGCGCTAAAGGTCCCAAAGAAAAAAAAAATTTTTTGTAAGTCAATATACAAGGTGTTACAAAAATACAAATAAACATTTAAGGGGGTGATTTAGACCATCAAACTGAACAACTTTCACTATGGAACCAATATCGAAATCGCGAATAAATAATCTGATGCTCCATACTAAACTAAAAATCTACTCGAGCTAAATGTATGGGACAGCTGATTTTTTTCTTCGCGATTTCGATGTTGGTCCCATAGTGAAAGTTGTTCAGTTTGATGGTCTAAGCAACCCCCTTAAAAGTTTTAAATTTTTATTTTTACTTTTGTAACACCTTGTATTGTGTTGTGGTGTGTACGGAACGACTCGCACTTGACCGGTTTTTATTTAAACCTAAATGCAGCCCTCAATGTATCAAAATAAAATCGAGTGAACTCACTTTTTTATAAAAGCTTATTCTATTTTCAGAATGAGTACAAAGGCTGGGCCTTGCTACAGACTCTCAGAGTTAGCTCGCACAACGTTGGACAAGTTGTACAGTCTCATATACATGGGCATGGACTATAATATTATAAGAGAGAAGAGATTGGAACTAACTCTTCTGTATGATAAAATTGGAAGGGAAACGTATCCAGTTGATAAAGCTATGGTCTTGGACAATGCGAGTGTTGTGTTCAGAAGTAGGGATGATTTTGAGAGGTAATTTCATTGTTTTCGCTTCAGTCGCGTTATATGAATATTGTATTTATATGTATGTATAGTTCGCGTCACGTAACAAGAACGCTATGGTAGGCGATTTACCTTTATGTTTCCATACAAGAAGAACATTCATTCCTTTTACTTATATTTATGTATTTAATGTAATAATTTCGAGGCATGTATTGTACCAACTGTCCATTACAAGTGGCGACGGGCTCACTCCCCGTCACACTGGACAGAGTTTCGGTACTAGTGAAATGTGGTTGTTCTGAGGTTTCAGATTATCTCTGACTACCCCCTCGGGGAAAATAGCCGTGAGCATATGCTTATGCTTATGAAATTACAATCAGAAAAACAAATATTAATTATTGTTTAAATACTCTCAATATGTTTAAGTTATTTTTGTAATTTCATCCAGATAATAAATAAATGCTTAACTAAGCCCAAAAATATTCAAATAACTTTATCGGTTGGTAACTTATTTATTATGGTTAGTATCGGGTAACTTATTTATTATGCAATGATGTTATTCTAGATAAATAATTGTTATCAATGATAGAGAACCTTTGACTAATTATTATAAGGACTAGCCTTGCGGTAGCATTTCCCCTCTGCCACGGTATAAGCACAATTGATCTTGTGCATTTACATTCAATTTTACACCTTATCACTAAACGAGACAACCTATAATTGCGAAATAATAGCTTCGAACTTAGAACGTTTGGGGTTCACACTAGACTACTTTTCATGATTTTTAACATTCAAAATTAGAATCTAAAGTTATGGGGAATAAAATCCAAAGTTGCGGATTTCATGTTACCTCGTCCCCCGCAAAAAGTGGCAGAAATGTTTGTTAGTAGAACTACACGCGTAACCAGTCCACATATAAATAGTCAAAGTAGAGAACAGTCGATTTACAATGTTCTTTTATCTTTCAGTTACTTGACTGCATATGAAATTCACGAAGATCTCCAGAACAAAACTGATTTGACTGAAAAATGTGATGTGATCAAAAAAGTTTATGACCTTTATAATGATATCGGCCAAGATGAAATGACATAGTAAGTTTTATTCTTGATTCTTGAAATTTTATTTACCTGTGAGACTATTCTAATGTTAAATATCCAAATATAATTGATTATCAACATGTTATAGCCATTTTGTGCTGTATCAAATAAAATAAAAGATCACAAAATTTACATACTATACTAGTATGGTAGCTTAATTCCTATCTGATTTTAAAGCCATTCTTTGATGTTATTATTACTATTTCATATAAAATGTAACTCAAGTCATTTACAACACTGAAAATACAGGGTCCTTCTAAATATGCTGATAGTTTTTTAAAGGAATGATCAGACCGTCAAACTTTTTCTATGGAACCAACATCGAAATTACTAAGAAAAAATAGCTGTCCCATACATTGGGCTCGACTATGTTTGCAGTTTTGTATGAAACAGCTCATTTCTTTTTCGCGTTTTCGATGTTGGTGCCATAGACCAACTTTACGTTGTTCAGTTTGACGGTCTGATCGTCCCCTTAAAAAGTGTCAGCATATTAAGAAGGACCCCATATGGGGTCCACATTTTTTAAGGGGACGATCAGACCGTCAAACTGAACAACTTTCTCTATGGCCCCAACATCGAAATCGCGAAAAAAATATCTGCTTTCCCATACAAAACTGCAAACCTCCTTGAGTCAAATGTATGGGACAGCTGATTTTTTTTCGCGATTTCTATGTTGGTCCCATAGAGAAAGTTGTTCAGTTTGATGGTCTGATCATCTCCTTAAAAAAGTGTCAGCATATTAAGAAGCATCCTGTATACAACGTGTTAATGAATAAGAGCAAAACCTCATACACCTCAACTGATTTATAACAAAATAATTAGATTGAAAAAATAATTTCATTATTTTGATAGTTCAAATTTAAAGTTATTCGCATTTTAAGTTTTGAGGCAAAAATGATTTGTTATAATTTCAGAAATGAATGAAAGCGCTAACGTGCTCATGGATACATTTTATGAATCTTATTTTGGTAGTAAGTAGGGTGAGAGTGCCCGAGCGGTGGGTTGAGATCGAGTTTAGTAAATTTAAAATTTTACAAACGTGTTAATTAATATTTTGAAAAAAAAAAACCTATGTTGAAACTATGATAATTCGATTCTGCTCTCGATCCTAAACAAACTACTTTCTAGTTTTGCGTTAATTCATTAACACGTTGTATTTCTATAGCCTTTCAATATTTTCAGTTACCAAACCCTACCGCTCTGGCTGCGTAGATATACACCAGCAAACGTGTATGTAAAAATACTGGAGAACAGCATACAAGATCTAAAGAAGGGTAATCACTGTCTGCTCGCACTTCAAGTATCAACTACTCTCATAACACAGACTACCTTCAGGCAACACAAGAAAGCTGACTGGTATTGTGCTAAAGCTCTGATACTGCATAGTCTTGATAAATATGACGAGGTATGTGTTCATTAGATTGAAGCAGCTAACCTGTATTTAAGATATAAGTTTAGCTGTTAAGCTATTGCTTCTCACTTGCGCGCTTATTGTTGTATGAGCATATATTTTCTTTCTATACGCGTCGTGTGGCAACAACAGGAAGCTAGATAAAAAAACTGACTGCATAAAAAACCTATTAACTAACTGAAAAGATAAAAAAACAAGCTCTATAATCACTAATCAGCTATAACAACTTTGTTTGCGGAAATATAATTTGAATGTATGAATCTATATGAGCGTATACTGCCGTATGACATGCCTTCATTCACTTAGGATTGAAATGATTTATTTCTTTTGAAAATGGTAAAGGTAATTTTAAAACTTTATGTATTTTCTAGGCTGCAGAAGTTTTACTGGAAGGTTTCAAATCGAATCTTTCTGAAGAAGAAAAGGACAGTATTCGTCCGCGTGCACGCAAAATAGCAACCCAGAAGAACATAGTCATAACAGACAATTTGAAGAAAGAGCTTCTTGAATACGCTACTAAGGACACTATTCTGGAGAAGAATTTAAGTGGGGAACATATCAATAAACAACCTATGGAGTAAGCTGATTCGATTAGTTTATTTATTTATTTTATTTCCACTGAACAACTTTCTCTATAGGACCAACATCCAAATCGCGAAAAAAATCTGCTGTTCCAAACAAAATTGCAAACCTACTCGAGCCAAATGTATGGACAGCAGATTTTTTTTTCGCGATTTGGATGTTGGTCCTATAGAGAAAGTTGTTCAGTTTGACGGTCTGATCATCCCCTTAAAAAAGTGTCAGCATATTAAGAAGACCCTGTATATCTTGTGTTACAAAAGTAAAAATACACATTTAAAACTTTTAAGGGAGTTGTTAAGACCATCAAACTAAACCATGAAACTTAGGACCTACATCGAAATCGCGAAAAAAAAATCGACTGTCCCATACATTTAGCTCCAGTAGATTTGTAGTTTAGTATAGACATTAACAGTTTATTCTTCATAAGTCGAAATCAACTTTTCAGTGTAGTATTAAAGTTAACTCTTGTTTTACAGTCGAACAAACAAAAGAGGTAAAGTGAAGTTTGAAACACGAACGGAAGGAGGGAGAACTGTGCAGGACGCGGAGGAGTTTTGCATCACGCATTACATTTGTACCGGCCGGTACACGCACGGTATGCTATTTTATGCTTTATGTTAATTGGTTATGTGCACGACACTAGCGCCCCTAGCGGTGTCGGACCGCCGTGAATTATTTCAAGTAACATGCTAGTTAAAAGTTTGTTATTTTGTAATAAAATAATGTAAAAACTAAAGAAATTAGCAACATTATCGATATAAAAAATTAAAAAAATACCTATTTGCTAGAATCCACGATATTTGCATTGCCAATTTCCGTACAAAGTTTTATCCCGGTTTTACACCTTTGGATTTGGATAACATTTCACAAAACCCTTTTTATTGAAACTTCCATGCCAAATTTTAAGTTTGTAGTCATTACAGTTTTGGAGATTTCGTGTTGAGTTAGTGTGAAGATTTGCATAGATTCAAGCATATTTTACACAGCTTGACCCACAAAAGTATACATTTCTGCCACCCCGGGCGCTGCGATCAATTTGTCAGTTCCCATCACCACTTCGCACATAGCCAATACCTAATGATAAAATCCATCATTTTAAGAAGCATCTTTAGGAAGTCCGTTAGCAGACTGTCGTGTCGATCGGGTGATTTTTGGCTTGCCACTAGGCTCCACAATTTTGTATAACCTAAAATGTGTTTTTGTACAAAACAATCCTTGAGATTACGATCCTCCCCAAACCTCCTCGACATTAGCAGAAATGCAATGCTATAGACCAGCAACAGGCTATTAATGTACACTATTATAAAAACTGTAGCAGAAGTCTGTCCGTACATTGAAGATATTTGAAAGTTACGAAATGGTGGTATCATATCACAGATTTTTTAAATTTTTTTGCCCGTTGTTTTTTTTTTGTCTGTTTGAGCACGAATCAATAATGGATCAATGTTGTCCTTAGACTACTTATGTGAGGACAAGTTACGCGTGTAATTCTACCAACATACTTTTCTGCCACTTTTTGCGGGGGGCGAGGTAGCACGAGATACGCAACTTTGAATTTTATTCCATTAGTTTAGATTCTAATTTTGAATGTTAAAAATCATGAAAAACTGTGTCGTGTGAACCCCAAACGTCATAAGTTCGAAATTATTGTTCCGCAATTATAGGCTGTCGCGTTTAGTGATAAGGTATAAAATTTTATGTAAATGCGGTAGATCTTTTGATCTTGCACGTTCGCAGAGGGGAAATGCTAAGGCGAGGCGGGTCCGTATATAATTCGTCTAAGATGTTGTCTGGAAAGAAATTTTGCAATGGGGCCGTCCACAAATTACGTCATCGATTTTTGCCGATTTTCGACGAGAGCCAATGCTGATGAAGTCGCGGGCAAAAGCTCGTTTTATTAATGAAAAGATTCTATAGAATCTGTGAGAATTAACACTTTGTGTTATCCTTTCTCTATAACTTTCAGGGGAACACTGGGAAGGTCGGATAGTATCAACAATATTCAACCTCCTCTTCTGGGATATAATATACAGCAAGCCAAACGCCCGCGGTATCTTCCTATCACACTACCAGCTCTGGCCCCTCGATATGTTCTGTGGGGGCAGCTTCTATGAGAATAGGAAGACGGCTATAGATGCTTGGTTGGACGCCATAGAGAACTATAGTGAGGCGAAGTTATTGGCTGTTTTGGAGGAAATGTGGAGTAGACGGCCTGAAAGTAAGTGTTTCATACTTTAATGCTAAGGTGGTGAAGTTTAAAGTTGTTTTGGAAGTATATAAAACCCGCGGAAATTTTATGTGTTTTAAGCCGGAACCACACGAATATTTTTGTATTGTAGCAACTTTAAATGAATCGTCTATCAATATAATCTGAAACTTACACAATAGCCCTACTATTAAGCCCAGTCCAGGCCGCGGTCCAGTGCTTAGACCATAGACCAAGAAATGTCACTTGCGCTAGTAGACAGTATGACATAGTGATAATCATCATAGATTTAGTACATACTACGTTAGATCGGAAATGCGAAAGAGAAAGGGCATAGCATTAACGTATGTTAGAGCGAGATAGATAGACGAGACCATTCACGAACACGGTATGAGCTTGTATGGACCTAGCCTCAGTTGTCAACGGAACGAATCCCGTTTTTTTTTCAAAACCGCAGGTTTTTTTGGTTTCGCCTTGGATTATCCGTAGCCGATCTAACGTAGTATATACTAAATCTATGATAGTCATACAATCACTGACCAAGAAATGTAACTTGCATACAATTTATATGAAATGACATTTCTTGGTCTGGCAAAAATGTGGTTACGTCGATTAGTACAGCGATAAGGTAGCGGTAGGTAAGGTACCTCCTTTTTTAAGTAGAGCGAATTTGCTATGTGAAAAGGACAAAACACGTTCCGACCTCTATTCACTGAGTTAGATGACTAGAGATAGCATGATAAATAAAAGTCATGACAGAGAGAGAGATAAAAAGATAGTACGCGCGAGGTAGACAAAAAATGTATGGTGCTAACTTAACGAACTTTTTGCATATTTTCGTGCATACTATTGTCTTCTCTTTTTCGCGTATAGGTTTGCCCCTCATTATAATTTATTTGAGTGGCAATATCTCTTGTCTTCCCTTTTTCACGTATAGGTTTGTCCTTATTTGCATTTGCTTATATTTTTCGAGGGCGGGATAATCTCTTTTAGACTAACTGTTTATATTTTCCTTTCCAGGCGAACTATCAGGTATAACCCGTGCCATAGGATGTGAGAATGTGAAGATGGTAGCGTCGTGTCTGGGAGCGCGCGCCGTGGCCGCCATCTGTCGGCGGCTGGCCACTAACTACAGATACTCACACAGCGGCTTCCCTGATCTCACGCTGTGGAATGTTCACACTAAACAGGTAAGACGATTTGTGAAGCAACGCTATGGAAAAACACTGCTCTCGCATATGTAAATATCATCACTAGCTTATACGAGTGTAAACTTAAAACGTATTGAACGGGGTGATTCAGACCATCAAACTGAACCACTTTCACTAAAGGACTAGCAGAGAAATTGTCTTTTGTTGTTTTACTTTTAAGTTTTGCACATAATCACACCAAGTTTGACCCTTTTATGTATTTCCGTTTTATTGATAAAGTAAAAACAAAAAAAGCATGCATATGCTCACGACTATATTCCCTGAGGGGTAGTCAGAGATATTCTGAAACCTCAGAACATCCACGTTTCACTAGGAATACCGAAACTCTGTCCAGTTTGACGGGGAGTGAGCCCGTCGTCGCCACTTATAATGGACAGTTTGGTGGGACATCGAAATTTGAAGCATGCAGGTTTCCTTACGATGTTTTCCTTCACCGAAAAGCCAGTGGTGTTACAAATCGTACATAAATTCCGAAAAACTCATTTGTACGAGTCAGTCTGGAGGGGAATCGAACCATCGCCTCCTGCACGGCAGGCAAGGTTACTCGCCACTGGACCACCAATAAAAAAGGTTGAAAAAATTCGATGTTTCACATGATAAAATAATTTTCTACTCCAGATAAAGTTCGTGGAAGTAAAGACGGACACAGACAAGCCATCTATGAAGCAGATTCAGTGGATGCACTACCTGAGGGAGCACGGGGTGGACACAGAGTTCTGCTATCTAGGCGCTAACACCACGCGGCAGAGGTGCAGGAATGGCAAGCCCGATTCAGTCAAAACCGAAGTTATTTAGCATAGCATAGCATATGCTCACAACTATGTTCCCCGAGGGGGTAGTCAGAGATATTCTGAAACCACAGAACATCCACGTTTCACCAGTACCGAAACTCTGTCCAGTGTGGCGGGGAGTGAACCCGTGGCCACTTCTAATGGATACTGGGTACAATACATGTCTCTAAATTGAAGCATGCAGGTTTCCTCACGAGGTTTTCCTTCACCGAAAAGCCAGTGGTGTTACAAATCGTACATAAATTCCGAAAAACTCATTGGTACAAGTCGGCCTGGACGGGGATCGAACCATCGCCTCCTGTACGGCAGGCAAGGTTACTTGCCACCACCACGACTTTAAGAAGTGAAGTGATTTTTGAAGTTATTTGATAGTGCTTAGAAATAAGGGTAGATGTAAGGGATGACATACAGGATAGACATAGATAACATTAAAATAAGTTTTTGATGTTGTATTATTACACTATTATGTTATTATTTTTATGAAATATACTAACTACGTAAACTTATGATTGTATTGGGATTTCGGGATGATCAGATCATTTTTTTTCATCATAATCGTATTCTGTAAATTTACCCATGCATGATGAATATGAAAAAAAAATTAAGAAACTTTGGAGAAATCTTTTAAAAAAGGATAATAAATTAATAATCATTACAGGGGTGGAAAATGGTCTGTAAGAATCAGTGGTTTTGGCTAAGGTCAGTAAAAGTCAGTTTTTTTCGAAAAATGGTCAGGAAAGTCAGTATTTTGAGGATCAGGAGCTACGTTCCCACAAAAGTGGTCTGGTTTCAGTAGATTCAGGTGAAAAAATCCCGTTTTGGAGTGTCCCTTAAAAATATCTTAACATATTTTTCTTTTCGGTTGGTCCCTAGACTTACCTTTAATTAATAATTTGTTCTCTTAATCCTTTTTATATACAATACACTATCACTTTACAACAAGATTGTGGGCCACGTGCCCCAGTGATGAGTTTTACTTATTCACAAACATGCTCCATACTATTAACATACTTAACTAACATTCGTATTTCGATGTCATGTTGACAGACCAAGGTTCAGTATTTTAGAGGGTTTCAGTAAAATCAGTATTTTTGGCCATGGAATCAGTTTCCACTCCTGTAACTATGAACTATTGTGCTAGGATTTTTTCCACAGTTGTTTGTCTGCTGCGATCTCAATATTGTATTATTTGGTAATACAAGACAATAAACATTGGAAATTATACGTAATAATTTTGTGTTAAGAAATTAAGACTATTCATTTCTCATGCAAATGATGTAAGTCTGTGATTTTAGAAATTCAAAATTTTCGAAATAATATTATGTAATTAAAAGATAAGAACGCCTCATTGCTTTTGTATTATACTTATGTCTGCATATATTATGTTCATTAATAGAGATCTAATGGAATCGATGTTTTAAACTGTACACCTATTTTGTTAAAGTATATTATAAGATTTTAATGTTTACTTTGATAAATAAATGATGCTATAAGAGAAAGCCTTGACGATCTAGAATTGTTAAAGAAAAGTACATATTTTTTCATGTTATTGAATTTTCATTTAATCATCCTTTAGTGAGGAACACACCTGCTAAACGTTCGGTTGAATACGCGTCTACTAGGAAACATTGCGCGTAATAGCGCGTATTGGTGTGTCGCCTGTATAGGGAAAAGCATTGCAGGCGTATTCAACCGAACGTTCGCGCCGAACGTTCAGCAGGTGTGTCCCTACACTGATATTGCTCTATCCCTCTATTAATTTGGTATAAGTAGTATAGTATGTCCATGAGTTTTAGATGAGTACAAAATTACAACTTCTGTATCATTCTGAAAAAGTTCTGAACACAGTTTGAGCTGTAGTTGTAGACTGGTCAGTGGTCGGCGCGTGCACAATCGCGGTCACCGCTAGTAAAATACCTATTAAATACCGTTTGCCGCCATAACATGGCAGCTTGATATCGTAGCGCCTTAGCTCTATAACACTCAGTTGCCGAAACACATTAGAGTTAATCATCCATTAAATTTCTTGCTAGCTTTTACTACGTCAACAAGACAAATAGTGACAGCAAGAGATTTAATGGAGGATTAACTTTAATGAGCGTTTCTGCAACTGATTGTTAGTCGTCTTTTTTTCTCTTGATATAAACTTATCGCGCGCATCATGCTATGGCTGCTGTTTTGATAGATCGAGATATTAATCTTATTGGTTCCATCGCATGTTGAAACTACAAGGAATTCTAGAAAAAAAACTAAATTTCTGGTGTCAAAATGCTGTCACAGAAGTGATACTGAATTTCTGGAATGGGACGTAAACATTTCATATTTTTCTCTTATTTACCAACTATCGAAATGATGTTAACTAAATAACGATTGAAACCGATTACAAAGTGAGAATTAATAAGGAATAATGTTCGCAGTTTACATACCTCTACTAGCAATGTCGGCTGTATCAGCTCTCTCCGTGGTGTTCCTCTACTGCAAGAATAGAGGTAACAGGAGGAAAGGATACATGGATGTGAAGGAGAAACCAGACGAAGAATGAACTTACTATTATCTAGCTTATTTAGCAGGCATTTGTTAATTTACTTAGATATTGGATACTTTAATATTGGATTTAGTTAATATACTACTATACTTACTAGGTACTTTACTGTTTTGTTTGTAGTGTTTCACCTTTAGGCACAGAATAGGTAATAGTATATAGTTCTACATACAGAACGGCTACTCCCCGCCCACCTCTGGCTTCAGATCCCCCACCTCACCCCACACTTTCTGGGAAACATGAGGGAAGCCGAGCAAGGGAATGCAGTCAAGCGCGCGCACCCGTAGTATTTGACTACATAAAATTGAGCCTTTTTAGTGCATAAAAAACGTTGAAAAATAACCCTAAATTCACATTTGCAGTAATTCTTTAGCTCAAATCCTATTTATAATAACAGAACGAACAATAAAAAGTAACGAAATGTAGATGATGTTCATACGAAGCGTGGTAAGTCAACCCTACACATATGTCAAAGACAATTTGCATCAAGTGCGCATGTGCGAACGCCATCATGTTAAATCCAAAACGTTTGAAGTGCCGGACCTGCGCCTTAGGGTTAAACCTCATCTGGCACGGAATCGCATTTTTTCACACTCCATCCTTTTCTGTCGCTCAGGAACGTCATTTGCTAGAATGAGAAAGATAGCAGGAACGCGACAGCACCGGCGGTGCTGCAACCTTTCTTCTAGCAAATGACGTTCTTGAGCGACAGAAAAGGAAAGAGCGTGAAAAAATTCGATTCCGTGCTGTCAGATGAAGTTCAACCCTTAGATACATGATTGCTCTCCGCTGCGCTCTTTTTTATTTAAGGTTCACCCATTTCAACCCTTTTTTGACATGTTTATAAACGTAAAGACCGCTTATTTAGACCGCATTAACGCATAGGCGTGAATTGTATTTTACAGAGCCTCGGATTTCCTGCGGCATTAGAACATACCACAAACATATCAATACAAAAAGTAAATTCCGTGCAAAAACTAAAAGGAGTCAACTTTTGTGTATTCATATATCTTGAAACATGTTGGTCCTTGGCTTCAGTCTTTGGCTATACTTATTTGTATGTATCTGTTGGATATAAAACAATTAGTCAAACATGCGACTGGATGTCTTTTAGCTGTGCGCCACCCAAATGATATTCAAAATTTATAGACGTACACACGGCGACACATCAAGCTACGCAAAACCAAAATAAGCTGGCCGCGCGTATGTAGAGTAATGTATAAAGTTGCGCGGCCAGCTTATAATGGTTTTGCGTAGCTTGAAACGAAAAAATAGCTTGAAATGAAAAAAGTTATTGTGTAACAGAATTATTTATTAAAATATAATCTACTAAAAATTCATAACATAGTATGTACATTTTCAACAGTACACCTCAATAGGACAATAAGGCACCTCTTTTATACTTAGCATTTTGAATCTAATCATTGTTCCATCATCTTTAGTTACCATTACTACATGAAACAACGTTACAATTTGGGACTCAACGGAGACATTAAAAAGAAAAGAAAGAACAGACAAGCCTGTTACGGTTTCATTATATACCTATTAATATAGAATATAGATAGACTTCTATTCAAACCCATAAAACATTCACTAATTCCCTATAACATAAATAACTTTCACCTTATGGTAAATATACACCCACCCACTAAAAAGGGCACTTACATTGAGCATTTCATAATAACATCATAATAAAGGACTACGCTAAAAATATAAATCAAATATAGTAAATAGCTTACGTAAAAACACTTCTACAAAATGTAGAATACAGTCTACAATTAATCACAATGTCTATCTATTTGCTGTTTCAATAACATCTATAAATAAACGATATATAAAATGCCTACGATTTGAAGTCAAACATCGAAGCAAGTATCGACAATGAATACCATCACCCTTTGAAGTGGTAACTAGTATAAAAATACCAGCCGACGCATATACGCTTTATCAAAATATGTCGTCTTTCGAAAAATGTATAAAATTTAACGATTTTACATTTTTAGGAAATATATTGGCACTTGCGACTGTTTCACATCGTCCGAAAGACTTTATTTTGATTCATGATTTTATTATTAAACATATATTATTATTACAAAGAAATAATAATTCCAAATCACACAGCCGAGTAAATAAATGGACTCGCACATGGTAGGTACCTACACTACATAACTTAACTAAAGTTACGTATAAATAGCTCCGAAATCCAAAATATAAACACCTACACCTACTTATATAAAATACAGGCACCAAATTTGGTTCAGGTTTGAAAGTTCATAGATAACTTTATAATAATTCGAAATCGTAACTTTTAGAAACAATTTTGGTAACATTTTTATCACTTGACAGTGATACAGTCAAACTTATACCGAATTTTATTAAAAATAGCGCATAATTAACATCCACGCATATTCACTAGAATGACTAAAACATCATCTCGTTTTAAAGTCTACCACTGCCACTTTCCATTGATAAATTAGGAAGCATTAAAACCGTTATAAACATTACAGTTTCAAGAAAATATTAACTTCGAAACAATTACATTAATAAACCATTATACAGTATAACATAAAGTGTAAATTTAAATACGTTACATACTTATGGGGGTGCTTCAGACCATCAAACTGAAACCACTATACTTTTACTATTGGACCAATATTAAAATCGCGGACAAAAAAATCTGCTGTTCCATAGGAAATCTCGATGGGTAAGTTGACCCAAATTGGAACAGAATTTTTTTTTTCGCCCTTGCAACATTGGTCTCTTAGTAAAAGTAGTTCTGTTTGATAGTCTGAAGCACCCTCTTATAATAAAGCGCATTTAAATTTATACTCTGTATTGTTAACCGTCACTACGTTTATCGCAATGTAAGACAACCACAACAGAATATTAGGTAAGGTTCAAAATTATAAACAATGTACTACCAACTAATATACAAATTTCGCCTTCAAACTAGTTATGCCAAAGATTGTTTGTCCTGTCCAGTGTTATTAGTGAAGAAAACCACGAACTCGACTATAATGACATTATGTGATCAGTCTTCAACATTTGCGATGCATGCTGGGGGCTCCTAGTAAGAAATAGCACACATTAACATTTTAACCTGAAAATTATATATTACCATTAAGCCCAGTTGACACATTAAAGTACGAATGTGATGTGAGAAAGCTAGTCCAAGTGTTAGAAACAAAAAGATGAAATTGAAAAGGAAAATTACTCAATAGGCTCAGATAAAATAAAAAAAGGAAAGATGATCAAAATGCATGCAAACTTTCAATGAAACTATACCTATAGTTCTTCCTCACATTTTAGAATGCGTTTATTGGAGGATGTATTGTAAATAAATGTTATAGAAACAATGTTTCAATTTGAGTCTTCTCTGTAGGAGAATCAAATTCTCTGTAATGTATTTAATATGATAACGTAAGGACCGAACTCCATAAGATACAATCACATGCGGATTGACACTACCATTATGTACCATATTATGTAAGGGCAGGGATTGATAGGCTTGAACAGTCGTGCCAGCTATACTGTCGATGAGACGGTATGAGCCAGTGACGGTGTCCCTTGCAAAACAGATTTTATTTGAAGTAAATGTAAATACAGTTTAGAATCCCATCCCATCAGCGGTTAGAGAATGACCATATCTTCCTTTTTTTGTATTATCTGAGCCATTTAGGAATACAATACGTTTGAGTTAAAAATATGATCAATTCCTTATTAGCATTTTTGTTAAATAGTCTCAAATATGCCCTCCATTACATCTTGTGCCTGTCCCACACATAAAACATGATTTAAATGATTTCCGAAGTGTATTGGTAAATATATCTTAAATACAATGTGTAGAATAAGGCACAGCACAAATATATAGGTAGTATCCGTAAAAATAGAGCACAATAAAAGCGCAAAATTTTAATATGTTCATAAATATTTATAAAGTCATTATAACAAGTTTACATAATTACATACAATTTTAATGATTATTTGGCATGGCATAGGTACAGTCAGCACACTTAACTATAAGGATTATAACGAGAACAGTGTGATGAGTTCAACTGTACCATAAATTTTAAAACATGTCTGCATTAGTAATTCAGCTCCCCAATATTTAATTACGTACGTCCTAGTACAATGTGCTTGTGTGGCTTTTTATTGACTGCAGCACGTCTAGCATGAATTCTATTCTTGTGCGCGATTCGGCTTTATTCCATACTACTTGTCGCGGCAAGCGCGGCTTTCGCTCTCCAAGAGGCGCGGGAACAGGTTATTTTCTATGGAGCAAAGGCGCGTCGCGCGCGTGTAGAGAAATCATACTAGACGTGCAGAAGTGACTTCATTCATTAAATTGGGACAACACTTTTTCGTTATGAGAATTTAAAATGTTTAGTTGACATTTTAATATTTTGTGAAAATTAATAATGGATTGAATAAAGTTGAACTACCTGAAACCTTTAGGTAATGTGTGCAAAATCCAGCATATCCACTCAATTTGTATCTTAAATTTGCCAAGGCCTTGGCTTTAAGACGCCACGACATTTGCAGTCAATTTTTCATATTCAAATACTGCTTAACAACGTTTACTAAAAATCAATTAACCAACAAACACATTGCACTTCTAAAAATAGCACAATGATATAATGTAACATAGACCCTTATCCCTTTGTGCTGGATGATGATGCTTACATGTTAGGCTCCTGCTTGAAGGGTATCGGCTCGAGGTACGAGTCCGGCATGGAGAGCTGCGGCACGAGCGGCGGGGAGGAAGCCGCGGACATCGGGGACGACGAGTCCACTGTTATGTCGGTCGGGGCTTCCTCTATGGCTGTTTCGGTTGAGGCTCCTGGAGAAAATTGAGATATATTATTAACTTATCATATTTAGGACAGCGACAACACGTTCCGACTCTACAGCGACAACACGTTACGATGCGGTGAAATAGAAATATCATTTATTTGCCTTGAAACAGGTATACAAAAGATGGTAAAATATAATAAAATAAGCTTCTTCTGTTCAGCTGTAGCAACAGCATGCAAATGTGAATGGTAGCTTTAAAAAAAGATTTGACGTTTAATAATCATTATCATCACGATCGTTATTGTGGATACCCGCCTAATCTATGACTTTTGGAGACACAAGAGATGCATGTCAGGATAGCATCAAGCGGCGATTAATTGTGGCCTTAGACCATTTAACCAAGGACCAGCCTCGCGTTAGCATTCCCCTCTGTCAAGATACAAGATCAATTATATACACACAATTTTATATATATACCTTATCACTAAACGAGACAGACTATAATTGCGAAAAATATCTTCAAACTAGTCTCGTTTGGAGTTCACACGAGACTATTAGCAACAATCAAAATTAGAATCTACAGTAATGGAATAACATCCAAAGATGCGGATTTCATGCTACCTCGTCTCCCGCAAAAAGTGTAAAGAAAATGTTGTTAGTAGAATTAACTCGTCCATAGTTATATTGTCTAAGGGCCTACCCTAGCCCGATGAGACACAACACGGCGTTAAGATTTCTGTATATTAAACACTCACCACCCAAAAGCATTTCCTGCAGCAAGCTATCGATATGTGCGACGCCGAAGAGCTTAGCAAACTGTATCTGCTCGATCATCTGCCAGGTGATGCTCTGCAGCGGCGGCAGGCACAGCAGCAGCTCGCCAAAGCGCCCGCGCCCGTCGTACTGCCGGTCGCTGATGTAGTCCTCCAAGTTAATCTGGATCTGGTAGCGGAGCTGCTTGATTTTCTGCGGTTGGGAGAGGCCTTTTGCGTCTGTTGGGAATTGGGATGGAGTTTGTTTAGTACACCGGGAATGAGGGATTTTGCGAAAGCCATTAACAAATAAAAAGTAGATCCAAATGGCTCGATAGATGGCGTTGACGAAACATGGTTGAGCGACCTTGCAGATAATACAATATAAATAAAATAGTAAAAATTGAGTTTTTATGTAAGCAGAAAAATATGACCGTATACTTCGTCAATGGATGCGTCTGACTGATTACAGTTTTTTTTTATTTATAATTAATGGACTTCTTGCTTGTGCGTTAGCACCGCATTTCCGCCAGTGTCAAGTGGTTTGAGGTAGTATCTATCCAATCTCGAGGATTGTTTTTGAGTAAGAACACAACTGAGAAGGATTGCGGAGCCTCGTGGCAGGCTGAGACGCGAACCGCGCGAACACCACGCGAAAGACAAGTGTTCGGGGCAAACCCTGCAACGTGACTCCTCATTACAGTTAATCCTCCATTAAATCTCTTGCTGTCACTTCTTGTTTTGTTGACGTAGTAAAAGCTAGGAAGAGATTTAATGGAGGATTAACTGTAATGAGCGTTCCAGCAACTGAGCGTGAGTGACATGAAAGTTTTTTTAAAATTTTTAGCCTAAATTTCCGTGTTTGCATCCAACTCGCGTCAACGCCATCTATCGCGGTATGTTGGAACTAAGTTTTAATAGCTATCAGAAAACTCCTCATTAGATGAACAGGATGAAACCAGTGAAGTGGGTAGTAATGTGTTTGGACCATTAAACTGAACATCGAAAAAGCGAAAGAAACACACCCTGTTCCATACAGGTTGAGTAGCTACTGCCGCTTTCTACGTAAGTTGTAGCTTGTAGAATCACACTGCAGGGCAAATACCTCCTCTCGAATAAGGGTGAGAGGGAGTGGGCCATACTCCAACTAGCGTGCCCACTGCGGATTGGTGGGAGCAAGTTGGTAGTCAACATGCTGTCAGAAATGTTTCAAGCCGCCTTAATAGGCCTCTGACTTGGCTTAACGAATTACACAACCATCTGACGGATCCATTCGGGACCAACTGCTTAACGTGCCTTCCGAATACGGAGACGTTAGAGATGAAATACCACTAAACGGTCACCCATCCAAAGACTGACCGGACTAGTAACTAATTGAACATGGTATGTCATGGTAAAAGGTAGTACTTACTAGGATCGAAGAAGACGATGGCCTTGAGGCAGGCGAACTCTGTATCGTCGATATCTATCTCCCGCAGCGGCTTGACGATCTCGTCCATCACGCGCATGCCGATCATACTGATGTCTATGTCCATTCTACCATCTGTAATATTATATTATAATAAATAACGATCACATTAAAAACTATATACAAAGTGGTAATGAATAAGCGCAAAACCTCATACACCCTAACTGATTTATAACAAAATAATTAGATTCAAACAATAATTCCATTATTTTGATAGTTACAATTTAAAGTTATTCGCATTTTAAGTTTTCAGGCAAAAAATATTTTTTATCATTTCAGCAATTAATGAATGCTCATTTTAAGAATCTTATTTTGGTAGTAAGTAGGGTGAGTGTGCCCGTGCGGTGGGTTGCGGCGAGTTCAGTAATTTTTAAATTTTACAAACAAATTATTTAAAATTTTGAAAAAATTACCGACGTTGAAAACATGATAATTCGATTCTGCTCTCGATTCTAAACAAACTACTTTCTAGTTTTGCGTTAATTCATTAACACGTTGTATATTTAAGAAGGGAAGCGAGAAGTGTGCAAAGAAGGTTTTGATGGTTCGGGCAGGACAGGGTAGATAAGTAAAGGGTACCAACCATAAGTCTATTTTTGTGTATGAATTCAATCAAATACATCCGAGTCGAAATTGAACCGTGCGCGCATCGCACAAGGTAAATATTACACTAAACCGATTTTCCCTGTTCACTAGGTCGCGCCGCGTAGGTAAATTTTATACCTAGTGCAGAGTTTGACAGGCCTGCTATCAGACAGAAACAAAAATCACTGAATACTTGTTGCTAGGTGTAGCGACACGTCTGCCGAATTTACGCGACGTAAATTACGCGTGGAATGCTTTTTTTTCACTATACCGGCCGCACACAAATATTAGCAATTTTTTCTATTAAGGGACAATAGTAGGACGCAATACCTTGGAGGCAGCTTTTATTTTTTATTTTTCGACTATATTTATACAATTTACCGAAACCAAAGTCATACCTAAGTATTCTTGGATAGTTTATCTAGTGAAATCATAAATCGAATACACCATTGGAATTACTTCAATCGATAGAAAATCGTCACAAAGATGACGTATTTTTATTTTTCATGTATTTTTTAACATTTTTCTCGTTTTAGAAGAACATAAAATAATTCCCGATTTTTGGTATTACTTACATAGTCACCATTAGTTTATCTAGTTAATCATAAAAAAATCTATAAGAAGTACTTTAGTTAATTGTTTTTAACCGAAAATATGGCACACGCACGCACTTTTCGGAGGGCTGGGCAATCGCGTTTCTCATAGAAAATATTCGTCCCCCCGAAATTACGCCGCGTAAATGCCAGATGTGTCGCTACACTCACTTTTTAAGAAATCATAAATAGTCCGTTATTCTCAGTGCGCTTGTAACTTATCCTACTGTTTTCAGTAGTTAAAGCAAATACGTGGAATCTATTCCAGTGTCCGACGATTAATCATTAAAATAATTTATATCGGCTTTATCCGGGGAAACTAATAATGACTTCGAGGCGTAACGTCTGTTGCGGTTAGAATTATTTACAAGGAATGCAGACATTTTGATAATTACTTTATACTTTGACGTAAAGTGTGGCGCCGATTATTCACATACATACTATGATAGGTACTATACTTCATTTCATATAACGACGAAAAGCTTTTTCGATTCCTACTTAGCATTCTGGCGAATTCTGATAAGTAAATATAATTTATTTATCACAAAGATGTACTATCCGACATATCTTGGACATTAGTAATGCTGTTCTAAGAATAAATGAGAGCAAGTGTCTCAAATCTCTGTTTTTGTAATTCAAAATAGCCTTAAAATTTCGTTGCTATTTGAAATGGAGTATAGTTCCTATTAATCCTATTAGGCAATACATGAAAAAAGATGTGTCTGTGTCCGTCTGTTACTCTGCCACGGCTAAACTGTTGAGCTGATTATTTCCGGTCCGGTCCGCCGATTCCGATCCTTCTTAATATGCTGACACTTTTTTAAGGGGATGATCAGATCATCAAACTGAACAACTTACACTATGGGACCAACATCGAAATCGTGAAAAAAAATCTGCTGTCCCATACATTTAGCTCGAGTAGATTTGTAGTTTAATATGGAACAGCAGATTTTTTATCGCGATTTCGTTGTTGATGCCACAGAGAAACGATCTGATCATCCCTTTAAAATAGATATGAACATCCATGACTCGAGAACAAATATTAATCATACGAATAATTGCCCCCTTGCGGGATTCCGAACCCGCGACCCTCGGCACTGCAGGCGGGTTAGTTACCGACTCGAGCTATCGGGCCGTGCGTAGCGTGCCTCTACCAAAGAATAAATACTAGTACTACCCGTACAGAAGAATTACTTCGAAAACAGATTTAAATAAATAGCTACTCTCTCTGCATGGCAATAAGGTGCAAAGTTACACCCGTCCTATCGTACAATTCGCGAATATCCTACCAAACGTCACAAACAGCGCGCGTGCAAACAAAAACAAACCCGTGTCATTAGACATGAAAGCTTCCTTCACATAGTCTCCCTCTCTCATTTTTTCACGTGCTGGCAGCGTGACATCGCTAGGGTTTTCAAGTCTCGCATTGACTACTCACAAAATGGCGGCAAGTCTAATGAGATTTGACCAAGAAGTTTACACGGTATACCTAACCTATTGCCATTCACCCTTCGGTGGGGATCGGTCATCAAGCGTACCTGACCCGTGGAGTGAGACAGCCCTGCCTCTACTATATTGTTAGTGTGTTGACTCACCGATATTGTGTTTGGTAATGATGCAGTTGTTGCCCAGCAGCAGCACGTCCTTGAGGTGCAGCGAGCGGCGCGCGCAGCCGAGCAGCAGGTGCTCGCCGGCGTGGGCGCGCAGCAGCGCCACCTGCCGACGACGACAAGCTTCAGTTTTAAGGGTATATTACTTATATATTGGCGCGCTCTATACAAACGAAGTCTGGTTAAATTTTCAATATTAACCAATAAAGGTCAGTGAAATTATTCAGAAACAATCTAGAAAGTAATCTCTATGCCTGTATCGTGTCAGATTTTTATTAAAATGTATAGTTTTAAAGTTACAGTGCCTCAAAGATTTCCATACAAATCTTAAATTAATCCTAGCATGGAAACTGTATATTTTAACGAAAATCTGACAAGATACAAGCATAGAGATTTGTTGTAGTATTGAAAATGTCACCAGACTTCATTTGTATGTAACGCGCATTTACGCATTCGCAATAAACTTCTCATTCACGTTCATTATTAACGCGGAAGGAATTTATATGTGACTATATGTCGCTGAGGCGATTATTTAAATTAACATGTGAATCTTTAACACAGTTAATACACATAATTTTTCGCTATTTCGAAGTTGGCTCTATAGTGAAAGTTGTTCAGTTTGATGGTCTGAAGCACCCCCCAAAGGCTCCAACAGGGTTTATATTACTCCCTGGATAGTCACAGTTCAGTTACGCGATTACAAGGATCCGGAAAACGGATGAACGGCGCGGCGTGCGCCTTAGTTGCAACTTAAACTGCATTACAATTAAAAACAATGTCGTCTGTCTTTGATGAGTCATCATTAGTCAGTGGATAATTTATCTGCAATGTTGAATGATAACTAATTATGTAAATAATAGGGTAGACACGTCGATCATTACGAACCAATCCTGTATACCTGAATAACAATTTATTATATCTTTCGTGGAATTAATGAATGAAATATTTGTGATACTTTATTTACACCAAACACAAAAATAAGAACAAACGAATATTGGTATAAATAAGGCGGTCGCCAAATTGACTTACAAATTTAGACTACTTATATGAGGAAAAGTTACGCGTGTAATTCTACTAACAAACTTTTCTGCCACTTTTTGCGGGCAGCGAGGTAGCACGAGATACGCAACTTTGAATTTTATTCCATTAATTTAGATTCTAATTTCGAATGTTAAAAATCATGAAAAACAGTGTCGTGTGAATCCCAAACGTCATAGGTTCGAAATTATTGTTCCGCAGTTATAGACTGTCGCGTTTAGTGAAAAGGTATAAAATTGTATGTAAATGCGTAAGATCTTTTGATCTTGCACGTTGGCAGAAGGGAAATGCTAAGGCGAGGCGGGTCCGTATATAATTCGTCTTAGCTTACAAACTAAATGACGTCGCGACTCATACAACATTTCCGAAAAAAGTGTCCTTGACTAACTTAAGTACGTTTCAGTAATATAAACAAATTAAAAACAATGAAACTGCTGAAATTCTTTTTTATTTTGCTTGCGTAGTTTTTACATATTCTTACAGCACAGTGGCACTGCACTATAGACGTGCTCGGAGTCGGTCGTTCAAACGAAGACTTGCGCTTTAATGTTACTCTTTATGCGTTTTGTTACTCCTTTGGTTCAGATACTTTTGAGCGCGAACCCGACGTCCAGGAGTGCGATTTTTGTAACTCATTCGTTGAACTCAGCAGTTGAAAATGTCAAAATTACTTTCTACTGCAGATTTGACGCGCAAATCGCACTCCTGAAGCATGATTTTCGAAAGTCAAATCAGCAGTAGAAAGATCTCCATAGTATTATTGACATTTTCAACTGATGAGTTCGAAGTATGAGTTTCAAAAATCACACTCCAGGTAAGTCAATGTTAAAGAGCGAATTATTGGGTAATTCCTTCCAGTTCCAGACAACCTTAGGCTAGAGGAAACATAATAAAGCGGGTTCCATAGAGAAGTTGAAACAGAACAGCACTGACCTGATCATCAAGATGGAGCTCCGTGAATGCCGGTATGTACTTCGCCCACTCGACCAGGATCAGAAGTTGTTGTTTGATAGAGTCACACACGTCGTTAATCTTCGCTAGCTTTCTGTTGTTTATCTCCGCGTCGGTCACGTTGTTGCTCTGCGGAATTATGTCATAAAGTCAGGTGCTAACTAGTGGCTGCTCGTTGCCTTTTGTCACCGAGGTGTGAACTTGTTGAGAGTAATTATGTGAGAATTGATTGGGTATGTTTTGTTTAGATACTTGTAGTTATCGGTATAAGAATGATTACAGCCTGAATAGGTTTTATTTAGACCTGGGGGTCTAACATACCGCCCCTGACTAAACAACAAAAATCGTTGTCGTTTACTCAGGGGTGCGTGACCGTGCCTCTCTGTTTTTGTTATTTTGCGTATGCAAATGCGAGCGCGCGTGAGGGTTTTTTTGTCGCTTTGTCTAATGGGCAGTCAGCCCCGATACGATCTTGCTGGCTGGCTAATCTTTACACTACACCATCAGTGATTGCGATGCGATATAGCGCATGCTGACACGAAAGATGTGTAAATAAGAAGTACCAAACCAATTTAAAAGTAATAAGTATTAATGTATACGCATAAGCATAAGCATATGCTCACGACTATATTCCCCGAGGGGGTAGTCAGAGAAATTCTGAACCTCAGAACATCCACGTTTCACCAGTAGTACCGAAACTCTGTCCAGTGTGACGGGGGGTGAGCCCGTCGTCACTTATAATGGACATTGGGTATAATACTTGCTTCGAAATTGAAGCATGCAGGTTTCTTCACGATGTTTTCCTTCACCGAAAAGCCAGTGGTGTTACAAATCGTACATAAATTCAGAAAAACTCATTGGTACGAGTCGGCCTGGACGGGTATCGAACCATCGCCTCCTGCACGGCAAGCAAGGTTACTCGCCACTGGACCACCACGGCTTTTGTAAACGTACAAGTAAAAATACCAAATGTACTTATACGTCAATTACGGTGACGAAAAGAACCAACCAGCGACGTACGAAAAACGCGTTATCATACGTCACACTTCGTCACTTACACCACCAATCCTCGTATCTCATAATTTAAATGAGTTAAGCGTATCGCATACAGAAGGAGTCGAAGCGGCGTCGAAGCGCGGGCGTGCCATGGCGACCTTGACATACGGTCGATAATTGTATACCATGAATAAATCCGAACGGATTGGTATGATATACAATTACCGACCGTATGTCAAGGTCGCCAAGGCGCGCGCCCGCGCCTCGACTCCTTCTGTATGATATACGCATAGTTCTGTGTGTTATCCATAACCCTAGTCTTAACACGTAAGTTAACGTATTGATCAGATAGTTGTTGGACGTATCTGAAGAAATGGTTGTTCCGAAAAAACATGGTTGGAATACGAGATTTATGTCCGTTTGCACTAAACTTAGGCGCATCTTAACCTGACGCCTTAATTACATACGACACCTCTAACAAAAAAGCGCGTACCACCAACCTTAATACACTAATAAACACGCGTGATACCAAACACTCCTAAGTGAAACATAGGTTTATTGTTGTGAGTTATTTTTCAACGCACTTGCACGCACTCATACAACTTTTTTGCATTGAAAAGACACAATTTTATGTAGTCAAATCCAACGGGTGCGCGCGCCTGACTGATTTCCCTTGCTCGGCTCTCCTAAAGTGTCCCAGAAAGTGTAAGGTGAGGTGGGGTATCTGAAGTCAGAGACTTAGAACTATATTCGAGTTGAGTATAGTGCGTATAGAGAGTATAGAGTTGAGTAGAGTATATGTCTATATGTAGCTTATATTATGTGAAAACGAAAACATTCTTACCTCATCTATGACCTTCCTACTCAGGAGTTCAGCATTTAGAAGGGATACGACAGAGAGTCCGTTGGCTTGTGTCGGCTCCTCGTACGATGGTCGTCTGCAGTTTATGCGATCCCTCTCGTTTTGTACGGCTGCAACAAGTATTGATAACATTGTATAGAGGCGAAGATTTTATAACAGGCTGCCTAGCTGTTTTAGGTAAGCCATAAATTTGTTTGATGGTCAGCCGGTGGGCCAATACTATGTTCTCAGGCTTGGAAGCGGCTTGGAAGTTGTTTACGGGCCACTATTTGGCCCGCGAGGATTAGACAGCCTCGCTTTGTAACAACTGAAAGGCTCGACTCTTTATTATGAGTAATGTCAATGCGTCAATGGTGTTAATTATGTTATTGACTGACAGACAAGAATATGAAATTGGTTTTTAAATAAAAATGTGCAGACTTATTAGAAGACATACATTTAAATAAAATGGGAGAGAGATGGCTATCAGAAGCCATAGCATGATAGCATGAGACCTCTCCTAACTGTCCAGATTTTTTTTGAACATCCTATAAACAGTGTTTTGGAGTTATGTCATTATTCTAGTAAATAAAAGATGCTTGCAATTTGTAAATTGTACCTTATCTCGGTAAAATAGATAAGTATTTTTAAAAACCAATCTATCATCAAGTCTGAAGTATATTTCAAAAGTCACAGTTGATTTTAATTCTAACCAGAGTTTCCGCACAAATTATATACCAGATTTTAAGTCAGATCATAAGCTATCAAACAAAAAAGTTTCATCAAAATCGATTTAGTAGTTTTTGCGTTATGCTGTTACAAACATACAAATAAACAAACAAACAGACTGAGAAAAATTCTAAAAAAGGGTGATTTGGAGTCCGGGATACCTAAAAACCATATAGTAATATTTTTCATGTAAATATCTTCAATGTTTTAACTAATAAATATTTATTTCATGTTCAAATGAGGAAAAATACTTTGGTAAGCTGAACTTAAAATACGTAAAGATTTATTAAGGAATTTGATTCATGTTTTTCAAAACCGCAACATTAGTCAGAATTATGCGTAAATAGCCTTTGATAAATGTCATTAAATAACTCATTCAGCAGACAATTCTAAAACTTGTGTCTATTAGTTGGCAAGGCTGTTTTTTTTTCTGTTATGTTAATTTCAAGTTACTTGACAAAAACTCTTAGAGAATCAAAAACTTTACATCAAGGAAATCCATCATAGTATTGCATAATTATTTTAACCGAGAAGGAAATGATTATGTAGATGAATAATTTGAAGCATTGGATAAATTGGATTTAAAATGTATCTTAATATTAACTATCTATTATAAAACTGTAACAGAAGTGTGTCTTGTACATTGAAGATATTTAAAAAAAAGTTATGATATGGTTTTTAGATTTGCCTGACTCCAAATCAACACTTTTTTAGAATTTTTGTCTGTTTGTTTGTATGTTTGTAACAGTATCACGCAAAAACAACTGAACAGATTTTGATGATACGTTTTATGTTTGATAGCTTATGATCTGACTTAAACTCTAATGATTCATAAAACAAACGTTACATTAATTTCTGTAGCGTATCGACACAAAATATAATATAAGTAAAGTCAATCGTTGACAAAATACCCTATAAAAACTATCTTTATCAAAGATCTTTACTCTATAGATCCGAAAGACTTATGTCTTTAATGCAAATTAGTAGGAAGGTAGTCCACCTCCTGTATTGTAAGAAAGTATCTTTAAAAGGAAATTTTATCTAAAATACGAATAGAAACGTCTTAAAGTAAAACGTAATGGAAAAATAAACGAATCCTTCGAGGAAACCGATAGGCCAGGGGTCGCTTTCATTCAAAAGACATAATTAACTACTTATATGTATGTACCCCTTTATTAATGTGTTTACTGGCGATAGCGAATAATGATGAAATTAAATACTTGTTTACAAACTGCTAATTATGTATGCTGTAATTAAACATAGCTGCATTCCCTTCAGATAATGTCGGGTGGTGAACTTAGTTTATGAAATTTTATAACCAAGATTTTGGCCTCGACCGGCGTTTTATACTGTGTTCTTCATTCAAAATAGTCTACTTTGTAGTAAAAACTTTTCAGATTTTAAAACCATTATAAAAGCTAATGCCACAGGAAAAATTTAAAAAATCGGAATAAAAAAACAACCTAAGTGCCACAGGCCACCCGCGAACGCCACAAACAAGCTGCAGAGACAGCATTACAAATATATTTTATAGGGACTAGCGGCATACGCGTGGTCGGTGGCAGCCACATTAAAATACAGATAATTAAGTGGCCCGGCCTCTTGTGGCTGTTGCCGGAAGCTCGTGTGCGACGGGTATAACAAGACTAGGTACACCAATTAGTGGTAAGGGTCTTCCTAATTTTAGCACCTGGGATTTGATACCATATGCTTTAATATCAAAAGCTCTACTTCTCTGACAATAATAATTGATATGAAGTCAAGTCTCTTACCTTCTTTCTTCATGCCAGCTTTGAAACATTTCCTTAGCCTACAATATCGACATTGATTCCTTTTGTCTTTATCCACGACACAGTTTCTGCTGAATCTGAAAATAAAAGACAAAAACACGTTTAGGTAATTTGTCAAAAACTTGTCTCAAATCAGAGAAATATAATTATCATGTAACGTTGTAATATAACCGGTATATCAAGACAGACACGTAAAGTCAAGGTTGTCGTAGGGCGGTAGGGTCATATGTTTTTATAATTATACATGAAAGCTTCCTAGTTTATTAACAACTAGTTATAAACAATCTGATGCTGTAGAAAAACATGTTTTGAAACCAAACTGCAAATGGTTTTTTAGGAAAATAATGAGGTAAATATTCTAACTAATATGACAACGTATTTTGAAGCGTTTATTAATATATATTATATATTAATATCTTGGACATTGTCACACAAATTATCTAGTCACATTTAAAGTACCAGAATCTAGCCTGGACTTGTATTATGATGACTAGACAACGAGACAGAATACATATATAGATACAAACGTCCATGACTCGGGTACAAATATTCATCATACAAATATTTGTCCCTTACGGGATTCGAACCCGCGACCCTCGGCACAGCAGGCAGGTTCACTACCGACTGTGCTATCGGGCCGTCATTGTCATCGGAATTGTTATTTCCATAACAATCTTTTGACGAGGCTTAGTCCGCTAAGGAAAGCAGCCCTTATAGCAGCCAAATATAATTAAAATCGCTTCTAGTAAGAAACATAAAGACAAACATTAGGATCATAAAACAAAAAAACGACCAGCTGTAAGGCTTAGTATTACCTGATATAGGTCAAGGTCTGACCATGATCTCATTCACTTCAAGAAGATGCCAACATTGGCATTAGGAAATTTATTGTCATAGGCGCGTTATGTACTGTTGTTGGGTTTGCTAGCTAAGGGTTGAGACACATTTACCGACGGCGGGCCCATACAAAAATGTAATTTTTTTGTAATTTAAATGTGTATGGGAAGCCGTCCGCCATCGACGCGGCTATGACAATAAATTTACTACACACTAAGGTAGACCCTGGCAACCGTCACAAGACGACGCTCCTTAAGACTTCCCTGTGGCCCTGCCGCCATCGTTGGCGCAATGTCATGCTTCGCTAGCTCGCAGCAGTCGCAGGAAGAAGCTCCGTAGTGCTTCCCAGTGGCCGCAGATAGCGCAGTGCTGTTAGCTTCGCTAGCTATGTTACTGACCTGCATGTATACAGATGGTTCTTGCGGACGCTTCGCCTGAAGAAGCTCTTGCAGCAGTCGCAGGAGGACGCTCAGTAGTGCTTCCCTGTGGCCGCAGATAGCGCAGTGCTGTTAGCTTCGCTAGCTATGGTACTGACCTGCATGTATACAGATGGTTCTTGCGGACGCTTCGCCTGAAGAAGCCCTTGCAGCCGTCGCAGGAGGACGCTCAGTAGTGCTTCCCTGTGGCCGCAGATAGCGCAGTGCTGTTAGCTTCGCTAGCTATGGTACTGACCTGCATGTATACAGATGGTTCTTGCGGACGCTTCGCCTAAAGAAGCCCTTGCAGCCGTCGCAGGAAGACGCTCCGTAGTGCTTCCCTGTGGCTCTGTCGCCACAGATGGCGCAGTGCTGTGAGAGAGTGGTAGAACTGGCTGCACTTGCTTCGCTACTACTGGTCTCCAGTTGCATATCACTATCTGTAACAATGAACGATAATAGTTAGTTGTGACATAAAGTCAATTATAATGTATACAGGGTCCAACTTAAGATGCTGACACTTTTTAAGAGGATGATCAGACCATCAAACTGAACAACTATCTCTATAGGACCAACATCAAAATCGCGAAAAAACAAAACAGCTGTCCCATACATATGGCTCGAGTAGGTTTGCAGTTTTGTATGCAATAGTAGATTTTTTTTTTCGCGATTTCGATGTTGGTGCCGTAGAGAAAGTTTTTCAGTTTGACGGTCTGTCCATCCCCTTCAAAAAGTGTCACCCTATATAAAGCAAGACTTGTTTGAAAAAAAAGTTTGGCATAATGTTGATAGAAAAATAAGTTTAGGAATAGGAAACTCATGATAGTAAATGATTAGGTACATTACTTATGAGTACTTAGATACAACATTAGTTTAAGTATTTAGAAACGATCGTTATTGCCGACGTGGAGAATCTAGGTAGAACAGTGATTATTTAAGTGTTTCAAATGTTTGACATTGGATGAGACCGCAATATTTTTGGCAGACGTACAAAAATGTTCTTTATATTTTGTGGATTGTCCGATCAATTGAAATTTCTTACAATCCAGTAATAATTAATTATATAGAAATCGGAATCCTCATTCGTTTTCAAAAAGCTGAGTTTTCATTGCAATTAGATTATGATTATAAAACATCAAAAATTGTTTTAAACATTGTTTTTGTTTTCCCTGAATACATAATCGTATAAATATATATAGGATACAATTATCGTAACCTGTCTCATTATCATTATGTATTAAAACGTACATTAAATAGTATATTACAAAGATTACAATATCTGATAGAAACAGATTATCATCATAATTGCAACGTTTTGTCGTGTTTTTAGGCCAAAAAACATATTACGCAATATACTTTTATATACTCGTATGTGTGTATAAATAGGATTTCCGATTCTTCATTTTAGGTACATTCTAGCTTTTTGTTTTCATTTTTTAATCTTTAACATCTAAACTCAAAAGGTACCAAATTCTCTGTGGTGTCAAAAACTGTAGTACAATAATTATGTGCGTATGGATTGAGGAACCACATTTGCTATTGAAAAAAGGATTCTTTGCCTATTTTGTAGGAAATTAGTAGATTTTGTCGGCCCAATTCTGGAATTTGTAGCAAAAGTATAGAGAAGTTACATGAACAAAAAGATGGCTCCTCACACTAGATGCACATCAATCATTGACATAAATACTATACACTCAAATTCTCTCACAACCTTAATTTTTTTTGGTATCGAATTTTGTTAAAATCAACGATGCGATGGGCCTTGCTTGCAATTTAAGTTATTGCATTACTATTTAACTCAATATAACGTTAGGTAAGTATCTAATTACATTATCGTATGTATAAATAAAATACACTAAATCGATGATAATTCGCAAATTCATTACAATAAGCAAGCTTCGTGCAGCCCATGTGTTGATCGGTTGATATAAACTCCAATTTTAAATCAATATTCTACTCTCATCGAGGTTTGATGTCAGTAAATAGTTAATTTCTACGAAACATAACCCACGGCCTCAACCTAAATACAGATAGCACAACAAAACCATAAAATTCACAAATAAACGCACCTTCTCTATTGTAATTCACATTAACACGGAGTCTTTCCTCACCAACTGGACTCCTGGACACATAGTAGGGGCTGGAGGCCTTTTCCCACCCGCTAGGGGCTATATACTCCGGGGGCATGTACCCCATCGTGCACTCCTGAGAAGCCATCTCGAAGCCAAGCACCGGCATTATATCCTCACTAGTTACCGCCACAAATTGTCACCCACTACTGACCGATTCGACCGAAGCTACACAATCGTCACTAAATTATCGAATTATCGAAGTCAGCAGGTGATTTAATGTCGCTAAATTAAATATTGACACTGTTATCTATCACTATTGACTGAGAAACCGTCTCTTTCAAGAAGATCATTTGTTTGAACGTCTATTTGAAAATTACTACAAATATTTATCCGACAATGAGCGATGGCACTAACAGCGTCGGTTCCGGGTAATGTTTTCGTTTTTATCACAGTAATTGTCAGTAAACGAGCTCCCGATAGTATTGTTTATGTAGGAGTCATGAGGGACTCGTGTGACTGAGGAAACGCGACCTTTCTGCGTGGAGGTGCCGGGTACACTGACGCCGTGTGTTGATATAGCGTGGATCAAACACCTAGCATCCGCTTCAATGAGAATCCTGACACCGCTGATTAGTCGCCAGTCACTGCTTCAATAACTGCAGAGATCAGCGCGAATGTAGACGCGAGCCGCGTTGTTGTCCACTGCAAGTCTGACTCATGCCTTATCGGAAGCGCAGCGGATGTGGAGTCGAATGTACATCGAGTCATTGCTACCAGCTGACGACCAGTAGCTTTTACCATAAACAGAATGTAAGCAAAACTGGTGACTAATTGAATGTCACCCGCTTTGTTCCTTTGTTACACAATACACAAGACTCATTTGTATCTGTAATATATCTGCTTGTATGATTTACTTAACACTTCGTGGAAAGTAAACGATAACCATCAGCTAAATTGAGTACCTATAACTTTGATTAGTCAAAGAACAACAAAACTTTAGACATACGAGTATAAATTAAATTATGCTCAATGTGCTAACGAATTATTAAGTGCATTTAGAAAAAAAAGAAGCCACGAATGTATCATACGAGTACACACGGCGATACATCAAGATACGCAAAACCGAAATGAGCTGGCCACGCGATGTTGTACGTTATGCAACATCCGCGCGGTCAGCTTATGTTGGTTTTGTGTAGCTTGAGTATCGTAACTGCGGTTATAATTTAAAACAAGGAATGACCAGGATTAATAGCGGTGACCATTCACAATACTAGTGTGAAATCCAGAGAATCTGTGGAATTACTCTAAACTAGTCTAAACGGTCTGTGCAGCCGTAATCAAGAATATAGAAGAGTAAATAAATTATTAAGATAAACAAAAAACCCGACTGCATAAAAAACCTATTAACTGAAAAGAGAAAAACAAGCCCTATAATCACTAATTAGCTATAACAGCTTTATTTTCTGTCCCCGTTTGCGATACCTACCTAATAACATTCAAATTATATTAGCTCAAATAAAGCTGTTATAGCTAATTAGTGATTATAGAGCTTGTTTTTCTCTTTTTAGTTAATAGGTTTTTTATGCAGTCGGGTTTTTTGTTTATCTTAATAATTTAGTTTATTTCATACTTTTTAGTCTTGTGTCGAAACGGTAACATAAAAGTACTATAATCGTCAAATCACTAGCTTTCATTTGATACCCATATTGTAATTTTAGTGAAAAAAAACTGTTTATTCTCCCTCTCTTTTTTATTTTGCAGACGCCATATTAAAATAATATAGCCTATGTCACTGTCACAATTTTTACGAATCTAATGACACCTCAAACGTTAAAATCCATCAAGCCGTTTAGGCTGTTGGCCGTGCCAAAGAAATAGACACACAAACATACATACATACATACATACGCTCGAAAAACATAACCCTCCTTCTGGCACAGTCGGGTAAAAAGATCCAAGGTTACAATAATTAAAAAATACACTCAATTAACTATGTATCATCAATAATCATAGTTTTTTTATCAACTGAGCTATAGATAATTTGTCAGGTTTATCGCAGTTAAGTCACAAAGGGACGAATAAACGATCGAAAACAATAGATACGCTTCGTTAAGAGGATATGTGAAAAAAATAGGATTCTTCAAGGCATCAGATATCATGAAGTACTAACAGTAGGAGTATGATTTCAGGATATGTGTAAATTGAACATATTATTAAAATTTTGATTGCCGCCAAAACACGATTAAGACAAATTTTCTCGATAGAAAAACAAGCCAAAGTAGCCTCCGTCTTTATCTATAAACGCTTGGAACTGCTAAACGGTGAATAATAGAAACACGAGACTTGATTTAAAAAATAGAGATTGATATTTTATAAATTTTGATTGCAGCAGAAATTAACTTACATAAATAGTAAAATCACAACTAAATAAAGTTTGTTTTGGCGCTTACGTCGTTTTATTTAGTCAGGCGCACGCGCCGCCCCATCTCTTTCTCTCGCGTCAGGCAGTAATATAAGCTATCACAATCTATTAAAAAGCTCAGTCGGCTGTGGCCTTTGCCCGCGTCAGACCTGCGTTCGCATGCCCAATTTCCGAATTACGATTAATTATCCAGCTTACGTGTAAATATTATAGTGTAATATATTAAATACAATCTAAAATAAATTCGAGGCCATAGCAGCTTCACATTTAAGAGAATATAATTCGGAGCGCGCTCCATACAAACGAAGTCTGGTGATATTTTCAATATTAACCAATTAAAGTCAATGAAATTTTTCAGAAAAAATCTAAAAACTAATCTCTATGCTTGTATGAAGTCAGATTTTCGTTAAAATGTATAGTTATAAAGTTACAATACCTCAAAGATTTCCATACAAATCTTAAATTCAATTAATCTGTATTCAAATGTATGTTCTGTTTTGGTGTGCAATAAAGTATAATTGAATTGAATTGAATTGAAAACTGTATATTTTATTGAAAATCTGACTTCATACAAGCATAGAGATTAGTTTCTAGATTGTTTCTGCAAATTTTTCATTTACTGATTGGTTAGTATTGAAAATATCACCAGACTTCGTTTGTATGCAGCGCGCATTTACGCATTCGGAATAAACTTCTCTTAAGTATATTTCTCACTCAAATATGTATAGCAGTTTTTTTGGACTTCATAGACCAAGAGCTAGCTGTTATTATCTTTAAGTCGTCGTAATTTTCGGTTTTACTATCTTGTTTTCCAATTTCTTCAAATAATTAAATTTATTTGTCATAATGGAATCTGGTTATAAACGTATTTATGAACCGTTGTCAGTATTTTTACCGAGTTGAAGGATTCTATTGCTCCGGAACATCTTGCCTGGTATGAGAGTTTGAAAACTCTGTGGCCCTTAATTGTATGGGTAGTCAGTATGGTGAGCCAGGCTGAAGGGCAGGGTAGGGAAGGCGAGTGGTCGCAGAGAGTTTCTTCTTCCAAGTTGTTTCTTTCTTGAGTGCTGGATCCGGAATGAATCTACGCCGATTTGGCGCCATTTCATATCATTTTCAAGCGACCACCCCTCCTTACCCCGCACTCTTGCCCTGAATAAATCTCTTTATTTCTCATACAATCTTAATTTCTACGCTTACAAACCAATATAATTATATAGTTAAGATACTTATTTTCTTATTCTAAAAATAGCAGGTGCATCATCCGCCGGTGCATAACAGAGTGCAGAACGAAAAGGAAAGGTACAATATTTATATGACCCCGGCCCCCGCTTCCTCATAACACAGGTTCCGGACGCCGGGGGCCCCCCTCGCTCGCCTGTATGCGCTGACAGAGATGGAGCGTTCTGTCTCGTTCTAACAATTATTTCTAATAGGATTCTACCCCTTCTAATGAGGTAGTGAAGCTTATTGGCATAACTTCTAATTGGAATTAATAATTTCTAACTCGATTCTAATTGTTTTATTTACTTGTGCTATGCGTTAATTTTATTAGGGAAGTGTACCTAATCTAATTTGGGGTAGAAATCACTAGAGAAATCAAATAAGAATCCTATTAGAACTATTTACATAACTTATGTGCTAAGCCCTAATTCTAATAAGAAAATTTGTATTTATTGAAATGAACACTTAACCTAAACTTATCCTACTAGTATAAAGGGTATATAAAACGAAATAAACAAAGTAATTTAAAAAACTATGTACAAAGGTAGTCAATTCAGGTTCTGTCGTGCACATTTCTCCCGCCGTCGCAGCTCTGCGATCCAACCTGTAGCACGACGATCCTCTTGGTCGGTCTCCGGAGGACATGCCTGTTGCTGGTTACGACGTCCACGATCCTCACCTCGCCGTCTCGCCCTGGGTAGACCGCGACGATCCTTCCTGTCGGCCATGTGTTGCGGGGCAGGGTGGGGTCGCAGACGAGTACCAGGTCGCCCTGCCGAGGCTTCCGCCGGTGTTGGAGTAGAGGCTGGTACTCTTTGACCTGGCTCCAGAAGACGTCCGCCATCGTTGAGCGCGCTGATCTTGCGCGCGGTGAGGTCGTTTGGGTCCCAACAGGATGTGGTTGGGTGTAAGCGCCTCCGGTTCTTCTGGGGTCACCGCCACGTGTGTGAGTGGGTGGGAGTTGACGGTGTTCTCCGCCTCGGCGAGCAGGGTGAGCAGTGTCTCGTCGCTAGGGTACTGCTCGTGGAGTTTGACGCAAAGTGCCTCCATCACGGTGCGTACCATGCGCTCCCACGCGCTGTCCATGAAGGGGGAGGCCGGGGGTACGTAGCGGCAGGTGATGCGCCGCGCCGTCGCCTCCTCGCTGACCGCCGCCAGCGCGGCCTTGGCGAGCTCCTTCTCCGCAGCCTTGAAGCACGTCGCGTTGTCACTCCATAGCTCCTTAGGCACTGCTCTTCGTGCCACGAACCTCCTCAGGTCGCCGGTCGCTGGAGACGTAGGCTTCGCTCTTCGTATCTTGCATAGTTGACAGTGTTTGATGACGTTCATGCACCGTCGGTCGTATCTTCAGTACCCATAGTCGCTGCTGTAGCTCATTCACGACGGTTTCGATACCGCCATGTAGTCGCTCGTGTACGTGTTGTATGTACAGTCGCGTGAAGTAGTGTTTCCCGTCGAGTACGGTCGGGCTCGCAGTGTCTTCAACGATGTCAGGTGCTACGTGGATTCTTCCTTTGAGCCATCTTCGCCGACGACCACTGATAGCGCCGACAGCTTGTCTCCCGGCTGAGGCGCCGCGCCGCTCCTTACTCGACGTAAATCTTCGGAAAGACAATCTTCTTGTACAGGTTTCCACCATAGTTTCTCAGCGCGAATGAGTTAGTGCGCTTCGATACCGATGGTGTTGCTATCTCATTTCTTCACGTACGGTGTCTCGCTCTTGCGTGTTTTCTTATCAATCTTTCAATCAGAGTCGTTTTTATTGTTTTCTTTCGTTCGTTTGCGCTTCGTAGCCAATACTGTTTCATTTTTCTTCTTTCGACATAAATTGACAAACTGTAGCATGCGCACCGTAGCTCGTAGCAAAAGTGGGAACGACGAAAATCGCTCGATTCGAGGTAGGTGAGCGTGGTCAGGTCGCTGGTGGGTGACGTGACAAGTCCCCTCTCTTCTCCTGTCTTCGGTGCTTCTGTCTTCGTCTCTTGTGGCCATTCTCGTTCGTGGTTTCGTAGGAAGCTCGGCCCGTTGTACCATCGGACCTCGCTCCCGCCGATAGAGACCGTTGCGCCGCCCGAGTTGGCGGAAAACTGCTGTACTACTGAATTTGTATTGGACACCCATCCGCATAGCTCGAAGTCGGCTTGCCGATGAATGTAGTCGACTGATTTCGATACTTCTATGGCTTCTTTTTCGGTCGGAAAACTTGTTATGTAGTCGTCCATGTAGTGGTTCTTTTCAATGGCTCGCGCGGCTGCAGGATACTTTTCTTTGAAGTCTGAAGCATTTCTATTCTTCACGTATAGCGCGGTGCATGGTGATGACATCGCGCCGAAGATCACTGAAGTCATGCGGTACTCTCGCGGTCGCTGGTTCCCTCTCTCGTCGCCCCGCTATAGAAATCGTAATGCCTCTCTGTCGTCCTCTTGAACTTATATTTGCATAAACATTAATTCCTTTATGTCAGCTGACACGGCGTGTTGGTGTTGACGAAATCGCATTACAACTCCCGGCAGAGATTGCAGCAAGTCTGGACCGCAGAGTAGCATATCGTTCAGGCTGCGTCCGGCTGTCTTCGCTGTGGCGTTGTGTACTACTCTTATCTTCGGTTTCGCGGGGTTAATGACCGCGAAGTGGGGTAGGTACCATGTTTTATTTGGCACCGGCGGTGTGGTAGCTTCCTCGGCGTAGCCCAAAGTGAAGAGCATTCTTTCTTCATATTTATTTTTCAGGTCTTCATCTCGGTCTAGTTTCTTCTCTAGGTTGTGCAGCCGTTTGAGTGAGTTTTTGTAGTTGTTCGAAATCTTCATGTCGTCTTCTTTCCATATAAGTATTGTTTTGAAGCGTCTGTCGGGCAGGCGGTGACTGGTTTCATTCAATATCTTCAATGCGCGCTGCTCAGGGTCACTATTCTGTACTCGTTTTTCTATCCCGATTGATTCAAACTCGAAATAATTCTTCATCATCTTCTTTCGTGTATAGTTATTGAAATTATGTATTTTCATTAATAACGCCAAATAATATTATACAGGGTGTAAGGAAAAGTATCATTTTACTATGGGAGCAAACCGTTATGGGAGTTACAACTCTTTGCGTTCTACCTATCTATCTCAAGAACGGTTAACTATATTAAAAATTATAAATGACCAAATTTGAAGAAAATTTAAAGTTCTACAATTGATTTTAAAACTTCAAAGGTCATTTAGAGCATAGAAAAGAAGATATTTCCTAAAGACCTGTTTTTTGACATTTTACCTTGAATCTTTTGACCTGCATAAACGAGATTTTATGTGACATTTGACCTAACGTATTGGATGTCATAACGATGATTTAAAGAAGTTTGTAGCTTATTATCTCTCAATCCGAGGTTGACCCTTTTTTTCACCTAATTTTCCTGGGGTACTAGGAGAAACAGTGATAATGAAAAACAAAACGGAACAAAACATTAAATTTGAAACGTATGCAGGAACATACCAGAAGTATGAGAGAAAAGAAAAGGTAATAAGTTGTAAATAATTTTCCAGCACTCTGTGACCTAAACCTGCATATACGTTTAGCACCCTTGCTTGTGCTCGGGTGCTAACTTCACGCTGTGCAATAATGAACTACTTAAGTCACACTTATCGTAATGTACTAATGTAAATAAATGTTGATTTTAGGTCGTAAGATAAATATTATTAGTGATTTTGTAAATAAATGTTGATTTACCATTTTAAAATTAATTCATAACCTGTTATAATATCCTGCATCATCCTCATCCTTCAATGCTATGCCATGCATCTGAGGGATGCGAGGTATTTTAGAATTACCTATGGATTTTAAAATAGGTTTATGAGTGTTATACAACTTCTCAACCTGAAAGTTCTTGTGGTATCGAGAATAACTGAGATTATTGCAGTATTACGAAACTTATTTTTTCACGTTCTTCTTACATTTTTGTTGACGGCGTAAAATAACTTCCAGGTTTCATCTAGATAGTCGGTATGTTTTGACCATAGAATGTTTTGACTTGTATTATATCAATTACAAGTACAAAATAAGAAGTTGAATTGATTTGATTACGGGACCTAAAGACGTAAAGCCTAACCAAGAACCGAACCGAAGACCAACAGGTAGCTCTCGTACTATAAAGTAAAACAAAATCCTGTAATGATAGTTTTTTTCCTTCTAGATAGGTACAGTCATTTTCGGTATGATATTAATGAGTTTTAAGTTTTTTAAGTGAAATCAATTAAAGAGTATCGTTAGTTAGGTATTGTTTCTATCTATAAATTGGTTGTCCGTAATTGATCCTGTAACAAATTAATAATTGATCAAGGAGGATAAATAGAACGATACTTAATTATAATATATTGTGTTTTTTCATACGACAAAAGGTACTAATAATATATTAACAGCGAAGCGTCTTCTACGCATTTTGAGTGATTTGATTTTCGCGGGCTAGTGCGCGACGATGTTCGGTAGCGGGGCGCGGGGCGCTTGCTGCGCTAAGCCACGCCCATTTCGCTTCAATTATTTTTCGACATAGGCCCTTAAGGCTTCGTTTATCATAACAATACTTGACAAATGATAATATGTTATGTTACACTTTAAAAAGTGCTCTACACATCTGTTTATGCTATTTAAAAAAAAGAAGATCGTTTCATGATAATTAAAGAATAAGAAAAGGTTCTAAAATAAATATTACCAAATTTTGGACAGGGTGTTAGGGTAAACAGTTGCATTACTTTAAGGGGTGATTGATAGATAGTGATTGTGAAGGGGTGACCTATGATACTGAACAATTTTCCCAAAGAAACCAATAGGAGATTGGAAGAAATTTTAGACCCTCCATACTAAATGTAATGCTGATGGGACGTTTTTATGAAAAGTCAAAAAAATATTTAGGCAATTTCCTATAAGCTTCTTGGGGAATGTTGTTCAGTATCATGAGTACAATCACCCCTTAAAGTAATGCAACTGTTTACCCTAACACCCTGAATATTGATGAAATAAGTGAAAATGTGGATGTGATTTCAGTTCTGGTTTATACATATTATACTAAAACTTTTAACTTTTAACTGTTAAAACTACGCTCTATTCTTTCAACACGACGACGCGGCATCACGCGTATGCAATCCACAATCTAATCAGCATAATATTTCCGTGGTTATTATAGATTCGATTTTATTATAGTAAAGCTATAAAGAATGTCTACTACAGCTACTCATATGTTTTATCTTTATTTAAATGTCTCTTAAAATGTGGATGTACACACGGCGACACATCAAGCTACGCAAAACAAACATAAGCTGGCCGCGCGACGCTAAACATTACTCTACCTACGCGCAGCCAGCTTAATTATACAATTAGTGTTAATGAATAAGCGCAAAACCTCATACACCCCAACTGATTTATAACAAAATAATTCGATTGAAACAATAATTTCGTTATTTTGATATTTAAAATTTAAAGTTATTCGCATTTTAAGTTTTGAGGCAAAAATGATTTATCATTTCAGCAATGAATGAAAGCGCTATCGTCCTCATGGATACATTTTAAGAATCTTGTTTTCGTAGTAAGTAGGGTGAGAATGCCCGAGCGGTGGGTTGAGATCGAGTTCAGTAAATTTTATATTTTTAAAAACTCATTATATTACTATTTTGAAAAAAATTTCCTATGTTGAAAACATGATAATTCGATTCTGCTCTCGATTCTAAACATATTACTTTCTAGTTTTGCGTTAATTCATTAAAACGTTGTATAATATTAAAGATAGAAAAAACGAAATAGAGAAATGTGTGTGTAATCAATAGGGTGATCGATAAAAAGTGGAAGAAAACAAACGAGACTGACCGCAGTGCGATCTTTAAAAGTCACACGTTCAAATCAGCAGTCGAAAAATGCATAATTTCCATTTGACATTTTCTAATGCTGACTTTCAAAAATACCATTCCAGAGCCCTATACTCTGATTTTCGATTTTCGAGATATCATGACTGCTCAAACGTCATTTCAATAGAGTTGACATTCACGTAATTGCGATAATCGAATTTCTTTGGGACCCTAATCGTAAAACACACGTAAAAAGTATGAGGATTATAGTACCAGAATTGAATTTATACATGGACTAGTTTGTGGCGATGCGAAAGAGATTGGGAATCGTACCAGATGGCGATCTGTTATCTTGTACCGCACAATGTGAAACAAGCATGATTAGAAGCCCACACACGTGCACATACGCACGTGTGTGGGCTCCAATAAGCAGTGCATATGCAAATGCTCATAATACCTATTAATGACTATTGAATCCTCGTCTGGAGCTATCTATTTTGCAACGATATACAGCAACAGCTAATCAGTGTTCTGTTCAACAAATCAGAACGAATGTAAACAAGAATGCCGGTATCAGAAGGGGTCAGGCCGGGTCGCGCGTATCGGCGCTGTATCGCCTCTAACTGGTACGAGCTACGTCGCCATGTCTCCACTCTGCCTCGACCCTAGTACATGTCTATCATTTAGGGTTGCATCACCGACCGGTCCCAATGGTATTATAGGAAGAAAAATGATTGTCGATCATCATGACCGTTGAAAAGAAATGCATTTCTGTAGTTCTTATTGTTTAATGCAGAACCTATATTATACGTACATTGACTTACCAACTACTGGACGTAGGATCCGAGCTCAAAAGTGGCCGAATCAAAAGAGCACCAAAACGTAAAAAGAGAACCAAATCTGCGACAGTCTTCGTTTGATCGATGGAAAATAATTTCAGCATTTTCAATGTTCTTAGTTGGTTTATTTTATATTACTACACGTACTTAGGTTTGTGTAGTTTAGTCTCGGACATTTTTTCGGGAATTTTGTTCTAGACCCGGCCTCCATAGTATTCTACGTTAATGTATAGGTACACAACATCGTGAGGACACCTGCATGCTTAAATTTTGAGTCTTGTACTGTACCAACTGATGTGGTGATGGGCTTACTCTCCGTCACACTGGACAGTTTCTGTACCTAACCTACTACCTTATAGACCAAAGTAAAACTTCTAATAGTCCTAAGCATATGCTTATGCTATATTATACAACGTGTAGCAGAATTAACCAAAGCAAGATATTATGTTATTCATAATCATAATGAACAAGTGACCGCGGATGATGAAACTGCAGGCGTCTGTAAGTCTGCAACATCCGTGGAAGATCAAACCAAAAAAATTCCACTAACACAAGTTCAGTTTGAAAATCTAAATAGCCCCTGAAACATTTTGCTAGGTATCAAAAATTTACTCAGTACCTACACAGGTACAGGTGGTCCAAACGGAGAGGTCCAAAAATGTTTTTTTATATTCCTCCTTGAATAATCACTGAAGTGTTTTAAATTAGTTTCAACCTATGGAACATCCATTTTGTCGATAGTTGCTCCGTCTAACGCAAACCTAAAATTTTCGCTTTCGTAACTTTTTTTAGTAACTTGTATGGATTTCATGTTGCTGATTATTTTCCGTATGGGAGTGTTTCCAGACGATCATGTCTTAACAAAAATTTTTACTGTGAAAAATGTTATGACATTTTTAAGCCGCTTCGGTAGAAAATTCTCAAATACACCTTTAAAAAATCGTTACTTCGCGCAATTTTCGAATACACCTAGGTGCGAGGAATCTAAAAAAAAATTTGGACGTCGCTTGAACCATTCTGTATATATATTAAATTGTTAGCGATGCGACCTACTTTTAATGTAAAACTCATTTAAAGTAACTGGTATCACAAGAAGAAAACATGACTAACAGAGAGGTTCCACTGAAGAGAGATGGAGATGACACCTGATGGATGGTGAACGATAAAAAGCGTTAAACCGAATTAAACACTTTTCAATTTATCTGACAGTTAACCCGCGACTTCGTCCGCACAAATTATATACCAGATTTTAAGTCAGATCATAAGCTATTAACAAAAAAAAGTTTCATCAAAATCGGTTCAGTAGTTTTCGCGTGATGCTCGCACAAACAAACAGACAGACAAAAATTCTAAAAAACGTTGATTTGGAATCAGGGACACCTATCGTCATCTTTTTTTTTGTAAATTTCTTCAATGTACAGACACACTTCTGTAACAGTTATAATAGTTAAGACTATACTTGTACCTCTTAGAAATTGATTACTAAACTAGTCAGAAATAAAAGTAAATAAACCACAGTGCACAGGGCAGGCAGGTAAACTGGTTAAACAAGATTTACATTTATATTAGTTGATTTCATTTTAACTTAAGTTAATACTCAACGTTTTTATGAGAAACACAAATATTGGATGCATGGTTTTTTAGTAGCACAAAAAAATGTAGAATCACAGGCAATTTTCAGGTAAAACAAAAATAGGATTTATACAGGGTATAACAAAACAACCTAGTAATACTTAAGGGGGTGCTTCAGACCATCAAACTGAAAAACTTTCGCAATGGAGCAAGCAATCGCGAAAAAATCTGCTGTTTCATACAAACCCTCTCTTTCTTTTTACACGTGAACGAACGAGTTAGCAGGCGCGATAAAACGTTTATCGAGGTGCCATGCCGCGGGCGCTGGACTGTTTTAAGTTCCTAATTGCTATCTTTTGAAGTTGTCTAAATAATGCAGATCAGTGTTTGTTACGTTTGCAGTGTTTCTGTGGGCGTAAGACTAGGCGACTGTCACTATGTACGGTATTCAATCAATTAACTGAATGTGAAATGAACGTGCAACCAATGGTTGCAGCAAAGCGCACCTAAGAAAATCTTTAGTTGTGGTAGTTTTTGCTTTTTAGGTTATAGTCATGATGCATATTGTGTCGTTGCAAAACGCTATAAGATCATTACTTAAGACCGTGAAGAAAATAGCTGGATACCTAATTAGTAGGAAAACAGGATCCCATGTCGAGAGGTGGATGACGTCAATGACGCGCAAACAGGTAAATAAAATGCTCGCGGCATCTTATGTGCCGTGACGTCACGACCCAGACCTTGACATGCGGCCAAGGATATATTCAATTTACAGAGTGATTTATAATGACATAGGATTTAAAACATTCTGCACAACATCAATATCATTTGCACATCGATCCGATTTGGGCTAAATTGCTTTCACCCAGTTGCAGAAACGCTCATTAGTTAATCCTCCGTTTAATCTCTTGCTACTGTCTTGGTTGCTTGCAAGCGTCAACAAGACAAAAAGTGACAGCAAGAGATTTAATGGAGGATTAACTTTAATGAGCGTTTCTGCAACTGAGTGTTAATCTAGTACCAATGCAGCTGTTTATTCGCGACTTCGTTTGCATATAATTTTTTTACAGGAGGATGTTAACGATATCGAGAAGAGACAGAATTAGCATCCTGCAGAGGATGAAGAAGAGAGCATAAATCCTGAAAACCATAAAAACTCGAAATTTTCTACCTCCGTCACATTATGAGAAGTGAAAAATACCAACTACTCCAGATTTTTCTGCAAGGGAAAATTTTGGGAAGAACCTGTGTGAATGGTTTTGTATGAACTCGACCTCACTATTCAGGGCAGCAGTCTCCAGGGTCCGAATAGCCAACCTCCGATAGGAGATGGAACTAAAAGAAGAAAAACCATTTGTATGCCTATGTACGTCATCCTTAAGGGTTCAAGCTTTCTCTGTAAGTATTAGGCGAAGGGTACCAAATTTCATCAAAATCTGTTAAGCGATTGACCCGTGACAACGTAAAACACTTTCGCATTTATAATACAATAATGCATAGTATGGATAACCTCTTTAGTGAAATTTACATAATGCTGAAGCATGGCTGAACCAAACACACTATCCTACAAACTTATAAAATTGTCAATACATTACTTACTTATTGGTTTGTGATTTCGGTAATTTAACCAGTCAAGTTTTTTCATTGTCAATTTTTCTATGTAACTGAACAGCCTGTATTCAGTTTAAGAAAAGACGTGTCAAAGCAAAGTATGTATATAGTAGTATTTTTCCAACGACTTTGCTATTGACCCTGTACAAGAGTAGGTATGTGTAAAAGGGGGTGGTTTAGATCATCAAACTGAACAACTTTTACTAAGGAGACAAAAAAATCAACTGTCCTAAAAATTGGATCGAGTCGCTCGCTACTGCAGTTTGGTATGAAAAAAAAATTCTATCGGAGGTTGGCTATTCGGACCCTGGACACTGCTGCCCTGAATAGTGAGGTCGAGTTCATACAAAACCATTCACACAGGTTCTTCCCAAACTTTTTCCCTTGCAGAAAAATCTGGAGTAGTTGGTATGTTTCACTTCTCATAATGTGACGGAGGTAGAAGTTTCCGAGTTTTTATGGTTTTCAGGATTTCTACTCTCTTCTTCATCCTCTGCAGGACCGCCTCGATGCTAATTCTGTCTCTCCTCGATATTGTTAACATCCTCCTGTAAAAAAATTATATGCAGACGAAGTAGCAAGAGTCAAAAGCTAGCAAGAGATTAAACGGAGGATTAACTAATGAGCGTTTCTGCAACTGGGTGAAAGCAATTTAGCCCAAATCGGATCGATTTGCAAATGATATTGCTGTTGTGAGAATGTTTTAGTATATGAATAGGCGACCCTAATCACTTCCGA